>CM032446.1:122507311-122652311 GCA_019049505.1 Pachyrhynchus sulphureomaculatus | reverse complement strand
TAGATAATAATCTTTTATCAAATGCGATTAATGAAGGTGTCGATATTCAGAATCCAAATTTTAATGATATTGTTCTTACTGAACAAACAGATTCTTGCGCTATTGAAGCCATTGTTATGAAACGCCTAGCAGAAAAACACATTCAAAATCATTATCCTTTTATTACCAAAGAGACACAGGATAGTCAAAATTCTGCATTTAATTTGAACGATTTTATTTCTCTTAATGAAGATAAGCTCACTACCCAACTTCCTGCGTCAGAATCTAATTTAGGCTGTTCGAATCAAATTTTCTTGCTAGAATTATCTCAACTTCCCGATGCTTATGAAATTGGCCAAATTCTATCTCAAAATTTTATTTTTAATGAAATTGGTAATTTATAACAATCTTTATCTATTTTGGAAACAAATTCTTATCTCGAAAATGCTACAACTGAGGTAAGTTTAAATAAACTTTTAGTTGAAAAGAATAAGAAATTAATGTACCAAGATATAGTTGTTGAAAGTTCGATTCTAAACTGTCATTTCCATGTACGCAACCTAAATTATTGTCACCACACCAAAATGCACAATTTGATTCTATCACACAAGTTCCAACGAATCTCCGTCGCGTTCTATTTCCCCCAATTTTAATAATCCTATTAATATGGAATATTTGATTTTTAACGATATTTCTGACGATTCTAATGTATTAATTCCTTATTCACAATCCACCCTGACAATACCGCTGCTAAATTCACACTTTGATTGTATTACTCAAGACACCTCTTCAGCATCTGCTTTGTTTTCTACTTCTCCAAATTTCATTATTGAACCTTTTGACATGCAAGCATTCCAACTGTTTAATAATTCAATTTCTACCCAAACTGTACAGATTGCGGCACCTAAACATATCAAAATAATTACTTCGTAAATAAAGGTTCTTTAATTGTTAAGGCTAAGTATAAAAATACAATGTTTCCCCGAAAATTTGTTTCAAATTTAAATCTTTGCTTTTTCTGAAATTCTTATGGAAAATTTCGAAACGTTTCTTGAGAAGAACAGATCATGTAGGAGAGAATAAAACTGTGTTTCAACGAATTTGTAAATATTAATATTTACCTTTATTATCCTCTCTTCTCTGTTATTTTCCCATATTATAAGAAGTTCTACTTTCTTCAGCTAGCATTATATTTCCACTAGTTCCCTAACAATCTATACCTGCAAAACGTGCAACAGACAATTTACTAGACGTGACAATCTTTATCGACACATTAGGAAATGTTGTAATTCAACATTACTAAAGCAACAACAGTCTTCACATTTAAACGATCCTCAATATTCTTCGAATCGTAGACCAGGTAAGTTATAATATTTTATTTAATTTATTTAATTTGTTTGATTCATCTAGTTTGCATCCCTTTATTTGTGTACCTTGAAGTGTAGTATGCAAGCAAGTCTGGGAATAACAAATTTATCTTTTTATTAACACTACCTTGATTTTGCCAATTCTTTATGCATAAACGGAATGACGGATGAATTTTATTTTTGGTTTGTTTCAGAAGTGACGCAATACTGTCAGGATTGTAAAAAAATGTAACTAGAAGTTCATGAGCAATCCGTTTGAAATCTAGCGGCCACAAACAGCATGTTACAACATCTTTAAGGAATTTTAGAATTGAAGCGATAAAATCAGATTTTAAGGAACGCATCAGTTCATATCGAGTCAATCCTGACGGGTGTCATATAAGTGTTACGAGTTTTTTTGAGGAACTTGCCCATAAAGTTAATGGTTTATTAGAGCAAGCAGTAGAGCAACACACTTGTATCAAAACCAATGTGGAACTCTTCGGACTTTATTTATATCCTACTAATCTAACTTACAGCATCAAGTCTTTCGACATGCAATACAAAATGATTTACCGCAGTTCAGATATCCCAGATAAAATTCAAGGGGTTTACGAAACAGTTGACAGAAAAGCAAAGGAGTTAGCTGAAAGAGATTCTGGTATGTTTATTATTTTTTTAATTTTTCATATTTTTCTTTTTAATATCTATTTTTATTACTAACTTTTACAAATATAAAATTTAAATATTTTAATAACTATTTCTTTTGTGGCGAGTTGGACTTTGGTCAAACTTCTATATTTAGAAGTCAATCTAAATGAGCCCAACCCCCTGAGAACTTCAAAATCGACTCTAACTATTTGGCTTCATTTAACACAGTTCCTACAATTTAGGGCTCATATATTTGTATGGATTTAGTATTGTTTGAAAGCCCATTCTATTCTCTTTCTAATTATACCAAATGCCATAGTATGCCTTATGATTTTCACTGATTAAAATGATTGAAAGGGGAAACAAGAAGAATAAGGATTGAAAATAGAAGTAAGAGAAAGGAAAAATTAAACAAATTTTAAGTTTAACAATTAAATTTAACCAAAACCAAAAACAATATTTTGTATTACCACCCTAGCCCTTATTACTGCCTCCAGCCGGTTTTTCATGGAGCAGGTAAGCTTTTTCACCACTATCTGAAGGATTCTTCCCCACTCTTCCGTCATCGAAATCTTTAAGTCACTCAGCGATGCAGGGGATGGATTTCTGGCTCGAACCCTTCTTTTGAGCTTATTCCACATGTGCTCGATTGGATTGAGGTCAAGACTACGCGCAGGCTAGTCTAATGTGGTTATTCCCACTTCCGTCAGGTATTGCCGCACCGACGCAGCACCATGTGGCCTCGCATTGTCGTGCATTAGCACGAAACTACCGCCAATAAATCTAGCGTAAAGAACGACGTATTCCTGCAGAATGTTCTCGCTGTAACGGTAATTTATTATTGATTGTTGATGATGACGAGAATTTTCATTATTGTTGCATTAAAGACTTATCTAGGTTAGTGTCTAATCAACTTTCAAAACAACATGGAAAACAGTTTCTTGGCGATGGATGTTTATAACATTTTTCCAATAGTGGTGATTTAACGAGACCTATTGCATATGATTATGATCATGTTTAAATCAATTTAACATCACCCACAGCCAAAATTGATAAATTTGGCAGCATAGTGCCTAATATATTCCCAAAATTACGAATATTTAAAAACAAATTGAAGTTTCTTTCATTAAGTATGCTGATTTTGAATATATTCTTAAACCACTAGGTAGCAACATAAATGATTTAGATCCAGTCCATTTACTATTAAACAGTTCCATATCCTTTGCCTCATTATTTTATTAAATTAATAAAACGAGATATGTTTGATATCTATATTAAATATTTAAATTTAAATAAGCCTATTAGTAAATTTAACTAGTTGGATCGGATATATCATAATCCCTATTCAGGCCCCGAGGTGAACGATAAAAAAAATACAAAAAAAATACAAAAAAAAAAATTATACAGACGAATGGCATATTTGCAATAAGATTATTATTGACGAAGGTGATAAAGTTGCAGACTATAACCACCTAACGGGTCTTCACAGAGGACTAACCCATTCTAAATGTAACTTAAATTTCAAATTCCGATTATTTACACAACTTAAAAAATTATGATGCTCATTTATTTATCAAAAATTTATGTCGACATAATGAACAATTAAAAGTTATTGTGCAAAATAAGGAAAAATATATCTCATTTGAAAAATATATCAATGCAGACACATACTTTGATAAGCAAATAAATAAGCTAAAAAAAGAAATAGTTTTGCATAAGATTTATAGATCCTTTTCGGTTTTTATCATCGTCATTATCAAAATTATCTGATATTCTAAAGACCATCATGTCAAAAATTTTTAAAATTTTTCAATGGAAAGGAATAATTCGATTTGATTCGTCAAAAAGAGGTTTTTCCTTATAAATTCATTATTGATTATGCAAAATTCATATTAGATGAGAACGTATTACCAGAAAAGGGACAGTTTTATACCGATTTAACAGGAGAACATATTATTATAGGGCTAAGGTTGAGTGGAATTTATTAAATTGTAATTCGATAGGTGAATATTCTAATATTTATTTAAAATCAGATGTGCTACTTTTAGCAGAAATTTTCAAATATTTTAGAAAAACTTGTTTAACTACTCGTAAGTTAGATACATTATTTTACTTTTTCTGGATTAAATGTTGATGCTTGTTTAAAATATATAGAATTAGAGCTTTTAACTGATCCTAATATGTTACATGTGTTTAAAGATAATATAAATAGGGTAGCTAGTACTTGTGTTACTAGAAAATCTGTTTTAAAACAATAAATTTCTTGAGACTTTCGACTTATTTAAGCCTAATAAGTATATATTATATGTAGATGCAACTAATTTATACGGTTACTCAAAGTGTCAATATCTTCAAGAAAAGAATTTTGTTTGGCTCTCTCAAAAAGAAATTGATAGTTTTAATGCCACCAACATTTCAGACACGTGTGAAAAAGGATATATTTTAGAAGTTGATTGATGATGACATTCTACTGATTTGCAAGACACTCATAACGAAGTTCCTTTTTGTCCTGAGAATTATAAACCTTCTAACTGTAAACATACAAAATTAATTCTAAATTTACGTAATAAACAACGATATGTTCTGCATTAAACTTTATTAAAAGAATATGTTCAAAATGGACTTAAGATAGACAAAATTCATAGAATCTTGCAGTTTACACGATCTCCATGATTAAAGTTGTATATATGGAAAAACAATAGAAAATGATGAACATCGATTAGATATCAGGTTATTTAACCAATTTCAAAAAATGATGTAAAAGATGGTGTAATTTAATACGACAAATCTGGTTATGTCAGATTTTTTATTTCAGATATTTCTAAGATTGCAATGTGTGGTTTCTTTAATGATTTCTTAAAACCTCCAACAAGACAAGGTGAAATTGTTATATACAGATACTGACTCTTTCATTTTGGAAATAGAAACGGATAATGTTTATAAAGATGTGAAACATTCATTATTTTGATACATTTAATTATAAAATTAATATTCACGATACGCCTATAACAAAGTCTGTGGTAGAAAATATAAAGATGAATTTGCTGGTGAACCCATAGAATATATTTATGGAATTAGAGCCAAAGCATATTGTGTAAAAACCAAAGATAATTAATTTAAAAAGGCTAAGGGTGTTAAAAAAAGTAGTATAAATAAACAATTGGATATTATCGATTATAAGGATGTTGTAGAACGTAATTTTAAAACTTACTGTTCCATGTATGTGTTTCGATCTAGAATGCATAGAAGAATATATACATATATATATATATATATATATATATATATATATATATATATATATATATATATATATATATATATACATATATATATATATATATATATATATATATATATATATATATATATATATATATATATACATACATATATATATATATATATATATATATATATATATATATATATATATATATATATATATATATTTATATTAGGGTGACCGCAAAAAAAATCGATGTCGGAATTTTGTTCGTCTGGACCCCACAAAACGATTCCCCTTTCCAGATATTGAGATAGCCGAAATTTGAGCTCGATTAAACGACGTTAACCCGTGCCGCTCGTCGCTCAAAGTTTGAAAAAATCCAAATTTTTGGCCAAAAAGCTGACATATGGAGCTATAACTCCAGAACGGTAAATAATAGAAACAGGCTTAATATCTCAAAAAAAAGCTAATGTTGTTCTTCAAAATTTATATTCTATACATAATTGTTGTTATTTTAAGTCAAACCGAGTTACAACAGCCTTTAGCCCCAAAAACGTGACCTGGTACCAGTAGGAGCCAGTTTGGGAGTATTCTAAGAATTTTACGGGTTTTTACATAATATGTCTCGGAATTAACATTTTTTTGTTAAAAAATATTTTGGAACTCAATTTTCAAACATAAAGAGCCTTTTGTTCAAATTTAATCTTTTATTATATGGGGATTACCTCACTAGTTTACCAAAGAAAGACCCGTTTGACAGGTAAAAAGGAGGGTGAATCTAATTTCTATTTTAGGGATGGTGATTTTACTTCAGCGTACAACCGACCTTTTATTTATTCAGTTTAGTTTCTAAAGTGCCTTTGAGCTGGTTAGATCGAACAATTATCTAGTGAAGATATTTTAAGACACTGAAGAGGACAGCATCTACCAGGAACTTGAGAGCTTGGAAGAAATGGACAACCCTGAAGAAGCTGCAGAAGATCCAGGACCATCTGAGAGCAAGAGGATGAAAGTTTCATTTGCAAGGGGCGTTAAAGAGATTTTAAACATGAAATTGTCCATTTTATTAGATCGATGTAAGGTATCCGACAGAAATGCCACGAGAATTTTAATAGCTACTCTAGAAGCACTAAACCTTGACCCTCTTGAGTACAAAGTCTCGAAAACTTTATTACATGATAGAAGGCAAATGTTCAGAGAATAATATAATAAAAAAATTTTTGATAAAGTAAACATTCCTGGAAAAGAGCCGGTGGTTGTCCATTGGGACGGTAAACTTTTACCGGGTGTTTTAAAAAATAAACAATGTGAGCGAATAGCTATAGCTATTTCATATGGCGAAAAGGAACAGCTGCTGGGAGTTCCTGTAACAGCAAACAGCTCTGGAGAGGAGCAAGCCGTAGCCGTATATGAATGCCTACATGAATGGGGTCTTCTCAACACCGTCAAGGCAATGTGCTTCGACACTACAGCATCCAACACGGGAAGACTCAAAGGAGCATGCGTCATATTGGAGCAAATGTTAGGAAGAGAATTGTTATACCTAGCTTGCCGTCACCATATCTTGGAAATTCTGTTAAGAGGCGTATTCGACACAAAAATGGGATCAACCACTGAACCTCATCCAGACATTTTCAAGAGATTCCTCACTGCGTGGCCCAAGATAGACAAAGGAAAATACGACACAGGTATCAGTGACAATCTAATACAAAAGCAGCTAACTCCAGAAGTAATTGCAAATGTTACTGCTGAATTCGAAACAAAATTAACTGAGAGCCACCCCAGAGATGACTACAAGCTATTGCAGTTGGTTCTCGTATTTGTTTGATCACTAGACGGCAATGTTGTGGGTTTTAGAACTCCAGGAGCCATTTATCACGCTAGGTGGATGGCAAAGGCTATTTACTGCTTAAAAATGTTCATTTTTCGTCGTCAATTTAAGATGTCTAAAGAAGAAGAAAGTTCTGTGCGTGCCATTTCTGTTTTCCTAGTTAAAATTTATTGTAAAGCTTGGTTCAATGCTCCAAAAGCTCATCTTGCACCAAAGCAAGATTTAGGTATTTTGCATAGTCTGTTAGACTATAAAGAATGTGACAATGACATTGCAGAAATAGCCCTGACCAAATTTTCGAACCATTTGTGGTATTTGAATGCAAAGTTGGTGGGATTATCGTTTTTTGATCCCACCATTACAGACGATGAAAAGTTGTTAATGGCTAATAAATTGCTCAGTAGCACAGATGAACCATCACAGCACGCTAGGGTTGTAAATCCAAAAGTTAGGAAAGAAAACTTAAAAGAGGTAGTTGATGGAGGATTGGTAAATTTACTTACCAAAGAAACGTTTACATTCTTTGACCAATTTAATATAAAATCAGATTTCCTAAGACAACATCCAAACACCTGGCCTCAAAATAATGACTTCCAAGAAGGATTGAAAATTGTCAAAACATAAAAAGTAAAAGTAGTTAAATGATAACGGCTGTATCTTTTGTGTGCCGAGCTGTTTTTCAAAAACTACTTTAACAAAAGTATGTATAACTATATACCTCAATTTTTGTATCTTTTCTGTGTCTGTTTTGTATTTTATAAAATAAAAAAATAAAAAATGTCATTAGACTTATCAGTATTACTTGTTTTTTTTTATATTTTCTACTTTAAACTCAAAAATATACCAAAAAAAAAGCAAAATTTATCACTTAATAACAAAATATACGAAGTATGTTCCTAGTGGTACCAGGTCACGTTTTTGGGGCTAAAGGCTGTTGTAACTCGGTTTCGATTTAAAATAACAACAATTATGTATAGAATATAAATTTTGAAGAACAACATTAGCTTTCTTTTGAGATATTAAGCGTGTTTCTATTATTTACCATTCTGGAGTTATGGCTCCATATGTCAGCTTTTTGGCCAAAAATTTGGATTTTTTCAAACTTTGAGCGACGAGCGGCACGGGTTAACGTCGTTTAATCGAGCTCAAATTTCGGCTATCTCAATATCTGGAAAGGAGAATCGTTTTGTGGGGTCCAGCCGAACAAGATTCCGACATTTTTTTTCCCCCTCTATGAGATCCGGTCACTCTAATATATATATATATATATATATATATATATATATATATATATATATATATATATATATATAGGATAGGAAGCTTTCAGTTTTATCTTGCTTTGTGTTGTTGAAAAGATAGAAATGTGTTTAGAATCTTTTGAAAACGAAATTGATAATATAACCTATAGAACTTATGAAAAAAGATCAACTTCTTTTAAAATATGGAATGGAAAGTTGAATCCTGAAATATTAGCTGCCTCAGGCTTTTATTATTTAATGAAAGAATAAATTTGTAAATGTTATTAATGTGGCGTTCAAATATTCCAATGTATGTATGACGATTGTCCTATTTATGAACATTATAAACTTTACAAACATTGCGATTTAGTACGATGTTTGCGAAATTATGAAAGTAAAAATAGGGAGATAAGAGTATTATAACCTACAAATTATTATCAATATGTAATTTATGTGTATATTTTTATAACTTTTGTACAAATTTTCTATATCTACTTCAATATATAAATAATGGAACAATTTGTAGATATTTTTATTGTTAATAAACTCTTGTTGACAATAATTGTATTTTTATGACTGCTATCCTAATTTTGAGTTTTTTTTTTTTTAAATGACCTCTATTCCACAGTTTATTGTGCTATATTAATTTTATACCTGCATATTACATGTTCATAACTCATATCATACAAGACACGGAGTGAAATGTTTTTCAAATGATAGTGATCTGATAAATGTCTGATAAATGTTATGATATGATCTTTTAAAAAAATTAACAATAATAAGACCTTCGTATTTTCATACCAAATTTTTAATTTAAAGGAAAATAACAAATTTTTTACAAGAAATAAGAACATAATGAATAATTTTAATGTAACAAATAAGAAAACCATTTTTAATTTTTCCTTCAACTACAAAACTAATGAGAACAATGAAAACATACATTGTATTCTATCTTTTATTTTAAATATTTTTATATACATTTGTGTATCGTTACTCTTCACATTAACAGGAGTTACATATTTTAGATACTGGAAATAAGAATTCTCATTTTTTGTTTGGGAAGGGAGGATCGTGGTGGGGAATATACCATAATACCATTCTCAATGTTTTGGCTAATTCAGTGATATAGATATTTTCGACCAGTATCGAATATGACAGCTATTCCAATAATGAACAGTGGATACAATACAATACACAAGGGTAATGTGGAACGTAGAAGTAATCAACTTCTTAATTACAAAACAAATTATTTAAACAAATCATCATCAAAATTTGTTGTTGTTGGATTTGCTTTGTCTGATTTTTTACCAAAGGTTATTATTGGTGGACAAAAAGGGTTCCGGTTGGCTTTAAATGAAGAAGACTGGTGGAAGAATTTACTAAGATATCAAGGTGTTATTGATTATCCTCCTCAGAATCCAAATATTGAAAATGTCTCTACTATGTTGTAGCTAATGAAAACAGCATTTTGCATATAGAAATGTGAGTAAATGTGAATGGGAAAAAAACTATTTAGATATGTTAAGATTTAAAAATAAGATTAAAGATTGTGAAAATATTTTTTCTACAATTTTGAATGAAACCTAATATAAAGTAAAGATTTACTGATATGAATTATTAAAAATAAACATGTTTTATTTTTTAAATTATAATCTTTTTTTTAATATCTAAATTGTAAATTTGTCAAGTCCCAATTTAACAAAAACTCTATTTTTTTTTTCTTAAAATCTTCTCTACTAACTATGCGTCCGAATGTTTTACTTTCTGCAACTCTTCAAGATAAAACTTCCTTCAATGTCTTCATTATTAGCATCTTTTAATAGGTAGGTAATTGACTTAGTAAGCTTTACTTTTTTTATTTGAAAGATTTCAGTGGACTAATTTTCCTTTATCAAACGCTTTCATCTGCTTTGAGATTCTAACAAAGTCTTTTTCTTTAAGCTTTGTATGTTTTAAGTCAATAGTTTTCTTATAAGTAAACGAATTTAATAATATACTTTTTAATTCTCCTATTAATTTCAATGGGTCTATATGCTGTTGTTTTGTGAATGATATTATTATATTTTTCAACAATAATGGGCAAAATTTTCCACACAATGTTTTTTAAAGTCCTGTTAACGCGTTCCACCATACTAGCTTTTAAATTAGAAAAACTACTATAATGATTAATTTTCATAATCATTCATTCGTTTGCAAATTAAATAGACCAAGAGGGCGACCCGAAATTTTGACTTGTCAACTAACCGTCTGGCTAGTTATTCGTTCTATCGGGCTAGTCGAATAAAAACTTTTAAAGTTGATTTTGCGGCCTCCGTACCCTGGAATGTCAAAATACTACATCCAAAAATGGTCTGTCTTTTAACCACTTGAATCAAGTACCATAACATTTGTTGACACTAAAAAAGTCGAGCGCTCCAAAGGGCAGACGCCGCCGAGACCGGACCCAGCTTTAGAACACGAAAAACCATTCCAACATATAAAATCAATGAATTTAGTTTGTTCTTGATAAAATAGGAGGGAACCTGGAAGAGGCAGACGCCGCTACTACCAGAGGATGGAGCTGGACCCGCTATTTCCAGTCAAGGATGGTCGTTTTTCGAGTTTTTGAACTCGAAAAACGGGAAAGGGGGTTAGTCGACAGGTCAAAATTTCGGGTCGCCCTGTGGTTTTATTTTAAATGTTTTCCATTGCTTTTGTTACGTCTTTTCCACTTTTGTTTTTAAGTGGTACAGTCCGGACATATTTTGTAAATGTATTTATTACTACTAAAATGTATCTATTGAATTTATTAAATCTAGAATAATGTTGCATTTCAACTAAATCGGCTTGCTATAAGTCATCTAAACCCTTTACAATTGTTCTTTGATGATAATTTTTTCTGTCAGGTTTATGTAATTCTTCAACAATAGTTTCTTCTATATTTTTCTTCATGTTGACTTTTTCATACTAATCAATATTTCTTGAATAACTCAATTAAATAATAATTAATTTGTTTTAAAATTTCAGTATTAAGCTTATCAACTCTTTCTTCTAACTGTTTCAAGAGTGCTGAATTTCTTCCAACCTTTACTTCTCTTCCATTAGAAATACATGTCAAAACATCAAGTTAATCTTTATTCGTTCCTTGAAAAAACTTTTTTTCAACTGACAATTACTTCTTGTTTGTAGTTTCTAATACTGTAAGTGCTATGTCCACAAATATTTGTCTAATATCATTTTCTATGTTTTCTGATAACTCTTCGATTCTTTTAATGTCCAATTTTTTAAAATTTTGTATCTCTTTTTACAATTCACCATCTATAATAGTTTTATATTTTGATTCTAGATTATGTATTTGTGTCAAGACTAGTTCAATGTTTTCAATCTTTTTTGGAACACTATCAAATTTTTGATTATTTGAAGTGTCTTCTATACTCTTGACTTTTTCACCCAATAATTTCATTTCTTTTGTGACATTAACTTCATTAACTTTTTGTTCCAACTACTTAATCTGTATCTCTTTTAACAATTTGCAATCTACATTGGTTTCCTATTCCTTTTGTAGATTATGTAATTGTTTCAACAATTTTTCAATTTTTTTCACTATTTTTTGTAACATTATCAAATTGTTGGTTACTTCTGATTTTTTTTCGCAATAATTCTAGTTCTCTTCTGAAATTAGCTTTCTTGACTTTTTTTCCAACTCCTTAACTTTTCGTTTTAGTTCCATCACATTATCACTTTCTATTTTTAAATTTTGCATCTGTTTTAAAAATTTGTCTATCTAGATTGGTTTTATATTCTGATTCTAGATTATTTAATTGTTACAGTATTTCTTCAATTCTTTCACTATTTTTTGTAATATTATCAAATTTAAGCTTATCAACTCTTTCTTCGCACTGTTTCAAAAGTGCTGAAGTTCTTTCACCCGTTACTTCTCTTTCATTAGAAATATGTGTCAAAACATCAAACTGATCTTTATTCGTTTCCTGAAATTCGCTCAACTTTTTTTCAACTGATAAATAATTTTGGTTTATAATTACTAATGTTTTAAGTGCTATGACCGCCAATAGCTGTTTAATTTTTTAAAATTTTATATATCATTTATCAATTCACCATCTTAGTGGTTTTATATTATCATTCTAGATAATGTAATTGTGTTGACTTGTTGAATATTTTCAGTATTTCTTGTGACATTATCAAGTTCTTGGTTATTTGAAATTTCTTCTATACTTTTGATTTTTTCACGCAATAATTCCATTTCCTTTGTGATATTAACTTCCTTGACTTTTTGTTTCAACTCCTTAACTTTTTGTCCCAATTCCATGATACTATCACTATCTATTTTTAAATTTTGTATCTGTTTTAGCAATTTGCCTTCTACATTGGTTTTATATTCTGATTCTAGATTATTTAATTGTTTCTATATTTCTTCAATTTTTCATTATTTTTTGTAATATTATCAAATTTAAACTTATCAACTCTTTCTTCTAACTGTTTCAAATTTGTTGTTAGAAATATGTGTCAAAACAACAAGTTGCTCTTTATTTGTTTCCTGAAATTCGCTTAACATTTTTTCAACTGACAAATACTTTTGGTTCATAATTTCTAATGCATTAGGTGCTATGACCGCCAATCTCTGTCTCATATCATCTATGTTTTCTAAATTTTCTAATAACTTTTCGATTCTTTCAATGTCCAATTTTTTAAAATCTTGTATATCTTTTAACAGTTCACCATGTATAATAGTTTTATTTTGTGATTCTAGATTACGTAATTGTGTCAATACTTGTTCAATTTGTTCAGTATTTTTTGTGACATTATCAAATTTTTGGTTTTTTAAACTTTCCTCTATACTTTTGATTTTTTCACCCAATAATTCCATTTCCTCTGTGACATTAACTTCCTTAACTTTTTGTTCCAACTCCTTAATTTTTTGTTCCAATTCCATAACATTATCACTATCTTCTTTTAAATCTTGTTGTTTTAAAAATTTGCCATCCACATTGGTTTTATATTCTGATTTGAGATTATGTAATTGTTTCAGTACTTTCTCAATTTTTTCACTTTTTTTTTTGATGTTATCAAATTGTCGGTTATTTGAAGCTTAATCTACACTTTTGATATTTTTCCAGTAATAATTCCACATTTTTTGCGAAATTAACTTCCTTAACTTTTTGGTCCAATTCCTTAGTTTTTTTGTTCCAACTCCACAACATTATCTATTTTTAATTTTTGTATTTCTTTTACCAATTTGCCATCTACATTGGTTTTATATTCTGATTCTAGATTATGTAATTATTTCAATACTTTTTTAATTTTTTCATTATTTTTTGTGATATCAAATTGCTGGTTATTTGAAGCTTAATCTACACTTTTGATTTATTCCCGTAATAATTCCACGTCTTTTGAGAAATTAGCTTTCTTAACTTTTTGTTCCAAATCCTTATTTTTTTTGTTCCAACTATCAATATCTATTTTTAATTTTTGTATTTCTTTTAACAATACTCTGATTCTAGATTAGATAATTGTTGAAATACTTCTTCAATTTTTTCACCATTTTTGTTGATATTTTTAAATTGTTGGTTATTTGAATCTATCTCTATACTTGTGATTTTTTCCCATAATAATTCCACTTCTTTCGGGAATTTAGGTTTCTTAACTAATTGTTCTAACTCTTTAACTTGTTGTTCCAACTCAACCAGATTATCTCTATCATTTCTGTGTAATAGAATATGATGTCTCAAAGATCTCTTAACTTTTTCAACATTTCTTCTTAATTTTTTCTACTTCTTCTAAAACTCTACTATTCAACTTGTCAGTAAAATTTCGAAACTTTAAAACCATATTCTTAGAAATTTTATCTCTTAGTTTTTTTAAAGTATCTTGTCCTAACTTATCCAATTCTTCATATTTCTCTTTTATTATTTTTATATGATCTTGATGTTTTGAAATTTTTATTTTTTGATCGAGATGTTCAGGAATAACTTTATCTTCAAATAATTTTATCTTCTTTGCAACATTCTGTATATTTTTATCATTGTGACTCACCCTCTTACCAAGCTTTTTGACTTTTCTGTTTAAATCAGATTCACCATTTTCAATACGTTTTTTGAAATATCCCTGATTATTTCATTTTTCATATTTCTGTTTTGTGACTTTAACATCATCTTCGTATTTTCAAAATTGTTTTTATTTAATCGAGGTGTTCAGGAATAATTTTATCTCCGAAGAATTTTATCTTTTTTACAGCATTCTGTATATCCTGATTGTTATCGCTCACTCCCTTAACAAGATTTCTGGATTCAAGATTTTGACTTATTTCATTCTCAACATATTTTGTCTCGATGCTGAAGTCTTAATATTTTTTCGTCAAGATTTCAATTTCTAGAGCGTATATAATATTTTAAAATATTCGAACCAAACTTATTAAGTGTGATCTTGTAAATGTACTAATTAAATTGCTGCATTTATTTATATGATAAAATCGGCTTCTTTGAGTTCTTCTATAATGGAAATTCTTTCATTATTATGTCCTGTGTGACCTGCTATCGTTAATGTCACTAATTAACGAAGCCTATCAACAAGTTCAGGTTAGTTCAGGTTAGTTCAGGTTAACAATTTTCGTTATACGTAGTCTATATTCGGTTTATTCATTTTTAAACTTCGCTGCCCCCCTGTGTGGTTGGTTTATTAGCTCTGGTCTGCCTGTGATTAATAGACATTACACCTTGAAACAAATCCTGTATGGTATTAATAGTTCTAGTTTTGGTGATACCTTTTCTTTTTGTGAAGCGTTTCCTTGAACCTGTTCATCACGGTTGTAATTTCTACGATATGTTTTTTTAAAAATATCCATACAATTATCAAGATATTTCATATGATAGCCTTTAGGTTTTTTTTTAAATTACATTTCATATAATCGTGTTTTTCCAGAATATTTTACTCCAGCTACTTGTATATCTTTAACGATAAAACTCTTAACAGGTATTTGTCTTAAATTCTCAAATTTGACCTAGGCCAAACTAAAATCTTTCTTTTTCATAATTGTGAACTATTCCATATTGATGACCAAATTTGTGTTTTACTGGATCCCCCTTACACCATTACCAATATATCGACGAGGTAGTTCATCAAATTGATCCAACCACTTACTATACGCTTTCTTATTAATGAAAGTAGTCTTGAAGAAAAAACTTCTGCCCTAGCCACGACCATGAAAGTAGAGAGAAAATTAAAAATGGGACTTAAGAAAAGGAGAAAAACAACAAAAAGATATCTTATAAGGCGAGGCACTTCATTATCGAAATCTAGATCGGATGCTAGAAAAGGAATTATGGGAAAACAATTTTAATGTTCAAACGTTGGTATTAAAACAGCACTTAAGTCAATAGGAAAAAGAGGGAAGCTTGTAAATTTTAAGATAAGAGTAATATCTATTCTTAAGACTGGTAGGTTTTTACCACTCTTACCCATATTTGCTGGTTAATCTACTTTGGATGGTCCCGAAGGAGGCGCGGAAGGTATTACAAAAAGAAAAAGTTGGTTGAAGAAAGAAAGGTTGTCTGAAGCTAAGCGACATATAATGATGGAATCAATTGCAGTTGGAAAACAGGGGTGTAGCTTGTTTCTGAAACCTTATAAAACAGGATGCGGATTCTTTCTAAAACCATATTCAAAAGGCTGCTAAATTATATACCTCGGAAACCGCTTACAAATTTTGATCTAATAAAGTATATAAAATTTTATAAATTCCTAATTTTCGAGGTGTATTTATGAATAATAAGTTATCTAAAACGATTAAGAAACATGAAAATGGTATTGTTAATCTATATAACAACAGTGATAATGGCACACATTGAACAGCCTATACAAAAAAAAGGAAAAAAAGATAATTTACTTTGATAGCTATGGTAATTTATACCCCCATCTGAGTTAAATTCATATTTTTAGAGCGACAATAATAAAAACATTATAACATACAATTATAACAAACATCAAACTTTCAACCATACAAATTATAAATATCGATTGTAGTATTGCTCAAGGATCATATCTTAACGGTAAACCCGTTTATATATTACATTAATTTTTTTCCCAACGTAGCTTCTGGTTTTAAAATCACCAAAAAACGTTATATATTTTCCAGTAACTGTAAAAGCCATAATTAAAATTACTGTTAAAATAATAGATCAAGAAGGTAAACTTAGAGAAGTTTTAACATTAAAGCTACATCTTAAACAAATTTATGAATATGTTGTTATTATAAAATATGGTTGTTGTTTATTATAAAAAACCATCAAACTTAAATTTCGCTACAAACTTTAGTATAAAAGAGCTTAAAATGAAAGAAAACCAACTTTTTTGTTGTTTATTTTTTTAATAAAAAAGCTTTATTTACTCCAAGAGACATACAAAAAATAAATCTATACTAGGAGTCAGCTTTTTCTATTATAATTAAGTACTATTACAAAAAGACACAAAATAGAAAAAAAAGAGAAAAAAGAAACAAAAATACAAACTGAAAACATCAAAACAGAAATTCAAAAACTGTAATTTCCTCTTTTTCACCTTTTCTTTCCCTTTTTTAAGAATTAACAATTTTAAACTTACTGGTTCTTGCTCGGTCAACATAACGGTACAATAATATATGTAATATAAAGAAAAAGAAAGAAAGCGAGAAAACCAGAGGCACAACGCAAATTAAGAAATCGTATACAATGGTACTACCATACTTAATGATACAATTATAATATAAAAAAAAGAAAAAAATACATATATAATAAGCGATAGAACTCATCGCCTGAGAATAAATCGTTTTAATTTAACCTTAAACTATTTTCTATTTTTACTTTGTTTTAGGACCCCAGGTAAATTATTGTATAATTTACAACCTTGATGAAAAATTGATTTATGGCTCATATTTTTCTTTATTTGTGGTAGATATATATTGTTCTGTTGACGCGTTGAATGGCTATGTATATTTCTAACATGAACACAATTTATATTTGATTTCTTTTCCTTACCCTTTATATAGTGTACATACAACAATATCTTATACTCACAAATATTTGTTAAGCAAGAAAGCCATTAGATGAATACAATTGATTAGTGGGATACCTCAGGGGCAACCTGAAAAGATTTTTTAGAGCCCTATTTTAAAGAGTTTTTAATGGTTTTAGCAATGAGGTGCTAGCAGTCCCCCAAACAGATATTAAGTAATGGAGGTGACTATAAATATGTGCATAGTAAAGCTGCTTACGCAATCTATGTTTTAACAAGTAACCAACTTTGTACAACACTCCCACAAATGCTGCAATTTTTTTTCTTACATGTTCTATATGTTGAGTCCATAATAACTGACTGTCTATATAAAGTCCTAAATATTTAATTACAGATAGATTTTGTAACGGTTGATTCTCAACTACAACTTGTGGATTGTTTTTATTAAGATTTCTATGGCTTAAAAATATATATGAAGATTTGCCAATATTTGTACTCAATTTGTGAGCTTATAATTTTTAAGTCTCTGCCAATATCAGAATTTATTATATCAACATTTTTGTCAGAGTAGACTAATGTTGTGTCATCAGTGTATAGCTTCACTGTTCCTTTACGAGGTAGTTTACTAATGGAATTCACATATATCAGGAACAGCAAAGGCCACAGGATGGACCCCTGAGGAACTCGACATTTTATTGTCCGTAAAGAGCCATCCACATTATTAATATAAACATATTGCTGCCTATTTGTCAGATAACTATTGAACCACTGCAAGGGAATACCTCTTATGCCTATACGCTCGAGTTTCAAAAGAAGTATATTATGGTCTACTGTGTCAAATGCCTTTTGCAAGTCCAGCGACACAAGGGCATAAGTAAAGTCACTAACTATCTTAGATTGTATATCAGAAATTAAGTTAATTGTATCACTATTCTTGCAAAAACCATATTGACCCATACACAAGAAATTGATTCTGTCTAAAAATTTCTGAAGTCTCTGTTTAGCCCATATTTCACATATCTTAGAAAACACCGGCAGTACAGATATTGGCCTGTAATTTGAGGCTACTTCACAGTCACCACCTTTAAACAAAGGTTTAACTTTAGCTATTTTAAGTTTATCCGGCACTATTCCAGTTTCGAAAGATAAGTTAATTATTTTGGCTAGCATAATGGAAGATTCACTATCTAGTTTTTGCACACTGTAAACACTGATTCCATCAGTCCCACTGGCTTTGTGCTTATCCATTTTCTGAATAATTTCTGCGATTTAGAAGGGTGTCACAGGTGATAAGAAAAGTGAGTCCTCCGATTGTTCTTCTGTATCTCGGTAAGGGATATTCTGAATATTTGCACTTAGTTGGCTTCTAACATTTATAAAAAAGTCATTTATTCCATTTGCTATATCAAGATTTTCAGTTAAAGTGTCACCATTATACTTCAATGCAGGTATAGAGGGTTGGTCATTGCTTCTGTATTTTGTTGACTACCATCCAGGTCTTCTTCTCATTCCCAAGACTCCTCTTAAATTGAATGCTCCTCTTTTTTTCCCACTTAATCTGCTTTACTACTTTATCATTATTTTCTCTATATTTACTATTATAATAATCATTGCCTACATTTAGCTTTATCTTCTTGTAGAAATAATCCCTTTTTATAAGCACCTTATTTGTAATATAGTCTTTGCCATCGATCTTGCACAGTTGATTTACTTTAGCAGTAATATTTCTTTTGAAGATGGATACAAGGTCATCATAAAGTATTATGGGGTCAGTATAGTCCTCCAGATTGCGGATTAATCTCCCTCCTTGCCTGTTCAATATTCAGAACCTCAGATTCCTGATATTTTTTGTCAACTTTCTTTATTTAGTAATAAATCGAACATAAGAAGGATGACACCTTCTAATACTCCCCTAGCAAACACCGTATTAATCAATAATGCCCCAGCATTCTTATTTAAGGAACTACAATATATTTTAATTGGTATTACTATCGATTCTGTTCGAGATGCTGGTACAACTTAAACACTTAGGGGTTATATATCTTACAATAAGAATGAAATAAGAATGAAAGTATAAAATTAGAAAATGCCGGCTGGTATCCAAATACGAAAATAGTAGCAAAAATTATGACTGATGATAAGGGAAATGTATCTCTATATATTCTTTTAAAGATATACTGATATACTCAAGGTATTTTGAAGATTATAATAAAATAATTTTGAATTCACAACAAGAACTAATTTTCAAAAGTAGTAATAATGATACTAATATTTTAGTATCAACTGTTGAAAATGAAAAACACAAAATTACAATAAGCAAGTTTTGCTAGCGTGTACCTCATCTTACCGTAGCCTCAGGAAGTAGCACTTACAAAACTTATTGATAAAAATAATGACATACTTATTACTTTCCGAAGTTAGAAATTAGTTGAATATCCTGGCCTGTAAAATCTTTTAATAAGGTTAAAACACCGCGTCATGTATTAGTCGCCTTCCAAACCCATAGACTGGGAAACATAAAATCGGATATGAGTAAATTTGATCATTGTGCATTAAGAAATATAAATCTGTTTTTAAATTCAGAGAGACACCCTTATAATGATCTACAACTTGATTTTAATAGTAACAAGTTTGCTACATTATATGAAATGTTTTCTGAATTTCGTTAATTAAATTATAATTTGTCTATAGAACCAATTTTTAACCAATTAAAATTTAAAAAAACTTCTCCTATTGTTTATATTAACTGTTCACATCAAAGAAATTCACTGCAGAATGGTCCAATGACTTTAAGGAGAAAAGGAAAAAATTTCAGCTAAAACAAGAGCGTAGTATATGGTAAAATATTTGTGTATATAAGTGTTAGAAGTTGACTTAATATGTCTTACTGATTTGCACGATTTGTCACAATACTCCGCCTCATTCTAAACATAAAAAATTAATTCCGAATTTACTAAACAAACAGAGATATGTGGTGCAATATACTGTATTGAAACAGTGTCTTCGAAATTGACTTATAATAGATAAAAATCGTAGAGTTTACACCATGGTTAAAAAATATACTGATTTAAACACCAATTTAAGAAATAAATCTGAACATGAGACTAATAGAAACATAATATACATAATATGCCAAGAACTAATTCTGTGGTATGTAAATTTAAAGATGAATTTGCTGGTGAACCCACAGAATGTGTCTATGGAACCGGTGCAAAAGCATATTGTCTAAAAACAAAAGATAAATTGCTTAAAAAACGAAGAGGATTACAAAAAAGTATCAATAATTGGATATTGTCGATTATAAGGATGTTGTAAAACGTAATACTAAAAACCTTTCGTTCTATGTATGTGTTTTGATCTAGAATGTATAATATGTACACGAAATTAATTAATATATTATACAGCTTTATCCTCAGCTAATGATACAAGATTCAAAATTCATAATTGTAATATTACCCTTGCTTGGGGACATCAAGATATTCCGTTCTATCAGTGGATTGAGAAAGTGATGAATTTTTGGATCTTCTCTGTACCCTCTCCACTTTACCTTCTTGATTTATATAAAATTGTAAGTCATTTCAGGTTTCAATTTTATCTTGCATTGGGTGTGGTCTCAGAGTGAGAAATGTGTTTAGAATCTTTCGAAAAGAAAATTGTGAATATAACCTATATAGCCTATGATATATATATCTGCCTTTAAAACATGGAATAAAAAGTTGCATCATGAAATTTTAGCAGGTTCTGTCTTTTATTATTTAATGATTGTGGTTATGAAATATTTCAATGGATGGATGAAGATTGATTGATGAACATTATAAATTTTATAAACATTGTGATTTAGTAGAGTATACCTACCTAGACATATATAAATAATAGGACAATTTGTTAGTATTTCTCATTGTTATTAAACTCTCTTGGTGATAGTGATAAAGTTATCAATTTACTCTTATTTATATATTTTTTTAATGAACTGTATCCCACAATTTATCCTCCTATATTATATGTATAATTGTATATTATACATAAATATATATATATATATATATATATATATATATATATATATATATATATATATATAGATATATATATATATATATATATATATATATATATATATATATAGATATATATATATATATATATATATATATATATATATATATATATATATATATATATATATATATATATATATATATAATCCATATCATGCAAACACAGTATGATATGTTTTTTTTGTAAGATGGTGTTCTTATAAATGATGAATTATGTTATGACACATGGAAAATCAACAATAATAAAACATCTTTCATCTTTTCATATAAAATTCTTAATTTGCCACTGTGACATCTTTCCCTCTTTTGTTTTTAAGTCTATAGAACAGTTGTGGAAACTACAAGACGTTATTGATTACAGAATTAAAACACATAAAAGATAAGAGTTTAAAATATATTTTAATTTGTTTCAATCGACTGATAGTCAGTCTGCAAATTTGTTAACGAATATCTACAATAATTTAAATCTTCTCCAGAACCAAAATAGTAAAAATGTTTGTACCATGTTGGAACTAATGAGATTCTATCCCAACGAACTGGAACATAAATTATTAAGAAATGGTACAAAAACATAATTTTACGAAGTTGACTTTCAAGGAGAAGCAAAATAAAATGCATTTACTAATTCCATGGGATTTTGCCTATCGAAATGCGTGGGAAAAAAATATTTAGATATGTTAAGATTTAAAGCTGGGATCAAAGATTTGAAAATATTTTTTCTACAATTTTGAACAAAAACCATAGAACCTTAATATATGATGAAAGGTTTAATGTAATTAATGAAAATTTGAATTTTGTTTTATTTTCGATATATCATAATACATTTTTTTTTAAATCCACGAGTTATGAGATTTGACAAATCACAACCATTTAACGAAGACTCCATTTCCTTTTTTTTTAATCATTTCTACTAAACATGCATCTGGATGTTTTACATTTTGCGACACTTCATAATATAAACGTTCTTCAATATCTTCATTTTTATGTTCTTCTTTTAAGCGGTATGTGGTTCGGTTAGTAAGCCGTACTTTCCTTATTTGAAAAATTTCAGTAGAACAGTTTAGAGTATATCCTTTATCAGAAGCTTCTTTTTGCTTTGAGATTCTAACAAAATCGTTTTTTTTAAGCGTGCTGTATTTTCTTAAAAGCAAGCGAATTTAATAGAATCCTTCTTTCATTTTTCTCATTAATTTCAGTGGATTTGTATCCCGTAGTTCGGTATTATTGTATTTTTTAACAATAGTAGGTAAATTATATCACTTATAATTTCCTTACTTACTGAAAAATTTCCACTTAATGTTTTTTAAAGTTTTGTTAACACGCTCCACAATACTTGCTTTTAAATTAGAAAAATTGCTATAATGATTTATTTAATAATCACTCATTAGTTTTTGAAGGTCTCTGTTGTAAAATTCTTTTTCCAAATCTATTTGCAAATTAACAGGTTTTGTGGTTTTATCTAAAATTTTTTTCATTGGCACTGTTACATCTTTCCCCCTTTTGTTTTTAAGTGGTTCAGTTCAAATATATTTTGTAAAAGCATTTATTAGTACTAAAATGTATCCATTCGACTTATTAAATCTAGCATAAGGTTGCATTTCAACTAAATCTGCCTGCCATAAGTTATCTAGACTCTTCAGAATTGATCTTCTTCTCTGATAATTTTTTTCAGCGGATTTATGTAATTCTTCAACAATGGTTTCCTTCAGGTTTTTCTTCACATTGCCTTTTTTATACTAATTCATTTTCCGATTATCTCTCTTAAATAACAATTAATCCTTCTCCGTTTCAGTATAAAGAATATCAACATGATTTTTTTTGATATTACCTTATATCTTTGCAAATTCTTCCTCTAAGTTTTTCGAAGCTCTTGAATTTCTTGCAACTTTACCCCCACATCATCAGCAACATATATCAAAGCACCTAACTCACTTTTACTTGTTTTGTCAAATTCCTTCAACTTATAGTCTATAAGATCTTTAATTGTTTTATCAAATTCCTTAAACTTATCATCAAATACCGCAAACTTATCGTCTACATTGGTTACTACGAGGCTGGTTTGAAAAGTCCGTGCAAAGTCCGAGAGATGGCATCACCGGCGCGTATCGAGGTGATGTTTAGTTAGTAGCATCTCTTGAATGAACGCACACCAAGTTTCAGCCATATTAGTCTATTTCTTTGTGTTTGGCATTCGTGTGAATCAAGGAAGTCGAGTGATTTTCAAGAAATGGACGAAAAAGAATTTCGTGTGGTGATTAAACATTACTTTATGAAAGGCAAAACGCCTCAGGAGACTAAAGAGAAGCTTGATAAACATTATGGTGACTCTGCACCTTCGATTAGAACAGTTTATAAGTGGTTTCAAAATTTTCGGACTGGCCATATGGGCACAAGTGACGCTGAACGTTCTGGACGGCCTGTGGAGGTTACGACTCCAGAAATCATTGATCAAATCCATGATATGGTGATGGATGACAGAAGAGTTCAGGTGCGTGAGATTGCTAGTGCTGGGCTTCCAAGGGAGAATCTGCACCAAAAAAGGCGAAGACCATTCCTTCGGCTGGAAAGGTTATGGCGACTGTCTTTTGGGATTCGCAAGGGATAATCCTCATCGACTATCTGGAAAAGGGTAAAACTATTACAGGTGAATATTATTCATCGTTATTGGATATTTGCAGACTTGGACAAATGCTATTATTCGGAAGGGATCAACAAACTAGAACATCTTTGGACGAAGTGTATAAGCCTAAAAGGAGACTATGTCGAAAAATAAAAAAGGTTTACCCCAAACACATAAGTAGTTTTTATTTTTGCACGGACTTTTCAAAACCAGCCTCGTATTTTAACTAAGGTTTTTACCAAATTACTTTTTATTATCGATATTTCCTCCTCTATTCTAGCTTTACAATTTTTTTCAACGTTTTTTGACAGGTTTAATACCTCATCGATATTTTCTAATATCCAAATTCTCTTTTTGGCGCTCCTCAACTATAGTTTGCAATTTTATAGTTAAATTTTGAGTATCATTTCGTAGTTTTTCTTATGTAACCCTAATTATTTCATTTTTCAGAACTTGTCCCGAACTATCCAATTCATCACATTCATGTTTTATTATTTTCATGTTATCTTCATGGTTTGAAATTTTTATTATTTGGCGAAGATGTTCAGGATAAATTTTATATCCGAATAATCCTATATTTTTTGCAATAGGCTGTATATCCTCATTATTGTTGCAAACTCTCTTATCAAGTTTTCTAATATTTTATTTTCAGCGTGTAAACTTTAATTTTCCCAACATGTGAGTAAATGTAATGTTTTGAAATATGAGAACCAAACTTAGCAAATGCCATTTCATAAACGTATTATTTTGTTTGTTTGTTTTGTTTCTGTTGGGCAGGGTGCATCGACAGCTAAGATCATTTAGCGCCCACTAGAGTTAGTTTGGTATAAATAGGTTAGACTATGAAGTTGAATTCTTTTAAGTAATTGGTTATGTTTTCTTTAAGTGGGACAAAAGATTTTATGAGGATGGTGATGTTGGATGGGATGCCGTGGGTGTCTCTCAAGTTTTGATGTTGAATGGATTCGATTAGATGTAACACTGATAAGGGGGAGTCACATTTAGGACAGAGTGGAGGGGGATCTCTCTTTAATAGATGTACATGCGTGGAGTAGGTGTGTCCCAATGCCAGTCTTCTCATTATTACATTATGTCTTCGGTTCAATTCTGTGGAGTTAAGGGGAGGAAATACATTGGTTTTGATGGACCATAATTTGGTGTTGGGATCTTCCAAGTCCCATTTGAGTTGGAAGAGAGAGCTGTGTAGATGTTTTATTAAGATGTTAAAATCAGAGTAGTGATTCTCTCCCATGTTCATGCTGCCCCTTTCTATGGCAAGTTTAGCAAGATAATCCGCTCTGTCGTTATGAGGGTTGCCTATGTGACTGGGCAACCAAAGCAAGGATATGGTACGTTTTTTCAAGGTGGCCGTGTACATCAGATCCAGAATTTGCCTGATATAGTTGAAATTGAGATTTCTAGAATTGATGGCTTTGAGAGCGCTTAGGGAATCAGAAATTATGAGAGTTGGTTGTTGGATGTTTGCTTGGAGGGAATATCTGATAGCCTCCTTTATTGCCAACAATTCTGCGGAGAAAATAGAAATATGTTTAGGTAATTTAAACATTTGAACGATATTATCAAAAAAGAAGGCAGCCCCAACTCCCTTTTCTGTCTTTGATCCATCTGTGAAGAAAAGTAAATGATTGGGATAGATATTGGATAGTCTGTCAAGAAAGAGCTTGTTAAAGAATATGTTTGAATGTTCTGATTTTTTATAGGAATGCAAAGTTAGGTCAATGTTGGGGAGAGGGGAGAGCCAGGGAGGAAAGGTGGTTTGGAGGGGGTAGTTGTAATAAGGGGGGGAGATATTGTGCTGGATGAGTAATTTGTTGATTCTGTGGGGAATAGAATCAGTGGGGAATGTAATGTTTGGTCTGTGGACATTGACCAGGTTGAGTGAGGATCTGGTATGAGGTCGATGTAGGGAAGTTGAGTAAAATTTTAACAGTGAGAGTTGGCGAGAAAGTTGGAGTGACTGAGTGGATGCGATGCACTGTAAGCTAGTGATTGGGGTGGTTCGGAATGCGCCTGTGGCCAGTCGGAGACAGCAATTTTGTATAGTTTCAAGAGGCTTCTTGACATGAGGGCTTGCGGAGTCATAGATGAAGTTGCCGTAGTTGATTCTAGAAAGGATAAGAGACTTGTATAGATGAGAAAGAGAATGAAAGTCTGCGCCCCAGGTCGCGCCAGAGAGCATTCGAATGAGATTGATGTCAGAGAAAGATTTGGTTTTAAGGGATTCTATGTGAGGTTTCCAGGTGAGTCTATAATCGAATATTAGGCCTAGGATTTTTTAGTTGGTCTGTTGAGGGGATGGAGATGTTTGCAATGGTTAGCGGATTCATTCTAGGACAGCATTTCTTCTTGCAGAAATGAACGGATGAAGATTTATGAGGGGAGAAAATATAGCCGTGTGTGGTTGCCCAGGCGGATAGTGAGTTAACGGAGCGTTGCATCAATCTGGTGCAATCTGAAGAGGAAGGAGAGGAGGTGTACATGAGGATATCATCAGCGAATATTTTGTATTTTATGTTGGGGGCAATGTGTTCTGAGAGTGTACTAAGGGCGATGTTAAAAAGGGTGGGGCTGAGTACAGAGCCTTGTGGGACTCCCAGAGAGGTAGTGAATGGAATGGAAATAATACCGTTGGCTTTGACTCTGAATGTTCTGGATTGGAGAAAGTTGATTAAAAATTTAGGTAGGGCCCCTCTGAGACCCGCTGAAAACAACTGAGCAATGATAATGTTTTTATTGGTTATGTCGAACGCTGAAGAGAGATCCAAGGAGATTAAAAGGGTGTGATTATTGTTAGAAAAGGAACGTCTGATGTCAGTTTCTAATGATGCGAGGTGGTCCATTGCGGAACGGTGTTTCCGAAAGCCATATTGAAGTGGGGACAAAAGTTCTTTGGTTTCGATTATCCAGGTCAGGCGAGCTAATACCATGCGTTCGAACAGTTTACAAAGATGGTTCGTTAGTGATATAGGGCGGTAGCTACTCAAAGATGTTCTGGGTTTGCCTGGTTTATGGATGGGGATTATTGTTGAGAGTAACCAGGAAGAAGGGAATTCAGCCTGTAACCATATGTGATTGTAAAATGTGAGTAGAGAGAGAAGCATATCATAAGGGAGATGTTTGATCATGTCCGGATGAATGTTGTCTGGTCCTGGGGCAGAACGTTTCATGTTGTTTAAGGCTTCCTGGAGTTCTTGAAAAGAGAAAGGGGAATTGTATGGAAGAGATTGGTTGGTGTTAAAATCATTGATGTTGATGGGGGTAGAATGAGAAAGTTGAGTAGATTTGGTGTGGAAGTAGGAGGCTAGTCCATTGGAAATCTCAGAATGGTCAGTGGTAAAAGAATTATTGATGGAAATAGTGGGAATGCGATTACACGGAGAACCCTTCATTCTTTTGACCGCAGTCCATAAATCGGCAGATGTAATTGGGGATTTAATATTGGAGACAAATTTGTTCCAGGATTCAGTTTTGGCTAATTTGACAATTCTCCTTGCTCTGGCCCTCATTTTTTTATAGGTTACAAAATTTGCAGAAGAGGGGTGATGTTTGAATGCGTTTAAGGCTTTTTTCCTGTCTTTGAGGGCATTTGCACATTCTTCAGACCACCAGGGTACAGGGGGTCTGTTGTGATTCAGGACTAGTTTTGGGATAGATTTGTGGGCAGAGGAAAGGATTGAATCGATGTAACTTAGCAAAAAATCGTTGATATCTGTTATGGGAAGAGGGGGGGGGGGGGAGGGGGAATGACGAGGGAAGAAAAGGAGTCCCAATTTGCTTTAGACAGGTTCCATTTGATGAGGTTATCATTGTTTTCTAGAGATTTAGGAGGGTTGGGGTTAGGGTGTCGGATTATTACAGGGAAATGATCGCTGCCATATGTGTCTGAGGCTATGTCCCATTCCAAGAGAGACGACAGACATGGACTACACAGGGCTAGATCCAAGGTGGAGAAGGAGCCTGAGGAAGAACTTATGAAGGTGGGGGTATCATGGTTTTTAGTAAAATGAGGTTGTGAGTTATGATTAGATCCTCGACTATTCCGCCTCTGGGGGAGATCGTATTGGAGCCCCATATGGGGTTGTGTGCATTGAAGTCTCCCAGCAGCAAGATCGGCGGAGGGAGCTTATGAACTAGGTCAGAGAGAGTGTTGAGGGTTATAGGAATGGATGGGGGCAAATAAAGATTGCATATAGTAAGATGGGAAGGAAGAGTTACCCTGATCGCAATCGTTTCCAAAGGAGATTCCAGGGGGATCTGTGTGAAGTCAAGAGAGGAGTGGACATATAGTGCCACCCCCTCCAGATGCTTTGTTGTTGCCGTCTCTGCATTTGTGAACAGCATTGTAGTGTTTGAGTTTTGTTTGGGAACTGGGTTTAAAGTTTGTTTCTTGAAATGCCATTATTAATGGCTTGAATTGTTTGATTAGGATTAAGAGGTCCTCTTTCCTTTGTGAAAACCCATTCATATTCCATTGTAAAATGGAGAAGAGTGTAGTTGAGGAAGAATTCATTTTTTTTTTTTTTTTTTTTTTTTTTTTTTTTTTTTTATTTAGTTTTGGAAGATTGAGAGGAATCTGAATCCATGATGCAGTCTGTTAGGTTTATATCCAAGATGGACTCATTGGAGCTGTTCGGCGAGGGTTTAGCCGAACGAGATTGATGTGTTTTCTTGTTGTAAGGTTTTAGGGAGGAGTTGGTGGGGCGGTTGTGAGAGAGTTTGGAGTGGGGGGGATTGGAGGATGTCTGGGAATGGGTAGAAAGGCTGGGAAAGGGTGGTGGAAGGAGGTTTAGAGTTGTGAAGTTTTTTGATTTCAGGAGGGGGGGGAGAGGGGGGAGGGGAGGAAGGAATAGGATGGGGGAGAGGTTTTTTTGGGATGGTCAGGGGAAGGGGAAGGTGGTAGTGTGGCAAGGTCACACTGTGTGGAGGCATTCGCCATTTTGGGTCTAGAGCCCTTGGTTATGGTGCTAAAAAGTGAAGTCTGAAGGGGGTGAAGGGCCAAATACTTTCGCTTGGCTTCAAAGTAGTTGATCTTTTCCGTAGTTTTGATTTTCATGATTTCAAATTCTGTTTTGTATTTAGAGCATCCCCTGTATCTTGGTGAATGTGATTCTTCGCAGTTTATACACTTGGGAGTTTTAGAACATTGAGCTTCAAGATGTAGATTATGTCCACAAGAAGAGCATAAGGGGTCAAATGTGCATTTGGCTGCCGTGTGTCCGAATCTTTGGCAGGCAAAGCATCTCATCGGCTGCGGAAAATAGGGTCTGACCCGAATGGAGTACCAACCCGCATGTATCCTGGTTGGCAGTTGGTGTAATTTGAAAGTTAAGACGAAGTTGTAGGAGGGCTTGTTGATTTCTTTTCTTTGTGGGATACGATAGATATCTGCTACTCCTTGTTCCTTCAAGTTCTCCAAGATTTCCTCATCGGAGCAATGTTGAAGGTCACGGCAAGTGATGACTCCCTTTATGACGTTGAGTGTCTTGTGTGCAGCAGAGATTACGTCAAAATCATGGAGTTTTGTTAGGTTTTTGGCGATAATGGATTGTTTTTCATTTTCTACTTCGATTAAGATGGATCCATCTGCGATTTTTCTTGTGTCCTTCAAGGTACCAAAAGTTGCCTGTAGAGCTTTATGTAGTAAAAAGGGTGATGTATTTGCAAATGAGCCATTCTCTCTAGTAATTTTGTAGAATCTATCATAGATATTGGGTAGAGGTAAGTTTGGATTAGTATCTATTCTCGGTCTTTTTTGACCGGTAATTGGGGGGTAATTAATTGGGTTGAGGTTAAAATTCATTGTGTTCCCACGAGAATCCTGAGAAATATTCTGGTCCGCCCCAGCAGAGCTCGGTTACTGGGGTAAGGCTAATTTCAACGGAGGTTGCCCGGTATCCGAGGGAACCGTTTGCGACCCTTCTAAGCGCAGGGTCATGCATCTCCTCGCCACGGTCTCTAACAGCATGAGATTGCGCTATAAACTTAAGTGACAGGACAGACAAAGGGATTGAACCATACGACACAAAGAAACTTGGGTACCTCGGGGTCGTCACTCCCCATAATAGAGCAGTAAAACTACCCTAGCCCCTGAGGGGAATTCTCATATGTAAAAAGGCTACGTTGGAATGATTCGAATATTCCTTTATTAAATCTAATGCTTCTTCAAGTAGTGCTTTACTTTCTGATAATAAATGCTCAGCAAGTAATATTTTTGCTTTCTCGTATATAATCGATGCTTTCATCGATATTATTTTTAAATATTCCTTTTAGTCTTTATTATGGTTGGCCAGAATGTCTTCAATTTTGGTGAGAATAATTGTTAACTGCTTGTGCAAAGGATTTTGCATTTCGTCACTAGCATTTTCATGCATTTGTCCTAATTTGTAAGACACCGAATGCCTTTTTAGATCATTAAAACATTCTTGTAAGTCATTGGATAAAACTGATTCTGTAAATTCGACTATTTTTGTGATTTTAAATTTACTGAAAATTATGTTGAGTAACCTGTCACTAGCTTCTAGATGTACCACAAGAAGAGCATAAAGGGTCAAATGTGCATTTGGCTGCCGTGTGTCCGAATCTTTGGCAGGCAAAGCATGTCATCGGCTGTGGAAAATAGGGTCTGACCCGAATGGAGTACCAACCCGCGTGTATCCTGGTTGGCAGTTGGTGTAATTTGAAAGTTAAGACGAAGTTGTAGGAGGGCTTGTTGATTTCTTTTCTTTGTGGGATACGATAGATATCTGCTACTCCCTGTTCAACGTATTAATTCAATTATTACATGTATTTACATGTTAACATTTGCTTCTTTCAGTTCTTCTATAATGGAACTGATTTTATTATTATGTCCTGTGTGATCTGTCATTATAGATGTACTAATAAACGAAGTCAATCAACCAACTCATTAACATTATCACAATATATAGTACATAATCTATACTATATCGATAATCTGTATTCATTCATTAATTTTTAAACTTATACTATCCCCTGTCTCTCTATGTGATGGGTTCATTAACTCTGGTCTACCTCTGATTAATTACTATTAAACAAACAAATTCTAAATGAGATTAATAGTTCTAGTTATTGTGATACCTTATCTTGGTAAATATGATTCTATTATTATAATATAGTTGTTTGAAGCGTTTCCTTGAATCTGTTCATCAGGGGTGTAATTTCTACGATATGCGTTAGTTCTTTTTAAAATATCCATTTAATGATCAAGATTTTTCATGGTGTAGCCTGTAGGTTCTCTTATAAATAACAACCCATAAAATCTTGTTGCTCCAGAATATTTTACTCCAGCTAATTCTATTTGTATCTTTACCAATAATCTGAATAGGTATTTGCATTAAACCTAGGTAAAATTCTTCATGTTCATAATCGTGAACTATTGATATAATGATAGTCAAATTTGTGCTATGTATCCTTAGCACTACCATCCATATACTGACGAGGTAGATTGTCAAATTGATCAAACCAATTACTATAAGCTTCTGTATTAACTAAAATAATGGGAATTATGGATGTAAAAATTTCTGCTAAGGCTGAAACACCGCGTCATGTTTTACTTGCCTTCCAAACCAATAGACGGGGAAATGTACAGACTGATATAAGTAAATTTAATTATTGTGAACTAAGAAATATAAATATAATTTTAAATTCGGAAAGATATCCTTATAATAATCTTCAACTTGATTTTAGGAGTAACATACATTATGTGAAATGTTTTCTGAATTTCGTCAATTTTATTATAATTTGCTATAGAAAATTTCTTAATCCTTGGAGTTTTAGCAAAATGAACCTATTGTTTGTATTAACTGTTCACATCACAGATGTTTTTTTATGGGTCTAGCACACGTGCTGCAGGGAGGTCCCTAAAGCGCTACAGGAGAGACACGTGTGCGGAAAAAGCGATTCACGTTGTTCTTGAATCGCTGTAAATTGTACTCGGTGGGAAAAACAGTCCTGGGCAAATTATTCCAAAGGGATGATGTTCTTCATATAAAAGACTGCTTGAAAAGCGTTGTACGACGAGTAACAAGCTGAACCTTATACGGATGTGAAGTATCAGCGCGACGTGTATTTCTAACATGCACCGCTTTGGGGGGAATTAAACGGGCCACATCCTCTGACCACTTTCCATGAAAATACTTGTAGAATAGGCTTAAGTCGCCAACCGTCCTTTGAACACTTTCCATGAAAATACTTGTAGACTCAAGTCGCCAGCTTTTCTTCGATATTCCAGCAAATCAAGGCCGCCGGTCAGTTCCGGTCTCCAACCAGACGAACAGCTCTTCTCTGAATAGAATCTAACAAATGCAGTGTATGTTTGGGAGCGGAGCCCCAAACATGGGAGCAGTATTCCATGTTTGGTCGAATTTGAGCTTTATAAAGAATTAACAGTTGTTGTGGAGTGTAAAGCTTTCTGGTTCGAAATAATATTCCCAACTTTTGAAAAGCTCTCCATGCTATGCCTGCAACATGTTCATGCCAGGACATATTTGCTCCCAAATTAACGCCCAACAAATTGAGTGACGATAATAGAGGAATGGAGTGCCCCGCCATAACTATGTCGGGTTCAGCAATGTTAACTTTTTTAGAAAAAACTGCCGCCTGGGTTATTGTAGCTTTAAATTCCACTTGGTTACTATCACCCCAAGATAGAATTTCTTCCAGGTCTTTGTTAAGTTGAACAACTTCTCGCTGTCCGCAGCCGATGTCCGAGCGTTCAAAGTAAATGAAGAGATAAGCGTACTGTCACCTGCAAAGCTGTAGATTGGATTTTTGGTCTTTTCTCTAGCAGATCGTTAATGTAAATTAGAAAGAGAGTAGGAGATAGTATGGAGCCTTGGGGCACACCGGCGTTGATAGTGAAGGTGTTAGAAAGAAATCCGTCGACCGCCACTCGTAAAGAACGCTCACTGAGGAAACATGAGAGCCACAAACAAAACCTTTCAGACATACCATAGGAGCGTAGCTTAGCCAACAGTCCATCATGCCAAACACGGTCGAATGCTGTGGATATGTCAAGAGCAACCGCTCGAGTTTCTCCAAAGTGTTCAATTCCGTTGTTCCAAACATGTGTTACATAAGTCAGAAGATCTCCTGTTGATCTATGTTTACGAAAGCCATATTGATGATCGCTAATAATGTTGAATTCTTCAAGATATTTTAGAAGATGTTGAATGATAGCCTTTTCCATGACTTTCGATATTATTGAAAGCAGTGCGACTGGTCGGTAGTTATTGGCAAGGTCTTCTTGCCTTTTTTAGATATCGGCTAAACTGTGGCACACTTCCAGTAGGAAGGAAATATTCCCTTTCTGTAGGATAGATTGAAAAGAAACTGATGTCAGTTCCCTCGCACAGTTTTTGAGAACTATGGCAGGTATTCCGTCAGCGCCAGAAACTTTTTTGGTGTCAAGCTTCATTAAATATGTTTTACAATACGCTGTCTGAAGACAACGTGGGGCATCCTTGACTGTACTATGGGGATAGTAGATGGTGTTTTTCCTTTAAAATCCACAGTAGAATGTGACGCAAAGAGTTCAGCCAACAAGTTCGCGATTTTAACAGGTGTCGTTGCAATATAATTATCTGGCCGTGTGAGTGGTGGTATGGTGGATTTGGTGAAATTTTGGCTAACTGGCTTAGCGACTGACCAAAAGTACTTGGAATTGTTGGGACACGAGAGAAGTTTGTTTCTAATTCGCCGATTGTGTGCCTCCTTGGTTTCGTCGATAATTTCTTTGCATCTGTTCCGGGCACGAACAAAGGTGTTACGATTTATGGTGTCCAGTGGAATGGCCCAGTAACTTGATAGTTTAAAATCGGAACAAAAAAAAAATCAGCTAGAACAATAGTATATTGTCTCAGAATACATGATAAAATATTTAACGAAAATAGTGTTTGGATTATGTTTTTGACACAAGTTAATTCCGAAGACGAGTCAAGACTTTACAATTTCACTAAAGATTACAGTCTTTTGTTAAGGATTTAGAAGAACTCAAGAAACTAATAGATGAATATTCCAAAAAAAAAAAAATTTTATTCAAATTTTTTTCTAATTTAGGGATTAATTACCACTCTTAAAATCATGAATGTGAGACTTATTGTGGACATACAAGAACCTGAAAATGAAAAAAATAAATTTATACCTAAATAATTAGCAGCTTACGATAGAAATAGGATAAGCCACTATATATTTAAACAATCTTTTGCATTCAATTTGCTTTTTAGAATTACATAAATAAACGATTTCGGTAAAGAAATATCATCACTGCATTAACTGGAATTTAGAATACATCCCTCTTCATTGTTTCGCTGATATTATCAAGCAACTTACTAGGGACACCCCACTTGTTTATGTTAAACAAAACGATAAAATAGAGTACATTAAGAAATATTCTTCCAATTTAATTGAGACAGATGATGAACCCTCTATAACAGCTTTAACATCGAATGATTTTATCACTCAAAGTCACCATCTATCTGCGGCTTATTAAATGTTTTTTTTATGACAATTTTTTTATGAATGAATAAAACAACTGAAATATAAAATAAATATTATTTTATTTAATTTCTATTATAATTTTTTTTTTTTTTTAATCATTTTTCAGTAGCTGAAACTGTTTTATTTAATTTTAACATTTTTAAGACAGAAATTAGTTTTGTTACATCATTCATTTTTAAGAAGTTTCTAGATACTTCAATACCTAAGATAGTCACTTAAAATAATGTTGAATTTTTAAGTTTCATGTTTACGTTTATCAATTATTCTTTTTGAAGTGCCATATCCGATACGGACGTAGGCCACCCTTTCGCCTCTGCCTGTGGTTGGTGCCGTTCTAAGTATTTCTACAGACAAAGGGGGCATACAATTTAATGATGAGATTTTAAAATGGGAGGGCTTTACTAGGCATGATACTGAGGGTAGTTTGCCATTGCTTTCCCGAGAGAGGCGGCCGTTTTTTCCTGGGCTGAGATACGAACTATGGTCGCTGGCGTAGAAAGTAGACACCTTAACCACTACGCTATGGCCATCTCCTTACCATATCAACTATTATCAAATAATATTTGGAGTAGCCCAATTATATATTGTCACAACATATTCTGTACATATTTCTCACTAATTTTTCCAATTGAGATACTTTCTCCATTCCGATCTCTTCTGCTTTTTCGGTCAAATGATCTGATTTGTTATTTTTTTCTATAGTAATTATTTTTTTAATCACACCATTGAGTAATTTTAGTTTCTTGTTTTCAAGAAGCTAATATATGCCTGTGTGGCATTTTGACAAAGTTCAATATGATCTGTTAGTTCAAAGTATACTAATAAACCTTGTGCTTCATGATCTCCTCCTACATCCCGATAGTAACGAGAACACTAATTCCTCTGCTGTAAGAACTTAACTCAATTTCGAGAAGATCTTGTTCAGCTTCACTGATCAGATTGAATGTGGGGATCTTCTATAAAATCTCTTAAACTTGCTATTTGTCTAATGAAACTACTTTTGTACAATTCTTTCACAAGTTCTACATGTTCCAATATATTTCACGCAAGCACCTATACCTTATAAATAATAATCAGATATATCTTCCAAAAAATGCATATACTCTGGTCTGCTATGCATACCTTAAAAAAACCTGTTCTTCAACCAAATCACAAAATCTCTTTGCACTTCCACAAATACACAACTAACGCCTAATGACCATGTAATTTTTGGTATACCCCATTTTCTGCCTTCTGGAGGCATCCGTGATTTTTTTTTTGTATTCGTTGATCTTCCATGCCCTAATCTTTTTTAATAACAAATTAAAAATTAATTTTTCGAACCCAATTTTGACATTTATCGTCTTTTAAAAATTAACAAAATATATATAAAGAAAATAATGTTAACATTACTCACTCGCCAATGATCAATTTTAGCAATACTTTTTCAAATAAAATATTTTTCCGAAAGTTATTATTGTTTTGATAAATAGATGACGAAATATTATTGAAAAGTGTAAAACGAGGCTTCCTTAAGGAAACAAATGTCCTTTTGAGGGAACTGGACCGGACCTTACCGGATTCAGCAACAAATAGATGAAAATGGAATGGAACAACATATATTTGTAAAAATGATATTTAAATATTATATTATATAAAAGATTTTTTTAAATGTATGTAAATGTAAATGTATATATATATATATATATATATATATATATATATATATATATATATATATATATATATATATATATTATATATATATATATATATATATATATATATATATATATATATATATATATATATATATATATATATATATATGTATTGGTACCATATTTTCCAATCAATCAGATACGAGCTTGAACTACTAAATGAACATAGGGTTGCAAATAACTAACACGCGCTTTGTGTACAAAAACATAAACTATATATACAAACTAGTAATTTAACAGCTGTTCTTACAGCCATTTTAGAATTTCATGCGTAGAAACAAACATTCTCAGATTATTATAATTATGCCATATCATAAGAATTTTGCTTACAATAATTATAGTAAAGCTTAATTCATATCTTAGGTCTATAGAAAACTTTTATAGAAGTATTATGAATCCGAATTGTGAAAAATATTATTTTTGAAAAGAAGTTCCTTCGAAAATAAGATTATCTAAATCATTTTCTGGGGGTTTTGTAATCTGAATATTGTCAGTAAACTTTACTTATGGATCCTAATTTTCATGTCAACTGTCATTTGACTATTATCGTAACGTAATGTCATCTGTCAAATGCCGATGAAGATGAATTGTCAGGTACCATGTATATAGAAATCTGGTAGAAAATCTTAAAAAAGAAATACATCACGAGTTTTTAGCGATTAGTGCCCAAAGAGCAAGCTGTTAAAGCAAGAACTTTTGGCAATGAAAAGAGGTATGGTGACTTTGTTTAAAAAGATCTTGATTATTAAAAAAACCTCTATAAGTATATATATACATATATATATATATATATATATATATATATATATATATATATATATATATATATATATATATATATATATATATACCTAAATATGTTATATACTACTATTCTGAACTATTTGACTTCATTTAACATGGATCCTAGAATTTAGTGTTCATATATTTTTACGGATTTTCGTATCATCTAAAAGCCCATTTTCTTCCTTTTCTAATGATATCAAATTCCATAGCATACCTTACGCTTTTTACTAATTAAAATGATTGAAAGGGAAAAAAAGGAGAACATCATTTGAAAGCTTATTCTACTTTGTTTCTAATGATACCAAATTTCATAGCATACCTCATACATTTTACTAAGTAATAATCTGATAAGAATTTTAAATGGTCATTCATAGTTGAAACCTGAATTTTTTAACAAAAATTAGTTTTAATAAGTAGATCAAGTATCATTAGTCAAAAATTGGAAATTGAGTAGAAGGGGTTGTAAAAAAAATAAAAACTACCCCAAAAACCACTTTTTCGGAAATTTCTCGGAAAATATAAAAATTACATAAAAATGTTTCGAACAAAATCGATAGATAGTACAATTATCTACAAAATCGTTTTAAATCACTTTTCACGTATTTGCGATATAAAACGAGATATTTGCAATTGAAAATTGTTATTTGACGCACAGCTAGCTAAAAAATATCGGAACGTGAAAAAAACAATATTTTTGAACTTTTTGTTTTAATCGTATTTATTTAACGTAACTCATTTTTTCAGAGAAATTTTTTTATTAACTTTTTGAAAAGTTATTAACAATTATATTTTTTGAATTTGTTTTATTGTTAAAATTGAAAAAAAAAAATTATCCTATTACATTCTTTGAAGTTTTATCTATAAAATATACGCCATACTTTCAAGTCACATCCCATTTTTACGTGACAATTTACCTGTGATATAAAGCTATTCTAAAATAAGTATATACTGTGCTTTGTCACTCTCGCAGTAGTACAATCAAGCTGATGCGCATACGCATCATTGGCACTACGTATGTGCTGCACCGTAACCGTGCCTTAGTGTGATAAAAATAGCGAGATAAAAGGATTTCTGTCTTTTTTGATATATTTGACTCGAGACGAAAATTTCGAATTCTAGTTTTCTGATATAGATCAAGCAATGCTGACCAAAGTTTTATTTTCCAATTTATATATTTTCCAATATATTTTTTAATAAAAACTTTTTTTACACATTTTACAACTAAATCGCCCTACTTTTTTGTCGATTTCGTTTTTTGTGGCGAAATTTGACTCACTCTATTATTTAATCCAATAAATACACGAGGAAGTGCCTCAATACATTATTGTTGGAAATTTTTTTTGCTCTACAAATTTAAGCCAATAAAATTATCTGAGATTTCAATAGGTTTCGAGTTATTCATATAACAATGATGGGGTCTCTGAACTTTAGGGGCAGATTTTTTAGTTTCTTGCAATTTTGTTTAAAAAAAAACTTGAAAACATGTTTTTAGGCACTGTTAATGGTAATTTTGTTATAACTATTTATATTGTTTATTTAATCTCGTTTTCAACCCAAATTTATAACACCTTCGAGCCCTTATATATTTTCAGTGAGATTTGAAATTTGTCTCTTTAAACTCACTATTACTCATACTTACATTTTTATATCGACTTACGTTCTAAAAAAATCAATAGTTGTCTGGATTTGATTATAAAATTATACGCATTTATTTACATTAAAAAAAATACATTAATTTTTTGTTTGTACTTTCTCAGAGTATTACATAAAAGAAAACTAAAAAATATGTAATAGATATTTGGGAATGAAAAAATATTAAAATCTATTTCTCTGGTTTCAATATCTTCAATTTCTTGATCTAAATCATCATTATATAAAATATCTCTGATCCTCAAGTATTTCCTTTCTCGTTCTAATAGCTCGCGTTCCAACAACTCATCGTCAGTGACTGAGCTTTCATTAACATCGTCCTGGTTACTGTCTATTTGACAGACATCTTTGTTGATATCACCAGGAATAGTATCTTTTTCGCCAAATGGATCAGAATCTTTCTACATCCTGTAGATCAGATCCATTTCTAATTCCCGAAACATTGCTGCAGGAAATTTCACTGCAACTAATGTAAAAATTAGAACAACGTAGCCCAGCCTTTCGACACCCGCAACCCTTGTTTGTACAATTACTTGAGCAACCACAAAGTATCTAAAAAGAACTTTTTTGTTAGTAATCAAAAATTTCAATTGCAAAGAAATAGTAATTAATTAATTTAGTTTCTTACCTTTGCTAGTAATTCTTTCGGCGCGACATCTTCAGTGGTCATTACGGGCACCATCACCAAGTTGAGCCGTTTCAAGCTCCATTGTTCTGGCTGCATATTATTTCCAGACCATTTCTGAATCTGATAGAACCCTCTTTTCGCATATTGCACCAATGCTGAAGATGTTGGAGGTAAACTTGAGAGTCGAATCTCTGTTTGAGATTGAGTTGCTAAAGCAACAAAACGTTTGTAACGAACTTTACCCGTTGACAAGTTGGGATTATTGGCATGGCTCTGATGAGGCCATTCCTATACATATGTGTACCAAATTTCAACTTTCTATGACAAATAGTTTCGAAGAAAATCGGGTGTGACAGACGGATGGACGGACGGACACCGAAGTGATCTTATAAGTGTTCCGTACGAACACTAAAAATAAAGCAAAAACCTATAATATGCTTAGTTCAAATCAAAACAGCGATGGCTTCAACTTTCAGTTTAGCCCCGGTCAAACTTCGCGCTATATAGAGATGATATGTTAAACGCGGAACTACTTAAAATTGCGAAACAAAATAAGTTCAAGAAATACGCAGCCGATGAGATGGCAAAGGAACGGAATATCACAGTGCTTAGAATACCTCCATATCATTGCGAATTGAATCCCATAGAGCTAATTTGGGCACAAATGAAAGGTTTCGTTGCAAGGGAAAACACCACGTTCAAACTTCAAAACGTAAGGGAATTATTACTCGCCGGAATAGAGAGGATCAAAGAGGATAATTGGAAAAATGCCATTCGACATGTTATAGAAGAAGAAAATAAAATGTGGAAACTTGACGATTACACCGAAGAAACTGTGGCAATAGAATACTTAATTATCAATTTAAGAGAAGACGAGTCTTCAGATTTTGAAGATGATGATTGTTTTTGATTGTAATTAAAGCACTTCTATATCGTAAATTGTGAATGTATATATTATATATATATATATATATATATATATATATATATGTATATATATATATATATATATATATATATATATATATATATATATATATATATAAATAGATTAAAAAATTTTTGGTAATAAATCTTATATTTCTATAACTTTATTTTTAAGATAATTTTATTTATTAAACACTAAAAGCAGGTTACGCTCGGACGGTTATGCTACCAATGAACCCTCATTTACATTTTATGACTCCATTGTATAGCAGAGGTTTTCTGTCTAAAATATGGTGGACCCTTAAAAATAATTTAAAACAGGTTGCAAAATCCACTAAAATGAATAAGAAATCTCCTTTTTTTTTTGGGGCGTACCCCAACATGTATTTGCATCTACAATGAGAGAATTCTGTTATCAACTCCAACCAAATACACTTTAGATCCAGTTGGAAAAAAAGCTCAAAAATAATAGTTTTTTTACTTTTTATGAGTTTTTTCAGATTCGGGTATTTTTTAGCTAGCTGTGCGTCAAATAACAATTTTCAAATGCAAATATCTCGTTTTATATCGCAAATACGTGAAAAGTGATTGATATATGATATGAATGAGCATCATTGGTATATGAATAACTCGAAACTTATTGAAATCTCAGATAATAAGGCTTAAATTTAGAGAGCAAAAAATTTCCTACAATAAATTATTGAGGCAGTTCCTTGTATGTCTATTTATTTAAATAATAGAGCACGACAAAGTTGCTTTTTGCTTGTTTTTCTTTTTCGATGAGGGCGCGTCAATAACTAGATCATTTGGCGCCCAATTTGAATTTAAATATTATTTTGGGGTATGATTTCCTTTAGAAAGTTAATTAGATTTTTGATTCCGTCATGTTTCGGTCTCAGAATTTGCGATAATGGGAATTTTTTAATTGCGATTTAGTTGTAAAATGCGTAAAAAAAAAGTTATTATTGAAAAATATATTGGAAAATATATAAAATGGAAAATAAAACTTTGGTCTATGTCAGAAAACTGGAATCTTAAATTTTCGTCTCGAGTCAAATATATCATAAAAGACAGAAATTCTGTTTTTCCCCACTAAGGCCGGGTTACGGTGCAGCACATGCGTAGTGCCAATGATGCGTATGTACATCAGCTTGATTGTACTACTGCGAGAGTGACAGAGCACAGTATATACTTTTTCCCTCAGGACTAATTTCGAGCCGAAAAAGCGTAGCCTCAGGGGCAATTTACTTTAGAGTAGATTTATATCACAGGTAAATTGTCAGATAAAAGTGGGATGTGACTTGAAATTATGGCACATATTTTATAGATAAAACTTCAAAGAATGTAATAGGATAATTTTTTTTTCAATTTTAACAATAAAACAAATTCAAAAAATAAAATTGTTTATCACTTTACAAAAAGTTCTCTGAAAAAATTAGTTACATTAAATAGATATGATTAAAACAAAAAGTTCAAAAATAATGATTTTATTTTTTATGAATTTTTTCACAGGCCAGTCTGCTGTAGGTATTCCCATTGCCGTCAGGTATTTTCGCTCTGATGCAGCAGCATGTGGCCTCACATTGCCGTGTATTAGTACGAAGCTATCACCAACAAACTGGAATGACGTATTCCTGCAGGATCTCCTCGATCTACCGGTGAGCAATTAATCCACTGCTATGAGTCTCATCAGCCACGAAAATCAAATCAGTTTTCGCCTCCAGTGAGATGCCACCCCACACCATGACAGAACCTCCTCCGTAGATGACCGTTGCAGTAATGCAACGGCTAAATTGCTTTAAGGTCCAGTCGACATGTTCTCTGGTAAATCTGTCGTGCTGCTGCCAGTGTGTCAGTTAGCTTGTCTCTTCGGATTTAGGTTAGCTTTTCTAAGTCCTTTCTGACTGTCTAGACTGACAGCCCGACCACCAACTTGTCGGAGCTCCTGCTGGACCTCAACGCTGGCCAAGTAACGATTTCTTAGAATTGTGTCGACAATGAAGCGGGCGTCTCGCTCCGAGGTACATCTTCTTCTTCTTGATCCTTGTCTCCGTGTAAAGGCGCCAGTCACTTGGTAACGTCTGTAGACTCTGGAGACAGCTGAGTGGCTCAGGTGCAGGAACTCAAACGATTTTGCTTCATTTAACACCAATCCTTGAATTTAGTTTTCAAACAGTAGTATTATTTTTGATATCACTGCAATACAGATTTTCTACTCTTTCCAATAATACCAAAAGCATTAAGATTTCCAAAAAGTTTTGCTGATTAAAATGGTTTCACTTGGTAGAACCGTTTTTGCACGCTCACCAACGTACTCATCGGAACTTGAACCACCAACATCTCTGCTGTACCTGCTCACTAATTACGTCATCGAAAAATGGATACCACTCCAGAAGAAACGGCACAAGTCATTGCCCTATTGCAAGAAGGGCATAGCCAACATGTAGTCGTTGCGCAACTGCAGCCAGTAAGCTGTCTTCAGAGTCTACACACGTCACTAAGAGACTGGCGCCTTTACACTGAAACCAGGATCAGGAAGAAAAAGGTATACCTCGGAGCGAGACGACCGCTTCATTGTCAACACAACACTAAGAAATCGTTACTTGACCGGGTTTGAGGTGAGATCCAGCAGGAGCACCGATAAATTCGTGGTCGGGCCGTCAGTCGTTGGACAGTCAGTAGAAGACTTAAAGTAGCTAACCTAACTCCGAAGAGACCAGCCAACGGATCGAAATCGACAAGCACAGCTCAGATCTGACCGAGAACATGTCGACTAAATCTTAGGGCAATGGCGCTCCGTTTTATTCTCCGACGAGACTCGAATGTGCCTACATGGCAATGACGGAAGAAGACTAATCTTTATGACGTGTGCAGCGCTTGGCGCAGTGCTGCTTTACTGCAACGGTCATCTACGGAGGAGGTTCTGTCATGGTGTGGGGTGGTATCTCACTGGATGCGAAAACTGATTTGATTTTCGTGGCTGATGAGACTCATAGCGGTGGATTAACTGCTCACCGGTAGATCGAGGAGATCCTGCAGGAATACGTCATTCCAGTTTGTTGGTGATAGCTTCGTACTAATGCACGACAATGTGAGGCCACATGCTGCTGCATCGGTGCGAAAATACCTGACGGCAATGGAAATACCTACACCAGCCTGGCCTGCGCAGAGTAGTTACCTCAATCCAATCGAATATATGTGGAATGAGCTCAAAAGATGGGTTCGAGCCAGAAATCCGTCGCTAAGGGACTTAAAGGTTGCGATGGCGGGAGAGTGGGGAAGAATCAAAAAGACAGTGGTGAAAAAGCTCACCCGCTCCATGATAAACCGGCAGAGAGCAATAATAAGGGCTAGAAGGGGTAATACAAAATATTGATTTTGGTTTATTATCAATAGATTTAATTGTTAAACTTAAAATTTTTAAAATTTTTCCTTTCTCTTACCCCTATTTTCAATCCTTGTTCTTGTTTCTTCCCTCAGTCATTTTGTAATCCGATCAATAAGAATTTTAAATGGTCATTCATAGTTGAAACCTGAATTTTTTAACAAAAAATTAGTTTCAATACGTAGATCAAGTATCAATAGTCAAAAATTGGAAATTCAGTAGAAGGGGTTGTAAAAAAAATAAAAACTACCCCAAAAACCACTTTTTCGGAAATTTCTCGGAAATTATAAAAATTACAAAAAAATGTTTCGAACAAAATCGATACATACATAATACAATTATCTACAAAATTTTAAATCACGTTTCACTTATTTGCGATATAAAATGAAATATTTACAATTGAAAATTGTTATTTGATGCACAGCTAGCTAAAAAATATCTGAATATGAAAAAATTCATAAAAAATAAAAAAAAATTATTTTTGAACTTTTTGGTTTAATCATATCTATTTAGTGTAACTAATTTTTTCAGAGAACTTTTTGTAAAGTTATGAAACAATTTTATTTTTTAAATTTGTTTTATTGTTAAAATGGAAAAAAAAAGTATCCTATTACATTCTTTGAAGTTTTATCTATAAAATATACGCCATAATTTCAAGTCATATCCCATTTTTATCTGACAATTTACCTGTGATATAAATCTATTCTAAAGTAAATTGCCCCTGAGGCTACGCTTTTGCGGCTCGAAATTAGTCCTGAGGGAAAAAGTATATACTGTGCTCTGTCACTCTCGCAGTAGTACAATTAAGCTGATGTGCAAACGCATCATTGGCACTACGCATGTGCTGCACCGTAACCAGGCCTTAGTGGGAAAAATAGAATTTCTGTCTATGATATATTTGACTCGAGACGAAAATTTAAGATTCCAGTTTTCTGACATAGACCAAAGTTTTATTTTCCAATTTATATATTTTCCAATATATTTTTCAATAAAAACTTTTTTTTACGCATTTTACAACTAAATTGCAATTAAAAAATTCCCATTATCGCAAATTCTGAGACCGAAACATGACGGAATAAAAAATCTAATTAACTTTCTAAAGGAAATCATACCCCAAAATAGTATTTAAATTCAAATTGGGCGCCAAATGATCTAGTTATCGACGCGCCCTCATCGAAAAAGAAACAAACAAGCAAAAAGCAACTTTGACGCGCTCTATTATTTAAACAAATAGACATAAGACAAGGAACTGCCTCAATAATTTATTGTAGGAAATTTTTTGCTCTCTAAATTTAAGCCTTATTATCTAAGATTTCAATAAGTATCGAGTTATTCATATACAAATGATGCTCATTCATATCATATACGAGTATCAATCACTTTTCACGTATTTGCGATATAAAACGAGATATTTGCATTTGATAATTATTATTTGACGCACAGCTAGCTAAAAAATACCCGAATCTGAAAAAACTCATAAAAAATAAAAAAAACTATTCTTTTTGAGCTTTTTTTCCAATTGGATCTAAAGTGTATTTGGTTGGAGTTGATAGCAGAATTCTCTCATTGTAGATGCAAATACATGTTGGGGAACGCACCCAAAAAAAAAGGGATTTCTTATTCATTTTAGTGGATTTTGCAATCTGTTTTAAATTCTTTTTAAGGGTCAACCATATTTTAGACAGAAAAACTCTGCCATACAATGGAATCATAAAATGTAAATGAGGGTTCATTGGTAGCATAGCCGTCCGAGCGTAACCAGCTTTTAGTGTTTAATAAATAAAATTACCTTAAAAATAAAGTTATAGAAATATAAGATTTATTACCAAAATTTTTTTAATTTATAGATCTATGTATATATATATATATATATATATATATATATATATATATATATATATATATATATATATATATATATATATATATATATATATATATATATATATATATATATATATATATATATATATATATATATATATATGTATATATAAATATATATATATATATATATATATATATATATATATATATATATATATATATATATATATATATATATACATAGATCTATAGATTAAAAAAATTTTGGTAATAAATCTTATATTTCTATAACTTTATTTTTAAGGTAATTTTATTTATTAAACACTAAAAGCAGGTTACGCTCGGACGGCTATGCTACCAATGAACCCTCATTTACATTTTATGATTCCATTGTATGGCAGAGTTTTTCTGTCTAAAATATGGTTGACCCTTAAAAAGAATTTAAAACAGATTGCAAAATCCACTAAGATGAATAAGAAATCCCTTTTTTTTTTTGGGGGCGTTCCCCAACATGTATTTGCATCTACAATGAGAGAACTCTGCTATCAACTCCAACCAAATACACTTTAGATCCAATTGGAAAAAAAAAAAGCTCAAAAAGAATAGTTTTTTTATTTTTTATGAGTTTTTTCAGATTCGGGTATTTTTTAGCTAGCTGTGCGCCAAATAATAATTATCAAATGCAAATATCTCGTTTTATATCGCAAATACGTGAAAAGTGATTGATACTCGTATATGATATGAATGAGCATCATTTGTATATGAATAACTCGATACTTATTGAAATCTTAGATAATAAGGCTTAAATTTAGAGAGCAAAAAATTTCCTACAATAAATTATTGAGGCAATTCCTTGTATTATGTCTATTTGTTTAAATAATAAAGTTGCTTTTTGCTTGTTTGTTTCTTTTTCGATGAGGGCGCGTCGATAACTAGATCATTTGGCGCCCAATTTGAATTTAAATATTATTTTGGGGTATTCCTTTAGAAAGTTAATTAAATTTTTTATTCCGTCATGTTTCGGTCTCAGAATTTGCGATAATGGGAATTTTTTAATTGCAATTTAGTTGTAAAATGCGTAAAAAAAGTTTTTATTGAAAAATATATTGGAAAATATATAAATTGGAAAATAAAACTTTGGTCTATGTCAGAAAACTGGAATCTTGTAACATTCATTTTTTCCTAGATTTTAAGACCATATAATGTTACTGATTTTTCTCTTAATAATGTACTTCTTTTCATTTTTGTATCGAGCGGTATATTAATCAGAAATTCCAAGCCGTTCGGTATATAGTGTGCAGTGCGGGTTGCCGACCGAATCCATCGAATTTGTTGTACGCCGGGATTGGTGAAATATTTGTATCCGGAGTTTTGGTTCCGGCGTAGCCATATTACCGAGAGAGTGCCCGCGGTTTATTTAAGAGTCCGGTGGACAGGAAGAGAGGCTTATTTCCACCGAGCCGCCAAGTAGGTTATTTCGACCGAGCTGCCAAGTAGGCGAATTTCCATCGAGCCGCAGCCAGGCTTACTTCGACCGAGCCGCAGTAGAGGCTCATAGCAACAATTATGAGAGCCAAGTAAAGCACGAGTTTTTTTTTCTAACGTAAAGCCGTAGTGGGCTCTAAGTGTTTCCTACAAAGTGTAAAATCGGTTTTGTGTTCCATCGAAGGCCTAGAAGCCCAAATAAAAACCGTAAGTTACCAGAACATTCATCAATAGACCTATTCCCGAAGTAAGTGTCTTAATAGCAATTTGAACTGACAAAAGGTGAAGTGAAAATCACGATTCTTCGCTTTCGGGGGTAGTCAGGTTTTAGAATTTAAATGTCTGATTTAGGGACTCTAATAATAATAACTACCTGTTAGGCTAGAATTTTTTGTAATCCTTAAAACCGCAGAGGTTAGAACTTTTATTTTAACATCATGAATAAATTTTCTTTTTATTGATTAAAGCTAGTGTCTCACTGAATACCTATCTTACTTTTCAGGATAATGACGGCTGTACCAAACTGTTTTTTATTTAACAACTGTACACCCTTTCAGTATTTTTTCATTTTTTTAGCTGAAGTTAGATCCTTTCTATTTTAAAATGAATGGTGCCCAAAAGTCGTACAGCTGAGGTTTTTTAAAAATAAGAAAAAATAATTCCAAAAAGACGTACAAAAATTATCTCTTACCCATATCTCTCTACCAAGGAAAACTGAGCTAGTGTGTGTTTAATTTCTTTAGTTCTTTTAAAATAAGGATCCACTCAATTCATTGTCAGAAATTAAAAAGAGGTTGCAAGAAAATTGCGCCCAAGCGTGGGAAAAACAACTTTTCACAGGGTACAAAAGTGCGGGCAAGTTCCCACCTTACAATCTTAAATTTTCGTCTCGAGTCAAATATATCATAGACAGAAATCCTATTTTTCCCACTAAGGCCGGGTTACGGTGCAGCACATGCGTAGTGCCAATGATGCGTATGCACATCAGCTTGATTGTACTACTGCGAGAGTGACAGAGCACAGTATATACTTTTTCCCTCAGGACTAATTTCGCAAAAGCGTAGCCTCAGGGGCAATTTACTTTAGAATAGATTTATATCACAGGTAAATTGTCAGATAAAAATGGGATGTGACTTGAAATTATGGCGTATATTTTATAGATAAAACTTCAAAGAATGTAATAGGATACTTTTTTTTCAATTTTAACAATAAAACAAATTGAAAAAATAAAATTGTTTATAACTTTACAAAAAGTTCTCTGAAAAAATTAGTTACATTAAATAGATATGATTAAACCAAAAAGTTCAAAAATAATGATTTTTTATTTTTTATGAATTTCTTCATATTCAGATATTTTCTAGCTAGCTGTGCATCAAATAACAATTTTCAATTGCAAATATCTCGTTTTATATCGCAAATAAGTGAAAAGTGATTTAAACTTTTGTAGATAATTGTATTATGTATGTATCGATTTTGTTCGAAACATTTTTTTCTAATTTTTATAATTTCCGAGAAATTTCCGAAAAAGTGGTTTTTGGGGTAGTTTTTATTTTTTTTTACAACCCCTTCTACTGAATTTCCAATTTTTGACTATTGATACTTGATCTACGTATTGAAACTAATTTTTGTTAAAAAATTCAGGTTTCAACTATGAATGACCATTTAAAATTCTTATTGATCGGATTACAAAATGACTGAGGGAAGAAACAAGAACAAGGATTGAAAATAGGGGTAAGAGAAAAGAAAAATTTTAAAAAATTTTAAGTTTAACAATTAAATCTATTGATAATAAAACCAAAATCAATATTTTGTATTACCCCTTCTAGCCCTTATTATTGCTCTCTGCCGGTTTATCATGGAGCGGGTGAGCTTTTTCACCACTGTCTTTTTGATTCTTCCCCACTCTCCCTCCATCGCAACCTTTAAGTCCCTTAGCGACGGATTTCTGGCTCGAACCCATCTTTTGAGCTCATTCCACATGTATTCGATTGGATTGAGGTCACTACTCTGCGCAGGCCAGGCTGGTGTAGGTATTCCCATTGCCGTCAGGTATTTTCGCACCGATGCAGCAGCATGTGGCCTCACATTGCCGTGCATTAGTACGAATCTATCACCAACAAACTGGAATGACGTATTCCTGCAGGATCTCCTCGATCTACCGGTGAGAAGTTAATCCACCGCTATGAGTCTCATCAGCCACGAAAATCAAATCAGTTTTCGCATCCAGTGAGATGCCACCCCACACCATGACAGAACCTCCTCCGTAGATGACCGTTGCAGTAATGCAGCACTGCGCCTAGCGCTGCACACGTCATAAAGATTAGTCTTCTTCCGTCATTGCCATGTAGGCACATCAATCTATAGATCTATGTATATATATATATATATATATATATATATATATATATATATATATATATATATATATATATATATACATATACATATATATATATATATATATATATATATATATATATATATATATATATATATATATATATATATATATATATATATATATATATATATATATATATATATATATATATATATGTATAATATATATATATATATATATATATATATATATATATATATATATATATATATAAATTCACAATTTACGATATAGAAGTGCTTGAATTACAATAAAAAACAATCATCATCTTCAAAATCGGAAGACTCGTCTTCTCTTAAATTGATAATTAAGGATTCTATTGCCACAGTTTCTTCGATGTAATCGTCAAGTTTCCACATTTTATTTTCTTCTTCTATAACGTGTCGAATGGCATTTTTCCAATTATCCTTTTTGTTCCTCTCTATTCCGGCGAGTAATAATTCCCTTACGTTTTGAAGTTTGAATGTGGTGTTTTCCCTTGCAACGAAACCTTTCATTTGTTCCCAAATTAGCTCTATGGGATTCAATTCGCAATGATATGGAGGTAATCTAAGCACTGTGATATTCCGTTCCTTTGCCATCTCATCGACTGCGTATTTCTTGAACTTATTTTGTTTCCCAATTTTAAGTAGTTCCGCGTTTAACATATCGTCTCTATATAGCGTGAAGTTTGACCGGGGCAAAACTGAAAGTTGAAGCCATCGCCGTTTTGATTTGAACTAAGCATATTATAGGTCTTTGCTTTATTTTGAGTGTTCGTACGGAACACTTATAAGATCACTTCGGTGTCCGTCCGTCCATCCGTCTGTCACACCCGATTTTCTTCGAAACTATTTGTCATAGAAAGTTGAAATTTGGTACACACACACATATATATATATATATATATATATATATATATATATATATATATATATATATATATTTTTTTTTTTTTTTTTTTTATTGGTCTAGCACACGTGCTGCAGGGAAGTCCCTAAAGCGCTCCAGGAGCGGCACGAGTGCGGAAAAAGCGATTCACGTTGTTCTTGAATCGCTGTAAATTGTACTCGGTGGGAAACACAGCGCTGGGCAAATTATTCCAAAGGGATGACGTTCTCCATATAAAAGATTGCTTGAAAAGCGTTGTACGCGGAGTAACAAGCTGAACCTCATACGGATGCGAGGCACCAGCGCGACGTGTATTTCTAACATGCACCGCTTTGGGAGGAATTAAGCGGGCTACATCCTTCGAACACTTTCCATGAAAATACTTGTAGAACAGACTCAAGTTGCCAACCGTTCTTCGATGTTCCAGCGAATCAAGGCCGCCGGTCAATTCCGGGTCCCCAATCAGACGGACCGCTCTTCTCTGAACAGAATCCAACAAATGCAGTGTATGTTTGGGAGCGGAGCCCCAAACATGGGAGCAGTATTCCATAGTTGGTCGAATTTGGGCTTTGTAAAGAATTAACAGTTGTTGTGGGGTGTAAAGCTTTCTGGTTCTAAATAATATTCCCAACTTTTGAGAAGCTCTCCTTGCTATGCTTGCAACATGTTCATGCCAAGACATATTTGCTCCCAAACCAACGCCCAACAAATTGAGCGACGATGTCAGGGGAATGGAGTGCCCCGACATAACTATGTCGGGTTCAGCAACGTTAACTTTTTTAGAAAAAAACTGCCGCTTGGGTTTTTGTAGCGTTAAATTCCACTTGGTTACTGTCACCCCAAGATAGAATTTCTTCCAGGTCTTTGTTAAGTTGAACGACCTCCTGCTGTCTGCGGATATTCGCCTGAGCAGCCGATGTCCGAGCGTTCAAGGTGAATGAAGAGACAAGCGTACTGTCATCTGCAAAGCTATAGATTGGATTCCCGGTCTTTTCCAGCAGATCGTTAATGTAAATGAGAAAGAGAGTAGGAGACAGTATCGAGCCCTGGGGCACACCAGCGTTGATAGTGAGGGTGTTAGAAAGAAATCCGTCGACCGCCACTCGTAAAGAACGCTCTCTGAGGAAACATGAGAGCCACAAACAGAACCTTTCAGACGTATCATAAAAGCGCAACTTAGCCAACAGTCCATCGTGCCAAACACGGTCGAATGCCTTGGATATGTCAAGAGCAACCGCTCGAGATTCTCCAAAGCATTCAATTGCGTTGTTCCAAACATGTGTTACATAAGTCAGAAGATCTCCTGTTGATCTATGTTTACGAAAACCATATTGGTGATCGCTAATAATATTGAATCGTTCAAGATATTTTAGAAGATGCTCATTGATAACCTTTTCCATGACTTTCGATATTATTGAAAGCAGTGCAACTGGTCGGTAGTTATTTGGCAAGGTCTTCTTTCCTTTTTAGGTATCGGCTGAACCGTGGCACATTTCCAGCAGGACGGAAATATTCCCTTTCTGTAGGATAGGTTAAAAAGTCTACAGAAAACTGGTGTTAGTTCCCTTGCACAGTTTTTGAGAACTATGGCAGGTATTCCGTCAGCGCCAGAAGCCTTCTTGGTATCTAGCTTCATTAAAATACGCTTTATGATGCGCTGTCTGAAGACAACATCGGGCATCCTTGACTGCAATATGGGAATAGTAGGTGGTGTTTTTCCTTGGAAATCGACAGTAGAATGTGAAGCAAAGAGTTCAGCCAACAAGTTTCGCCCTCTCAACAGGTTTGGTTGCAATGGAATTATCTGGCCGTGTGAGTGGTGGTATGGTGGATTTGGTAAATTTTGACTAACTGCCTTAGCGACTGCCCAAAAGGACCTGGAATTGTTGGGACAAGCGAGAAGTTTGTTTCTAATTCGTTGATTGTGTGCCTCCTTGGTTTCGTCGATAATTCCCTTGCATCTGTTCCGGGCATGAACAAAGATGTTTCGATTTACGGTGTTAGGATTTTCACGCCATTGTCGGTAGGCAATATGTTTAGAAGCAACAGCTTCTTTGCATTTTCGGTCGAACCAAGGCTTGCCGTTGGAGGAGCATTTCTTCGAAAAAGGGATGTAAGCTTCCATACCAGCCAAAATAACATCGGAGACCTCCCTGGCGCAGTCAGATGGGTTATCGGATCGAAAACAAACGTCCATCCAAGGGAAAGTTCGAAAGTATTCCATGAGATCTTCCCATTAAGCAGATTTGTAGTGCCAAATCTTGCGCGGCCTAGGCGCCTCTCTGTCACTGATTGGCAGGATACTCGATGTCGAAAGCAGTTTATGGTCGGAAGAACCTAACGGCGGATTTACGGTGACCGTGTAAATCTCCGGATTGGTGGTTAAAAACAGATCAAGAAGACTGGCGAACTCCCCGTCTCGATCAGGGATCCGTGTTGGTTCGTCAATAAGCTGAGTTAAGCCACAACTGATTGAGAATGATTCAGCTTCCCGACCTTGTTCGTCGGTAGTATTTGAATATTTGAGCCAGTTGATATTGTGGACATTAAAGTCGCCCATGATGGCAATTTCGGCACTTGGATAGTTACTTTGTAAATGATCGATGGTGTCTGGAAGAGAAGCGAAAAGTGTTCGAAAATTGGTATCACTTGGTGGTCGATACAGGATACAGATAAACCTTGTGGTTTGTTGAGTCGTTATTTTTAACCACATAACATCAAAATTTGGGGGCTCCAGAGCTTCTTTCGTTGACAAGAGAGGTCGCTTCTGACAAAAAGACAGATTCCAAAGTTACGCCTAAATCGGGAATAGAAGTCGTACCCAGGATAAAGATAGTTGACCGTGCTGGTCGATGGACTGACCTTGGTTTCACATAGAGCGAGTACATGAGATTTATTTGATTGCAGGTGTTGATGCACTGAATATATATATATATATATATATATATATATATATATATATATATATATATATATATATATATATATATATATATATATATATATGGGACGATCCGCGTCAACCGGATCAGAGCTACGACCAAAATTAGAAGCAACCAAAAAACTTGACCAAGGGCTCATTTTAAAGCTTAGAGCGTCTACTTTCAAATGCCGAGTGCGCCTCTGAAAACTTCAATATGGCAGCTCCAATATGGCGGCTCCAATATGGCGGCTCCAATATGGCGGCTCCAATATGGCGGCCGGTAGCCGGAGAAAAATCAAGTGTCCAGCAAAAAAAAGCTTGTAAAAATAAAAATTCGCTACTGTTTGGGTCGTTTTTTGGCTCAAATTGTAGCTGATGGACGCCCCAAAAAATTGGGGTGGCAAGTTGACAAAATCCAACATGGCGGATCCAATATGGCGGTCAAAAATCCAATATAGTGGCCGAATTTTCGCAAATAAACCGATTTGCACTAAATTTGGTAAACGGGGGTTTTTAAGGTTGCTGATCACGAATCCGAGGTCTGATTTGCTAAATTCAAGATGGCGGATCCAAGATGACGGATGAAATTTTCTAAAATCTATCGATTTGTACCAAATTTGCTATACGGAAGTTTTTGGGGTCGCCGATTACGAATCAGAAGTTCGATTTTCAAAATCCAAGATGGCGGACCCAATACTAGATTGCCTTATTCAGTTTCCACCATATTGGGTCCACCTTCTTGAATTTAAGAATTTCAGATTCGTTATCAGGGACCCCAAAAACCCCCGTATAACAAATTTGGTACAAATCAATAGATTTTCGAAAATTTCATTTGCCATCTTGGATCCGCCATCTTGAATTTGGCAAATCAGACCTTGGATTCGTGATCAGCGACCCTAAAAACCCCGGTTTACATTTGCGAAAATTCGGCCACCATATTGGATTTTTGACCGCCATATTGGATCCGCCATGTTGGATTTTGTCAACTTACCACCCCAATTTCTTGGGGCGTCCATCAGCTACAATTTGAGCCAAAAACGACCCAAACAGATGCGAATTTTTATTTTTACAAGCTTTTTTTGCTGGACACTTGATTTTTCTCCGGCTACCGGCCGCCATATTGGATTTTTCAAAGGCGCACTCGGCATTTGAACGCTCTAAGCTTTAAAATGAGCCCTTGGTCAAGTTTTTTGGTTGCTTCTAATTTTGGTCGTAGCTCTGATCCGGTTGACGCGGATCGTCCCATATATATATATATATATATATATATATATATATATATATATATATATATATATATATTTATATATATATATATATATATATATATATATATATATATATATACATATATATATATATATATATATATATATATATATATATATATATATATATATATATATATATATATATTATCGCCAAACCAACCAGCACCTAACATCAGATTAATATATGCATTACATATTTTTTTGTGTAAAAATATTCATATAAAATTTTATTATTATAGGGCTACAGGTGACATACAATAGGTTATCCTCAAATTAACAAGAAAAATCAGAGGGAAATTAAATATCTAATTTAAAAACAAACATTATATTTTTAGGACGTTAGTAGTTGTTATGGCGGGGTTCTGACTCACGATGGCCTCTATTCATTCAGCAGTTACCAATAGCCGAAGAATGACCTTGATTTGTCATTGAACTCCTGAAAATATGCAAGAAGTGTTGAAATTTCCTGAAACTAGTACAAGAAGTAGTAGACGCGTCCAGTGGATGTTGAACAGTGTCCTTTTGGCAATATGATATGTCCAAAAGGTCCTTATAGAGGTAGAATAGGTGTAAATGTGTGTAAAATAGGTATGAATAAGGTATAAATAGGTGTGAATAGATGGCTTAAGAGCCTGCAAGAAGTGGTCGTCAATGACGTCACACGTCCAGTGGCTGTTGAAACAGTGTCCTTTTGGCAAGAAATTAGGGTTTAACGGTATGTTTATCGTAACGGTAAATGCTTTACCGTAACGTTATAGTGTGTATGTCAATAGAGCCGATATTAGCAGCATTCATTAAAACTTCTTTAAACTTTCATTTGAGGAGAAGTTGTGTAGAGTAATATGAGGTAGAAGTGAATCTTTAGGTAATATTTATGTGTTAAATGTGTGCAAAAAGGCCTTATTTGCTTGTATTTTAGGTGTTAAAATTGGTAAATGTTCCCCTATTTATTTGTTTGGCGTCTAAAAGTCGGTAAAAAAGCTGGAAAAAGTAAACAAGTGGAGCCGTAAGTCTGCAAAAATGTGTAAGATAAGCTAAAATGTAAACAAAATGTGTGATTCATGGTACTTTTTGTAAGTAAAACGCAGTAAACATAGGTTATAAAACGGATAAGAAAGGTCAAAAATTGCTGATAAGGAGTTGATTTGAATGCATAGAAGTGTAGTAAAATTGGTTATATTTACTAAAACTGGTAAAATAAGTATGAAATGAGCTTAAATTAGTATAATTTGGCCTCGTTGAAATGAGTTTGAACTCGTTGGATTTTGCTATATGTTATATGATGAATCAAAAAATAGTAAAATAAGTATGAAATGAGCCTAGATTAGGTCTAAAGAACGAGTTTGGAGGAAATAGTTTGAACTCGTTGAATTGTAATAATATTAAAATATATATGTTAGAATGAGATGAGCCTAGCCTAGTTTGGACTCGTTGTATTTTGTTATATGCTCTAAGACGAGGAAGATGAGAGCAAGTTAAATAAAACACAAGTATGAGCAGAGATTTAAGACAATATATTAATAATTCTAAAATAGTACAAAATGTTACAAAAATGTTAACTACATAAATTTATACTGTTAAAATAATTCATTCAAGTCATCTGTTTCCTTGCCTTTCGTTGGCTTCTCTTTCGAGTCCTTTTCTTTCTTTACTGGAAAAATAAGGAGAAGGTGAATGTTTTGAACCATCTTTTGTTTTAAACAGATCCTTAATTTCACATGCCAAACATCTTTCATTATACAGATCTGTTTCTCCTTTACATTTGGGACATTTTATTCGTACAACAACTGGCATTTTTAATGGTAGTTTTACCTCAGACACCTGTTATTGAATTAAGTTTAGATCAATCTCGATCTTATATAGAAAAAATCTTTTCCTACTACTACTACTATTACTTCTTACTGAACATTAGTTTTATCGATTCAACTATTATATTTATTATCAAAAACCTAACCATTTTACAAGTACCTTATTTCCTTGTTGTTTTATTACTCTTTCAACTAAATAAATATCTGGATATTTAACTTTTTGTAGTTGGAGTTCATAAAATCCACCTTTAGTGTCTTGATTGTGTTCATCTTGAAGTAAATACGTAAGGGGGTTTGTATATTGTATCTTTTTAATGGTAAATATTTCCGTAGACCAATCTGGTTTGTAATGTTTGTCAAAGACACCTCTAAGTTTTGATATGCGTACATGATCCCCTACTTTATATTTCGTTTGAAGTGTAGTCATCTTTATATTATTATAAACTGTGTCAAGTAGAAATTTTTTATGTTTTTTAGTTACCTCACTAGGTTTTAGACCTATAGTTCTATGTTTTTTATTATTATAAATATTGATGATTTTCGGTAGTAATTTAACTCACTTATAGAATCCTTGGATATTAAACTCTTTCCACATCATATTCTTAAGGGTTCTGTTCACACGTTCCACAATTGATGCTTTCTTTTCACTGTAAACGACTTAGTGTAAAATATTATATTTTTTCAAAAGGATATGTACTTCCTTTCCCGTAAATTCTCCACCAGAATCCGTACACAAATGGATTGGAGTCTGTTGTTTAAAAACACTTTCAAGAGCATGTGCTACTTCTCTAGATGTTTTTGCCTCTAATGGATAGGCCCATACGTATTTGGAAAAACAATTAATTACAACTAATATGTATTTAAATCTCTTATTTTCTTTTTAGAATTCTCGCATTTCTACCAAATCGGCTTGCATTAGATCCAAAAGTCATTTTAAAATGACTCTTCTACGTTTAAAATTTTTTCTTCCAGGCTTATGGATTTCTTCAACAATTTGTTTTTTTACTTTAGTTGCATAGTTTCAATAATATTAGCTTCACGTAATTCTTCAATAATTGAGTTGATCTCGTTTGTGTGACTTGTATTGCCTGCTGTTTCAGAGGCCAGCTGTTTTAATCGTTCGACCAACCATTTGGATCATCCTAGTATCCATAATCGATTGGATTATTTGTAACTTTTATAAACATACCATGTCCTACTCTTTCTGAGTTGTCTGATTCTTCTTCTTTTTCCGAATCTATGTGTAGTTTACTTAAATTTGGTTTAATAATTTTCTTAAATTTGCTATTTTGCATAGTTTTAATATCTCTTATTGCACTTGAATCAGATAGAATATCAGCATAGTGCTTAGCATCATTTTTGGTATATCTAGTTGGTGGATTTCTATTAAAAAGTAGTCCATACAAACCACTCGTACCTTTAAATTTTTTAGTTCCCACTAAGAGATCGGGTCCATCGAAATTAATAGTTTGATTACCTATGGAAAACCGTTCAATGTTCTTATCAAATTTACTCTAAATTTTCCCTTGGAATCGCCTTTACCTTTCGGATTGTTAAGATACATTTTAATATATTTTGCAGGCAAAGGATGATATTGTTCATAATAATCTGATAAGAATTTCTCTTCTATGGTTTTATTTAATTGATCTTCGTAATCTTTTTGTCTTTTGGATTCCTCATCGAAATGTTCCTTTTGAATATCTTTGACGAGAAGTAAAATGCAATTTTTTCTCTTTAGAGGTGCTGCTGACATAGGTGGTTTAATTGTCATTATTCCTCTAGGTGTATCGGTGTAAGTTCAGCTTGTCGAGATGGGTTCAGAGGCTATCGAATCTTTATCAGCTTCAAAATCTTTCAGATCATAATCATATTCATCTTCTTCATAATCAGATTCATCAGATTTTATATTTAACTCAGGAGGTGCTTAAAGGGTTTTTGTTGTTGGTATTTCATATTTTTTTCGTTCTAATTTATTTCCGATACTTTGTAGATGTTTTGTTATTGGTTGAAATAAAGTTTCATATGCAATTTGATCATGTTTTAAAAGGTTTAATTTATTTTTGATATCTCTTCGTTTGTGTGTTAATTTTTGTTTAACACTCTTTTTACTTGGGCTTATTTTCTGCTTGGTAGCCATCTTGTCTGAGAGACTTTTAAGTGAATATTAACTGTATATAAACATTAATTTAAATATATATATATATATATATATATATACATATATATATATATATATATATTTATATTTTATATATATATATATATATATATATATATATACATATATATATATATATATATATATATATATATATATATATATATATATATATATATATAACAGTCCAAACCATAACGATATCTTCCTTCATCAATTTTGTTGTCGTTAAAAACTGATAAGAATCCAGATGTTTTCTTCCAACAAAAAAACAGATTTCGTTAAAACGTTCAAATGACATATCGGTACCAACATGATCGGAATATACATGTCGTAAATCAATCATCCTGTTTGAATAAAATAAGTACATTGGCATTGTCTCGTATTAAATGTTTCGGGATTTTTGCATAGGTTTGACACAAATAAAAACAGTCAATGTATTATATCTTGTTTGTCACAGGCTACATCATCAAATATAAATACAGAATTCCGTTTTGCTTCTGACGGTGTTATTATTTGTTCACTGTTATCGAATGCAAAATAACCTATTCCTTTGACAGGTTTTAATAATTGTTCCAGATAAATATATTTAGGTTGATATAATGACTTAGAATACAGGTAAACATTCTCAAATTTTAAACCATTCGGATGTTCAAGAAGGCCATAGTTGAAGTTTTTCCACAATTACTAGGACCTGAAATAATACATCGCATCGTAGAGGGTAATAAGACACTAAGTTTAACATTGTTCTTAAATTCTTGTAAATCGTGATTCTCAACCTTTAGTCTAGTTTTCTGTTGAACAATTCTCTTCATCTTACACAACACATTCAAAGTTAGAATAGAAATAAATATAAAATAGGATGTTTGTTAAATTTATAGTTAGTATATATTTTGCTTTCGAAAATGAAATACTATTCAAATGTAGAAAACAGTACCTTTCAAGGGAGTGGACTTTTAAATACTGTTATAAATAAGCTTCCATTTGAAGTACATTTACCGGGTTATCATTTTTGTGGACCTGGTACAAAACTACAAGAACGTCTAGCCCGTGGCGATAAAGGTATTAATCCTCTCGATGAAGCTTGTAGAGAGCATGACATAGCCTACTCAAAACATACTGCCTTACCTGATCGTCGTCAGGCTGATAAAATTTTACTTAAAAATGCTTTAAATCGAATTAATGCACGGGATGCATCTTGGAAGGAAAAAATTGCAGCTATAGGTGTATCTGCTGCCATGGACAGTAAGCTTAAGTTGGGTATGGGTTATAGTAGAAAAGGAAGGGATAGTAAACAAGATAAAATGAATGAGAATGATAAAACTAATCAGTACATTATGAATGAAACGAAGAAGAACATTAAACAAACCACAGGTATTATTAAGCGAAGTGTAAAACCAATGCAAAATTATCTAACAAAAATGGAAACGTTGTTGGAAAAAATCAATAGCTTAAAAACAAATGCTGAGAAGAAAATAAAAGCTCCAAAAAATAAATCTGCTACTACTACTACTACTAATACTAAGAAGAAGACTATTAAGAATACTATTAAGAAGAAGAAGACTATTAAGAATAAGAAACCTCAAATAGATAGTAGTGACGATGAGGAGGAGGAGGAGGAGGAATATGATGAAAAAGAAAAACCAATTTATAATTATCATGAAAGAAAAATTAAGGAAAAGATAGCAGCAAATAAATTATCACATAACACAGAAGTACAACGTAGTAACAGAAAAAGGAAACTTGATAATAATAATAATATTCAAGAATCAGAAGTGAAATTGTTAGAAAAGAGATTTAAGCGAGATATTCAACAACAACGACGTCAACAAAAACAACACCAAAGCAAGATCGGAAACGTAAATTAAATTTAACAGAAGAAGAACCACCTAATACTACTAATACCCCTACATTTAACATGGATATGGATACTAGTACTAGTCAAAAACGTAAACGTGATAGTATTAGCAGTGAAGAAGAAATTGATGAGGATTATAGTAAGAAATTAAAATTATAAATCCAGTTATATATAGTACATTCTTATTAAATATTGTTTAGTTAATTACAAACCATTCAACAAAAGGGAACACAATTCTTATTATGGCAGTCAGTAGTGGTCGTAATCGTCAGAAAAGAAAAGAGATTAAATCTAAGAAACAAAATCGACAAAGGGGAGGAAAACGTAAAAAACAAATAAGAAGTAAAAATAAGAAAAGATTAAGTTTTCAATCTATCGCAAAGAAAATTAAGAGGAATATTTTAAAAGTAAAGCCTATAAGTATGAACAGTGCGCTTAATATTGCAATTAAAACGGTTAAAAATAAAAAAGAAAAATCACAAAACCTCGGGTTATTAAAATTCCTAAAACTGGAGGAATTCTACCCTTAATGCCTGTATTTGCAGGTCTTAGTGCCTTGGGGGCTTTGAGTGGAGGTGCAGCAGGAATAGCAAAGGCCGTTAATGACGCTCGATCAGCTAAACAACAATTACATGAAAGTCAACGTCACAATAAAACAATGGAAGCAATTGCTATGGGGAAAGGTCTCTATATATATATCCTATAAAACTGGAATGGGTCAGTTTTTTCATCATCGTCGTCCTCCCAAGATACGAAATTACCAATAACATTACCCAATCATGCTTTAACGAATCTCGAGATGGAAATGTATGCAAAAAAGTTGAAAATTCCCTATTTTCGAGGTATCTTTATGAAGGATAGGTTACCGAGGAAAATTCATAAATATGAATCAGGAGTTATTAATTTGGATAACGATTCTGGCCCTGGTACACATTGGACTGCTTACAAGAAATATGGATCAATCATTTGATTGATGGAAATTTGTTACCACCAATCGAAACACAACTGTATTTTCAATCTAAGGAATCAAGTACTATATATATAATCATAATTCTTATCAGTCATATAATTCTATTATTTGTGGTCATTTATGTTTAAACTTTTTGTATAATCCTGTATGTTTAAAATAAAAGCAATTTACAACTAGATATTGTGTCAGTTATTTATATTATTTTGAGCAGATCAGAACTATTATTCAACAAAAAATGTCCTACACATTTACATTGTCAGGAAAGGAATCTACACTGACAACAAAAATTTATCCTCCTATTGTATTAAATGAAAACGAAGAGTTCGTTTTGGGGTTGATTATTTTGTCAGTTACAATTCAATATCAAATGTTGCCAAACCAACAATACCTTTCACTATGGGAAAGACGACAATGGGATTGTTTTACCAGAAGGATCGTACGAACTTAGAGATTAGACAAGTATTTACTCGAACAAATCAGCTTACAGTCAAAGGAAGAAGTGAAACCGAAATTGTTTCTTAGTGCAAACTTGAATACTCTTAAGTGTGAAATTAAATGTACGGTAAAAATTGATTTTAGCAAAGAAAATTCTATAGGAAAACTATTGGGATTTGGTAAAACTGTCCTAGAACCGAATACACGGTACATATCTGAAAATCCTGCAGATGTTTTCAAGGTGAATTCTATCTGTATCGAATGTAATCTAGTAATCAATTCGTATAATAATGAAGCACATGTGCATATAATTCACATGTTTTATCCTAATGTAGAACCTGAATATAAAATATTGGAGAACCCCTCAAATGTCATATATTTACCAATCAATACATGTTATATAGATCGAATTCAGCTTAAAATCATCGATCAACATGGCAATTTAGTTAATTTTAGAAAAGAGTTGATCACAGCACGTTTACACTTAAAAAGAGTTTAAATATGGTATTTATAAATAACCATAATTTATTTGACATACCATTCTGGGACTCTCAACAAGAACAATAACAAACTGAATATAAAACCTGTAGGAAGAAGGATAAACGAATCAGTTTACAAAGACCATTGAAAGAATTAACTCCTGAGAATAAAGCTGTTTTACTTTCTTTGGGATTTAAATTAAAAAATTAATAAACAACATTGCAAACAAAATAAGACTAAATTGGTGTAGATTTAAGTTACAGATTAGTACAAGTATTGAGAGAATTTTCCTAATAATTAGGTGTAAGTGTAAATATAAAGTCAAAGAAGAAGAAGAAAAAGGAAATGAGTTATAACATATTAAAAGTTGGAGAAAGTGTGTTACATGACGACGCAATTGTTAGTTTTTAATATCATACTCATCAACCTTATTCATCGACAACTCTAAGTAACAACGATGAAATTAGAATACCCATTCAAACACAGGATCTTTATACTTTGCCCAGTCAAAGTTTTTTGTATATTGAAGGTAAACTTTTGAAAAATGATAATACCTATAGTGAAAATGTACATTTTATCAACAATGGCATACTATATCTATTTGAAGAAATTCGTTATAAACTAGGAGGAGTGGTAATTGATCGTGTTAGAAATCCAGGAATAACTTCAAGCTTAAAGGGCCTCGTATCCAACTGATAGTAATAGATTACAAAATGCAGGATGATGTGAAAAAGAGACTCCTGCCCTAGTAGATGGAAGTGGAAATTTCAGTGTTTGCATTCCACTAAAAATTATGATGGGTTTTGCTGAAGATTTTCATAAAATTGTAATGAATCTACATCAAGAATTGATATCAATCAGAAGCAGTACAGATTTAAATGGCATTCAACAAATTGGGGATAAAAAGGAAACCTCTAAAGTAACTTTGAACAAAGTTCTTCGGAAGATGCCATACATTTCAGTAAGCGATCATCAAAAGTTACGATTACTCAAAAAATTCGAGAGCAACAAGGATTTAAATATGGCTTTTCGTAGTTGGGAATTGCATGAATATCCACAGTTGCAACAAGCTAAAAATCATACTTGGACAGTAAAATCTTCCATTCAATTGGAAAAACCAGGTTTTATTATCATTGGTTTTCAAACAGCTATGAAAACTAAAATTGACAAAGTATGAGTACTTTTAATCACATCAATTTGACTAATTTAAAAGTCTACTTAAATTCAGAGATGTTTCCCTACGACAATTTAAACTTAGATTTTGATTCTACCAAATATTCAATACTCTATGAAATGTATGCACAATTTCAAAAATCCTACTATTATACATCTCTCAACGATCCATGTGTCTATTCTCTAAGATTTAAATCACATACACCTCTAGTGGTAATTGATTGTTCTCAACAGACTGAAGATATATTGAAAGTCGATATACGCATCGAATTTGAAACCAGTAAAAATGTACCCAAAGATACAGCTGCCTATTGTTTAATACTACATGATAGATTAGTTAGATATAACCCTCTAACCAGTACTGTTAAGGTTTTTTGAGATAGAATATTACTAGTCAATAAAACAACAAACTCTCTTATGTACTAAAATTATTTTATTATTAAGAAATGTTTATACATACATATATATATATATATATATATATATATATATATATATATATATATATATATATATATATATATATATATATATGTAAATAAATATTAAAAGAAAAATAGCAATATTTCATTGTAGTACATTTTCCTTATCAGAATCCTCATCACTCTCCGAATAGACTTCCTCAACGGTTAATTTGGTCTTTTTCCTTCGAGGTGGAGATGAGGAGGAGGAAGTTCCTTCCTCTGGATAGCACACAGCAGGAGAAGGATTTTTCATTGCTATCGATTGAGGTGTATTTCAGACTCTTTTTCATCGAGAAGATTAAATTTGTACATCTTCGCAATTTTCTCAAGAATCTTAAAACCTTCTTCATTATCTATTTTGGTCCGCATATAACGTAACGGTAAATTGCCCAGCTTTTGTTTCAACTTGTTACCCTTCGGGCAATAGGATAGGTAAACGTAAACTTTATCCCCTCTGGTTTTAATGGATTTCACTCCAAATCTACAAATAACATACACAATAAATAATAATCCTTATTTGAAAAAATGTTTTTCTGAGTTTAGTAAAAATAAAACAAAATAGTAATTCAAAAAAACTTACTGAAAGGGTTCCTTAACAATCACATTCACATAACGAAGAGGAAAATTAATGGGATCCTCGGAGAAAAGAACAAGAGTACATGGAGTATTGGCCATAATGTAAAACAATAATTTATTTACTATACTGTTGTAGTAATAATGATACCAAAAACAAATTTTAATCGAGATTATATACTAATTCAAACTATTTCGTCAGAGATCTCTAGTCACGTTGCAGTCAACGTGCATGAACACTTAGTCGACAACGAAAATATATTCTTGAAATAAAATATAAGATTGCATCATGCAAATTTATTTGTTATTAAAACATGTTTTCGACATTTATCTCATATCATTTTTGAAATTTTATAGACTAATTGACTAGTTTGTTTTTTTGTTTTGCAATAAATCAAAACTAATTAAGTAAGACAAAATCTATAAAGTTTAAAGTATAAATAGAACGATTTATTTAGTATAGTCATCAGTTCAAGCGTTTTACTTGAGTAAAAAATATTATACTGAGTATTACATTTAAGTAAGAAATATGTCTTCTGCATAGCAATAGCAACAACAGCAGTTCCATAGTTTTGGATTCCTATTCCACGGAACTAGTACAGTCAACCGAATTGGTAAGTATATTACTTAAAACAAAGGAAGAATATAAAAGACATAAAGTATCTTAAAGAAAAATATTGCTATTTTAACAAAGGGTTTAAAAAACAGAGTATGTGTGAACAGTTTGAGTAAAGTGGAATTTAATTTATGCATTTTGAAAAATTATTTGGAAAAATTTAAATTTCATCTTAAAACTAATAAATCTTTGACAAAGAGGAAATTGATTTGGCAAAATGTAGATTCCTGTTTCCAGAGACGCATAAGAACCGGAATTATAACAAATTTTAAGTATAAAGAGCCTAAGGAATATTTACAAAAAGCTTTTCGTGTATTTTTTCTGCGAATTAAAAAGGAACTCAAACAATTGACTATGCTTAAAGTAAATGTTAACTTTTGTGGTCTATTTATAAAAACTCAAACTGCTGACACATCCATTAAACATTTTTCGACTAAAAGTCAAATAATTGATCAGAATACCAACTTGACTTGAGTGGTATAAGATGAATATAGTTGATAAAATTTTAGGTAATTTAGAAGATTTTCAGGAAAAAGACAGCGGTTGGGCCTTTTGTATATGGCACTTGAATGTAAATTTAAACAAATATAATCCCATAGGTGGAGGTCTTTCCACATATGTAACAGTACCTAAATTCATCCAAAATACTAAAAGTGTTGTGAATATTCAAAATAATGATCCTTATTGCTTTCTCTGATCTGTTGTATGTGCTTTATATTCAGCTGATAAAAATGTTACACGTACTTCATCTTATCCACATTTTAGTCGAGTATTAAAATACGAAGGAATTTCATATCCTATAGTATTAAAAGATATTCCTCGATTTGAAGCACTTACTAAATTGGCAATAAATATTTTTTGTGTAAGAAACTAGGAAATTTTACCCTTAATGTGGACTAAGACAAAATTTTCAACTAAAATTAATTTACTTATTTTAACTACTCTTGATAATGAAGATTCTGATGATGATGATGATTATGATGATGATGATGATGATTCCTTTGAAAATGATTATTCCAACCCTAACAATAAATTACATTTTGTATATATTAAGAATTTAAGTCGTTTAGTAAGCAAACAAGTAGGAAATATTCAAAATAAAAAATGGTTTTGCGAAAGATGTTTTAATCACTTTAAAAGCGAATCAAACCTGACTAGACATTTAACTGATTGTAAGATACTAAATAAATCTAAATTTACCTTACCCAAAGAAAACGAGAATATTTTAACTTTTAAGAATTTTTCAAACAAATTGATGGTTCCATTTGCGATTTATGCAGATTTAGAAAGTATGCTTATAAATTACATTGATGAGCACACCACTAAGAAATCGAAAAAACATCAAAAACATGAACCTTTTAGTATTGCTTATTATTTAAAATGTTCCTATGATGATTCTCTTTCCAAATTTCAAATGTATACTGGTGAAAATTGTCAGGTATGGTTTGTTAGAGAATTGAAAAAAATTGCACAAATATAGGCAATATATTCAAATCCTGTTAAATTATCCTTAACGAAACAACAAAATGATGAATTTTATCGTGCGAAAACTTGTCACATTTGTTCTAAACCCTTTTTAACAGATTCGAATGATTATAAAGTAAGAGATCACTGTCATTTAACTGGTGATTTTAGAGGCACAGTTCACAATTCTTGCAATATAAATTTTAAAAATAAAATGGTAATACCAGTTCTTTTTCACAACCTTTCCGGTTACGATAGTCATTTTTTGATTAGAGCTCTTTGTACTGAAATGAAAGGACGAATCAGTTTACTTCCAATTAACAAGGAAAAATAAATATCATTTTTTGTGGAAAATTCAAATATTCAGTTTCGATTTTTAGATTCTTATCGGTTTATGACGAGTAGTCTAGATAAATTAGCATCTTATCTAGATGATGATCAGAAAACTATTACGAAAAGAGCTTATAAAGATGAGACTCAATTTAAATTAGCTACGAGGAAAGGAGTCTTTCCTTATGAATATATTGACTGTTGGGAAAAATTGCAAGAAAAGTCTTTGCCATCTATAGATAAATTTTTTAGTAAAATTACAAATTCTAATACAACAGTATGAACATGCTTGCAAAGTATGGAATACTTTTAATATACAAAATCTTCAAGAACATGCTGAACTCTATTTGAAAACTGATGTCTTACTTCTGGCAGACGTTTTTGAAAATTTTCGAAAGCTCTGTTTAAATACTTATAAATTAGTCAGCCTCCACTATATTACAGCCCACGGTTTGGCTTTTGACAGTATGTTTCGAATAACCGAGGTTAAATTAGAATTATTAACTGACATCGATATGATTATGTTTATTGAAAGGGGTATTAGAGGAGGTATTTCACAATGTTGTAATAGATACGGTAAAGCAAATAATAAATACATGAATAACGAATATAATATCAATGAACCTTCCACTTTTCTTATGTATTTTGATGTAAATAACTTGTATGGAGCAGCCATGAGTTTCTCATTGCCGACAGGAGATTTTAAATGGGTAGATGATTTCTATCAAGAAGACAATATATTAAATATTCCCCGGGATAACGATTACGGTTATATTTTTGAAGTTGACCTTCATTATCCCAAAGAACTATTTAATCTTCATAAAGATCTACCACTTTGTCCTGAACATTTAGTGCCACCAATAGCAGACTCTAATATTCCCAAGCTACTTACAACTCTTTATAATAAGAAAAAATATGTTATTCATTATTTAGCTCTCCAACAAGCTATGCAATTGGGATTAAAAGTTACAAAATTTCACAGATGTTTAAAGTTCAAACAATCTTCATGGTTAAAAAATATAATTAATGTAAATACTGAGCTTCGTAAATTAAGTAAAAATGATTTTGACAAAAATTTCTTTAAATTAATGAATCTTGCTCCATATGGTAAAACGATTGAAAACGTTCGCAAATATAGAGATATAAAATTGGTGAACAAATGGTCAGGACGATATGGTGCAAATTATTATATTTCTCAGCCCAATTTTCATAGTTGTGAGGTTTTTGGCAAAGACATGGTTCTAATTGAAATGAAAACATTAAATGTAAAATTCAATAAACCTTTTTATCTTGGAATGTCAATTCTATCAATCTATCCTGAAAATAATATATATAATATACCGCTTAAAAATAAGAAAATTTATGGTCTCATGATGGATAAAAATAATGGAAAAAATCATGACTGAGTTTATTGTATTGCGTTCTAAAATGTATACTTTTAAAGTGCTTAATAACAACAACAATAATACCAATGTTATTGAACAACCCAAAAATTATCTCAAATGTTGGAATAGTCAAAAAGGCCAAAGGTGTTCAATCTTCTGCTCTAAAATTAATTTCATTCGAAGATTATTATCAATGTTTATTTAACCATACCAAAATCGAAGTAACTCAAAATTCTATATGTAATGACAAACATTCAGTTTATACAGTCGAACAACTGAAAACAGGTTTAAATCCCTATGATGACAAACGAATCGTTAATTATATTTACACAAACACTGTACCCTGGGGTTATAATGATGATTCTTCATATTCTTCCTTTTAAATAGGTAATCTATTTTGCTATTTATTCGGTTTAACCGTTTCCCTCTAGATGATACTCTGGGCTGAACTCAACAAATGTAATAAAAATATTCCCAAGTAATATCAGTTTATAATATTAATATAACGCATATTTTTCAGACTCGGCATCATCCTTTTGAAAGGAAACAACAATTTATTAACTTAATGCGAAATTTCTATAATCATCGTTATCGAAATGGTAGCCAATTTTGCAAACAATGTGCAAAATTTTTCTGTTTTTGCTCAAATTCCTTGGTGCTTCATGGTATTATGGTTCCTACTACCAAAATATCTATAAAGGACTTGTACTGTTATGAGAATATTCCTGATTCCTAATTTTACTTATAGCAACTCTTTGATGTCGATATTCCAGCAAAGGAACAATTGCAAATCATTGAAAACGAACTTGAGACTAATTTCATCGAAGAGTTTCTTCTGATGTATGAAAGCCAACCTATGTACGACTGGGAATGGATTGAAATGCAACATCGTTTCCATTTAGCAGAATTATATGATTCTGTGTCACATTCATATTGGAAGAGAGTGAAAAATGAACTCGACTATCAAGAATCAACATTTATTTATTATAACAAATATTTCAATAACTACTTAAACAAAAAGAGAAAAAAGGACTGAAAGGTGTTTTACCTGTATAGAAAAAATAAAGAGAATCTTGTGTTGAAAATTTATGGTACGAAATTGAGCCATACATATGTTACTTTTTAATATTTTACTATTCAGATATTCAAATATATAGACTGTCAGATTGATACATGTGATTTTAAGGAATGTGCTCGTTGTGAAGTATATATATATCTATATATATATATATATATATATATATATATATATATATATATATATATATATATATATATATATATATATATATATGTATATATATATATATATATATACATATATATATATATATATATATATATATATATATATATATATATATATATATATATATATATATATATATATATATATATATATATATATATATATATATATATATATACATATATATATATATATATATATATATATATATATATATATATATATATATATATATATATATATATATATATATATATATCATATGTGATAAATGCATAAAGAAACCTATCCCACCGAATTCAAAATGCAAATACTGTGGGTTAACACCATCATATTGTTACTTTTTCCGCTCTCCAATAAAACCTTGGAAATCAACATATGGATAGTTCGATTATTTTATATGTAGTAAATATTGTTTGTTTGTTTGTTTCTGTTGAGCAGGGCGCATCGACAGCTAAGATCATTTAGCGCCCACTAGAGTTAGTTTGGTATAAATAGGTTAGACTATGAAGTTAAATTCTTTTAAGTAATTGGTTATGTTTTCTTTAAGTGGGACAAAAGATTTTAGGAGGATGGTGATGTTGGATGGGATACCGTGGGTGTCTCTCAAGTTTTGATGTTGAATGGATTCGATTAGATGTAACACTGATAAGGGGGAGTCACATTTAGGACAGAGTGGAGGGGGATCTCTTTTTAATAGATGTACATGCGTGGAGTAGGTGTGTCCCAATGCCAGTCTTCTCATTAATGCATTATGTCTTCGGTTCAATTCTGTGGAGTTAAGGGGAGGAAATATAATGGTTTTGATGGACCATAATTTGTTGTTGGGATCTTCCAAGTCCCATTTGAGTTGGAAGAGAGAGCTGTGTAGGTGTTTTATGAAGATGTTAAAATCAGAGTAGTGATTCTCTCCCATGTTCATACTGCCCCTTTCTATGGCAAGTTTAGCAAGATAATCCGCTCTGTCGTTATGAGGGTTGCTTATGTGACTGGGCAACCAAAGCAAGGATATGGTACGTTTTTTCAAGGTGGCCGTGTACATCAGATCCAGAATTTGCCTGATATAGTTGAAATTGAGATTTCTAGAATTGATGGCTTAGAGAGCGCTTAGGGAATCAGAAATTATGAGAGTTGGTTGTTGTATGTTTGCTTGGAGGGAGTATCTGATAGCCTCCTTTATTGCCAACAATTCTGTGGAGAAAATAGAGATGTGTTTAGGTAATTTAAACATTTAAATATTGTAAATTTGTATGATTTCATTCTTTTAATATAGTTCTTATATCTGTTTAATTTAGTAACATTTTGTAACATTTTGTACTATTTTAAAATTATTAATATATTGTCTTAAATCTGTGCTCATACTTGTGTTTTATTTAACTCGCTCTCATCTTCATCATCTTATAGCATATAACAAAATACAACGAGTCCAAACTAGGCTAGGCTAGGCTAGGCTCATCTCATTGTAACATATATATATTATTATATATATATATATATTATATATAATTCAACGAGTTTAAACTATTGACTCCAAACTCGTTGTTTAGACTAATCTAGGCTCATTTCATACTTATTTTACTATTTCTTGATTCATCATATAACATATAGCAAAATCCAATGAGTTCAAACTCATTTCAAAGAGGTCAAATTATACTAATTTAAGCTCATTTCATACTTATTTTACCACTTTTAGTTAAACATAACCAATTTTACTACACTTCTATGCATTCAAATCAACCCCTTATCAGCAATTTTTGACCTTTCTTATCTATGGTGTGACCTATCGAGGCACATGTTTACTGCGTTTTACTAACTAAAAGTACCATGAATCACACATTTTGTTTACATTTTACCTTATCTTACACATTTTTACATACTTACGGCTCCACTTGGTTACTTTTTACATCTTTTTTACCGACTTTTAGACGCCAAACAAATAAATAGGGACACATTTACTAATTTTAACACCTAAAATACAAGCAAATAAGGCCTTTTTGCACACATTTAACACATACATATTACCTAAAGATTCACTTTTACCCCATATTACTCTACACAAATGAAAGTTTAAAGAAGTTTTAATGAAGTTAAGATACCCTGCTAATATCGGCTCTATTGACATACACACTATAACGTTACGGTAAAGCATTTACCGTTACGATAAACATACCGTTAAACCCTAATTTCTTGCCAAAAGGACACTGTTTCAACAGCCACTGGACGTGTGACGTCATTGTCGACTACTTCTTGTACTAGTTTCAGGAATTTTCAGCACTTCTTGCAGATTTTCAGGAGTTCAATGACAAATCAAGGTCATTCTTCGGCTATTGGTAACTGCTGGATGAATAGAGGCCATCGTGAGCCAGAACCCCCCATAACAACTACTGACGTCTAGTGGACAACAGTCTACAGTAAAGTGATAAGGTGGATTTTGTTTTGTAGAAAATAATTTCTGCTACCTATGATATCAGGCATTTAAGAGATCAAATTAGTTTAGTTACAATAGGATTATTCTATGTTGCAAGTGTTCAGAGCATCATTTTTTTCTTTCATAATGCTTTGGTACCGTTTCTTAACAAGTAATGATAACAAAGTGATTTTGAGTCAGAAAAGACTAATTCGGGGCGTATATCCTATGAGGTGCAAGGAGTCCTAAAGTAGATTATTGAATATTATGACGTTACCTTGCTTGTCCCTGTATGTCTGTTGAGTTTTTATCTAAACGAACAGCAACCTTCTCTTTAGAAATAGATAACTGATAACATTAGTACGAGGCTGGTCATAACTTAGTTGAACCACTTGATCACACCTCCTTATTGTATAAGGAACCTCTAGTTAGTTGTCTAAAAGCCTTTAATATATTTCTAGAATATCTGAGAAATATTAGAAACTTAGATTCTTTTAAGGGCAACCCTAATCAGAATTTTAACTAACGTCCACCGTTTACTTTCAAATATCCATGTGTTCTATGTACCATATTATCCCGTACTCATGCAAAGCTATTCTCCATATTTCTGATTTCTTTTGTAGCCATTTTCATTCAATTATGTCACTGATCCACATTTTAAATTTGCTCACTATACATTTGCTTCATTGTACTTCACAAAAACCAAAGGTTGTATGAAATAAAATAGCACCAGATCCTTATATTTATAAACACAAACTGGATCCAAAATACTGGTTGCAATAACCTATTTTTGTTTTTTTATGTTTCCTACTTTATATATACTTTTTATATATATATATATATACTTTATACATTTATTATATATATATATATACTTTATACATTTTATATACTTTATTACTTTTTTTTTCTCCCGGTTTTGGTTTCTTAAATATTAATTTTTAAACATATTGTTCTTATTCTTTTCGAAGCTTCCATTTTTTTCTATAAAAGAGCTATTAATCAATAAAATTAGTTAGATGGCATATATTTTGTTTTTTGGATTTATTATTTTATGGAAGAAAAGTAAAAATTAAAAAAATAATGTTTTTAAAAATTTATCTGTTGCTCGTGATGCCGCTCTAGTGATTTGTTTCATTGGGATGATATTAGTTGAATGAAGAAGTAATTTAAACAAAAATGAACTAAATCGGCTCTTCATTGTTTTTTTGTATAGATAGAGTTTTTGCGTGATTATTGGCATTTTTTACCATTTGTTAATAAATTACGCATAATAAAATAATTATAAAGTGGTTAAGTAAAAGACCAGTATTATTAAAAAAGGAATTAGCTCCAATCAACTACGAGAAACACGCCAAACCAAAAATGAACTGGTTAAAATTTTCAGAGTAAGTCAAGGTCATGTAGCCATAGAGAAACGAAATTTTGGTGTAGTAGGTAATACATTCTCTTATGACTGGTTTTAGATGGATTATAGTGTTATAATAGTATAGTTATTCTTAGAACAACAAACTATTCCGAGATTAATGGGATAACGTTTTTGGTAAGTGATGTGATTCTATAAAAACTCATCTTTGGATAAAAGATTTAAAAATAATTTTTCGGCGCTCCTGCTGTAATTACAATATTGAAATATTAAACTTCAAGTGTAATTAATTGTTGGGTGTCAGAAACTTATTATTTTAAAAGCTAACAATTTTTGCTTTCACTATGTACAAATAACTAAAGCACGTACAGTTTACAATACATTTTAAAAACTTTTAAAAATCGGCACGACACAAGTTACTACTAAAAATTGTTTAAGAGTATATATATATATATATATATATATATATATATATATATATATATATATATATTTATATTATATATATATATATATATATATATATATATATATATATATATATATATATATATATATATATATCAATTAATATTATATATATTTTATATCAATTTATTTATTTTCAATTTTTGGGTTCATTTTATGAATATTTAGTATTCAGAATTAAACTTAAACTAACGTTTCGCCCTTAGGTTTAGGGCATTTTCATTTTTTTTAATTTCTACAAAGTATAAAAATAAATTACATTTAGTTACACTAGTACACATACAAATTATTGAACTTACAAAACAATAAACTTTTTAAATATATTCTTAGTTCGATCTTTTAAAATTAAAATCACATGGGGCCTACCTTGAATCTCACATGTTTTATTTACTACTCACAAGTCATAGTAGCATTCTTATCGATGTAGATTTTATTTTGTATTATTGATTTGTGGTTACTTTTTTTGAATATTAAGAAAGTAGTCTTTTTGTTAATCTATTAAGGACGAGTATACACTTTAAAATATTACCTGATTAAATTTGTCTAAATATGGCTAATTCCTTTTATATCACTTTTATCATTGACTGTAAATTTCTCATTTTTTTTTTAATTTCAATTATTTATTTTATTGCAAGTTTTCCGAAACTAATGTCTCTCTTTAAAATGTTTGTTTCATTAATGTTGAAATCATGTCCAAGTTCCGTTGTGTGTTTGTGGAAGTCCGTTGTTGCATTTTTCGTATATTTGTGTCCATTGAGACTGTTTTTTAATAATTGAGTCGTCATACCAATATAATGCATTGAGCAATCTGCACAAGGTAGTAATGAATAACTATGTTGGATTGGTTCATATTTGGTACCTGGCTTTTTATGTTTGTAAATAGTGAGCTTAGTTTGTTTTGTGTTTTGTGACAAACAGTTATATTATATTTTTTTAAAGTGCTTTTTAGTTTTTCTGATAAATCGAGTGTATAAGGTAGTGGAAGAAATTTGTTCTGATTTTGTCCTTTGGTTTCATCTTTTTTGATTTTTTTTATTATAGAATTTGTATGTTCTTGTTTTTATTGTTTAGTGTGTCTTTTTCTCTAAATCCATTTTGTATTAACACTGATTTCATTTGATTCAGTGCTTTCGGTCTTAAATTTGATGAGGTCAACACTATTGTACGGTCTGTTAAACCGACAATAACACTTACCTTTTGTGCCTTTGTGTGATTAGAGCAGAAATTACCTGCCAGACCACGTTGGTTTAGTATACCATTTAGTGATTATTTTGTTATGTTTTCTAATTAAAGTTGTATCCAGGAAATGTATTTCATTGTTATTTTCGATTTCTGAAGTAAATTGCAACTTTTGATGGAAACTGTTGAAATCATTTTTTTTAAAGAGTTTAGCACACGTGCTGCAGGGAAATCCCTAAAGCGCTCCAGGAGCGGCATGTGTGCGGAAAAAGTGATTCTTGAAATCATGAAGGACTTCATCAGTATTATCATTTGTAACTGCCAATAAACAATCATCCACAAACCTATTGAAAAATAGTATGTTGTACTCTAAATTATTTATAACACATTCTTCTAAATGTTCCATAACTAACTGAGCCATTACTGAGGATATGAGAGAGCCCATGGCTCATCCTTCTATTTGTTGATAGAATTTATCTTGATATTGAAAATAATTAGTATTTAAAGTGAGGTTAACTGCTTCAATAAACTTATTTTTTGGTACTGTTATATATTCTGTCAATAGATCCCATTTTTTGTTTATGGCAGTCTGTACGAGTTCTTTAGGTATATTTGTGAATAATGACACCACATCTAGTGAAAGAAGTTTGTAGTTTTGTGGTATGTTTATCGTGTCAATAAAGTCTTTAAATGAGAATGAATCTTTGATAAAATAGTTATTTTTAACTGTAATATTAGATATACATTTGGCTAGGTATTTTGAAAGGTTATAAAGAGGTGATTTTAAACATGATACGATTGGCCTTAGCGGTATGTTTTGTTTATGTAATTTGGGTAAACCATAAATTTTGGGTGACACTGCGTTGTTTTTAATTAACATTTTGGCTTCTTCATTACTTATTTCATTCTTATTTAATAGTTTTTTTCATGAAGGCGTTGTTTTTCTTTTGGTAAATATCCGTGGGATCACTATTAAGTTTCTTATATGTATTTTGGTCAAGGGTTTCCCTCTCAGATTCATAATCTTTGGTGTTCATTATGACAGTTTTGTTAGTTTTATCTGGTTTTATTATTACAACCTGGGGATTGTCTTTAATAAATTATGTCGTACGGTATAAGTTTTTTTGATTCTTTTTTGCATTATATTCATTTTTTGTATGTTGGTTTTAATTTTAGTTTTGGGAATAGTTTTAATATTAGTTATATTAGCTCTAATTGTGTCTTTCTCTTCACTTGATTTATTATTTATTACTGACTCAATAGACGCAACATATTCTGTTATAAGTAACTCTTTTTCTGTGGTTATATCTAGTGCAAAATTAGGACCCAAGGAGAAAACTTTCTAACCATATTGATGTCGTATTTTCATTTTTTGTATCGTTATTTGTTTTATTAGTTAGATATTGAATTTTACTTTGTTGCTTTATTTTTATTTTTAGTGTTCCGTACGGAACACTTATAAGATCACTTCGGTGTCTGTCCGTCTGTCCGTCTGTCACACCCGATTTTCTCCGAAACTATTTGTCATAGAAAGTTGAAATTTGGTGATAATATAGGAATTGATGGCCTCATTAGAGCCATGTAGTTTTGAAAGTTAAATTTTAACTTAAGGGGTTAGTTTTGGGGGGTGAAATCGGAAGTAAAAAAAAATTTTTTACTAGGTAATCGAGTGTGGTGTCAAATGAAAGCTTGTGAAAACACAAGTAAAAAATATGTATATAATGTAATACTTGCTTGCTCTTTTCTTTGTATTATTTTTAAAAAATCGCGAAAAATCGCTGTCTACCCGCCTTATCTCGAAAAGTACTTATCAAAAAATTTTGAAAAATTTCTGGAATATTCTCCACGGGGTGTAGATTGAACGAAAATTATCACGAGTGCATTACCTGTAATAATTTATCTGCTATACAAAAAAAAACAGAAATTTCAAGGTCATCAATTTTCAGGAAAGATTGGAAATAAACTTTGTTGAAAACTCATTTGGGGTGTGTTTTGTAAAGTTACTGATCATTTTATACTTCCGTTACCACATTTTTTATTTTAAAAGCAATCAACGTACGGAACACTAATTGCGCAAGTTCAACTTGCACTTGATCGGTTATTTTATGAATTTGTTGAAATTTTCTATTTTTGAAACTAATGAATGTTTCAGCAATATTTATTGGTAGGTGTATCTTCTCAAGATACTTTGTAGAAATAAAGAAAAAAAGTGAAAATGCCTTAAACCCAAGGGCGAAACGTTAGTTTAAGTTGAATTTTGAATACTAAATATTCATGAAATGAATCTAAATCCCAAAAATTGAATATATATATATATATATATATATATATATATATATATATATATATATATATATATATATATATATATATATATATATATATATATATATATATATATATATATATATATATATATACATATACATATATATATATATATATATATATATATATATATATATATATATATATATATATATATATATATATATATATATATATATATGTATATATAGCTTCGTTAATAATCTATACATTTGAAAACAAAGTCGTGAGACATCTTTGCATTACCTAACTTTAATTCTTTTCTAATGCTTTATAGCACCTTTCTACATGATATTCGTCGGGAAAGTTTTCTAAATTCTCAAGAGATGAATTTAATGGAAGCTAAATTCTTATCAATGGGCTTAATTATACTCATCTGGATATTTTATAAGGTCTACGTTATTTTGAATGAAACTATAATAACAGCCGCAAAATTACTAGTTTGTACATATAGTTTATGTTTTGTCTACGCGATGCGCCTGTTAGTTATTTGTGACCCTATGCTAATTTAACAGGTCAAGCTCGTATCTGATTGATTGGGTAATATGGTACTATAGTATTACTCACTTGTGTACACATAAATTTAAAACTACTTTGTTACGTTTTACAATAACAAATAATTTTTTTTCGTTACTAATCGTCTAATGAACCATGTATTCCTGAGAATATTTTTGAATATGGTACCATTAAGAACTTGTAGGATGATAACACTTCAGTTGGTTTACTAGTAACTAGATAAAAAACTATGTATTATTTATTTCTTGGTAATTAGGTGTTTTCCGTTATTTATTTTAATTTACCTTTTTGTACATATCCTCATAATAATCAATTTGTTCTTTAAATTGTTTAATTGTAGGAGGTGTTTCCTTGACCGCTTCCTCGCCTTCTTCTCTAATCTTATCAAGTTCTTCCATGGAAAGTAAACGACCATACAACAAAAATTGACGTAAAAACTCTTGTCTGTCTTCTTCCCATAAAATATAATATTCGTCGTACTCCTTTTCATAGTTTTGAGCAGCTTCTACACCTGCAATAACTTTGGCAAGGATATCATTTCTTTGTTGAGTGATTTCCATATCTTCCTTAATTGTATCATAATATGTCTCTTTTGTTTCAGGATCAACATGGATCATATACTTACCCATTGAGTATATATCTTCTAGTAAATCTGAAAAGAATTGCCTTAATTAAAAAAAATATGTTAATCAAGTGTAAGTCGAACAGGCACATTGAAGTTTCCGTACCTGCCATTAATTTACCAGATTGTACACATTAACGTTTGCCCATTTTTGACTTATTGAAAATTTCGATTGGATTAAAAAACACTGCCTATGTTTCCTTTTAAACTCCTTTTAAATGTAACGTAGATGTACGTACTTTTACTGATGGCATTACAAATTCTCTAGAAATTTTATATCCAGATAAATTTCTACCATTATTTGTTTTATAATTGTAACACATATGATGAATGCTTGAAGCAAGTATTTATGTTTAAATATTAAGTTTTGCCTCCAAAATGTTCTTAGATATCCTTTAGATAGTGACGGTAATCAAATATATCTACACAGTCTTGGATACACCGGAACTTCGAAGTTGATAATTCGACAGCACTAATTAAACACCACTGAATTTACGATCTATCTTTTTTTTAGTTTTTACACTGGTAAAAACAACTCCTGCTTTGTTGTTTATTAGCTGATATACTAACTTAGTTCAATATTTTCAAAGAAATATTAATTTCCGAAAAAAAAAAGTTTCTGAGCTGTTAAAATTCTATTTTCTTGACGCGAAATTCCTTCTTCTTCGTTTCAAAAATACGAGATATGTAGTCAAATAAATTCGGACTTTGAATAAAAGTACTAAACAGAATAAAAAGATAATTTAATTTAATAATAAAATTTAGTTTGATTTCAAATAGTTTAAAATCTTAATTTTTAAAGTCTACAACTACGAAGACAAAAAATCTTTTATTGCTAAATATACAACTATGGATAAATTAAGATTTTCATAAATTCTTTAAATTTTATTCCGGTAGAAATTTTACTCTATTCTTTTTTCGAAAACTGTATCAGTATATTCTTATAGTGAAGAGGGTACAACTTAAAATTTTGCTTGATTCGGAAAAATGCATGAAGTCTTCCAGATCTGTCGCTTAATTATTAACTAAATCAATTATTTTAGGCAACGCAGCAGAACACACTTTAAGCACTTCTTGCGAAACATATGTCATCGTTACCATAGATTGTGGGATAGTGTAATCTTTAAGACCGAGTGGTTGAAGCAAATAGACTTGATATAGTTGTGTTCAACAAAAGTTCTCAAAAGGCAATAATTGTCGATGTCGCTGTGCTTACAGATGAGAATTTGCTGAAAATAGTAGCAGAAAATGAAAAGAAATACCAACCGAAGTCGAATTAAAGGATATATACGCTGAGGGTTGTTGACATTGTGCCAGTTGTCGTGTCTGCGAACGCATTAATATCAAAACGGTGGCAGGACATGTGGAGAAAATTGCTACTGTATGATAAACACTTAAGGGAAATTTAAAAAGCAGCTTTATTGGAAATCGCCGATACTGTGGGCAAAATTTTTCAGCCTATAATAACCTATTCATAAACATTACGTTTTTTATACTTTCAGAGCATGTAGAGCATGTCTCGAAAAATGCAAAAAAGCCCATTTAAACTAATGATAGATAGAAATACAAAAAACAAATAATAATGATAACAATAAAATTAATAGGCGGGACTCCCCACACAACGTTTGACTTGGACAAAAAATATGAACGACGACGTCATTATAAATTAGTTCAGCTAAAATGATCCCAACAGGTTTTAGATTTAATCTCATTAACAATTTCTGCAGATATACCCATAACATGCAAGAATAGTAACAGAACAGAGGATTATAATCAGAGGAAGCCATGATAAAAAATAGACTAACAACTCAAGAATTTCAAAAAAGTAAAGGGGAAATTACTAAAAAATTACAATCTAACAAAGAGGAAGTGACACAATTTTGTGATGCCAAAACGCACAAAATCCTCCCGACTACACCACCAATACTACAGTAATTGGCTGTTATACTGACGCAAAGAATATACACAATATTGTCTAGAACAATCCATATTACGACACAAAAGGCATATAAGGATATGAACAATAGAGTAAAGTGGGAGCTAATTAAGCAGTTGGAACATTGGGAAACTAAGAAGCATCAAACACACGAGTGAGGTAATAAAATAAATTAACATCAGAGCACTACTTATAAGGAACAAACCCAGTCTTATACACTTGCTGATTGTGCGACATACGTTATATTATATTTTGACAGCCAAAACACTGCTCCACTCACAAAATAGAAACTCCATTCTAACAAATAAGAATATCAAAAAAAGCTAAGACTTTAAGACAAGACATAGGGAGATACACATAGTAGATGAAAGGTAACATAAACAAAAAGTTACTGAAGACAATACCGACATATGTGCAAAACAATGCAAAGCATCCTGAGGTATTTCCGAAAAAGTTAAAACAGAAACTTGCAGTCTACAGTATAAGATTAAAAAGCTAGAATAAAGCAAATCAATGACAACATAAGAATTTTTTTACTTGGAATAGAAAAAAGAAATTTTACAGCAGAATTATGTCGGCAGAAAAAGTAATAACCAGAGGACCAACAAAAAACGAAGTTATTGTATTTCGGCGTAATATGTGGAGTATTCCCACCAAATATAACGATACTACTGTGTGGATAAAAACAGAAGAAAATCAGTAGAGTTACATAAACACACAACAAGATATCCGAATTGTAAAACATTTGGAGTTGACAAGAGTTACAGTTACTGGTATAAACAACTAACGGATTTGCATAAATCACTCGTGGATGCTGTAAACTATAGCATAAGATATACAAATAAAACACCAGCATTTCTGACTGAAGGCAAAACTTATAAAATACCAAAGAACAGAAAATCCAGCAAATTACCTCTCAATTACATGTTTGTTCACGCATAACTTCTATTATTGCACACAAAATACACAAAATATCCTTACATTTAAGCACTCATAATATTTTGATACAAAGGTTAGTCGAGGATGCAAAGAACAACTAATCGTAGAAAGTATTATTTTGAAACAAGCGGAAATACACCCACTGGACAACTATGCATCTTAATAATGATAAGAAATAAATGGACATTCACGCTGACGAAATTAAAATACAAAGAGGCATTTTTCAAGGAGACTCCTTCAGTGCCCTTGTCTTGCCTTTGTCTAAACTCTTTGTTAAAAGTACTATACAAAAAACATGTGACTACCAGATGAAAAACCGAACAAGAATACAATACACAATAAACCATCTTTTATAGATAAATAACATTAAACTATACGGAGCAACCTTGACACAAAACGAGATATTAATAAGGATAAAGGAGGCTGTGAAGAGTTTAGGGTGGAGAAGGATAAAATACTAAAAATAGAGAAATAAAAATGGTCCGAGATTCAGGGAATAGAAAAAATGAATTGATTGAGAATATGGACCCAATCGAAATATATAAATATTTAGGTTTTCAAAAAAAACATAAGGCTTGCCACACCCAGATACGGACACAAATAATACCCAAATACGAACTTAAGTTAACGTCTATATTAGGAACGAAAATTAACTCTGAAAATATAACGAAAGCCATTAATATCTTTGCCATGCCTCTGTGGACGTATTCATTTGATATTATTTGTTGGATAGCAACAACATTGGAAGAAATTAATGGTTTAAATCGAACCATGATAACAAAATATAGAATGCAACATCCTAAATCATGCATTGAACGAACTATTATAGCGCGGAATATTGGAGGAAGAGGGATAATAGATATTGCTGAGCTACACAGAAAACAAATAAAATATTTATTTTCTCAGCACGTGTAAGTGGAATCTTCATAAAGCAATAGTAAATGTGCACAACGCCTATACCCCGTTAAATCTCAGTGAAACACCTTACAAAACACTGATAGTGTTTTGTAAGATGTTTGAAAAATGTTTACAAAAAGTACCTCATGGTCGACATTAACGCACTATACAGCAACCATACATAAACAAACAACAGTCATATACATGGTTAGTCCACGCACAACTACATCTTAAAACTGAAGGAGTTGTATTAGCCATACAAGATCAGTGTGTCAGTCAAGTGATAGAAACCCTAAATTATCGAAAACCTATCGCTAAAACAGTAGACCATGTAATTAGTGGATGCAAATTCCTTGCCGACACGGACTACACAGAAAGACATGATGCAGCAACAACAATATGCACCAAGAAATAGCATGGGAGAACAAATTAATATCGAAAAAAATTCCATACTACAATTCTCAACCAAAACCAATCTTATAAAACGACAACATAAAGCTATAATGGGACACCACAATATATAGACAAAACAATATTACATACACATAATATATCTAATCACCAACATCACAAGCCCACTACACCCACTGCTGGGTCAAGGCCTATGGTTTCAACGGACGCCTGTCTTGCGCCTTCAACTGCCAGTTTTTACTAATTACCAGTGATCTTGGTTATATCGTCTACCATGATAATACATATACACTTAAAAAAGGAAAAATGACATATCCTACAGATTTTGTTATAGTATGTGACAGTAACTAAACAAAAAGAAGAAGAGAAAATAGAAAAATATATATTGCTTGCTATCGAGGTAAAAGACCTTTGGAAACAACAAAAAAGGTCAAGATCATTCATACCACTTATCACATTGCTAACCGGAATCACTCCCACCTCACGGATACAAAATATACAAAAACTAAACATATCTACTTCCACATCCATAATCATTTAAAAAGTTGTTATACTGAAAACCTGCAATTATGTGCGTAAATTCTTAAATTCAGCTGTTTATATTGATAAGCAGAATCAATAGTCCTTTACTGTACTTGGACAATAGCTCCGCAGAATAAAGTGATATCCAGGTACATCTGAGAAAATAAGAAGATAAAAATTATAATAATAATAATAAGAAGAATAAAAATTTTCTGGCCTGCTTCCTCCTGCTTGGAAAAATCAGCTATCGCGAACTACTATAGAGTAAGATGGTACGGCCAGCGAATTTCAAGGGGTCACGATTAACATCACTGATCCATATGGACTCAAATCGTTTCGATACCTAGGTGATATCGGAAACATCGAGTGACGATGGGTCAATACTCCATCGTTTACCTCGAAAAATCTATTGCTATGAGGAATAATGAGGTAGAACCTTCCAAAAATCCGACTCGATGGACAAGGTGGGGGAGCTGCAGGACGGATACCCTTAGATGATGACTCTGACAATGAACAAGGATTTTTTTTTTATGGGTCTAGCATACGTGCTGCAGGAAAGTCCCTAAAGCGCTCCAGGAGCGACATGTGTGCGGAAAAAGACCAGATGCCATCAATAATTTTTGGTGGAAAAAATTCTCTAGTACCCATGATCATCTCGCTAGAATATTTAATATCTGGTTAAATGCTGTAACATTCATTTTTTCCTAGATTTTAAGACCATGTGATGTTACTGATTTTTTCCATTTCAAATTGTACTTATTTTCATTTTTGTTCCGAACGGTATATTAAACAGGGATTCCCAGACGTTCGGTATATAGTGAGTTGTGCGGGTTCCTGACCGAACCTCTCGCTACGCCGCGATTGGTGGAATGTTTGATCGGCAGTTTTGATTGGAGCGTCGTGATACTACTGGCAAAAGTCGCACGATTATTTAAGGCTCCGCAGACCGTAAATCGAGGTTGTTTTCCATCTAGCCGCAACCAGGCAGTACCATCAAGCCGCTGGCGGCTGTTTTCCATCTAGCCGCAGCCAGGCAGTACCGTCTAGCCGAGAGGCTATTTTCCATCTAGCCGAAGTAGGCTAATTTTCATCAGAGCCGCTAAGTAAAAGCACCAGTGTCTTAAATAAAAGCCGTAGTGAGCTTTCTAAGTGTTTGTTAAGAAAAAGTGTGAAATCGGGCGTAGTCGATCACAGCAGGAATAAAAAACAGTAAGTCAACAAAACTCCCTTCAATAGACTTATTCGAGAGTAGCACCTTAACTGCAATGAAAAACAGACTAAAAAGTGAAGTGTAAAGCACGATTTCTCGTCTTCGGGGGTTATAATAGTCTAAAATTTTAATGTAACAACTACTAGTTACGCTAGAATTTGTTAGGTAAAACTGTAAAGGTTAGAACTTTTCATTTTAAAAAACAAGAATAAATTTCTCTTTTTTTTGGTTGATTAAAGCTAGTGTCTCACTGAATACCTATCCTACTTTTCAGGGAACAAGAACGGCTGTACCAAAAATGGATGGTGAAAAATTTTACAGCTTTTTTAAAAAAAAAAATTTACCGTAAACAATACTCTTCCTATCACCAAGGAAATACTGATTTTTCCTTTTATTTTTTTAGTATCAGAAATTAAAGAAAGTTAGATTTTTTCCTTTGTCTATTTTTTTTCTAAAATGGATGGTGCCTAACTTTGCAAAATTTTTTATTTCATAATACTTATTAAACGGCAGTAAGACAAAAGCAGGAAATACAGCTAAAGCCTTTTAAAAACTTTTTTGTCTTAAAAAGCTTTATAGTTCAAATTAGCAATGTGTTTGGTCGACTTTAATTTTTACACTGTTATTTTGCGGATAGCCGAACAAAAAACTATACGTTTTTTTCTCACCGATGTTTTGCCCATGAATATTTAAAAATACTTTGCTGATACGATAAATGATATTTGGAGATTTTTTGTTGGAAATTCTTAACATATTTGTAAAGGATTTTAATACAAGCAATACTTAAAATTTTTTTTGAAATTGTGTCGAAGATTTTTTTAAACGTGTTTTTGGTAAAGTTTACCATATTTTAAGTGCCTTTACATATTTTTTATTTTGACTATTGGGAGCACAGGATGAAATATTTCTACGATTTTTTTTAAACAATTCTTTTAAAATTTATAGACATTTAATCATGGAAGCCTTCAATTTTAAAGTCAATCACCTACTGAATATGAATTAGACTATGAACTGAAAATCCGTCGTACTTTCTCAGTAACATCCGGTCGCGGATAAAAGAAAGATTCTAACGAGGATCTTAATGTAAAGAAATATTCCAATAGATCAGATTGGACTAAATAGTTACAAAAGTTTCTGATTTTTTTTTAAGTCTAATAAAAATCTCCTTCTCAAGTTTAAAACTCCTGCTTCTCTTCAAATGGTCACATATGTCTCCTTTATTTCGTGCATAAATATTTAGATAATAGACCGCATATACAGATAGATATATTAAGTGCCCATTTCTCGGCTTTATTTGACTCTGGTGCAAATGCCTCCGTTTTAGGTCAGAATGGTATTAAAATTTTAAGTCGTTTAAGTATAAAAATATGCCACGTCAAAAAAATAGAAGTTTTACACACAGCGTGCAATGGCAGCCGTCTAAAGTTTTAGGTACGGTTGAGTTGCCGCTATTGCCTGCAATGGTCATTATTTAGTAATTTCTGCTTTAGTAGTACCTTCTCTATCACATACTTTGGTTTTAGGATGTGATTTCTCACAAAAATTCGAATTTTAGTAAATTTTAAAGAAAATTCGTGGTATCCACAGTCCCTAGAAGTCAATTCTCATACAAGTTTTAAAGATTGTTATTCAGAAAGTTCTTTAGAAAGCCTTTTCCTTTCTCGCGTCTATGTACCCTAGATGATCTCTCGCGGACGGAACGCTTGAAGGCAGAAAAGAGTAATAAGCTCTTTCAATGAAATAAGTAGTAAAGATAGGTTAGGCCGAACGCGCGAACTACTATAGAGTAAGATGGTACGGCCAGCGAATTTCAAGGGGTCACGATTAACATCACTGATCCATATGGACTCAATCGTTTCGATACCTAGGTGATATCGAAAACATCGAGTGACGATGGGTCAATACTCCATCGTTACCTCGAAAAATCTATTGCTATGAGGAATAATGAGGTAGAACCTTCCAAAAATCCGACTCGATGGACAAGGTGGGGGAGCTGCAGGACGGATACCCTTAGATGATGACTCTGACAATGAACAAGGATTTTTTTTTTATGGGTCTAGCATACGTGCTGCAGGAAAGTCCCTAAAGCGCTCCAGGAGCGACATGTGTGCGGAAAAAGACCAGATGCCATCAATAATTTTTGGTGGAAAAAATTCTCTAGTACCCATGATCATCTCGCTAGAATATTTAATATCTGGTTAAATGAAGGTCAACCAATTCCTAAGTGACTTGTAGAGGGAAGAAAGATACTAATTAGAAAAAAGGGCGACTTGACCAACCCTAAAAACTGTAGACCGATCACGTGCTTAAACTCTTGTTACAAAATATCTGCAGGATATTACTTAGCACGATTGAACCGGTTCTTCATGAATCAGGGAGCAGCAAAATTATCCATGGCATGAATTGACTACACGAAAGCATTTGACACATCTAACGAAATGATTCTTCATCTGTTAGAAAGGCTAAAAGTGGATCCTCTTTCAACTTTTCTCAGAGCATCAGGTACCCAAAAGGTAGAAACTGAGCCGGAGACTTTTAGAAGAGGAGTCTTTCAAGGTGACTCATTAAGCCCGCTTTTATTCCGTATTTCGCTGCTTCCTCTCTGAGTTGCAGTGCCAGTGAGTATAATTGTGGTCTACCAGGAGATCGCAAACATAAGGTCACTCATTTATTTTATACGGATGACCTTAAACTTTAAGCTGCTTCAGAACGGAACTTAAGACAATCACTTAGAATAGTTGAAGAATACACGTGGGAGATTGGTTTGGAATTTGGAATAGATAAATGTGCCATTGTTAAGATCGACAGAGGACGCTATCATGAATATATAAAAAACATGCAGTTATCTGATGGGAAGATTCTACACTATTTGGATGCAGTTATCTGATGGGAACATCCTCCACCATTTAGATGGCGAGAAAACGTATAACTATCTATGCAATGCACAACATCGCATGCAAGATACAGCAAATACTAAAACAGAACTTCACAGTAAGTACAGAAAATGACTCTACAAGATTTGGTAGTCAGAACTCACAGGACGTAATAAAATTTCTACTACTAATGTACTGGCTGTACCATTACTTCTCTATTTCTTTGGAGTAGTCAAGTGTACGAAAGAAAACTTGCGGGATTTGGATGTTAGCACACGAAAAATCATGCACATGAATAGAAATCTTCATCCTCGATCCCCTGTTCATCGAAAATACCGTTCACGCCATCAAGGTGGAACAGGACTTTTGGGCTTAAAGTGTATGCATAATTAAACCATCGTGGGACTAGCGTGTAAGGTAGCAAAGAGTTCCGATTGTCTCCTGGAATTGGTCTGCGACCATGAACGGATACGAGCGGGAGCATCTCTGTTTAGGCTACGGCAGATGCAGCCGAAAAACTTGGTATGGCAGTAAACTTCAACGACGTCATCGAACAACAGAATGATGAGATCAACATCCTAGATTTAGAACCACCTAGATTTTAGACAGTTATTAAAACAGCAGAATAACAACATTTTTATAAGCAGCACACAGAAAAACCTCAACATTGGGTGTTCTATAAGATCATAGATTCACTGCAGCTGTGGATAAAAATAAAACTACACATTTAGTTTTCTACAGTCAGCAAGTCTTAAGTTAGAGGCCGATTTTTACTAGCTAGTCAGGATGGTGTGATTAATACCCTATTGCATCTTAGTCGGTTTACTAAACTGGCCGCTATTAAGCATAGGGCATGCAATAAAGAACCAGAATCACTGATGCATTTACTTTCAGCATGTTCAGGATATATAATTTTACATTTTTTGACATAATAAAGCATTGCGTGTCCTATATTATCATCTTAGACATTCATATAGTATTGATTACGGTTCTAGATTCCCGTATCTTCTAATAGAGATCGAGTTGGTTATAGAAAACGACAGGTGCCGCATTTACTGGAATTTTGCCTTTTCGACCACCACCCGTTTGCAAGCCAAAAAACCGGATATAGTACTTCTCGATAAAACAGCAAAGACAATTTATGTAATTGAGTTTTCGGCACCTGTAGAAACAAATATAGCAATCGAAGAGAAGAAAAACGTCCTAAGCACATAGATTTGAAATATGAACTTCGCGCTTTGTTGACATTCAGTAACAATGTTGGTCCTAGTCATTGGAGTTTTAGGAGGAATTAAGAACGTATTTCTCAAGAACCTTAAGAAGATAGCCGCTTGCTGTACTTCGGCTGATTTATTAGCAATAAAGATGCAGAGGGCAGTTCTCTTTGGTTCTCTCCGATTGTTCAAGCAGATGGTCACTAATCAAATGGACGTGAGGCGTAATCACCATTCTTGGACATCCTGTGGAGGTCGAAGTTACAAGTTTGACACGTCGGATTTCTTTTTTCTCTTTTAGATGATGATAATAATAATAATTGTAATAATAATGCGAAGAAGAGAAAACCAGTTCTACCGAAAAACTATGTACAACGAATAGTGTACTGAACCACCAAACAAACAAGAACTCAAAGATTATTGAAAAAGCATGTGGTCAGAACCCAACACACCCTAGATCAAAGCCGAAGAAGACAAACATAAACATGTGACAGAACAGGAAATGCCCTGGAATAGAAAATATACAATATACAAAAGTTCTGGCACAAACACGAAGCATTCACACACTAAATCTACAAAGCCATTCTAAAACCACACACATTCCCCACTTTCCTTACATAAGGAATACCATACGTCAAACCCAAAAGCTCAGACACCACAAACCCGTCAAACTACCGACTTATCACCTGTCTTTCAACACTATATAAGATCATTACAGTCACAATTTCCAAGAAAATAGAACAACACCTTATAGATAACAATATTCTCACAGAAGAGCAGAAGGGCTGCCGGAAAAAAATGCCGAGGATGCAAAGCACAGCTTTTCATAGGCAGCGTGATCAAGGGACAAACCAGAAAAGAATACAGAAACCTTCATACCAGTTACATAGACGATAAAAAAGCCTTCGACTCCATACCCCAAAGCTGGTTAATTAGAGCTCTAGAAATCTACAAAATCAACCAAAACCTCAGGCAATTTTTCGCGAAAGTTATGAAAACATGGAAAACCAAGAGCCACTTAAAAACACAAACTGAACGCATCCAAACAGAAGGGCTGTACATCAGATGGGGTATATTTCAGGGAGACTCGCTCATCGCTCTATGGGTTTGTCTATGTCTCAATTCACTCTTAAATACACTAAACAGAACAAACCAAGGCTTCTGCATCAGACACCAAAAAGTGAACCAACATAAAAGAAACCACCTCCTATATATGGATGACATAACACTCTACGTTACCACAGAAACACAGCTGAAAGACTCACAGAAATATTCACCTTAGATATCAATATGGAATTTGGACGCACACAGTCACACCCAATTACAGAAAGAAAAGATGAAAACGTGATCAGAAAAAACACTCCATGGAAAACACAGATACCACATAGAACAAGACCACGTAAATAAAAACCAATCATGCACCTGGTTACAGGATGGGCAGCTATTCCCTGAAACAGAAGGCTTGCTACTTGCCATCCGGGATAAAGTCATATTACCAGAAACTATCAAAAGCATATCATCAAAGACCCAAATGTTACAGAAAATAGATGCACGAAATGCCACCAGAATAAAGAAACAATCGAACACATAACAAGCGGATGTAAAATATTAGCCAGAACAGAATACATAGCCAGACATGACTCAGCGGCAAAAGTAGTTTACCAAGCACTAGCCACAACATACAAACTCATAGAAAACACAGATCCCTAGTACAGACACCAACATCCATACTTGAAAATAAAGATTACAAGCCTTACTAGGATATCAGTATCCATACAGATAAAGCAGTCCCCGCCAAAAGACCCCATATTACTTTTCAATACAAAAAAGGAAAAGTCACCTATCTGATTGACATAGCTGTCCCCAACGACACAAATATCCAAACGAAATACACAGAATAAGTCTCCAAATACACAGACCTTGCAATAGAAGTAAAAAGACTATGGAAACAAGAAATCATTGTCCTCCTCGTCATATCAGCCACAGGCCTTACACCAACAACATTTACATCACACTTAGTACAATTAGGAGTCAAGACAAGCATACACAAAAACATACATAAAAACATTCAGAAGTTAGTTATTCCTTAATACACAATGGTAATAGCGTTTGTGCTGACTTGGCTTAGGCCCGTCAGCCAATCATGGAACCACATTGACCGCCGTTGTTAAATTTGACAAAGGACGCTATCGTGAAAATCCAGAGGCAATATAGTTATTTCGATGCGGAGGGAACATAGAACTAACTAGGTATGGTACAACATCGCATGCAAAATACAGCAACTATTAAAACAGAACATCTCAGCAAGTATAAACTGAAAACGATCTGATGGTCAGAACTTACAGGACTCCCGGTGGAATAACAACCGCTCTGCGAGTACTCTAAGTTGTTGTAAATACAAGGCATAAGAAATATTCAAGTGGGCAGGGCTTGGTCGGAACCGTTGAGAGGATTCACCTGCAATAGACTATGGCACGAAACAAGGACCACGTAACTTGGAAGAAGCAAACAAGATAAGATTAAGCACCCAGTGATCCGCCATCTTGGCAAAAGAAGGTTCAAAAACCCAATAGCTAAACTTAGAAAAGAGATCGGAATACTTATTTGAATTCGAAAGGTTAACCCAAGTGCAAGGACGCTTAGAGCGACTGAACCCGTTATCAAACAGGAAAGATCAGCTGATAACACTACTGAAATAGAAATTTTAGATTTACTCAAGCAAAAACTGTCGGCTTTAGCTAGTAGACTAAACAGTTTATGATAAGCAACAAACGGCTCAAGCCAAATGAGTAATTTAAGTCAGAAACGTTTTTATAGATATTTGGATATTTCTATCCTTCAGGGTAATAATCTGCCCAACGAACCAAAATATCCATCCCCACAAGTCACGAGAGCATTCTGAGAAGAGCTGTAGAGCAATCGTGCTAACCATAGAAGAACAAAATGATTTTTAGATGAAAAAAACGTATGGGTAACCTAAGATTAATATTGGACTGGGAAGTAACGCAGGAGGCAGTGACTAACGCTGTAAAGAAGAGTTTCATTTGGAAGACGAAGATTTGGAACAAAGAGTTTAAAGTAACTCATAGATATCCAGTGAAAAACCTGCTTGTTCAGTATTTATGACAAACGGAATTACTTTTCTTAAGAAGAAAACTACAGAAGGCTCCAAAAACCCGGTTAAATACCGCCCTATCACATGCCTCCCTAATCTGTATAAACTTTTTACGTCTATCCTCGCAGAAAGAATCTACCACTATCTTGAGATTAATAAACTGCTACATGAAGAACAGAAGGAATGTCGTTAAGGTTTCAGAGGATGTAAGGAGCAACTTATAATTTATGCTGTTATGACAGAGCGTGCAAAATGCATCAAAGGTTCCTTATATACAGCATACGTGGACTACCAACAAGTATTTGATAGTGTTCCTCATTCTTGGTTGTCTGAAGTCTTGGAGCTATATGAGATAGAAAAGCACATCATAAATTACAGCACTCAATGTCACAATAGAACACCACACTGACAGTTAATACACCCAAAGGCTCCATAGACTCAGGCATCATAAATATTAGGCGAGGAATATTTCAAGGAGATGCGTTAAGCCCCTTATAGTTTTGTTTGGCTCTAAAACTGCTTACAACACTTTTAAATCGGCAAAGGAAAGGAATATATTCTACCCCAATCAATAAGACCGAAAAGTCACCTGTAGTATATGAATGATCTAAAATTATATGCCAGAAGGCCAAATCATCTCGAAGATTTCCTATCATATGAATTGCGATTCAGAACCGATATATAAACGAGATTTGGATTTGACAAATGCCGAACGAATGGAAAGGAAAAGGGTTCTTGGATATACCATCGAGGTTATAAAGTTAGTGAACATCAAGAAACAGCTGAAGGTATGGAAGAGAGGGAGTAATATAAATATCTAGGATACCTTTAAGATCTAGGACGAGGCCAAGTGAACGCTAAGAATAGAACAACCTAAGTATATTTTAAATGAATCCTGCTATCCTCTGCTCTAAATTATCCAAGAAAAACATAGCAAAAGTTGTAAACATTTACGAAACATCTCCAATTGCGTACAGTTGTCAGTGGACTAAGACGGAAGTTTAATACTAAGTCAAGAAAAGAGTTTCGAAAATATTTGGTGCATCATCCGAGGTCTTCTACGGAAAGCTTTCACTTGTCCTGTAGGTTGGGAGGGCGGGGTATATCCTATGCGACTGCTAGGCACTATAAACAACTTGAAAACTTAGGAAGCCACTTTCACGCAAGTCTCAAATAAGTAATATATATCATGCAGTTGTTTTAGCAGACAAAATCTGTACGTCTTTACTGTTCGCTGATAAGCATTATAATCCTCTTACAATTATTCATATACCGGAACAGCAAGTGCCACAGTAGCGTAGTAAACCGATACATGGAAAATACTTGGCTATTATTGAAAATGAACACCCAAGCTTCTATAGCCTTCCTACGCCACAGCAATCTTTTTCTAGAAACGAAACGATTTATAATAGTAATTCAAGATCAAGTCAACGCTACCAAGATATATAGGCGAAACATCTTACGTGAACAGCTCGATTAAGACAAGTGCTGCATATGTACCGAGACCCCTCAAGGCTAGGGTAGTTTTACTGCTCTAGTACGGGGAATGACGACCCCGAGGTACCCAAGTTTCGTTGTGTAGTATAGTTCAGTCCCCTTTGTATGTCCTGTCACTTGAGTGTATTGCGTAATCTCAAGCTGTTAGAGACCGTGGCGAGGAGATGCATGACCCTGCGCCAAGAAGGGTCGTGAACGGTTCCCTCGGATACCGGGCAACCTCCGTTGTAATCAGCCTTACCCCAGTAACCGAGCTCTGCTGGGGCGGACCAGAATATTTCTCAGGATTCTCGTGGGAACACAATGAATTTTAACCTCAACCCAATTAATTACCCCCCAATTACCAGTCAAAAAAGACCGAGAATAGACTCTAATCCAAATTCACCTCTACCCAATATCTACGACAGATTTTACAAAATTACAAGAGAGAATGGCACATTTACAGATACATCACCCATTTTACTACATAAAGCTTTACAGGCAATTTTTGGTACACTAGAAAAATAGCAGATGGATCTATATTAATTGAAGTAGAAAACGAAAAACAATCCAACATTGCCAAAAATCTAACAAAACTTCATGATTTTGACGTAATCTCAGCTGCACATAAGACACTCAACGTCATAAAGAGAGTCATCACTTGTCGTGACCTTCAGCATTGCTCCAATGAGGAAATCTTAGAGAACTTGAAGGATCAGGGAGTAGTAGACATCTACCGTATCCCACAAAGAAAAGAAACCAATAAGCCCTCCTACAACTTTGTCTTAACTTTCAAATTACACCAACTGCCAACCAGGATACATGCGGGCTGGTACTCCATTCGGATCAGACCCTATTTTCCGCAGCCGATGAGATGTTTTGCTTGCCAAAGATTTGGACACACAGCAGCCAAATGTACATTCAATCCCTTATGCTCTTCTTGTGGACACAATCTACGTCCAGAAGCTCAATGTTCTAAAACCCCCAAGTGTATAAACTGTGAAGAATCACATTCACCAAGGTACAGGGGTTGCTCTAAATACAAAACAGAATTTGAAATCATGAAAATCAAAACTACGGAAAAGATTAACTACTTTGAAGCCAAGCGAAAGTATTTGGACCTTCACCCCCTTCAGACAACTCTTTTCAGCACCATAACCAAAGGTCCTAGACCCAAAATGGTGAGTGCCTCCACACAGTGTGACCTTGTCACATTTCCACCTTCCCCTTCCCCCGACCATCCCAAAAAATCCGCTCCCTCATCCACTTCCTTCCTCCCCTTCCCCCCTTCCCCCCTCCCGAATCCAAAAAACCTCTCAACACTAAACCTCCTTCCTCCACCCTCTCCCAGTCTTCTACCCATTCCCAGATTTCCTCCAACCCTCCTCCCCCCAAACCCTTTCTTAACCGCCCCACCAACACCTTCCTAAAACCTCACAACAAGAAACTACCCCAATCCCGTTCGGCCAAATCCTCGCCGAACACCTCCAACGAGTCCATTTGGACATCAACCTAACAAACTGCATTATGGATTCAGATTCCTCTCAGTCTTCAAAAAATAATTCAAAAAAAAAGAAGTGAAACCTTCCTCATCCACATTCTTCTCCATCCTACAATGGAACGTGAACGGGTTTTCACAAAGGAAAGAGGATCAATTCAAGCCATCATAATGGCATTCCAAGAAACAAACTTTAAACCCACCTTCCAAACAAAACTAAAATACTACAATGCCGTTCTCAAATGGAGAGACAGTAACAACAAAGCATCTGGAGGGGTGGCTCTATATGTCCACACCTCCCTTGACTTCACACAGATCCCCTTGGATTTTCCTCTGGAAACGGTTGCGATCAGAGTAACCCTCCCTTCTCCTCTTACTATATGCAATCTTCAACTCCCTCTCGGACCTAGTTCATAAGCTCCCCCCTCCGATCTTGCTGATGGCAGACTTCAACGCACACAACCCTATATGGGGCTCCAACTCGATCTTCCCTAGGGGCGGAATAGTCGAGGATCTAATTACAACTCATAACCTTATTTTACTCAATCATCAAACCCCCACTTTCATAAGTTCTTTCTCCGGCTCCTTTTCCACCTTGGATCTAGCCCTGTGCAGTCCATCACTGTCGTCCCTTTTGGAATCGGTCATAGCCACAGATACCTATGGCAGCGACCATTTTCCTGCAATAATCCGCCTTCCTAACCCCAATCCACCTAAATCCCTGAAAATAATGATAACCTCACCAAATGGAACTTGTCTAAAGCAAATTGGGACTCTTTTTCTTCCTCGTCATTCCCCCCCTCCTCCCATCACCGATGTCAATGATTTTTTGCTAAGTTTCATTGACTCTATCCTTTCCTCTGCCCACAAAACTATCCCCAAATTAGTTCTGAATCACAATAGACACCCTGTACCTTGGTGGTCTGACGAATGTGCAAATGCCCTCAAAGACAGGAAAAAAGCCTTAAATGCATTCAAAACATCACCCCTCTCCTGCAAATTTTGTAACTTACAAAAAAATGAGTTCCAGAGCAAGGAGAATTGTCAAACTAGCCAAATCTGAATCCTGGAACAAATTTGTCTCTAATATTAAATCCCCAATTACATCTGCCGACCTATGGACTGCGGTCAAAAGAATGAGGGGTTCTCCTTGCAACCGCATACCCACAATTTCCATCCACAACTCTTTTACCACTGACCATTCTGAGATTACCAATGGACTAGCCTCTTATTTCCATAACAAATCTTCTCAACTCCCTCACACTACCCCCTTCGACATCAAGGATTTTAACACCAACCAATCTCTTCCATACAATTCCCCTTTCTCTTTTCAAGAACTCCTGGAAGCCTTAAACAACATGAAACGTTCTGCCCCAGGACCAGACAACATTCATCTTGACATGATTAAACATCTCCCTCAAGATATGCTCCTTTCTCTACTCACACTTTACAACCACATATGGTTACAGGGTGAATTCCCTTCATCCTGGTTGCTCTTAACAATAATCCCCATTCACAAACCAGGCAAACCCAGAACATCTTTGAGTAGCTACCGCCCCATATCACTAACCAACCATCTTTGCAAATTGCTTGAACGCATGGTATTAGCTCGCCTGACCTGGATAATCGAAACCAAGGATCTTTTGTCCCCATTTCAATATGGTTTTCGTAAACACCGTTCCGCAATGGACCACCTCGCATCACTAGAAACAGACATCAGACGATCCTTTTCTAACAACAATCACACCCTTCTAATCTCCTTGGACCTTTCATCAGCCTTTGACATAACCAATAAAAACATTATTATTGCTCAGTTGCTTTCTGCAGGTCTCAGAGGGGCCCTACCTAAATTTTTAATCAACTTTCTACAATCTAGAACATTCAGAGTAAAAGCCAACGGCATCTTTTCCATTCCATTCACTACCTCTCTGGGAGTCCCACAAGGCTCTGTACTCAGCCCCACCCTTTTTAACATCGCCCTTAGTACTCTCACAGAATACATTGCCCCCAACACCAAATGCAAAATATTCGCTGATGATATCCTTATGTACACCTCCTCTCCTTACTCTTCAGATTCCACCAGATCTTTGCAACGCTCCATCAACTCACTTTCCACCTGGGCAACTAATCACGGTTATATTTTCTCCCCTCATAAATCTTCATCTGTTCACTTCTGCAAGAAGAAACGCTGTCCTAGAATGAATCCGTTAACCATTGCAAACAATCCCATCCCCTCAGCAGACCAACTAAAAATCCTTGGCTTAATATTTGATTGCAGACTCTCCTGGAAACCCCATATACAATCCCTTAAAACCAAATCTTTCTCCGATATTAATCTCATTCGAATGCTCTCTGGCGTGTCCTGGGGCGCAGACTTCCTTTCCCTCTCTCACTTATACAAGTCTCTCATCCTTTCGAGAATCAACTATGGCGACTTCATCTATGACTCTGCAAGCCTTCATGTCAAAAAACCTCTTGAAATCATACAAAATTGCTGACTCCGACTGGCCACAGGCGCATTCCGAACCTCCCCAATCACTAGCTTAAAATGCATTGCATCCACTCAGTCTCTCCAACTATCTCGCCAACTCTCACTGTTAAAATTTTACTCAACTTCCCTCCATCGACCACATATAGAACCTCTCTCAACCTGGTCAATGTCCACAGACCTAATATTACATTCCCCACTGATTCTATTCCCTACAGAATCAACAAATTACTCATCCAGTACAATATCGCCCTCCCTTATTACAACTACCCCCTTCAAACCACCTTTCCTCCCTGGCTCTCCCCTCTCCCTAACATTGACCTAACTTTGCATTCCTATAAAAAATCAGAACACTAACACATTCTTTAACAAGCTCTTTCTTGTCAGATTATCCAATATCTATCCCAATCACTTACTTTTCTTCACAGATGGATCAAAGACGGAAAAGGGAGTTGGGGCTGCCTTCTTTTTTCATAATATCGTTCAAATGTTTAAATTACCCAAACACATCTCTATATTTCCGCAGAATTATTGGCTATCAAGGAGGCTATTAGATACTCCCTCCAAGCAAACTTACAACAACCAACACTCATAATTTCTGACTCCCTAAGCGCTCTTAAAGCCATAAATTCTAGAAATCTCAATTTCAACTATATCAGGCAAATTTTGGATCTAATGTACACGGCCAACTTAAAAAAACGTTCCATATCCTTGCTTTGGTTGCCCAGCCACATAGGCAATCCTCGTAACGACAGAACGGATTATCTTGCTAAACTTGCCCTAGAAGGGGGCAGTATGAACTCGGGAGAAAATCACTACTCTGATTTTAACATCTTCATAAAACACACAGCTCTCTCTTCCAACTCAAATGGGACTTGGAAGATGCCAACAATGAATTATGGTCCATTAAAACCAATGTATTCCCTCCCCTAAACTCCATAGAATTAAATCGAAGACACAATGTAAGTATGAGAAGACTGGCATTGGGACACACCTACTCTACGCATGTACATCTATTGAAGAGAGAAACCCCCCATCCTGTCCTAAATGTGACTCCCCCTTATCAGTGTTACATCTATTCGAATCCTTTCAACATCAAAACTTGAGGGACATACACGGCTTCCCATCCAACATCACTATCCTCATCAAAACTTTTGTCTCACTTAAAGAAAATATAACTAATTACTTAAAAGAATTCAATTTCCTAGTCTGATTTATTTATATCAAACTAACTTAAGTGGGCTCTAAATGATCATAGCTGTCGATGCGCCTTGCCCAACGAAAACAATCAATCAATCAATATGTACCGAGAAGCAGGAGTATCTTGATCACATAATCGCCGATTGTTCAGTGCTAGTACCCAAGTCCTATCTGGAGAGACACGATAAGGTGACGAAAATCATCCAACAAAGAATCCGCAAGAAATATATGGGATTAACGAATACTACCTCGTACTACAAATACAAACCCCCTGCTGTGTGTGAAGAATGCCAGAAGATACTGGAACCGCAAGATAAGAGACTAATTCCTAACAATATGCTGTATTTGGTGCTTAGATTAAAAGTAGGAAGAAAAATGTACATTGTTTCTTTTGCGGTTTTTCTACCATCAAACATATTCAAAACATATGCCGATAAAATAAATGAATATTTACCTTTACCTTACCTATTATTGTAGGCTCCATAGGAAAAATACCGAAAACGCTGAAAAATAGTATAAATCAACTTAGAATTGAATGGGAATTATGTTCACTAATTAAGAAATCGGTAATTTTGGACACATGCTTCATAATTAGAAGGGCACTGGGAAACAATTAAGTATTTTTGACACTATTAGTACGCGGAATCATCTTGTCTGTAAACCGATGTTCTAAGGTTTTGAAGACCAGAAAATAATAATAATAAAATTACAAAGTCGTAAATCTTCATTCTCGTGAAAAAGATTTAAATATTTTTACTTATTCTTACGGGATTTGGTCCAAACTGATCATTATTAGGGTAGTCTACAAGACAAAGTTGTAGTCAGGTGTTCTCAGGTGTAAAATTAAAATTAAAAAAAATTAAAATTCAGTCAGGTTAGGGGTTAACATTACACAACTACACAACATTGTATAATGCATAACAACATATTAACCCAAATGTCAACCTCACCTGCGCGAGTGGTGATCTAGGTCACCCGGTGCACCCTGCTAGATAACAAAGAGTCTCTGACGACCGAGTAATAGCGGTATAACTATAAGAACTAGAATTAAGGAAATGTAATTCTACAATAAGTCGAAAGCAATCCAACTTAACAAGAATACTTTTCCCCTGAAAATTCATTTTGCCAATATATTTTATTATGTCAGTAAAACAGAAAAAAATGGCCCTCAGTCCCGGGCAGGTGCTTGACATGATGAAATTAAAAAGCAGAATTGCTACTTGGAATGTTCGTACACTATATGCGGCAGGAAAATTGGACAATGCCATAAAGAAGATGTAAAGGTTAAGTACCGATATTCAGGGAATTTGTGAAATAAGATGGCCAGGAATAATTGAATTGTTGGCATAATAATGTATTATTCAGGATCGACTAACGATGATCCACAACACAGACACGGTGTTGGTATCTTGATAAGAGAGAGAATAAAAGGTTCCGTTATGAACGTAATACCCTATTCAGAAAGAATAATTGTATTGCAACTTGCCGGTAAGCCATTTAACATTAACATTGTACAAATATATGCTCCCACAACAGATAGACCAGAACATGAAGTTGAAGAGTTCTACGAACAGTTGCATGAGATTCTCGAATCACTTAAATCGCAGAAAGTATCAATCGTAATGGGGGACTTCAATGCAAAGGTGGGTCGAGGGGGAGTTATAGAAGGTGTCATGGGACAATTTGGTCTAGATGATAGAAATGAACGCGGTGAAAGATTAATCCAGTTCTGTAGAGAAGAAAAAACACATTTTATGACTTACATCCAAGACGTTTGTATATATGGAAGTCTCCCAAAGACAACAGTAAACACATAATAAGAAGCCAAATAGATTATTTTATAATCAAAAGATGCTTCCAAAACAATGTTACAAGAGTTGCTGCATATCCTGGAGCAGACATTGGGTCCGATCATACCCCTATAATAGGAAACTTTAATTTTAGAGGAAAGTTAATAAGATCCCAATGAAAAATAAAACGATATGACATCAATGCTTTGAGACAAATAGGTAAAAAAGAAGAACTAATAAAAGAACTCGATAAACAATTCAAAACAGACGAGCCAACTGAAGAACAAACAGAAGAGAGATATTGAAAAACGATAGAGACAAACATAAAACAAGAGAACGTGATAGGATACAGTAAACAGGAAGCAAAAAAACCTTGGATGACACAGGAAATTCTCGACAGAATGGAGGTGCGTGGGTAAAGTAAAAAATGACATCGTTCTATATAACAGAATACACAGAGACATAAGAAATAAAATAAAACAGGCAAATGAAAACTGGCTAAAGGACCAATGTCAAGAAACGGAAAGATTACATAAAATTCACGACACATTTAACTTTCATAAAAAGCTTAAATAAATTACAAGATGCTTTAACAAAAGAAACATAAGCTCTATAAGACAGAATAATATGATAATAACAGACAATGAAAAGCTCCGTCTTACGTGGAAAAATTACATAAAATCCTTGTACCAAGGTGAACGACCAGCAGCATCAGGACTAGGGGAGAGCAATAACCATATAGGACCAGCAATACTCATATCACAAGTGGAATATGCGATCAAAAATCTAAAAAATGGAAAAGCTCCGGGAGAAGCCAATATCCACGCCGAAATATTGAAGTGGATGAACCCAAAATATCTATATCGATTGTTCAACCAAATATACGATAGTGGAATTATACCATCTGAATGGCTTAGATCTACATTTATAGCCTTACCAAAAAAGAATAACGCCTATTACTGCGGATACCACAGACGTATTAGGCTAATGAGCCATGCCTTGAAAGTATTCTTGCGGATTATTCACACAAGAGTATATACAAAATGCGAAGAATCTAGTGGTAACACACAGGTTTTAGAAATGCAATGGGTACTAGAGAGGCTTTATACTGCATGTAGTTGCTTACACAGAAATGTTATGACCAACGAATGCGTATTTATAGCCTTTATAGACTACTAAAAGGCTTTTGACAGTATAAAACATCAACCTATGATGAAGATTTTGTAACAAATTGGACTGAACACGAAAGATCTCAGAATTATATAAAATCTATATCGGAATCAGTCAGCAAAACTTCATATCAACAACTCATTATCAACTCAAAATACAAATAACAACGGGAGTATGCCAGGGATGCGTTTTGTCACCCTTGCTTTTCAATGTGTATGTGGAGAAGATCTTTGAGGTAGCACCGCATGACCAAGATAAAGGAATAAAAGTAAATGGAGTGGCTATAAATAATATTAAATATGCTGATGACACAGCAGTTTTAACAGACAAACTAGACGACTTACAAGATTTACTCAACACTATCAATAGAATAGGCAGTCAACTCGGTCTAACAATCAACATCACAAAAACAAAGTTTATCAGCAGACAACAACACAATCAGGCCCAAGTAACAATTGATAATCAACACATAGAAAGAGTAAACAGATTCAAGTATCTTGGTTGTAATATAAATGATAAACTGGATAATGATGAAGAAATTAAAATAAGAACAGCAATGGCAAGAACAGGTTCCGTCAAATTCCAGAAGTACCTATGCCGAAGAGAAATACCTCTGAGTCTGAGACTTCGGGTCGTAAAATGTTATATATGGCCCAGATTACAATACGGAGCTGAAACATGGTTACTCAAAGTAAAGTCAATGAACCGTATTGAAGCGTTCGAGATGTGGACCATCCGTAAACTGCTGAGAGTATCCTGGGTTGATCACGTAACAAATGAGGAAGTACTGCGAAGAGCCGGAACTGAACGCGAACTACTGCAAATTATAAATAATCGCAGTCTCTTATCTAGAGTTTATACTCAGAGGCGATAAGTATAGCATGCTGAGGTTGATTCTAATGAGAAACATAGAAGGAAGAAGAGATCCTGGCGGCAAACAACTCTCATAGCTGTGTGATATCAGGAACTGGTGCGAAGTCAGGAGTGTGGGAGACATCTTTGTTATGACGAGAAGGGGAAAGCTTCGCATAATAAATTGAAGCGGCAAATGAACGCCTACACGCTGCAAGCGTACAGAACTAAAAGAAGAAGAAACTAACCTACAGATAGATTGTCTAACGATTAGAAAAGAGACTTACAGGTTAGAAAAATATCTACACACGCACATTGCATAAACGTCACTTAATAAAAATACATAGAGCTATAAAATATTTAAATTATGAAGACACAACTGCACACATTACACTGACTAATCCAGTTCTTCTAGCAGTGTTAGGAAGTCTTATCAGCAGAGGCAAAAAATAACCTTAATAAGTTAAGACAAGCGGAAAATAAATAGAGCCATAGATTTGGTAAAAACAAAAGAACCTGAACTAGTTAGCTTAATTAATTGATTAATAAATTTTGGTTTGATTGGCGTTGTAACGGTAAAGTCGGAAAAAAATGAGTAAATACAGTTATTCTTTAAAAAAGCTTTAGGCATTTACAACACGGCAGTAGGACAATCCGAAATGCTCTTTAAGATTCCATGGGGATCGCGACTGAGACATGGTAATTTCAGGATTTTCCAAGATGTCAAGTTCTTTTCGTTTGTTGAGAGGATGCAAGACCTTAAACTTGGATTTTTACGAAATAAATGGTTGGAAGTTTTAAGTTGTGTGTCAAAAGCAGATTTGTTATTTTCCACTCTTCTCGATCAAAGGAATTCTTAATTCTTGTACCAAAGGAACGTCCAGTTTGTCGAACATATTCATCGCGACAAGAACTATAGGAGAGGAGGTATACGCCACTTTTATAAGATATGTACAAAAAGAAAAACTCTCTTTTAGATAATTTTTGTCTCCCCTTTTTTGGACTAATTTCCAAGGGTTCATCTCTTAAAAAATTTAACCATAAGATATTTGTTTGTTACTTTCCAATTACTTTTTTCACTTGAAAGATAGACTAAGAAACCTAGATACAAGTAGCATATACCTCCTATAGTTCTTGCCCGGCTGAATATGTTGGACTAACTAGATGCTCCCTTCGCAGTAGAATTAAAGAACACCTTGGATAAAGCAGACTATAACATGTCAACAAATCTGCCTATGCCTTACCACAGTTATGTAAAGTTTTTGCCAACTTCACCTTTATAACGACGATCAGACCAAACTTAATTATTAAATTAATTAAGTTAAATTATTATTTCAATTATTTTTTTATTTGTCCTAGCTTACTTTCAAGGTTGTTTTTTTTTATCTCTGGTAATAAGTCTTCCACCTAACACTGCAACTCTAAACTGAGCAAGCTCGGCAGTTCTAAAAAATGTATTAATATCATAATATTTTAAGACCGTGTAATAATTTTCTGTTGTCCTGTAGAAGTTAGTTTATTACTACACGATTTGGCAAACTTACACTAAGCTAGACATTGATTTTTTTTTTTCCAGTTTTCTTTTTTGGGAGGAATTCGGTCTTGATCCGTTTGTTCTTCCATTCACATCCTATTTATTATTCCGGAACCTACATCTACAAGGCTGTTTAAGACTCTGCAGATGTAGAGAAAGCAACTTATCCAGAGGAGTAAACTGTGAACAAAAACCCTTACCCTCCTAGTAAGGGGTTTAGTAATGAGTCAGAAATTTATTTGCAGAATATTAATGTATGCTAAAAATATCTACACTGATCCTCAGAATTATGATAGAAATCAACCGCAAACGCCTGCAATTAAACAGATCAACAAATGTAAACTGAATATGGTGTTACTGGCATCTGCCAGATATGACCATTAAAATTCCGGAGGAAACAAATCGTAAAGAGAGTCATGCGTATTCATACTTGTAAAAAAATCTTATCAAATATAGCACGAAAACATTATCGTCATCTTAGGAATTTATGGCCAGATGACACTGCTAATAAAAATCCTCAAACTAAAGAAAATCGAAAACGTATCTTCGCCAGAGTAAAAAATCTATCAAAATATAGAATCGAAGGAAAAGTTGACGTAACAGTTGGAATGATTCGCAGAAGTAGAGAAAAATGATAATGAAGATAGAATGACGAGATTAAGCAGTCAATCTGCATTTTATCAGGAGAATAAAAATCATGTAGTAATTGCATTGTTAAATAGTGACCCAAATTCCAAATAACCGATAATGGAGTTACACGAGGTAGAATCCGTAATAACAACCACGGCATGTTAATAACAACAGAAATATCAGCCACCAGAATAACATAAAAAAAAAGCTGGAAATATGTTACAAAATGCATCTGTTGTAACAAATCAGTATGAGTTGCTATAACATAGCTATGAAAATACGTTAAACTTCTAGTTCTTAAGGCTTTATGAGAGTCTATATTAGTTCATTCATCTATGGTAATACCTACAATAGAATCGAGATCGATTAACTTAACAAAGGCCTGGAAGATATTTTATCTTGGAGTGACAGTAACCAAGTAGAATTTAACGCTACAAAAACCCATTCGGCGGCCGTTTTTTCTAAAAAAAGTTAACGTTTCTGAACCCCAAATAGTTATGTCGGGGTACTCCATTCCTTTAGCGTCGTCACTCAATCTGCTGGGCGTTGATTTGGGAGTAAATATGACTTGGAATGAACATATAGCAAGCATAGCAAAGAGAGCTTCTCAAACGCTGGGAATATTATTTCGAACTAGAAAGCTTTACACTCCACAACAACTGTTAATTCTGTACAAAGCACAAATTCTACCAACGATGGAATACTGCTCTCATGTTTGGGGCTCTACCAGCAACCTTGATTCATTGGAATATCGAAAAACGGTTGGCGACTTGAGTCTATTCTACAAGTATTTTCATGGAAAGGGTTCGATGGATGTAGCCCAGAGCGGTGCATGCTAGAAACACACGTAGCGCTAATACTGCACATACGTATGAGGCTCAGCTTGTTACTCCTCGTACAACCCTTTTCAAGCGGTCTTTTATATGGAGAACCCTTGAAATAATTTCCCCGAACTTGTTTCCGAGAGAGTACAATTTACAGCTATTCAAGACCAACGTAAATCGTTTTTCCCACACACGTGTCGCTCCTGTAGAGCTTCAAAGATTTTCCTGCAGCACGTGCGCCAGGCTCATAAAAAAAACATTAAAAAATAGAATTTTTTGAATAGAAATAAATCATGAAACTAGACCTGGATTTGCATTAAATATGACAAATATACAGGTATAAATCACCGTAATATAATTAAAGAATCTCAGATAAATTAAAATGATCATGCACCTGAATTGTCCCCGGATTCAGTTATATTTCGGTCGAACTAATTAAACATGTGGAATAAAATGAGACAAAAAGATTTTTTTTTTCGAAAATTCGACTTGAAATAGTGGAAATTTGCGGCTTTTTGTCCAGAATGGATAGTCCTGAAAATGTTTTGGTAGGCAAGCTCGCAACATACGCATCTGTTTCCGGCTTTTTAAACTATTTGTCTAGATGGGTGCCTGTGCAAGGATTGACTGATTCTGTTTTGTTTCTGTCGGTTCTGCTTTTGTTTGATTGTTGCTTGTGCCACTTAATGTCATCGCATCTGATTACTTTCTCACGAAAATTTTTATCGGTCCACAATGTCCGACTAAAGTGCTTAGGTGCTTGTAGGAGGAGCTCTATTATCAAGTTAGCGATGAAATGAAGAATGTACAGAAAAGAAAAAGTAAAAAAGGAGACTCTGAACTAAGGCCCTATGATGTTGCATGTTCGAGAAATAATATATTGTACTTGAACAAGAACTGTATGATCATCACGCAGAGACTTTTGATGATAAGTCTTGCTTTATTTCTCTTGAGGGACAGTTTGATATCTCTCTGGTAGTTGCCTCGTGTTCTCTTCTTCCAATCGCTAAGTGATATTTCACATCAGGATTACCAATAAACATTTGACGAGTCATCGATTTTTGATTCATACAGAATTGATACTAAATAGGAGGAATTCTCGCTGACAAATCACATAACCAAGAGCAAGTTTTGATGTTAAACAGAAAACCTTTCTCTCTTTTGGTTGTAGGATTTAGCTACGTTTTTAGTGCTGCATGTTAAAATTCTTGGCAAAAAAAACTTTCTGAGTAATAATTCCGAACAACTATAAATAAATTGAAAAACATGAAGACTATCGAAACGAAACAGAGTCATATGGACAACACTTTTTTGCCTTTAGTTCATGAGGCCAAAGTATTAGGAGTAATTTTTTACAAATCTCTTTCATTCCTGTCACATATTAATATTAAATTAAAGGCTGCTTATATTCGTTTAAAAAAACTGTATAATCATAATAAAAATCAATGACTCGTCAATTGTTTATTGGTAATCCTGACGTGAAATATCACTTAGCAATTGGAAGAAGAGGAAACGAGGCAACTACCAGAGAGATACCAAACTGTCTTGTTCAAGTACAATATATTATTTCTCGAGCAGTCATCCATGCAACATCATAGGGCCTTAGTTTAGAGTCTCCTTTTTTACTTTTTCTTTTCTGTACATTCTTCATTTCATCGTTAACTTGATAACAGAGCTCCTCCTACAAGGACCTTAGTCGGACATTGTGAACCGATAAAAATTTTCGTAAGAAAGTAATCAGATGCGATGACATTAAGTGGCACAAGCAACGATCAAACAAAAGCAGAACCGACAGAAACAAAACAGAATCAGTAAATCCTTGCACCGGCACCCATCTAGACAAATAGTTTAAAAAGCTGGAAACAGATGCGTATGTTGCGAGCTTGCTTACCAAGACATTCTAGGACTATCCATTCCGGACAAAAAGCCGCAAATTTCCATTATTTCAAGTCAAATTTTCGAAAAAAAAAAATCTTTTCGTCTCGTTTTATTCCACATGTTTAATTAGTTCGACCGAAATATAACTGAATCCAGGGACAATCCAGGTGCATGATCATTTTAATTTATCTGAGATTCTTTATAATAATTATATTACGGTGATTAATACCTGTATATTTGTCATATTTAATACAAACCCAGGTCTAGTTTCATGATTTATTTCTATTCAAAAAATTCTATTGTTTTATGTTTTTTTTATGAGCCTGTCACACGTGCTGCAGGAAAATCTTTAAAGCTCTACAGGAGCGGCACATGTGCGAGCAAAAAGATTTACTAGGTTGGTCTTGAATAGCTTTAAATTGTTACTCTGTCGGAAACAAGTTCGGGGAAATTATTTCAAAGGTTCTCCATATAAAAAACTGCTGGAAAAGGGTTGTACGAGGAGTAACAAGCTGAACCTCATAAGGATGTGCAGTATTAGCGCCACGTGTGTTTCTAGCATGCACCGCTCTGGGCTACATCCATCAAACACTTTCCATGAAAATACTTGTAGAATAGACTCAAGTCGCCAACCGTTTTTAGATGTTCCAATGAATCAAGGTTGCTTGCTAGTTTCGGGTGTCTAATCAGGCGAACAGCTTTCTTCTGAATAGAATCCAACTAATGCAGTGTATGTTTGGGAACAGAGCCCCAAACATTCATCGTTGGTCGAATTTGAGCTTTGTACAGAATTAACAGTTGTTGCGGAGTGTAAAGCTTTCTAGTTCGAAATAATATTCCCAGCGTTTGAGAAGATCTCTTTGCTATGCTTGCTATATGTTCATTCCAAGTCACATTTGCTCCCAACTCAACGCCAGCAGATTGAGTGACGACGCTAAAGGAATGGAGTTCCACGACATAACTATTGGGGGTTCAGAAACGTTAACTTTTTTAAAAAAAAACGGCGAGTGATTGGCAACTCGACCTGTTCCTTGAAAGGTTAGGGCTAATTTGCTTTTAACTGTGTTCCTAAAATCAGGGTTTTTTAAGTCATTGCAGTTTTTATATTTTTTTAAACTTTCCAACTTTTGACCAAAAAGTCCTTCACTCTAGGCATTGGATTGACACTGTCCTAATAGCTGACGAAAGAATAACCATTTTATTTATTTTTTCATATTATATCCATCAAGCTATTAGTGATGCCTTCATAGACTGTTGTTTTACTTCCCTGTTTAAATCTCCGTAGCTTGTTATCATTGTTTCCATTGTTAAAATTATTAATCTATTCAATAATACTTCCTTGGGACTCCAGTTTGCTTCTTAGTAATTCTTTTAAAGCTACTATACATTTTGTCTTGGTTGTGTTAATAATCATGTTTAGTTTTCTCGCTTCCAAATTGAAGGCATGAAAGATCTTCTGAAGGTTGTCTTCAGAATCGGAGATGAGGGTTGCATCATCGGCATAGCATATTGTGTGGAAGTGTGTTGCCCATTTTGTATCCTCTAGTTTTTGAAAAATTCTCCAATATTCTGTCCATTGAAGATAAAGGGACTAAGTAAATCGCCTCGTCTTATTCCGGCGTTTATTATTACTTCCTTGCTCAGTAGATGTCCCACTTTTATATTTGTTCTGCATTCTGTGTTCATGTCAGGTATGATTTTTATTAGCTCCTGATTTGTCTGCTTTTCTTGTAATATTTTTATAACATCTGTTAATTGCACTCTATCGACGAAACACATATATGCCGGTTTGTTAAATTCTTTAGCTTTTTCCATTATCTGCCTATATATATATATATATATATATATATATATATATATATATATATATATATATATATATATATATATATATATATATATAATATGGCATCTATGGTCGATCGATTTTTGCGGAATCCTTGTTGTTCCTCTCTTATTTGAATATTCTTGCGCATTTCTTCCAGTATGATTTTTGTTAATACTTTTAAGGTAGTATTTAGGAGCGTTATTCCGCGGTAGTTTTCCGGTGACGTATTTTGCCTTTTTTGAATATTGGGATTGTTATGCTTGTTTTCCAATCTGTAGGTATTTGTCCATTTTTTACTATTTTTGTAAAGAGCTGCGTTAGTTGTTGATGTAGGTTTTCTCCTCTATATTTTAGCATCTCATTTGTGATATCGTCTGGCTCTGAGGTTTTCCTATTTTTAAGACTTCTTATAATTCTTTCTGTTTTTTTCTAAAGTTAATTCTAGATTTACTTCTTCCACTTCTTTAAGTACGACTTCATTATTATCTTCTTCTTTATATAATTTCCCAAAATATGTTTGCCGTTCTTCAATTGCAATTTTATTAGTTTGTACCGTGTCTTTTATATCAAGTTTGTTCCATCATAACATTTCCCAGACTTTCCTTTGAGCGCAATACAGATCACTTTCCATCCCTTTAGTAAATGTCTCCCAATATTCTTTTTAAATTTGTTTTCTTCTTCTATTCATTAGGTTTCTACAGTTGTCTTGGGTCTTGTGTATGTAATATATATATATATATATATATATATATATATATATATATATATATATATATATATATATATATATATATATATATATATATATATGTCTTCTTTTTCTTCTTTGCCAGCTCCTTTATTTTTGGCGTGAACCAAGGTATTTTGTTTTGTTGATGTTTACTCGTCTCTGATCTTAGGTTTCCTTTGCCGGTTACTAATGTTTTTTGTCTCAAGCGGTTCTCATACAATTCTTTTATGCTTTCGGTGTCGAACGTTTCGATGTTATATTTGTTAACGTATATAGGTTTTAGTTTCAGTGGGGTTTTTATTTTAAGTCTAAGTTTACATAGGAGCAATTTGTGATCGCTACCTACATTAGCCATTGTTAACTATCTGAGTTCTAAGCTAAAAAGAACTTTCTCTTCAAATGGCTGCTTACGAAAATGAGGAATACGCGGATAACGTGTATTGTTACGGGTTTTGTGGAGGTGATGTACCTGCAGCATGAAGAGAGTACTCAAGGCGCTTAACTAGCCTCCATTTACCTAAACGTAAATATATTTGGTACGACATATCGGTACATTCGAGAAACAAGATCGCTTAAACGACGCCAAATCGACGCATGCCTCACATTCATGATCCTTTCGAAGAAAAGAAAATATTGCAGTGTCTTCGAGCAGACGGAACTATTTCGACAAGAGCTGTTGCGAGGTGCATTGGCTTTATTCAATGGAAAGTCTGGTTCACTTTGTATACATCACAACTTTATCCATACCATTACACACCAGTGCATGGTACTGAGGAGGGAGTTACAGAAGAGAACGAAGACCCCTATTACTTGAAAATTCTGTGGACTAACGAATCCAAATTTGATACTGGGATGGTATTACGAATTACCATAATGCCTATTTTTGGGCCCATGGGGGTCAAAACCCAAGAAAATAAAAAGAAACTCCCCACCAGAAAATATTTTCCTTTAATGCTGGATGAGAATTATCCATAATCGTTTGATCGGGCCATTCTTTTTGCAGCAAGACCTAAACGGGATCACATACGAAAACTTTTTAAGGGAAGAATTGACGACTCTGCTGGAGGATGTGCCGCTAGCCACAAGAAGGGGTATGATTTATTAGCATGATGGCTGCCCAGCCCACTAATTCTGGAGCGTGCGACAGTGGCTGGACGACAATTATCCAATGCGATGGATTGGTTGAGATGGCCCGATACCCTGGCTGGCGAGGAGTCCGGATTTGACACCATGTGACTTTTACGTTTAGAGTCACATAAAGGATTTAGTAAGTCAGTCGAATTCAAAGATGAACTGAGAGAGAGGATTTTGGCAGCGGCCCAATGCATAAAAGACACAATTTCTATGCGAGTGACTGTATCTAAACTACGACTTCATGCTTGCCTAATCAACCGAGGGAGACAATTTGAACATAATTTGTAATTTTTTCTCACGGTTAACTGAAAAATGATAATCGTAATGAAAAAAAATTCTTCAATCTTCCTTTTTTCAGGTATTTCTGAAAACCGACAAAATTTGATTCTATTTACGTAGAGACCTACAACACGCCTTCTGCGCATTTTATTAGGATTTTTTCCAAACCTGTGCGAAAGTTGACAACATTTTACCTTTTTGGAGAGCTTATGAAACCACGAAGTTATTTCCGTAATTTTTACGCCAACTGTGATACAATTTTTTTGAGTAATCCTTTAAGATTTAAACGATATTTGAAAAAAATTCAAGACACGCGATTTATGACTTTTTATTTCTAAGTGCGAATTTCGGCCATAATTTTTTTTTTAAAGTAGTCACTTTTTTGTCAGCTATTAGAAAAGTGTCAATTCAATGCCCAGAGTGGAGGACAAAAGTAATATTTTAAAAAATCAAATACTATATATATATATATATATATATATATATATATATATATATATATATATATATATATATATATATATATATACATATATATATATATATATATATATATATATATATATATATATATATATATATATATATTTTGAGACTGTATCATAATTTATCATTGTATTTGACAGTCACGTTTATTGGTAACAACATATCGTGCATGACAAATTGTACAGGAACCGGACAATTGACAAATAGATTGTTTCTTGTCGGCGCCGGGGAAGTCACATATTTCCTTTTATGCGTATGAGAACACAAATGGATAATTCAATATAAAGTTTTATGTTAAAATTATAGTGAGAAATATTGTATACCTTCAATGAAAACAAGGAAATTCACAGGTTCTTCCATATCAACAGAAGGGATGTAAATAACATTTGGCTCGTGAAGTTCCATTACAAGTTCTAACAGTGGAGCATAACTTTCTTCTCCCATTTCGTTAAGAAAAGCACATTGATTAATTTTTACAGCATTTAGCATTAACTCTTCTACCATAGCATCAAGGTTTTTTAAGTACGGTGACCACATTTTAAACTTTTCTTCTCTTTTTTGTTCTTCCTCGATTTTTCTAATTTTTTCTTCTTCCTCCTTTTGCAACTCTTCATCAGTCTTCTTTTTCTTCTTTTCTTTCTTATCTTTTCCTTTCTTTCCTTTTTTAGTATCTGGTAAAGGTTCTTCTTCTACACGAAGTTCTTCTATGAAAATAATATAAATTAGTCATTATAATACAGAGTAATAATTTTTGAGTAATAAAACTTAGTCATTATAATACAGAGTAATAATTTTTGTGGTTGTTTTTTTCTTTGTTTTATTATACCCCTAATTCCGTAAATATTTTTTCATATAAGAGGTTTTGCGTCTATTATAGTTCCTGGAATTTCAATAAATCCATTAATCAATTTGTGATATACTATAAATATGGGCTCACTTCATTTACAATTTGCTGTTTTACTATTAAATCTATTTTTTCTTATCAAAAAGCCAAATATAATATCAAAACAATTATCACATGTAAAATTTGACAGATGACAAAGACAACAAGGATTTTTTGTGGCACTACCTCTCTATAGTTACACCAATATCGAGCGTTTTTGGTCCGTTTACAAAAATTTAAAATTATTGATATTTATTTTCAGTCATTCTCAATATACAGGGCAGTTAATGAAAAGAATTTTAATTTTTCCACGACTCACGGTTTTACAATGGTACTATTTAATATATCAAAAATATTCGTTCAGTACCGTATCTATTTTTTACAAAAAATGGAGATATGATATACAAAAAAATATATCACTTGTCAGATTTGACAGATTACAAATCCAACAAGAGCTTTTTAATAGGCACTACCTCTATAAGGTTACATGGTTAAATGTCATTTTTAGTACGTTCACTTGATATTTATTTTCAGTCATTGCTTATGTACAGGGTATTCAAATTGTCGAACGAAATTTTAACTTTTAGGTGGCTCGATCCATTTTTAATTTTCCTATTTACTATATCAAAACTTAGTTTTTTTTTAGCACTATTTTTGCATAGTTACATAACGGACAAGCATTTTACAGCCCGAGTACAAAAATATGTATTTCTTTGTATTTATTTTTAATATGTATCGATATATTATTAAGGAAGTACATCAAAGTTATGGAATGGAGTTTTAACTTTTGAGTGACTCACTTGAATTGCAATTTTCCTATTTGACATAAAACAAACCTTTCACTAAAAAACTTTTTTTTATGAAGATTCCAAATATGATGTTATAAAATTTGTTTCCTCTCAAATTTGATAGATTATAAAGCCAATTAGGATTTCCTTAAATGGCTGCATGGTTACATTATTAAGTAGTCTAGTTCACTGTGTAGACAAATATAGAATATCTTCATATTTTTCATTTACAAAGAAGGTTTGTTTGTCCTTAAAATTCATTTGTCCATTGATTAGTCTAAGTTCTTATTATCTAGGTCTAGTCATTTTTGTAGTTAATGATTTTTTATTTTGGTTAAAATACGATAATAGAAACGAACATTTAAATAACAATTGTATTTTTACTCTATCAATACTATTTCCTTTTAGTGCTTGTTATTACAGTCTGAGAACCCGTATTTCGTTTATGTTACCATCATGTTTCTTTACGGCTTCATAAGGTTAGTTTTTTTTTATTATATAAACATTCTAAATTTGTTGTACGTTCAATCATTGTATGAGAAATACTTATCGCAATCATTATAAAAATTTTGGGTAAAATAGTTTTATTTTTAGATAATTTTTTTACTGATAAGAAATTACAAAAATGGAGTAACTATCATTTTAAATATTTGTTGTGCATATTTGGTTGAAATATGAATATTCTTTGGGTAAATATTAACTACTATTATTAAACTTTTGTTCTCCGTTCTCACATTTGGTCAATGTGGTTCCATGTTTGGCTGACGGGCCTAAGCCAAGTCAGCACACACGCTATTACCATTGTGTATTAAGGAATGACCTGACAATGTTATATGTTTTCAAAATCACTGACTTCTGGATATTTTTGTTTATGTTTGTGTTGAGTCCTAATACTAAGTGTAGTGTGAATGTTGTTGGTGTAAGGCTTGTGACTGATATAACGAGGGGGACAATGATGACGTTTTCTTGTTTCCATAGCCTTTTTATTTCTGTTGCAGGGTCTGTGTATTTGGAGATTTTTTCTGTATATTTCCTTTGGATGTTTGTATCGTTAGGGACAACTATGTCGATTAGATAGGTGACTTCTCCTTTTTTGTATTGAAAAGTAATATCGGGTCTATTGGCGGGGACTGTTTTATCTGTATGGATACTGATGTCCCAGTAGAGCTTGTAATGTTTATTTTCAAGTATGGAAGTTGGTGTGTATTTGTAGTAGGGATGTGTGTTTTTTATGAGTTTGTATGTTGTGGCTAGTGCTTGGTGAACTACTATTGCCGCTGACTCATGTCTGGCTGTGTATTCCGTTCCGGCTAATATTGTACATCCGTTTGTTATGTGTTCAATCGTTTCTTTATGCTGGTGGTGTTTCCTGCATCTGTCCTCTGTAACAGGTGGGTCTTTGATGATATGTTTTTGATAGTTTCTGGCTAGTATGACTTTATCCTGGTTGGCAAGTACCAAGCCTTCTGTTTCAGAGAATAGCTGTCCATCCTGTAACCAGGTGTATGATTGTTTTCTTTTTTACGAGGCGTTGTTCTATGTGGTATCTGCGTTTTCCGTGGAGTGCTTTTTCTGACCACGTTTTCATATTTTCCTGTTGTAATTGGGTATGACTGTGCGTGTATGCTGGGTGGTCGCCTGGGATAAGTCGAGAGGTGTGTAGTTTTTCTCTGCTGTCACTGTTGCTGTGTGGAGGCTGGTGTGAAAGAATTTCTTAAGTGCTTGTATTTGTTTTGTGTGTAGTGATCTTTTATTTATGATTCCTCTTCCTTCTGCCTTCCTCTCGATGGTAAGGATTTCTTTGCATGCGTTGGGGTGTAATTTCCTGTATTTGGTGAATTGAGAACGTATAAGGATGTGAATGTTTTCTATGTCTGTGTGCGACGATTTGATGATACCAAATTAATATGTGAGTATAGGTATAGTGAACGTGTTGATGGCTTTAGTGAGATTTTTGGTGTCTGATGCAGAAGCCGTGGTCTGTTCTGTTTAGTGTATTTGAGAGTGGATTGAGTCAGAGGCAAAACCATAGAGCGCTGAGCAAGTCTCCCTGAAATGTACCCCGTCTGATGTACAGCTCTTCCATTCTAATGCATTCGTTTGTGTTTTTAAGTGGATTCTAGTTTTCCATGTTTTCATAATTTACACGAGAAATTGTCTGAGGTTTTGGTTGATTTTGTAGATTTCTAGAGCTCTGATTAACCAGCTGTGGGGTATGGAGTCGAAGGCTTTTTTATAGCCTATGTAACCGGTATGAAGGTTTCTATGTTCTTTTCTGGTTTATCCCATGATCACGCTACCTACGATCAGCTGCTCTTTGCATCCTCGGCTATTTTTCCTGCACCCTTTCTGCTCTTCTGTGAGAATATTGTTAGGTGTTGTTCTATTTTCTTGGAAATTGTGGGTGAAATGATCTTGTGTAGGGTTGGAAGACAGGTGAGAGGACGGTAGTTTGACGGGTTTGTGGTGTGTTGTTGATTTAGTGTGTGAGTGCTTCGTGTGTGATGGCAAATTGTTTTATAACAGAAGTTTTGTATATTGTCTATTCCAGAGCATTTCCAGTTATGTGTGTGTTTGATTGTTTCTGTAATTTCTTGTTCAGTTAATAAATAATCATACAGGTATGTATGTATAAATATTTTATAAAACTTAAAGTTAAGTCATTTCGCCCTACTCGGTAATTGATAAATTTATTTAGATTAACTGAAATTGCTGATAATATTTAATAACAATAAACTAGTAACATATTTTACCCGAAACTAAAATCTGAGTGATTATAAATTCTTTAAGTTGGTAAGAGTGGCAAGCGTTACGAGCTTATTCACTATGTGAGATTAAACTAAAATTAAAAATTGTTCGATAAACGAGTAATACGAAAAAAAAATGTCCAACAGCATTGTCTGATTAATTCTAGGCAGTAACTGTTTTATTAAATAAATGTGCTCCAGTATATTCAGTGATCAAACGCTAAGGTCTGTCAGACAAGGTGTAGAGCCTAGTATAGTTAAACTTGTTTTGATAGTGCTAGGTTATCGGGGACGTGCTACTCATTAATACAACCACAAAGCAGTTGGTCGAGCCCAGAACAATGGCTCCAGAAAATACTAAAGTTGGAAATTAACCGCAAAAACCATTCTCGGAGAGCTCTTCTTAATTCCATGGAACTAGTAGGTTTCAGACAAACAAGGAAGGAGATGAAGGAGAAAAAACTAGCTGTAAAGAAAGTCTTCAAATCATGGAATGTGGTTTATTTAAGATGGCAAAATTTAAAGTTTAAATAATATATATATATATATATATATATATATATATATATATATATATATATATATATATATATATATATATATATATATATTTATTTTCTATAGATAATAAATGAGTAATAATGATAGTGGAAATTCAAAAGATGAACTTACTGGTGATGGAGTGTGGCACGGAGTTACTAAGAATATGGGATTTCTTCTATTAAACTACACAAAACACGCTTAAAGCTCAAATAGTGCCAAATCAAAGTGTGCCAATATGATCCAGAAATTCCGCAGTTAAACCATTTAAAAGCTGTAGGTGCAGCACTAAAGTAGGATTTCTGACTTACTGACCGTTATTTCCCGCTCACGCTGAAGAAGGTAAGTTCTGCTAGCAGTCATTTTATTTTTATAACTAGATATTTTGACAGTTTATCATTTTGAATGATCTGGAAAAACGGATATAAAGTTTTAGAAAATTATAAATTGAATTAATTTCAAAAATATTTATGGTAAATTTAATATTAAGAAAAGAATAGTAAAGAATAAGTATTCATATAGGTATAGGTATAGGTAATGTCCATTTTTTTTCCATTAAACGGGGAATTTAAACGTCAAGACTTTGTTTTAAATTATATAGAAATGAAACGGAATCATATGCTTTGTGAAAAAGCCAACTAAGATGTATTATTTATTACCCGTAGTAAGTAAATAGTAAATAGACTTAGGCTGCAATAAGGAAGTGATTTCTTACTGTTTTATTTTAATTTTGCTTTGGTTAAATTTAACCAAAGCAGTACAAAACGATCTACTTCTTACATTATATTATACAGACGGTATAGCATTTTCATTACTAACACACATGTGGATTAATAGTGTGGTCATCATCACTAAATGGAACATTTTATATAATTTTACACATATCTGAGTATAGTGCGCTTTTACATATCTACTATTTACGCTACTAAGCCAGCCAGTCATTCGTCAGATATCTAGTTATTAATTTTTCTATGTGAAGAACTAGTCCAGCTAAAATGCAGTTTATAAGAAGAGCGCCGATAATTTTGAAGGAATTCTTCTTTTAAACTTATAAATCGATATCAAATAACAATGAATGATCAATTACCATTGATCAAAGAACAGAATTTTTAAATGTTAAATTAAATTAAATGAGCTATATAAACTTAAAAATAAAGTACTATTTTTCAGGGAAGTATTGAAAGAACTCAGTTTATAGACAATACTAATTTATATTTTATTGTTACGTAATAGAGGGTACTAGCTACACAAATATATAATAGAAAGAGGCTGTCCAAAAAAGGAAATTACATCAATCGAAAGCAAAGTGTTTTTCATTCGATTAGGGAAGGGGTTGCCACCCAACATCCGATAGGGCTGACACTGTTTAAACTAGTTATAAGTCATGTATTATTGTACTGGTAATTATATTGTATTTTATCAATATTCTACAATAATGTAATTTAGAGACATAAACGCTTTTTAGGAAGGACTTCTTCCTAGTTAGTCAGTTAACTTATACAATTTAAAATTTAAAGTTTTAAAATACTTTTTAGTCCTATAAGAAAATTAATTAAATTATCTGGGCCATCCAAATGTGGTTGGAAAAGTAAAAATTATGAATTTTGGAAACATTGTCAAGCACATACAACTGACCAAAGAAATCTTTGATTGTGTTAGCCGAAACTTGTTGGAAATTCATAATAAAATTATATAAAAACAACACTATGTTTTAATTTCCAATATATTTAAAGTCACTTGACAATTGTTTTCACCATACAATGGCTTCTTCAGAAGTAAATAAGAAAGAAAAATATTTGGTGGTTAAATAGTGCTTAAAACTATCCTTAATTACCTAAGATTATGCTAATCATTTTATTATATTATTTTAAGAATGCAAATCTGTGGTATTATTTTCGAGAACTAATAAAGATTAAGTAAGGGTGAATGGTTTAAGTCTACCTGTTCGTTTAATAATTGATTGGAGTTTTTTCGTTTGTTAATTTCAAGACATTCAAGCAAATTTAATTTTTTAGATTTATTTTCTACATGTAGGATTTTTAATGTATCATCAAAATTATGAGATTCGTTTATTATATGAGTTGCGTAATGTGAATTGTTCAGGTTCAATTCAATATTTAATAAGAACTAGATCCAGCTGGCAACTTAACTAGAGTAGTATAGCTGGCGAGGTACTGGAACTGAGGATTATATGTGTCCATCCACAGTGAATGACCTTGAGATGTGCAAGAAGTGATCGATAATGATGCCATAGACCAGGGTCTGCTGATGTGATATAGGTTAGCGTGGGCGTGATCACCAAAGAGCTGAAGAGTTCTTGTAATATCACGAAGAAGTGATCAACAATGACGTCACAGGCCAGAGGCTGCTGAATAGTTTTGCCAATAGTCCAAGAAGTGCAGAAGAAGTGATCGACAATGACGTCACAGACCAGAAGGTGTTGTGGTGGGTGTTGACCAGAGGGGCGTTTATGTCTTTTTGGGTAGGTTGGTGTGTGTTTTGGTTGCTTTAATAAACGTCTAGAAGAGATGAAATGGTGAATGTGCTGGGTGACGAAGAATAATCAATGACGTGAGAGACCAGAGTCTGTTGCCTGATGTGCTGAGGAGGTTGTGTAGTTGTTGAAGAAGAACAGGTGTTAATGAAGTTAGTGGTGGTGTTTTTTGTTAAATAGTCGTTGAAAAAGGCATTAGAACAGGTTAAGTAGTTGTTTATTTCTTTGTTGAAAAGTTTGTCAAAAAGGCGTTAAAATAGGGTTGGAAGTTGTTTTTTTACCAAAATGTTGTTATTATTACGATGGAAAAAACCAAATATTTGTAGGGTGGAAGAGAGTAAACCAAAAAGTCCTTATTGTTATTATGACTACAACAACGATGAGGGGTAGGCTAGCCAAGGAGTCCGTTATGATTGGTATGTTTTTATTTCTGACATTTGGTTAATGTTTTCAAAATCACTGACTTCTGAGTGTTTTTGTTTATGTTTGTGTTGAGTCCTAATTGTATTAACTGTGGTGTGACTGTTATTGGTGTGAGGCCTGTGGCTGATATGACGAGGGGGACAATGATGACCTTTTCTTGTTTCTATAGCCTTTTTATTTCTGTTGCAAGGTCTGTGTTTTTGGAGATTTTTTCTGTGTATTTTGTTTGGATATTTGTGTTGTTGGGGACAGCTATGTCAATTAGATAGGTGACTTTTCCTTTTTTACATTGAAAAATAATATCAGATCTATTGACGGGGACTGTTTTATCTATATGGATACTGATCTCCCAGTAGAGCTTGTAATCTTTATTTTCAAGTATGGATGTTGGTATATATTTGTAGTAGAGATCTGTGTTTTCTGTGAGTTTGTATGTTGTGGCTAGTGCTCGGTGAATTAATTTTACCGCTGAGTCATGTCTGGTTGTGTATTCCGTTCCGGCTAATATTTTAAATCCACTTGTAATGTGTTCGATCGTTTCTTTATGCTGGTGGCATTTCCTGCATCTGTCTTCTGTAATAGTTGGGTCTTTGATTATATGTTTACCGTGGAAAAAAAGGAAATATTTGTGGGGTGGAAGAGAGTAAACCAAAAAGTCCATATTGTTATTATGATTACAACGGTGAGGGTTAAGCTAGCCAAGGAGCCCTTATTATTATTAATATTATTATTTTTATTAAAAAGTCTTGTCTGGATATATATATATATATATATATATATATATATATATATATATATATATATATATATATATATATATATATATATATATATATATATATATATATATATATATATATATATATATATATATATATATATATATATATATATTGTAACATTCATTTTTTCTTAGATTTTAAGACCAGGTAATGTTACTGATTTTTCCATTTCAAATTGTACTTATTTTCATTTTTGTATCGAACGGTATATTAAACAGTTCCAAGACGTTCGGTATATAGTGTGTTGTGCGGGTTCCTGACGAATCTCTCGCTACGCCGCGATTGGTGAAATGTTTGATCCGCAGTTTTGATTGGAGCGTCGTGATATTACCGGCAAAAGTCGCACGATTATTTAAGGCTCCGCAGAGCTTGAATCGTGGTTGTTTTCCATCTAGCCGCAACCAGGCAGTACCATCAAGCCGCTGCCGGGCTGTTTTCCATCTAGCCGCAGCCAGGCAGTACCGTCTAGCCGAGAGGCTATTTTCCATCTAGCCGAAGTAGGCTAATTTTAGCCGCTAAGTAAAAGCACCAGTGTCGTAACTAAAAGCCGTAGTGGGCTTTCTAAGTGTTTGCTAAGAAAAAGTGTAAAATCGGGCGTAGTCCATCAAAACAGGAATAAGAACAGTAAGTCAACAAAAACTCCCTTCAATAGACTTATTCGAGAGTAGCGCCTTAACTGCAATGTAAAACAGACTAAAAAGTGAAGTGTAAAGCACGATTTCTCGTCTTCGGGGGTTATAATAGTCTAAAATTTTAATGTAACAACTACTAGTTAGGCTAGAATTTGTTAGGTAAAACTGTAAAGGTTAGAACCTTTCATTTTAAAAACATGAATAAATTTTCTTTTTGTTGATTAAAGCTAGTGTCTCACTGAATACCTATTTTTCTTTTCGGGATAAGTTGTACTAGACTAATTCTTTTTAGTAATATCCATAAAAACACTTCAGTTTTTTTTCTCATTTTTTAGCTGAAGTTAAATCCTTTCTATTTTAAAATGAGTGGTGCCCAAAAGACTTGTACAACTGAAGCTTTTTAAAAAATAGAAAATAATTCCAACAAGACGTAAGACAAATATCTCTTACCCATATCTCTCTACCAAAGAAAACTGAGCTAGTGTGTGTTTAGTTTCTTTAGTTCTTTTAAAATCAGGTTTCACTCAATTTATTATCAGAAATTAAAGCGGGGCTGCAAGAAAATTGCGCTCAAGCGTGGGACAGAATACAACAACTTCTCACAGGGTACAAAAAAAGATGCCTCAAACTGAGGACAGTTTACCAGGTTACAATATATTATATGTATATATATATATATATATATATATATATTATATATATATATAAATAAGAAATAAAATAAAACTCTATATAACTCTTAAGGAAATCTCAAATCCAAATAAGTAAGAGATTAAAAATAAATTCACAATATGAGTCAGAATCCAAATCGCACGAAATATACATTCTATTTGCTTAACTTTGGTGTGAAACAGTATTATTTTTTAGATGGATGTAATTTTGTAAAATAATATATACAACGGTTAGGTTTTTATTTTATTTAAATACCATCTTCTTAACAAAATTACATTTTCCTTAGAACGTCTCAAGTCATTATAAATGTGATTTCTGCAATGATAAATGAATTTATACAAATTTAATGATCCTAAAGTATCTAAGTTTATTCAACATAACTCGCATGTCTTACCCTAAAGTATTATAATACTACTCCTCGAATACACCACCAGAGTAATATTTTTTAAATTTTTATAATGTTTTTGTTTAGATTTATTTAAATAAAATCAACAAAATGATAAATAAGCTATGTTTCATTGACAAAAAAAATATGTAATTTTTCCATGCAACTACGTATATAAAAACTAATGTACAATTCTCTCCAAGCCCATTTTCTCCTTGTTCTGTTTCATTAAGATTAGTTATTTCTTTTTCTTCTTGCAGATGTTGATATAATATTTTTTCACGTATTGATAATTGACCTATTCGATCTCCGGATTTTTTTATTTGAAAATCTTTATTGGAATTATATTGCGTTAGTTCACTATCCATGTTATACATTTCAGTTGTTGTATCGAAAAGATTTTCTTGCAGATTTAAAATCTCTTCTCGAAGATCACCAATTAAGAAATTTCCAGCTGAATCTTTTTCTTGACAAACTTGTAGTTGATCTGTTAAATTTATCTTGAACATTTGTAAATCTCATTGTACCTTATTTTTTTCTTTTAATAGCTTAATATGATTTGCATAATTTATAGAATTATTTAAATCGTGACATTTTGATAGTATTTTTTTTTTTCATACAAACAACTTTCACTGTTAGCTCAGTTTCATATAAATTCATGTAAGTACCAAGTCGTTCCGAATATTGCAGTTCCAGGTTTAGACTTGTATTATACAGAGCATCGTTCTTTAAATAGTCATTATTTTCTTTGTATGTACTGCAATTATTATCACTATTTCAACTGATATAATGACAACAGGATAACAGTTATCCTAAAAAAATATACTTAGCAAACAACCTGATGTGCGTTTTTTGTTCCCAAAAACAGTTTCCGAAATGCAGTATGAAAATAAGATTTGTAGAAGAAACTGAAAACGTTGTTACTAGCTATATCTATTTATATTAAATCTTATAAACCCTAAGGGGAAGGTTAAACTAAAAATAACATGTTTCAATTAGGTATAAATAAAAAGTCTGAAAATAGTGAATATATTGAATCTTTGATTTTTTACGTATATTATAATTTAAGTACAATTCGCTTAAGAATAATACATTTTTTCGAGCACATATTGAATTATTTTGTACATGACTTTTACAATGATAATTAGAACAATTTTCTTTGCTTAAAGTTTCTAACTTTTAAACAATTTAATTCTAACAGGTCTATAATAGTATGGTTGGGAGGTATTTTTCTTAACCACAGTTTCTCTGTTAGTTCTTTAACAAAAACTTTTTCATCTAGTTTAATTATATTTTTAATGAATAGGTATAGACTTTCTAAATGTATTGTCACTAAACCTGTCCCATAAAAGTCCAAGAGTTGAGTTGTCCAACTAATATTTTTGAATTTAACCACTCCAAGAGTTGTGGTGGGTTTATATAATGATGAAACACTCTTCCATTTTTAATGTTTATAATAGCAATTTTCTAAAGTCAATAAAGTCACTGGTTTTATATTGAAAACCTTGCACATCCCATATGTACTTCTTTTTTTACTGTTGTTGTAATCGTTGATGCTGCTTTATATTTAAAATACTTTCACTGTACTGGTGAGAGGATTGTATCTAACTAATCGATCATGCAGAATCAAAACAATAGGCAGTAATATCTTTAGATATGTGTTGACTTGTCTCAAACTCTATGCTCAACCTTTCAGGATATCTTCACCCTGTCGCTAGCAACCAATTACTACTAGTGGTGTGTGTGATTTAAATCTTATGTATCGACACATGGATCGTTGATAGGTGTGTATTAGTATAGTTTTCAAAACTGCGCGTACATCTCGTAGAGAATGACATATTTTTTGGTTGCAACATCTAAATTTAAATTATCGTATGGGAAAACTTCTGAATTTAAGTAGACCATCAAATTACTCAAGTTAATATGATTAAAAGTACTCATATCTTTACCAATTTTATCTTCTTTTTCTTCTTTAGTATTACTGTATTTACACTTACACCTAATTATTATTAAATATCTCTCAGTAGCCTTGTACTAACTTAAAGCTATACCAAAGTCGTCGTAATCTATAAATTTTGCTATTTATTTTATATAACCTTTTTAATTTAAGTCCTGATGAAATTAATACAGACTTATTCTCAGGTGTTAATTTTTTAAATTGTTTTTGCAAACTAAGATGTTTTTTATTTTTCATATATATTTTATATTCAGTTTATTGTTCTTGATAGCATATGAGCGGTATATTGAATGAAATATGGCTATATATAAATACCATTTCTTTTTATGAAACTTTTTTTTTAAATGTAAACGTGTTGTTATCAACTCTTTTTTTACATTAACTAGATTTCTATCTTGACTGGTGATTTTAAGCAGAATTCCGTCTATATAGTGAGTGCTTATTAGCAAATATATAACATTTGAAGGTTTCTCCACTATTTTATAGCCAGGTGCTACATTGGGAAATAACATGGGAATTATATGCTCTCCATTATTATATGAATTGGTGACTATATTACATTCCATACAAATTGAATTAACCTTGAAAATATCTATAAGATTTTCCGAAATGTACCTTTTATTCGGTTTCAGTACTTTGTTACCAAATCTCAATATTTCTCCCAGCGAATTTCTTTGCTAAAGTCAATTTATTTGTTATTCTTAATTTTACACTTAAGAGTGTTCAGGTTTTCCATAATGACAAGTACATCTGTTTCATTTGAAGTTGTGCTTGGTACATTTGACTGTATTTTGATTTAGTTAATCAAATACTTGTGTATATCACAAATTTCATAAGATTCTTTTGGTAAGACTTTTTTTATCTTTATCGTAAAAAAAGGTATTGTTGGCTTTGTCAACGTTTGGAATTGAATTATAACTTTCGAAATTAATCAAACTTATTATGTTCGTTTAATACAATTGTTAGATGAATTTTTGATATCAATAGGGATTCACGTCCTGACAATGTAAACATGTAGGACATTGCACTACAAGTGAATTATACTGTAGTCAAAATAATATGAATAAATAACATACTTTAAAGATTCAACTTGCTTTTATTTTCAACATACACAGAGTGACATAAAAAGTTTAAACATAAATGTCTACAAATAATAGAATTATAGGGGAGATATGACGGGTGGTTATAAAAAATATCGCAGGTTTCATTAGATTGAAAATACAATTGTGTTTCGAATGGTGGTAACAAATTTCCAAAATTATCAAAATAATAAATGATTTTTCCATATTTCTTGTAAGTAGTCCAATGTGTACCAGGTCCGTAGTGGTATCTTGATTCATATTTATTTATGAATTTTCCTCGGTTACCTGTCTTTCATAATTTTCAACTTTTTTGCGATCATATCCATCACTAGGTTCATTAAAGCATGATTGAACAATGTTATCAGTAATTTAGTAACTTGGGAGGATGGTTTAAGAAAGACCCATTCGCGTTTTGTAGGGTTTTAAATATATACTGTTTCCCATGGCAATTGCTTCCATTGTGTTATTATGAAGTTGATTTTGGAAGCTTAAACATTTTTTTATAATTTTATTTTTATTACGACTACTTGTTTGTTTACGTCTTTTCGGTTGTTGATCGGTTGTTGATCCGTAAATAATTACACAATATTTGATCATGATTAAATTTTATATATTACTAAAGAACATCAGTTATACTTTTAATTTTTATTTATTTTATAGTCTGCAAAGTCATTGTTCTCACTTTCATTACTACTACAGTTTTTTCGCTTTTGACTGTTAATCATGTTATTACTGTTTGGTTTTTCCTTATAATTATGATTTACGCTTCAAATGAGTAAGTTGTTGCATATCTTGCTTAAATCTTTTCTCTAGTAATTTATCTTCTGATTCTTGTTTTTTTTTAAGTTTCCTTTTTCTCTTAACAGGTAAGACAGTAGATAATCTATTTGCTATTTTTTCCTTTATTTCTCTTTCATGATAATTATTAAGGTGTTTTTCTTCGTCACTGTTAGTTGCTGTTTTTTTTTGAGGTTTTATTTTCATTTTTCTATTAACATTTTTAGTTGTTGTCGGGTGCTATTTATTTTGTCAAGTTTTCATTGGCGTTAGATAATTTTGCATTGCTTTGACACTTTGCCTAATAATGACTATACTGTGGTAAACCATATTCTTCCTTGACCCCATCACAGTGTACAAATTATTTTACATTTTACTCCTATCACCTATACCTAATTTAATTTTACTGTTCATGGCAACAGAAACACCTACTGCTGCAAGTTTTTCTTTTCACGATGCATCCGAAGCATAAATTCCAGTTAAGGCATTTTTAAGTAAAATATTATCAGCTTGATGACGGTCAGGTAAGGCAGTTTGAGTTGAATAGGCTATATCGTGTTGTTTACAAGATTCATTGAGAGGACTAATTCCTTTATCACCTAATTTTTGCAGTTTTCTACCACGACCACAAAAATTATAACCAGTGGAATGTAATTTGAAAGGAAGCAAATTAATTGCAGTGTTTAAAAGTCCATTCCCACGAAATGCCCCGCTTCCATTGGAATAGTATTTCATTTTGTTTTTTTTTTGTTTTTATTTGAGAAAAACAAAACATAAACTGACTATATATTTAACACACCCACCTTTTTTATACTTATTTCTATTCTAACGTTTACTGTAAAATGATAAAGAAAATCGTCAAACAGAAAACTAAAAGTTGAAAATTATGATTTAGAAAAGAATAAAAATAATGCTAAACATAATGTATAGGGTAGTGTAGGGTAAAAACCCTCAACGATGCGATGTATTATTTTCGGAGCTAGTAACTGTGGAAAAACCTCAACTATGCTAAGCCTTCTTGAACATCCGAACAGATTAAAATATGCAAATGTTTACCTTTATTCAAAATCGTTACATCAACCTAAATATATTTATCTGGAGGAATTATTAAAACCGGTCAAGGGCCTGGGATATTTTGCTTTTGAAAACAGTGAACAAATAATAACACCATTGGAAGCAAAACGCAATTCTGTGTTTATATTCGATGACGTCACCTGCGATAAGTAAGATGTAATCCGAGAATATTTTAGTATGGGTCGATACAACAACATGTTTTTATCTTTGCCAGGCAAAAATACTGAAACATTTCAATCGGAACAATGCCAAGGTACTAATGTTATTCAAGCAGGACGGTCTAAATTTACGACATGTATATTCCGGTCATGTTGGTACAGACATGTCATTTGACAGCTTCGTTTGTTGAAAAAAAAAACCATTTGGATTTCTATCTATTTTCAAAGACAACAAAATTGATGAAAGAAAATATTGTTATTGCTTAAACAACTATATATATATATATATATATATATATATATATATATATATATATATATATATATATATATATATATATATATTTAATTAAAATTTAGATAATGCTATTAGACAACATTTAAACGTCAAACATGATGGCTTCCAGAAAAAAAAATATTTCCCGTGAATAAACGAAAAGATATTAAAAATAATTAAAACATTTTAAAACATGAGAAAATTTCACATGAGAATTTATTTCAATCTATAAAGCATTGGAAATAAATGGGAACCTAGCATTAAACAAAAATATGATACAACACCTGGCCCACCTGACCTAAAAATAAAACAGAAGACTCTGATTGTGATGAAGTTACTGAAGATAAAAGTGACAAAGAATCGATAGCCTCTGAATCCATTCCTATAACCTCAACTACAGAATTTAACATAGACACACCTAGATGACTGAAATTTAAGACACTTAAGTCGGCACTCTGGATGAAAAGAAAATTACAGTTTTCTACTGCAACTAAACCATATAATCTAAGGAAATTTCTCATAAAAGATGTTCAAAAGGATCTTTTAGATGAGGAAGTTGCAAAACAAAAGGAATACGATGCTCAGTTAAATAAAACCATACAAGAGAACTTCTTGACTGATTATTATGAACAATACCACCCTTTACCTGTAAAATATATTAAGAAATTTCTTAGAGTTTCTAACAGTAAAAATTCAGAGAGCAAATTTAGAGTAAAATTTGATAAAGATATTAACGGTTTTTCCATTGGTAATAAAACAATTAATTTCGACGGACCTACTACTAATTGGAGGAGAAAGATTTAAAGGTGCCAATGGATTGTAAAAAAATTTTAATTTAAAAAACTTTTTAATTAAAATATTCCAGCTAACTATACAAAAAATGGTGCTAAAGCTTATGCTCAAATTCTAGCTAAATCAAGTGATATAAAATATGTTAAACCTAGTCGAAATAATAAATTTAAAAAACTTATTGAACCAATCTAAAATAAACCAGATAGAAGTTCGGAATCGGCGCAAGAAGAAGAATCAGAAAAAGTATAAAATAAAGACAGGGAATGTTTGTGAAATTTTCTAATAATCCAATCGATTATGTGTACTGCTATGATTCACATGAACTTGTCGAACGATTAAAGTTGTTACTTGCCTCTGAGATGACCGGCAATACAAGCCTCACAATTAAGATCAACTCAATTTTTGAAGAATTACGTGAAGCTAATATTATTGAATAAAAAAATGTCCAAATATGCAACTAAAATAAAAAAAAACAAAATGAAGAAATTCATAGACCAGCCAGAATAAATTTTAAACGTAGAAGAGTAATTTAATTAACGCTCTTGGACCTGCTGCAAGCAGACTTAGTTGATATGAGAGAATACGAAAAGCAAAATAATGTTTATAAATTCATACTAGTTGTGATTAATTGTTTTTTCAAATATGTATGGGCCTATCCATTAAGATCAAAAATGTCAAAAGAAGTTGTAGATGCCCTTAAAAATGTGTTCAAAGAACAGACTCCAGTCTATCTATGTACGGATTTTGGTAGAGAATTTACAGGAAAGGAAGTACAAAATTTGTTGAAATATACAATATTCTACAGTTTGTTGTTTTACAGTGAATAAAGCATCGATTGTGAAACGTGTCAACAGAACTCTTAAAAGTACGATGTGGAAGGAGTTTAGTATCCAAGGATCTTAGAAATGGGTCAAATTACTACCGAAAATCGTAAACCTGTATAATAATAATAGAAAACATAGAACGATAGATCTAAAAATCTGATGAGGTAACGGAAAAAGACTATTAAAATGTCACTGAGGACTTAACTGATTCCATAAATTATAGAAATCATATTACGCTATTAATAAAAAATAATAAGTTGGAATCAGATTTACAAATGTCCAGATAAATATAACGGATCAACTACAAATATGTGAAGGAAAAATACAGCTGGAAATTTTTTAATTGGTGATCTTCAAGATGAGATTTTAAGTCTGAAAGAAAATCTTTCCGATACAACTGAAATGGAATGGACAGTGAACTAACACAATGTAAAAATAATCTCCAAAAGGCACGGGATGAAAACAGGAAAGTTTTTACAAATCTCAATGCTTGCATGGGAAGAGAGGAAGCAGTTCAGCAACACAAAAATAAATACCTTCTTAGGTTAAGCAGTTACAAGAAAAATAATAAAGGAAAGAAAGATAATAAGAAAAAAATTAACTTTTTTTACAGCTGGTTCAACCATTCTAGTAAAGATTTTCCAATTATTAATATATGAAAAAATATTATATCCACATCTTTAAGAAGAAAAAGAAATAAGTAATCGTAATGAAACAGAACACGGAGAAAATGGATTTAGATAGTCAGAAGTATATTAGTTTTTATATACCTATTTGCATGGAAAAGAATATTTTTTTTTTTTCAGTAAAACATAATAGTTTATTTATCATTTTGTTGATTTTATTTAAATTAATCTGAACAAAAATATAATAAACTTTATAAAATTTAAAAAATATTACTCTGGTGGTGTATTCGGGGAGTAGTATTATACTACTTTAGGGTCAGACATGTGAGTTAAGTTGTTTAGTCTCAGATACTTTAAGATCATAAAATTTATATAAATCCATTTATCATTGTAGAAAACACATTTATAATGACTGGAAATGTGCTAAAAAAAATGTAATTTTATTAAGAAGATGACATTTAAATAGTTATACTTGTCGTTTTATTTACATAATATACATATTATTTTCAAAATACCATAAATTCCAAGATTAACAAGGTCACAGCACTGTTTAAACTCTACATTATTTTTCAAAATTAGATCCATCTAAAAAATGTTTCACATCAAAGTTAACAAAACAGAATGTATATATAGTGCCAATTGACTAATTTTGGACTCTGACGTATATTACACGACTCATATTGTAAATATATTTTTATCCTCGGCGCCTCTAGCCCACAAAAAGACTTTCTATTAATAATATTTTAATTAATAATAATAAAGACTCTTGGGCTAGCCTACAGAAACACAGCTGATAGAACCCCTCAAAATCACAGAAACATTCACCTTAGATATAAATATGGAATTTGATATAAGTAAATGTAAAGTGCTCTACATCAACAAAGGCCAATGGAAAGGCCACCACGAGACAGAAATGATCAACAACGAAACACTCGAAAACATGCTCGACAAAGAAACATACAAATATCTAGGCTTCCAACAAAGCACTAAACTCAACCATATTCACATCAAAACAGAGCTCAGAACCGAATTCAAAAACAGACTGACTGAAACTTTTACAAACAAAACTCAACTTAAAAAATCTCACTAAATTCATATTCATTTGGTATCATCAAATGGGCATACACAGGCGCAGAAAACATTCACATCCTTATACTTTCTCAATTCACCAAATACAGGAAATTACACCCCAACGCATGCAAAGAAACACCATCGAGAGGAAGGCAGGAGAACGAGGAATCATAGACATAAGATCACTACACACAAACAAATACAAGCACTTAGGAAATACTTTCACACCAAGCGAACCAGTCTCCACACAGCAACAGTGAAAGCAGACAAAAACTACACACCATACGACTTATTCCGGGTACACTACCCAGCAGACACACACAGTCATACCCAATTACAACAGCTCTACTGGGACATCAGAATCCATACAGATAAAACAGGCTCCGCCAATAGACCCGATATTACTTTTTAGTGTAAAAAGGGAAAAGTCACCTATCTAATTCACATTGCTGTTCCCAACGACACAAATACACAGACCTTGCAACAGAAATAAAAAGGCTATGGAAATAAGAAAAAGTCATTATTGTCCCTCTCATCATAATAGCCACAGGCCTTACACCAGCACACAAATAATCCTCAATATAATGAACAAGCACATAATACCCCAGTACATAACAAACTTAAGCACAATCGAAGATATTCAGAAAATAATATAAGTAGTAGCGTCATGTTAGTACGGCACTCAAAATCCGTGCATAACCTCAGTTTTGCTTTGGCGGGGTGCGGGGGATTGTAAGATCACAAGTGGAGCCATCTGTCGTTGTTGGTGTAAGTTTAGGAACTAGAATTACAGGAATTCGTGAAAGGTTGGTTTGAAACTTGGTTAAGTTATATAGGTTTGTTATAAAGAGTGGAGATGGCGTTGCTAGTATTAAACTGAGAATTAAATTTGGTTGTGGTGAGGGCGGAGATATATTCAACCAGAAGCGGCAGCGGCGTTCCAGTTGTTAAGGATGAGTGGTCCTGGAGGAGCTTCACCCACCGGGGGTCCCCCAAATCAATAGCATTATCTGCCAATCTGTCAGCTGTCAATCAGATCAGTTCAGTGCGATCAGCAGATCAGAATCAGATTACATGACCTGTTCAAACTACTCTCAAGGTCATCGATTGTTAATGAGGTTAGTTCAGTTCGACCAGCAGTTTAGAATTAGATCACGTGACCTATTCGTACTACTCTCACGTTCATCTGAGCATGTTGGACTGCATACCGTCAGACAGACAGTCAAACTGGCAGATCGGCTGACATATTGGACTGTATACAGTCGGACGGAAAGACAGATATATGAATTTGACATCTGTCACTTGTCAATTACATCAAATGTCAAATATGTTGCATGTCAGTAATGCAATCAATCATATAGCAATGATGTCATCAAAGATGGCTGCAGATAAGTTACTATGCCGTCTGTATGTATGTATCAGAAGGATTGGGGATAAAACAGGAAAATAGGCAACATTGGATTTGTTATAATTTATTAATATAAATAATAATAACAAATATCGTTGACATGCTGTTAGAGAACTTAATAAAATAACTGTATTATAATTTCGTAAGTGAGATAATTAAAAAGACTATGAACTTAATACTAATCATCTAATTCAAAATAGTCGATATCAGAATCACTATCATATCGTTCTCTGAAACGAATTCTTTGATGGCAGTTTACATTGTGTTTGATGAATTTTTCCAATACAAGTTTCCTGATCATGCATATCAAACAAAACCTCAGAAAAGCAACTTTAACACCAAAACAATTTGTCCTGGTTATAGGAAATCAAGTCTTTACTATAGTCAGAGATATGATAGAGTACATTAACAATTAATAATCTTTTGTATTATTACTATGCTTAAATATTTTTAACTATTATAACATGACAAACAAAAATTAATATATTTTAATTACATAAAAATTAACCCATAAACAGTACAAAAATTCACCTCAATTTAAACTGAATTCCTCTGTTGTAGTAGGTATAGCATTTCTTATGGATGGCGATATAAATTTATCATAATGACCCCGATGCTAAACACTTTAAATATATATATATATATATATATATATATATATATATATATATATATATATATGTATATATATATATATATATATATATATATATATATATATATATATATATATATATATATGTATAAATATATATATATATATATATATATATATATAAATATATATATATATATATATATATATATATATATATATTTATAAATAGAATTAAAAATTTTGTTCAGTTAACTTCAATGGTAATGGCGAATTCCATAAAAATCAGCTAAATTTGACATATTTGCACAAAGTTCCTTAACACATAGATCACTCAACAACATCATCTTCACCTCAGGCAACTATAAAAATAGAAAAAGTTTAACACAGACTATAGTGTCCAAAAGGAAAAATATTAAAATTGTTCAGCTGAAAATAACGTTTATCATCATGAGGGCTTAAAGCAATTTTTGTTTGCTCTATGCTAAATACATCATAAGCATATGATCGGATTGAACGTTGCATTGCGTTGATTAGTTTACATTCTTTTAAACAGTGAATATAGTCATTAAAAGTTAATTTATTTTTACAATTCCATATTTTGCCTTTTTGCAAACTTTCCCACCCTGAACTTTATAACTATACATTTTTGATTTTAAGCCTACAAAATGTGTAATGATTTGCCTCGTCTTTTATTAAGCCTAAAATTTTTTTATTAACCAAAGGTATATTGTAGGGGTTGGTTAACGGATAATCAGACGTATCAAAATGTTCTAAATTAGAATTAATAACTTCTCTATAAATATCATCACATTTCAAATCATAAATAAAACTATCGGTATCCGTATACATAAGTTTGCAACGTTCAATACCCATTTTAGGAAGCATATAGCCATAATGAAAATTATACATAAATAATTTGGAAATATCTAATAACGCCATACCGATGTAAAGTGGTTTGTTAAATATTAGTTCAGTTTTTTTCAATTCAATAATTATTAATTCATTATCAAGTACGATTCCGCTGTGAAATCTGGGCCCCGCAAGATTTTTAGCAACATGTTGACTGCCCCAAAATCTGACAAATTTTACAACTCGATGTTTACGAATATTTTCCATTGTTTTCCCAAACACAGAGTTATTAAATAACTTAAATAAAGTCTTCAAAAATGTTGTTATTGCCGCTGTTCTCAAACGATTATTTAATTCAATATAGGGTTTAAGTCATGGCGCTGGATTAAATTTTAAAATTTTATGATTTTTTTAGTATCAATCTATCATCTAGAGCTCGTTTTGAGTTCCTATTATGTAAAATGTACCCCTCCTTATGGTACAGGGTACCCATTAATTTTCTAAATTTTGAATGTGGGGGTACGCGGTGTTCAGGACAAAATGGAAAATCCTTATGAAGATCATGCAAACCATTAGGATACAAATCTACTTGTAATCTGTAGCCAATGGCAAAGTCATCAGGTATCGTCATTACCTTAAAATTGGTTACATCATCAATCCATTCGAATCCTCTATATGGTAATGGTTCAACTATAGCCCTTCCATAGAGATTTTTAGTATCGAGATAAAGAAGATAATTAGAGGGCTTAGAAGAATCAAAATTAGAAATATATTGATTATTAGCTTCAGAATATATATTAACACAAACAAAAGCCCCCCAATATCATGCAATAATTCCAGCTTGCAATTAGTATTATTAAGCATGCAATTCGAGGTGTGACTAGGCATTGTATGGTACTAAACGGAGTCTAGCCCATGTGATGCAATACAATTAGCTCGACAATTTTCAAAAACATTAACAAGTCCCAAAATATCGGTTTTTAAATATAAATCTGAATATTGACCTAAATCTCTCTCTCAAAAGAATTCCATACTTTTTCCACATCGAAATAATTTTCTGTACTAATATCCGACACTTCTAACTTGTTATAAAAGGCTTTAATAGGAGGCAGCGTAGTTTCATTCATTTTTTCTAAATTATCAATGAAATCATAACAGAACACCCCTTTCCTTGTTAATAATTCAATCATCTAAGTCTGGAAATTCAGATTGTAAAATATTTAAATCTTTTTTTTCCATAGTAGCCATTAAAGTATCAAGTGAAGCACCAATACATCGAAAGGAATCGATAAATCTAAATCGTATACAATTTTCTTTCTTGTTATAATATGTAAAAGAAATGAATTTTTCTTTATTGGATGGTAGACCCTTAATTATAAGATGAGAGTCTTAGCCAGATAAATTGTGAAATACCACAGGCACTATAAACAATTTTCGAAAATTTAAATTACAAATTTGATGTGCAAACCCTCTAAACGACCCAGTAAAATGATCATGATCGCGTACGCTTAGCATATCTTAGATTGAGAGTTCCAATAATTGGTTCAATGAATTTAATTTTAGAATAAATGACATTTGATAATTGCGTGATGTCATTAATAAACCAGTCCATACAATCTACCCCCCGATAACTTTTGAAATAAATGAATGTATTATCGTATGAGCATTTAAGATAATAACCAGCATTATAGGCAATATGTTTTTGATATTGTTTCGTACTCATCCCCACATCATAATCAACAGGTGCTAATGGACATTCAAAATCAGCGTAAATTACAAATGGATTTTTTTGTTTGTATGTATAATTTCCAAGTTGAACAAACTGATTTTTTGAGAATGACATTCTATATTCATTTAATTTGGAACATAACTCTTCATGCATATTTAATTTATCTTGCAAGAAAAAATAATTTAAGCATCTATAACAAATGAACTTTTTTTTCTATCCTTAGTAAGTTGAGAAGAAACTAGACGTGAGAGATCTTTAATCCAACAGTAATGATAATTAGTATCAGTACAATCCTCTTTCCTCTATCTTTTCTATCGGTAGCGCATCGAAATTATTGAATTTCGGAAAATATTTGTCTTGAATTAAGAGCAAATTTACATGCTTCGATAAATTATTTTCAGTTAATCGTGCAGGGCTTACAATAAAATATTGTTTTTCATCGTGTTTAATTAATTCTGAAGCATATACATTAACTGAAATGGCACTGGAATTTTCAAATTTGGCAATCTGATTTAATGACATCGGAGTTTGTAAATTATCTGTAATTAGCACAGATTTATAATATGGATAAGAAGATGGACGTTCAGCATTAGCTTTGGTTGGGAACAAAGCGCTCATTATGGACCAGTAAAAACATGCTTGATCATTGTTTTTAATATTAATACACCCATTTTTGTTAAGTATTTCATCAGGAAATTTAATATAGGATAATGCACCTAGTTTGAATTTATTAATATTAACTTCTAAGTAAATTATTTGTTGTAAAGCAAAACCGGAATTTCGTTCTTCGAATTTCCATAGTTTATTGAAGATTTTATCACAAACGTTATCAAAAAAACATGCACGTAAATCTGTACTCAAATCAATTATTACATTTTTAGTATTAAAATACTTTAATTCCGTGAATTCTTGTTTAACAAAATCCCCACAAAAGGTCGTATTGATTTTATTTACCGAAAACTTTTTTAGGCTTAAATTAATTTTTCTTTTAAATAACATAAAAGAATCTTGAAAAAATTGGCGTACATCTTTGTATACCAAGTTAATTATAAAACCAGTTGTTATTCGCCCTCGAAAACATGAATTTACATTTCTCCATACAACCCTGTGTTTAAGACTCAGTACTAGATTCAACCCGGAACCATGATGCTGGAGGTGAATATTTTGAATCAATAGTTTTAATTTCTTTAGTTGTTGAATGACTATTTGCAACTTGCGTTGAATATAAATAGAAATATTACCCTTACGAACTATTTTATTACAGGATAAAATATGAAAATTTATGCGTTTTATCCAAATAGTCTTATCTTTAACAGAAAATTTAGTGAGAATATATTTTTTAAGCTTTTGAAAAGCTGCAATTAAGTTTTTAGCTTTTTTAATTCCATTTGAAATACAAAATTATAATACACTTACTCTATGTTCTAATATTAAACAGTAGTTGTTGACGTTTCGATAATTTCGAATGTAATCATCGGGTTCAGTTCTGCGCCCAGAGCCTTCAGCCCCCGGTAAATGAATGAATACCTTCCCCCGATGAATCGATCAATATATGGCTTAAAGGTTGCTGTCATCGTCTTGGGTAGAAATACAGATGTGTTGTTTAACTCGGCTTCCCCAAATTGTGTGGTTGCGATTGAAGCCTTGAATATTGGTAGAAGAACGTCCACAGGACAATCCTTTAAACTGGTTGTTGAGTTAAAGGCACGCCCTGTAAGACAGTTCTGATTAATCTTAGTTAGATTCATCTAGAAATAAGATGTATATTTTTAAAAGAATACTAACAAAATAGTTAGCGTGTTGTAAGAACCATCAAGAAAAATGAATATTAAAAAATATAATAAAACATAAAAGCAAGAACAAAATTGTTGACAAAATATATGTGTAATGTGAATGTATCATAAAATCAACTGCTTTGTACTATTTATTTGGAAAGGTGATGTATTTTTAAATAATAATTAACATGAATAAAGTGGAAATATAATAAAACAAGACTAAAAAATAGTTAACTTACGATTTCTTTTACTCGGTTGGTGACTGCTGTAACTACCACTGCTCACTGCTAAATTCTAAGAATTATGCTAGCGTACTGAATGTATTAACAGTTTAACGTTCAATTTTATATTGTCATTCTCAACGCAAATTTATCGCTTACTAACTGCTCTTAAAAACGAACCACAACATAATATTTTTAATAACTAACCGCAATCTCAAAAACAAACCGCAACATAATATTTTTAAACTTACTTTCCCACACCACATGAATAGCCATAAATTACTTATTTAAAAGATAATATGGTTGTTTGAACAATGTGTATGTAATCAAAAATGCAACAGCAAATTAACTAGATAACTAATAAAACGCATACAGTTGTAATATTTGATTTATTTATTTAACTGAAAAATGTACATTATTTTTTAATTATTGTATTATAAATATATTTAGCATGTAACAAAAATGCAAACGTTTAAAACAAAAACTATTATACAGAGATTTGCAAAATGGGAGTACATTATATAATCTTTAAAAAATGGATCCTCTTCAGTTGTAAAATTTGCATGTCGAATATAGATGGTTGTAGCATTTATGGTAATATTTTCTCCACAATTCGTTCCATGAGAAGGCTCTGATGTTGTTGTAGGCAATTTTTCAGATTCCATGATTGTTTTGTTTAAGAATTCCTGTGTCGTTAATTCAATTGTAGTCCATCTTTCGGATTCCATTATTGTTCTATTCATGAATTCTAACTTTAATTTAAAGAGATAAATCTTATCTTTAGAATCTGGCAGCATGGACCGAAATAACGGTGTTATTATACTGCCACCACCATAATCCATAGTTCTAAAATATGTTGGAATCCATTGCCCCTCTGCTTTATAACTATCGGTTTCAATTTAACAGTATACATTTGGCACATTTGAGGGTGCCTGTGTGTAGAATATATTTTGAACAATTGCAGTCATAAGCACAAAATTTGAACTTAAAAACACCTTTAATTTACTGCTTCATAACATACATTGCCTTTTTACAATATCTACATGTTTCTTGTGAATTAGGAGGACCATCGAAATGCGCATGCGATGTTGGACTATTATAACGAATAAAGTAAGGTAACTTTATTTGTAAAGCAAGATTTTGTGTATATTCATGTGGTAATTTAGACCAAATATATAAAAGATCAATGCAACCAACTTTTAGGTAATACTCAAAGGGTAGACTCTTTAATAGATCATTAGAAAGGTCTCTAATACATTTACCCTTTGTGAAGTGTTCAATAAATTCTGTAATACAATCCATTTCTCCTTTTTACGTTGACAGTAGCACTATAAATGAGTTGAACACAAAATTACACATATATTTATAATAATATTATTTATTTATATCACTTAATACATTGTCTTCATAAAAATACATGTACTCTTTAAAAGCACAAGCAACTAACATATTTGCATTAAAGCATAAATCTAAACATAATTGCAATAATTTTAATACATCTAAGTTACTGCTAGCAGTAGCACTATCACTATTTTTATTAGAGCAGTGTGTTTTAATGTCTATTACAGTATAATAGCACAAAAGTTCAGTTCTTCTAATACAGCTAACCGCCGCTCAATAAGCCTTAAATTAATGTTAATAATTCTAAGAATGTCTTCCTCATATAAATAGAAAGGCACATTGTATTTTCGAAGTTTCAACAGCTTTACTCCATCATCTCGTTTCATTTGTGTCAGCTTACCAAAGTCTCCGCATGGATGTGTTATCGGGGTTACTGATACTGCAGGATCATTGAAAAAATCTTCAGTTCTTAACCTTTTCAGATCTAGAAATGCATTCCATTCGAACATACTAAATGAAATTTTAAGTTGCTGTTGTGTTAAAATAACAGCAGGACTAAATGATCGCGCTGGATTTAATCCACATCCTACTACATATGAACCTAAAGTATAAGCAGTATGTAAGAGATAAACATCTTCATTTTTAGCAGCTGCCTCAAACTTTGCTAAAACTGCATACAATTCACGACTATAAATATCCATATCTATGTCATTACCATCATCACCTGATGACGAAAATTGTTCAAAAGAGCTCATTTTTAGCTGCTAAAACACATATGCACTACTGTCAACAAAGAACTGTACCTTAATTAGATTTTTAAACTCGCTAAACTTGTCTAAACTTGTAAGAACTACATACGTACTACTGCAAAGAACTGATAGTATGTGAACTTTAAATAGTTGTTTAAACTGGTTAAAACTTGTATAAACATTTTAGAACTGCGTGCGCAACCATGCTTATTTAGGTAATATCTTTTGTTTGATCAATCCAGCTATTGTGTGTCTTATCGAAACCTAGCCATTTAACGTAAAGTTTATCGCTCTTTTTGCGTAGTATCTGTTCAATTAAATAAACATCATATTGTTTAGTTTTTTGAAATTCTTGTTCATAAAATCCCCACTAATGGGATGTCCTTTCATATCCTCTAATAAATAGGTTCGGGAAGATGTAATATTAACCTTAATCACTTTAAATAGCTCAGTAGTCCAATTTGGGATATATCCTTTTTGAAAAACATGTTTGTATTTACTTATATGTACGATGTCTCCAATTTTAAATTTTGGAGTTTCAACAACTTTTAAATGACTATAGACAGTATCTAGTAATTGTATCTCATTCTTTATATTAATTTCTTCTTTCTAATTTCGATAGGCTTTATATGAATTGTTGAATGTTTTGTATTATTATACGTATCAGTAACAATCGGCAGCAGTTCAACCCATTTATGGTTCCCATTTAACGTCAACAATTTGAATAATTTTCCCTTAATAGTTCGAATTACTCGTTCGGCTATAGAGGCCTTTAGTGGACTAAAGGTACTATAGTGGTTTATGTTGTATTTCTTCATTAAATTTTGAAATTGTCTGTTGTAATATTCTTTTCCATGATCTGTTAAGAGATTCTTAGGAATTGTACCTGAATTTTTGAATATAACTTCCTTTTTAGCAGATTTAGATTTTAGCGGTGCTGTCCAAAGAAATTTAGAAAAACAGTCGATGACAACCAGTATATATTTATTAGCTTTATTTTCTCGGCTGTATTGATCCAATTGAGCTAAGTCAGTTTCAAATGTATTATCTAAACCATACTGAATAAATCGCCTTCTTTTGAATTTAATTCGAGCTGGTTTATGAAGCTCTCTAACGACCTGTTGCCTAGCTTCAGTAATTTTAGTAGGTTTTTTAACTTTCATTGTTGTTGATACTCCTCAAGCAGTTTCTTAAGATGTGATTGATCCACAGTCAAAAAAGGATGTTTATTACGCGGCGATTGTTTATGGGTATTAAGGTGATTCCCATTGTTTGATTCTGTAACTGCGGTCGTTGCTGCTGACTCCAACAACTTAATAAGAGTTGAATATCTAATCTCCAGATTTTTAATTCTAGTATCCAAGGAGGAATTCTGTTCTTTAATTTTTTTAGGGATTTCTTCCAAAATTTCAGCTTTTACTTTTTTAACTGAGTTAACGGTATTCGCAATGTCATCTAAGTTCCGGTCAACATATGACTTAATAATATTGTGTTGATGGTTAACTAAACTAGGAATCTCTTTTAGTAAAATATTATCTTTAACTAAATCAATGTATGCTTTTGTAGCTGCATCATGCGTTTCTGTTGGCTCTTTTAAATTACTTAATTTACGATTTTGAATATCATAATCACCTTGTGCTGTTAGAGGTAAATTTGATTGTATAATTTGTAAATTTTTAAGTGAGGTGGTATTAGAATAGCCCTAAATCAGATTTACTTGGTGCAGACCCTATACGTTTTTTATTTAACTTATCTGCAGATTTTTATGAAAATAATGGCCGAATATACTGCTTGTATTTTACAGAATTACTACCTTTAACTTGACTTGATGGATCATTACCTCTTTTATGCACGTTAGTTTGATTTTACTCCTGAGCTTCATCATTTCGCGTTGGATACATTGGTTCTTTCATAAATATTAATTCATATAAGCCTCAAGTTCCTCTATATGCATGATTCCCGATTTTTATATCTCCATTTTTATTAAATTCAAGTCTTTCAGACACCATTTTCCCTACATCAGTTGTTTCATCATGACTTAAACCATAGGTGCGGCCAATCATGTTAAGATTAGTATAATATTTGTCTATATACTCACGAGCAATACGTGGATACTGATTTAAATACTCTAAATGACCAGCAGACCAGTCGCTTATAGATTTTTGTAGTTTATCATGTTCACTATGATATTCACCATCCCCAAATACATCATCATCATATCAGCAGTTGTTAAATTATCTCTCTTCAATTCTCCTATTAACTTTGTAGCTAAAAAATTTTGATTCTCTTAAGTGGTCATCGACTTCACGATTCAGTTTCTTTTCCTTCTTTAATTCATCTCTTTTTTTACATTCCCCAATTTCTCAGCCTCCTCCTCCCCCTCCGCTTCAGCTTTTACTTTAGTCATATTCGTGTTTTCTGCAATGTTAGTAAGTGGTACTTTTATGGGATTTAATATTTTATTGAGTGCATCAACTTCTTCACTTCGTTCTAACTTTAACGATAAATATTTTTTTCTAATTGTATTTGCAGCATTAAGAATTTTTTGTTTAATTACTTTATCTCGTTTACTTATAACTTTAGACATGACTGCTACCGCTGCTTTGTTGAACAGTTTATTATATACTGGTAATATCCCGAATAGTTAGGGAATTATATAGGTATCAAATTTACTTCTATATCCCCTTATTTATTTCATTACCCTTCATAATAACTAAAAATTCATATTTTTCTTTCCAGCATTCTAAGCAGATTCTTTTAAGTGTTTCTAGTGACATATCTGTGTTTTACATGATCGCTGTACACATGTTTAAGATTCAAGTCATCAAGCTTAAATAAAATAATCATATTTGCGTTATATAGAATTAACTGTTTTGGTATTTTCGAATATGTTTGACAAAGGTAAAATTATGTCATCCCATACAAAAGTAATTTTGTATCATTTCCTGTTTCTCGCAAGCTACATCATCAAATATGAATATCGAATTAGGTTTAGCATTTTCAGGGCTTATTACCACAACATTAACGTTAAATGCATAGTAGCTCACACCTGATACCAGGCTATCACTTTTTCTAAAAATGTGTACTTTTCTTGATAAAGCGGTTTAGAATAACACATTATACACATTTTGAAATCTTAATCCAGTTATATCAATTAACAGACTTAACATTACGTTGCTCTTCCCTGCATTGTTAGGGCCACAAATAACAGCTCTAATTGAATTTGGTAGCAGTTCGCTGTGGCGTTTCAGTTTTGATGATTCAGGATTATCACTTATATCAAAATTGACAAGATTTATATTAAGAACTTGTTTTTCCTTTTTCATCTTATAATGAATGTTTAGTTAAGTACGAGTATGATCTTAGTATTAATGAACACTTCAAGAGGTGCAAGTGTGTTAAATACCTTAATCAATAAGCTCCCGTTTGACTTCATTTACTTGGTTATTCTTATTGCAGCCCTGGTACTAAGTCTAACGACTGATCGGTTAGCGGAGATCATCCAAAAAATAAATTGGATAGTTATTGTAGCTAAGCGAAAACTTGGAATGGGCTGTAATAGTAGTAGTAATAAATTGAAGTCGAAGAAGAGGAACACGTTAACAAGAAGACAAAGGCAGCAATTAAAAGAAGAGTGAGTGAAGAGGATGGGCAGCTATTCCCTGAAACAGAAGGCTTCTTAATTGCCAACCAGGATAAAGGTCATATTAACCAGAAACTACCAAGAGCATATCATCAAAGACCCAACTATTACAGAAGACAGATGCAGGAAATGCCACCAGCAGAAAGAAAGAAACGATCGAACACATAACAAGCGGATGTGAAATATCAGCCGGAACAGAATACACAGCCAGACATGACTCAGCGGCAAAAGTAGTTCACCAAGCAACTAGCCACAACATACAAACACATAGAAAACACAGATCCCTACTACAAATACACACCAACATTCATCCTTGAAAATAAAGATTACAAGCTCTACTGGAACATCAGTATCCATACAGATAAAACAGTCTCCGCCAATATACCCGATATTACTTTTCAGTGCAATAAAGGAAAAGTCACCTATCTAATTGACATAGCTGTCCCCAATGACACAAACATCCAAACGAAATACACAGAAAAAATCTCCAAATAAACAGAGCTTGCAACAGAAATAAAAAGGCTATGGAAACAAGAAAAAGTCATCATTGTCCTCCTCGTCATATCAGCGGCAGGCCTTATACCAACAACATTCACGCCACATTTAGTACAATTAGGACTCAACACAAACATACACAAAAATATTCAGAAGTCAGTGATTTTGAAAGCATGTAACATTGTCAGGTCATTCCTTAATACACAATGGTAATAGCGTTTGTTCTGACTTGGCTTGGGCCCGTCAGCCAAACATGTAACCACATTGACTTGACATGTGAGAAAGAAGAACCAAAATAAAAATAATACTCTTGGGCTAGCCTATATTGTTGTAGTCATAATATTAATAAGGACTTTTTGGTTTACTCTCTTCCATCCCACAAATAATTCCTTTTTTTTCCACAGTAATAATAACAACTTTCTGTTAAAAAAAAACAACCGCGAACCCTATTCCAATATCTTTTTGATAAACTTTTTATCATAAGGAAAAACAACCACTATATATATATATATATATATATATATATATATATATATATATATATATATATATACACAGACACACACACATATATATATATATATATATATATATATATATATATATATATATATATATATATATATATAAGAAAGAGGAAGAACAGTAACAGGGCACTGGCAACAAACAATCCTAAGTTTAACTACTGGGAAACGCCCTTATAAGGAGAAGAGATGAGCAATCAAAGATCTGGTATCTGCTTTTTATTTTTATTATCGAGCTTTCGCTGCCTAATGGTAGCTTCTTCTGGATTCTAAAAATGCAAACCAGGTACAGAAAATAAACCAAAACGTTCGTTTTTTAAAATGTGATTAAATGAATTGTAAGACTGTATGTGAAATTACTCACAAAATTTAGCAGTTAATTCATCTCTGGTGAAGACAATGAAATTTGCATTTTTGTTGGCCAGGTAGTATGAATGATTACACAAACATGATTAAAAGACACTTAGAGAGTTACACAAATATTAAAAATAAAACTTTGTCAATAAACATTAGTTAAAAACACTTTTTAAAGACCGAAACGTAACTGCAAGAAACACCATGATGTTGAAATGGTATTCCATTTTGAAATTTTTGACGTCGAGTTTAGTAACTACTTAGTGACATTTGAGTCCGAACCGGATATTGTTGGTAGTCTATGTCGTCATCAGGTCGACAAAAAACCATAAAAGCATTAAAGTTAGAGATGTGGTAAATTTTTTTTAGGTGGATGCTAATTTTAGATAAATTATTTATTATTAATGATATCTATTTTTTAGTTTTAATTTTATAAAAAAGGGGACTTAAATTTGATGAATGTTACTCTTCGACGAGTTATTTATTACTAATTATATTAATTATATTAATTCTTTAATTTTATAATCAAGAGATTCATAGGCTAATTTAAAAATTTAAAAATTTGAAAGAGAAAATTACTGGGCGTTATTTATTATTTGTCATATTTAATTTTTTAATTATTAATTTTAACAAGAAGACATGGAAAAGTAACTGGTAATAAACAGCAAAAATGACAGAAAGAGAAAAGAAACGTCAACTTTACTAGAAGTAAGTAATTTCACATAAAGTCTTACAATTCATTTAATCACATTTTAAAAAACGAACGTTTTGGTTTATTTTCTGTACCTGGTTTGCATTTTTAGAATTCAGAAGAAGCTACCATTAGGCAGCGAAAGTTCGATAATAAAAATAAAAAGCAGATACCAGAGCCTTTAGATCTTTGATTGCTCATCTCTTCTCCTTATAAGGGCGTTTCCCAGTAGTTTTAACTACTGGGAAACGCCCTTATAAGGAGAAGAGATGAGCAATCAAAGATCTAAAGGCTCTGTATCTGCTTTTTATTTTTATTATCGAGCTTTCGCTGCCTAATGGTAGCTTCTTCTGGATTCTAAAGCTACCATTAGGCAGCGAAAGCTCGATAATAAAAATAAAAAGCAGATACTAGAGCCTTTAGATCTTTGATTGCTCATCTCTTCTCCTTATAAGGGCGTTTCCCAGTAGTTAAACTTAGGATTATATATATATATATATATATATATATATATATATATATATATATAATATATATATATATATATATA
>CM032446.1:122456699-122507211 GCA_019049505.1 Pachyrhynchus sulphureomaculatus | reverse complement strand
GAAGCAATAATGGAAGCACAAGAAAAACCCTGTCCACTAAATGTAAGAACACAACGACTTAGACAAGGAACAAAAACAAAAATGGAACAAAGAAGAAACTTAAAGTCTGACGAAAGCACAATTCAAGATATTATAGATATACATATATATATATATATATATATATATATATATATATATATATATATATATATATATATATATATATATATAGATTTTTTTACTTAAACCATTTATATGGAATATTTATAATATATTCACCTACAATACGATTACGATACCTTTTCAGAAATCTTCACTCTTTGAGATTACAAAAGTTTTTAGTATTTTAATCTCGAAGATCAAACATCTCTGCAAATGTATTTTGCAATTGTTGTCGATATGTCAGAAAGTAATTCGATATTGATACGGTTTTGTCCCACAAAACACAATTTCTCATCTGACCAGAGCCGTCAAATAATGGAATGATGATTCCACAGCATTTATTAATCTGTGTATCAAAAAATATTTAAATAAAAGTTATAGGGTGTTATACTGCGCACATGCTGACATTAACAATAAAATGTTTTGAACTGTCAGTTCGAAGAAATTACGCCATCTTATTTTTTTTTAAATAGAAAGCCCTGCATATTATTTTATTTTTGAGTCCTACTAAAAATTCTAGATACTATTTGTCTAACATACTCCATGTCCAAATTGAATTGTTTTAGAATTATTGTCATTTGAAATTTAAAATAAAAAAAGACAAGAAACTGTTAATAAATACTTTATTTTTAAGATAACAATTGTTCAAAATGACTACCGTTAACAGCGAGACAATGACTCAATCTGTCATAAACAGCCTGAATAGAGTATTGTAGAGAATCCGGAGTGATCCCATGATCCCATAAAAAAATATCGAGTGGCGTAAGGTCGGGACTCCTTGCAGGCCATTCTACAGTACCTCTTCTGCCTATCCATCGATTAGGAAAAATCGCATCCAAATAGCTCCGAACATTAATTTCGTAGTGTGGAGGTGCTCCACGCTATGAAATTGATACCACAGATTCCTGATAGGGGTATCCAAATTATTTTCATAGGGGAAAAGACCTGCACAAGTTGGAATAACTTGCTCTTGGAGTAACTGTAAATACCGCTGTCCTGTAAGATTCTTATCGATAAAAAGAGGGATCAAAGATATAAAGTCCACAAATCCCTGCCCACAAGTTTATCTTTTGTGGTTTTTGAGCATGACTGTCGATTATCCAGTAGGGATTCTCTGTAGACCAGTACCGGCAGTTATGCCTGTTAACTCTTCCGATAAGACAAAATGTGGCCTCGTCAGAGAAAACAATATTATGAATTAGGTTAGGATCATCATTGATTCGTTCTATCATGACCTGGCAAAATTCAACGCGTCTATCGTAGTCATCTTCAGATAATTCTTGCAATAGAATGGGTTTGTATGGATGCAATTTTTCTTCATTCAATATATGACTTAAGATACCTGTACTTACATTCTGGTCTAGGCAAAGCCGACGAGTGGTGGTATGGGGATTTTCAGTAATTTCCAATATAGCATCTAACTTTCTATCATCTCTTGTTTTAACTTTTGTAGGTTCAGATTTAGAACGATCCTTAACATGATCTGATTATCTAAATCGTTTTAATGTTTTGCTAACTACGGATTGGGTAATAGGTTCTTGATTAGGATATTCTGCATTAAAACGGTCACACATCTCCTGTTGTGTTCTCCTACGGTCTCCGTAACCAACCATCATTAACAAAGTGATTCGTTCAGTTTCTGTTAAATGTACAATTATGATATTACGCTCAAATTGCAGTTTCACAAAATGCAGCAATAAACGTTTTCGTCAATAAATCATTTTTTGACGCGTTAAGTCGTTACCTGACAGGAAATTTTTGACACAAGCCAGCTTAATTTGTTTTTTTAAATTTGATCTCCTTAATTTCAAATAACAATAATTCCAAAACAGTTCAATTTAGACATATGGTATGTACACAAATATCTAGAATTTTTAGTAGGACTCAAAAATAAAACAATATATAGGGCTTTTCATTTAAAAAAAAAATTAAGATAGCCTAATTTCTTCGAACTGACAGTTCAAAACATTTTATTATCAACGTCAGCATGTGCGCCGTATAACACCCTATAACTTTTATTCAAACATTTTTTTGATACACTAATTCATAAATGGTGAGGAATCATCATTCCATACATATGGGGCACCCTGTGTATATATATATATATATATATATATATATATATATATATATATATATATATATATATATATATATATATATATATATGTGTGTGTGTGTGTGTCTAAAGGTACTAAATAAAATACAAAAATCAGTGACCATCGATTGGTAAGAGCGACAATTTAAATCCGGACTAACCAGGAATGTTACAAAATGGTAAGCAACAAAATAACTTAGACTTAACCCAGAATAGAAGAGGAATTCGAAGATAGTGTCAGTACAACTTTACACAACAAATCAACAACAAATGATATTAACGAGCTAAACTTCTTAATAACAGAAGCAATTTACTTACTTTTTCATGTCCGGAAACTAGATAATAGTCTTTACGCCCACTATTGGGCCACGTCTAGAGCTTTTCTCTTGTCCAACCATAAATAGCAGGAGTTGCAGCTGTTGGAACAGTTTGTCAGTACAGCAATTCTGCACGGCGCCACAGTCGCACTTGTCGTATGCTTTTCCGTGGCCCAACTTAATTTGTTTGTCTTCACCGAAGCTACTCCTGTTCTATTGCGATTCAGTTCTCTCCATGTGTTTCAGTCTGCTGTAGGGTCGCTAGGAATTACCTGTGTTGGTGGATACTCAGCTAGTGGTTCTTCGAGGGCCGTGTTTAAGAATCTTTTACAGGATTTAAGTCGTCCAAGCCTGCATTCGGTGCTGAACAGGGGAAGACAGTTATCAATGGTTTGGCTCCCTTTCCGTAAATTCATGCGATGTTCTTCGTGTACTAGGGCTGGCAAAATCAGAAGCTCTGTATAGCTTTGGTAGTGAGGTCAGTTTCATACATCCCGTTGTTAGTCGACATGTTTCGTTGAGGTTCATGTCAACCTTCCTATCATAGGCCAATCTAGGCTACGTTGGGGGCGTATTCAGTCGTAGAGAAACAGAGTGTTTGTGCGGTGGTTCTAAGGATGGTAGGCTTGGTTCCCTCAAAGAAGCAATAATGGAAGCACAAGAAAAACCCTGTCCACTAAATGTAAGAACACAACGACTTAGACAACAAACAAAAACAAAAATGGAACAAAGGAGGAAAGGAAAGTCCGACAAAAACACAAGTCAAGATATTATTAGAGAAATAAACAAAAACTCAAACGCCGTAAAGAAAGATCCAAGAAAATATAAAAACAAGAAAATAACATAAACAATTAAAAAAAATAAAATAAAACCAATTATGGAGATTTCGGAGTGGATAGCACTTTTTCTTATCTGAGCACTATCGCTGGCTCATCATATAATAGGAATTAATAACCTATCGTAATTAACCAAGCCTAACCTACTCCAAAAAACATAAAACTTCATAGCTTAAACGTCGAGAAGGCAAGTTAAGCTAACATATTCTAAGGCATCATAGCTTACACAACAGAAGGGCAGCTTCACCTAACCTTATTTAAGGCAACTTAACCTAACCTAACCTGAGGCAGCTTAACCTAACATAACCTAAGGCATCATAGCTTACACAACAGAAAGGCAGCATAACCTAGCACTACCTAAGGTATCTTAGCTTACATAACATATATGCCTTAGGCTAAGTTAGGTTCGGCTGACATAGGTTAATTTACGTTAAACTGCCTTAAGTTAGATTAGAATTAGAATCTGGTGCATTAGGTTAAGTTCTCTTTCAGCTTCGTAAGTTATGACGCCTAAAGTTTTATTACGTTAATTTTCCTTTCTAGTGTGTAAGGTATGATGCATTACGTTTTGTTAGGTCAAATTGCCTTTCTTTGGAGTAGGTTACACTTAGTTACGATAGGTTGTTAATTTCTATTATATGATGAGCCAGCGATAGTATCCGGTAAGAAAAAGTGCTATCTCACTGAGTAGTAAGAAGAAGAAGCTATGTATATATATATAATATATATATATATATATATATATATATATATATATATATATATATATATATATATATATATGTATGTATTTATAAGTACAGGAATAGAACTAACAGTCATGCAAATAATAGTCTTCCTTTTATCAAGGAATTTTTCGAATATTTTATGAAAAGCAAATATCTATTTTTGGGATACACCCTATACTGACCCTGGTCCAAAGACATTTTATATATAGATTAAGTGTTAAGAGAAGACAAACTGTGTTATTTCTCCATTTAAAAATAAGTGTGGTAATGACAAGTAGAAAACATGGGACTAAGTCGCAACTCGGCCCAGTACACAACTAAAACAAAAATTTGCATATTCCTTCCGGTAAAAGTTACTAGAGTACTCATTTTTAGTGTTCCGTACGGAACACTTCTAAGATAACTTCGGTGTCCGTCCGTCCGACCGTCCGTCCCACCAAAGTTTTGGTTTTGTATTAGATTCGGTGTATATTATTCAAACTTTCAGCATTTGAATATAGCAAGAAGAAAACTGGGACAATATTAAACAAGTTGTCGACGACTTAACGAAATCTCATTTGAAAATGAATATCCTCCTCTCCACTCCATTTTACCAACCTATTAAAGAGCAGCTTTACAGACAGTCTTTAGAAGCGAGACAACACGCTCGTAATATATGTCAAAAAACTTTTACCAGAAAAAATAATTTAATCCGTCATTCTAAAAAAAACATGTAACCCAAAAAAAATGTAAAATGTAGTTAAAAACTTTTCAAAAATTGAATGGTGCGTCATCCATTAAACAACCAGGTAAGACTTAAAACTAGCAATGTATTACTCAATAACAAAAAAATGTGACTCAATTAGTTTAACTAATTTTTAATTTTCGTTTATTTCAGAAGCAACAAAATGCTTACAGAAACATTAAAAGCTTTTTTAAAGAAATTGTGTAAAAAATTAATTGCTTATTGAAGAAGGAACTCAAAAACAGACAGTATAAAATGTAATTTTGAATTATCACTTATTTGGCTCATATTTATATCATTATCCATGGCGTTAAATCGTTTAATATCAGTATAAAATAATATTTAACAGTTCAGGTACTACAAATATGTTTGAAGAGATGAGTTTCAATAATAGATAGAAAAGTAGACGAATTTGCAGAAGAGAATCAGGTAATTCACTTTTTATATCTCATTTTATATATCATTTTAATTCTAAATTTTTACATTACATTCATTATTTGATGCGTTAATTTTTTTTTTTGAGTATGGATTATATTAAATTTACTACATTTAGAGGTCAATATTAGCAAAAATAAACCTCTAAGAGCTTCTTCATGTATTCCCCTACCTTATAAAATTGAGCTGAAACGTGCCGTAGTCAACCTAAAGAACTATAACGAATTTTGTTTCTTCTTATCAATCACAGCAGCTTTACAGCCTCCAACTGGATTAAAATATGTAGTATCGTCTTACCCACATGTTTCCAAAATGCTGGAATTTCAGGTATTGATCTGCCGTTCAAAATTAACTATACAACGAAATTTGAAATTCAAAATAAGATCACTTAATGTTTATGGTTTAGAAAAAATTAAAAATGATTTACCTACTTGATATGAAGTTATAGGAAATTAGACAAAAAATGAAATTATCATGTTAATTTATTATTAATTAGGGAGGACGAAGGGAATTTTCATTATTGGTATTTTTCTTATTTATTCAGGTTCATCTCTAGCCAATTCTCGAAATATCGAGGAAAAATAAATCCTTATGATTGATATTTACAGTATTCTCCTAACCATGATGATTTATATAGACATAATACTTATAATTGTGAAAATATTAAAATTAATTTACCATAAAAAAATACAAAATGTTTGGTATCTGGACATATATTAAAATTTAGAAATATTTAAAAACAAATACAAAAATCTTTTGCTATTTTTACAGTTTTTGATTGCATTCTCAAACTCCTAAATAATTAAATAAATGATTTTGATCATACCAGTTCTGTTAAACACTATGAATATATTATATATATTATAATACATAAATAAAATGTTATTCTGAGGATAACGCTTTTAAATATGAAATATATAGGGGCCTTAATTATGATCAATTTTTTATGAAATGAATAGGAAGAGATGTATATGACTTCTGTAATGAATATTTAAAAAAATAATCCTATGTGTAAATTCAACGAATTGGAGAGGATATATCATACTTATAAAAATGTCATATTTGTAGCAAAATTATCAAAGTTGAAGGTGATAAGGTTGCAGACCACTAGCATCCAACGGGTATTTATAGTGGATCGGCACATTTTAAATGTAACTTGAAACTTATAAAAAAACAGTTCTATATTAAATTTATCGATTCCTTTCAGTTTTTCATATTCTTTATCAAAATTATCCAAACTCTTGAAGATGAACAATGTCTAGAAATATCAAAATATTGTCATGAATGGGAAAATCTGAATTTAGTTCGTTAAAAGAAAAATTGATAAATATATAAAATTAAATGAAGATATGTTACTAGAAAAAGAATAGTTTTATAATGAGTTAATGAATGAACATATGAGCGAAGAGGAATATAAAAGAGGTAAAAATGTTTGGAGTTTTTCAAATGTAAATAAAATGGAGAACATTCAGACATTTATTTAGAATCAGATGTTTTGCTCCTGGCCCATATTTTACAAAATTTTAGAAAATTATGTCCGAGTACCTGTAACTGGATCCATCACAATATTATATCTACTCAGGATTAAGCATGTTTAAAAAATACTCAAGTGAAATTACAAGTGTTAACCTATCCATATATGCTACACTTTTTTATAGGTAGCATAAGGGGTGGAGTTAGTACATGTCTCCGTAAAAAATTCATAGCAAATAATAAGTTACTGGAAAATTACGACTCAGCTAAACTAAATAAGTGCATTCTATACCTTAATGCCACAAATTTATATTCTTATGCAAAGTCTCAGTATCTTCCAGAAAAAAAATGTGTTTGGTTCTCACATGAAAAGATTGATAATTTCAATGTAAAAAATTTTTCGGATACATTTAAAAAAGGTTTATGTTTTAGAAATAAATTTAATTTATTTCACAGAATTACATAATTGAAACATGGAAAGTGTTCGATTGATGTAGCCCGCTTAATTCCTCCCAGAACAGTGTATGCTAGAAATACACGTTGCGCTAATACTTCACATTCGTATGAGCTTGTTACTCCTCCTACAATCCTCTTCAAGCAGTCTTTTAATGGAGAACCTTATTCCTTGAGAATAATTTGTCTAGGACTGTGTTTCCGACCGAGTAAAATTTACAACGATTCAAAACCAATGAGAATCGCTTTTTTCGCATAAGTGCCGCTCCTGTAGCGCTTTAGGGATTTCTCTGCAGCATGTGTGCTAGGCTCATATAAAAAAATTTTTGATCTTTCCCACGCAATTTTTTTTGTATTTTTACAATTTTGGCTCAGATTGTGTTCTTCCTACTTAACATATTTTTGTAGTAGTATACTATCGTGTATAAATAGTAATAATAATTGATAGTTTGTTGTAGGTGTCATCATGTCAAATTTTGGTTATTATTATTGTCTTAGTAATCAAAATATTAAGTTATTAAAATTGTTTCTGACCCGTTTTATCACTGTGTACCATATTATTAGTTTTACTTTATTTGCTTTCTTTGTTTTGTTTATTTGTTTATAATAACAAAAGACATGGTGTGTTTTGAAAATCATACTTATTTTACATGGGACAAAAAATGTCACCATATGAAATTTTAAGAAATTAAAAATAATATTGCATCTGTCTTTTCTTACAAAATGAGTAATATTGAGGAAAATAGCACATATCTCAAAATTTTGTTATCACGCCAAAAATGCCATTCTTGATATAACTGAGTAGAAACTTTTCGAAGAACTAGGGATAAAATAATTAAAAATGAGAATACTATGACAATTTTTAAAAATTTTAATATAACAGTTGAAACGATAAAAATAATAGCTTCCAAATTCAAATTAGATTGCAAAAGTCAATAAAAATTGATACTGTAGCTTATATTTTAAATGATTTTTTAATCATATGTGTATCTTTCTTATTCATTTTATTATGAGTTATGTATTGCAAGCATTTTAACCACAGAAATAAGGGTTCCTTAATTTAAGCAAAGAGGGAATTAGTAGAGGCGGTGATCCTATCATAACCATTCGATCTTTTAAAGTAATTCAGTATTTCATGTATATTGCATTTTCTGGTTATTCAACAAAGAACTGTGATGGTAATGAAATCAAATATGAGAAATTTTTAAATTTTAAAATATATTATTTAAACAAGTCGTTAACAAAATTTGTAACAGTTGGAATATGCTTATATGAGTTTTTACCAAAAGTTATTATTGGTTCGTAAAATGGATTTGGAGTGTCTCTAAATGAAGAAGGCTGGAAAAATTTGAAGAAATATAAGGATGTTTTTGTCAACTATTTTTTATTAATCGAATAGTGACACCACCCTTCATAAATTTGAAACATAATAGCACATTTTGAAAAATGTGCCATTCCAAAAATTCAAAAAAGTGTTGGTTATTATATGTGTCTTGTTTGTGATTCTATGGATAAATTATCGGAAATAAAAGAAATCATCAATAACATATATAAAATGCAACGTCTCTCTGTCTGTTCGTTAGTGCGCTTATCACTCGAGAAACCACTAATCCGATTTACGTGCTTATTTTTTTAAAACATACATATGTTCTTTGGCTAGGTTATAGGATATATTTTATTACGTTAGGTAACATAAGGAATAAGCAGTGACGATAATAGTGAAAAGAGTCGGAAAAAGTTCGCCGCTAGCGTGTTCTCTTGCAATACGCAGCCTTAACCATTAAATATGGAACAATATCATGTAGCAAAGAATATAATATATATAAAATGTAACGTCTCTCCGTCGGTCTGTTAATGCGCTTATCACTCGAGAACCACATATCCGATTTATATGTTTTTTTAAATTCACAGAATTACATACATGTTCTGTGGCTAGGTTATATAATAATAATAATAATATATATTATAATAAATAACAGGAAAAGATGAAAACGTGGTCAGAGAAAACACTACACGGAAAACACAGATACCACACAGAACAAGACCACGTAAATAAAAAACAATCATACACCTGGTTACAGGATGGGCAGCTATTCCCTGAAACCTGAAATAGAAGGTTTTAACCTTACTTCTTACGATCGAACACATAACGAGCGGATGTAAAATATTATCCGGAACAGAGTACACAGCCAGGCATGATTCAGATGCCAAAGTAGTTCACCAAGCACTAGCCACAACATACAAACTCATAGAAAACACAGATCCCTACTACAAATACACACCAACATCCATACTTGAAAATAAAGATTACAAACTCTACTGGGACATCAGTATCCATACAGATAAAACAGTCTCCGCCAATAGACCCGATATTACTTTTCAGTGCAAAAAAGAAAAAGTCACATATCTAATTGACATAGCTGTCCCCAACGACACAAACATCCAAACGAAATACACAGAAAAAATTTCCAAATACACAGACCTTGCAACGGAAATAAAAAGGCTATGGAAACAAGAAAAAAGTCATCATTGTCCCCCTCATTATATCAGCCACAGGCCTTACACCAATAACATTCACACCACACTTGGTACAATTGGGACTTAACACAAACATACACAAAAACATTCAGAAGTCAGTGATTTTGAAAACATGTAACATTGTCAGGTCATTCCTTAATACACAATGGTAATAGCGTTTGTGCTGACTTGGCTTGGACCCGTCAGCCAAACATGGAACCACATTGACTAAATGTGAGAAAGAAGACATTTTTTGTATAATAATAATAAATACACCTGGTTGCGGGATGGGCAGCTATTCTCGAAAACAGAAGGCTTGCCATCCAGGATAAAGTCATATTAACCAGAAACTACCAAAAGCATATCATCAAAGACCCAACTATTACAGAAGACAGATGCAGAAAATGCCACCAGCAGAAAGAAACGATCGAACACATAACAAGCGGATGTAAAAATATTAGCCGGAACGGAATACACAGCCAGACATGACTCAGCGGCAAAAGTAGTTCACCAAGCACTAGCCACAACATATAAGCTCATAGAAAACACAGATCCCTACTACAAATACACACCAACATCCGTACTTGAGAATAAAGATTACAAACTCTACTGGGACATCAGTATCCATACAGATAAAACAGTCTCCGCCAATAGACCCGATATTACTTTTCAGTGCAAAAAAGAAAATGTCACCTATCTAATTGACATCGCTGTCCCCAACGACACAAACATCCAAACGAAATACACAGAAAAAATTCCCAAATACACAGACCTTGCAACGGAAATAAAAAGGCTATGGAAACAAGAAAAAGTCATCATTGTCCCCCTCATTATATCAGCCACAGGCCTTACACCAACAACATTCACACCACACTTAGTACAATTAGGACTCAACACAAACATACACAAAAACATTCAGAAGTCAGTGATTTTGAAAACATGTAACATTGTCAGGTCATTCCTTAATACACAATGGTAATACGTTTGTGCTAACTTGGTTTGCGCCCGTCAGCCAAACATGGAACCACATTGACCAGATGTGAGAAAGAAAAACAAAAACAATCATAATAATAACAACAACAAACAATAGACACAATAAAGCAGATACCGAACCAGCCTCACACACACAACCATCTAGTCGAACACAACAAGACCCACCACCCAGGAGGAACATAACGCAAAATAATATTACAAGGCAAATACCGCGGAACACCATATCACAGACAACAAAATGAATCACTCGCCACCCTCAACAACATCCACACAACATCACACCCCGAAATCACCTCTCATACAAACACTCAAAGCAAAAATGGAGTCACATCTAGCTCGATGGTCAGGCACCGACCCCACAACAAGAAATCCCATCCCTCGTTTAATCTTCGAACAGAGCACGCAACCAATCCTCAACACACTAAACAAGCACATAATACCTCAGTATATAACAGACTTGAGCACAATCGAAGACATTCACACAATAATATACGCAGCAGCAATCACCACTCTAACACAAAATAATCAAAAACTCCCTCAACGACAAAGAAACCCCAACAGGACAAAACCAAAATTCAAATGGCAAATAAGAATAGAAAACAAAATCAACAACATCAGGAGAGAGCTAGGACATCTACACAACATCACCCCGAATCACCTCTCATACAAACACTCAAAGCAGAAATGCAGTCACATCTAGCTCGATGGTCAGGCACCGACCCTACAACAAGAAATCCCATCCCTCGTTTAATCTTCAAACAGAGCACACAAATAATCCTCAGCAAAATAAACAAGCACATAATACCACAGTATATAACAGACTTAAGCACGATCGAAGACATTCACACAATAATATATGCAGCAGCAATCACTACTATAACACAAAATAATCAAAAACTCCCGCAACAACAAAGAGACCCCAACAGCAGAAAACCTAAATTTAAATGGCATATAAGAATAGAAAACAAAATCAACAACATCAGAAGAGATCTGGGACACCTTACCCAGTTTATGAACGGGAACGCATCCAAACGTGTCACAAAGGGTGTAGACAAAATCAAATCTAAATCTCTCAACCGAACACTGCCAGAAATTGTTGATACTTTGAAAGAAAAACTATCCGTATATGCTGCAAGACTCCGTAGATATAAAGAATCAAACGAGAGGAAAGACACCAACAACCTCTTCCGAAGAAGCGAAAAACAGTTCTACCGAAAAGCTATGTACAACGAGCAGACAGTAGTAACTGAACCACCAAACAAACAAGAACTCGCAGATTATTGGAAAACTGTCTGGTCAGAACCCAAACTACATAATAATAACACCCCCTGGATCAAAGCCGAAGAAGATAAACACAAACGTGTGACAGAACAAGAAAATTCCACACTAACTACAGAAGAAATTACAGAAACAATCAAACACACACACAACTGGAAATGTCCTGGGATAGACAATATACAAAACTTCTGGTACAAACAGTTTACCACCACACACGAAGCACTCACACACCAAATCAACAAAGCCATTCTACAACCACACACATTCCCCACTTTTCTTACACAACGAATAACATACATCAAACCCAAAAGTTCAGACACCACAAACCCGTCAAACTACCGACCTATCTTCCAACCCTATACAAGATCATCACAGCCGCAATTTCCAAGAACATAGAACAACACCTAACAGACAACAATATTCTCACAGAAGAGCAGAAGGGATGCAGGAAAAATAGTCGAGGATGCAAAGAGCAGCTGATCATAGATAGCGTGATTATGGGACAAACCAGAAAACCTTGAAACCTTCACATCGGTTACATAGACTATAAAAAAGCCTTCGACTCCATTCCCCACAGCTGGTTAATCAGAGCCCTAGAAATCTATAAAATCAACCAACACCTCGCGCAAATTATGAAAACATGGAAAACCAAAATACGCCTAGAAACACAAACCGAACGCATCCAAACAGATGAGCTGTACATCAGACGGGGTATATTTCAGGGAGACTCGCTCAGCGCTCTATGGTTTTGCCTCTGTCTCAATCCACTCTCAAATATACTAAACAGAAAAACCACAGAAATATTCACCTTAGTATATGGATATATGGAATCTGGTATAAGTAAATAAGTGCTCCATATTAACAAAGGCTAGTGGAAGGGCCACCATGAGACAGAAACCATCCACAATGAAACACTCGATAACATGTTCGACAAAGAAACATACAAATATCTAGGCTTCCAACAAAGCACCAAACTCAACCACACTCACATCAAAACAGAGCTCAGAACCGAATTCCAAAACAGACTGACGAAACTTTTACAAACAAAACTCAACTCTAAGAATCTCACTAAAGCCATCAACACGTTCGCTATACCTATACTCACATATTCATTTGGTATCATCAAATGGTCACAAACAGACATAGAAAATATTCACATCCTTATACGATCTCAACTCACCAAATACAGGAAATTACACCCCAACGCATGCAAAGAAAGACTTACCATCGAGAGGAAGGCAGGAGGAAGAGGAATTATAGACCTCAGATCATTACACACAAAACAAATACAAGCACTTAGGAAATTCTTTCACACCAAGCAAACCAGCCTCCATCCAGCAACAGTCAAAGCAGACAAAAACTATACCCCACTCGACTTATCCCGGGTAGACCACCCAGCAGATACACACAGTCACACCCAATTACAACAGGAAAAGATGAAAACGTGGTCAGAAAAAACACTCCACCGAAAACACAGATACCACATAGAACAAGACCACGTAAATAAAAAACAATCATACACCTGGTTGCGGGATGGGCAGCTATTCCCGAAAACAGAAGGCTTCTTACTTGCCATCCAGGATAAAGTCATATTAACCAGAAACTACCAAAAGCATATCATCAAAGACCCAACTATTACAGAAGACAGATGCAGAAAATGCCACCAGCAGAAAGAAACGATCGAACACATAACAAGCGGATGTAAAATATCAGCCGGAACGGAATACACAGCCAGACATGACTCAGCGGCAAAAGTAGTTCACCAAGCACTAGCCACAACATATAAGCTCATAGAAAACACAGATCCCTACTACAAATACACACCAACATCCGTACTTGAGAATAAAGATTACAAACTCTACTGGGACATCAGTATCCATACAGATAAAACAGTCTCCGCCAATAGACCCGATATTACTTTTCAGTGCAAAAAAGAAAAAGTCACCTATCTAATTGACATGGCTGTCCCCAACGACACAAACATCCAAACGAAATACACAGAAAAAATTTCCAAATACACAGACCTTGCAACGGAAATAAAAAGGCTATGGAAACAACAAAAAGTCATCATTTTCCCCCTCATTATATCAGCCACAGGCCTTACACCAACAACATTCACACCACACTTAGTACAATTACGACTCAACACAAACATACACAAAAACATTCAGAAGTCAGTGATTTTGAAAACATGTAACATTGTCAGGTCATTCCTTAATACACAGTGGTAATGCGTTTGTGCTGACTTGGTTTGCCCCCGTCAGCCAAACATGGAACCACATTGACCAAATGTGAGAAAGAAAAAACAAAAAATAATAATAATAATTGATAAAATATATATAAAACGTAACGTTTCTCTGTCTGTCTGTCTCTTCGTTAGTGCCCTTATGACTCGAGAACCACTTATACGATTTACGTGTTTTTTTTTTTTGTTATACTAACATACGTATGAATCTGGCCAGGTTATAGAATATATTTTATTACGTTCGGTATTACGTTTTTTTTTTAACTCATACATTTGTTCTCTTGCCAGGTTATTTGTAATCTTCTATAATATATATAAAATGCAACGTCTTTGTCTGTCTGTCGGTCTGTCTGTCCGTTAGTGCGCTTATTACTCGAGACCCACTTATTTGACGTGCTTTTTTTTTAAAACATACATATGTTCTCTGGTCAGGTTATAGGATATATTTTGTTACGTTAAATCTCTCAACCGAACACTGCCAGAAATCGTTGATACATTGAAACAAAAACTATCTGTATATGCTGCAAGACTCCGTAGATACAAAGAATCAAACGAAAGGACAAACACCAACAACCTCTTCCGAAGAAGCGAAAAACAGTTCTACCGAAAAACTATGTACAACGAGCAGACAGTAGTAACTGAACCACCAAACAAACAAGAACTCGCAGATTATTGGAAAAGTGTCTGGTCGGAACCCAAACTACATAATAATAACACCCCCTGGATCAAAGCCGAAGAAGATAAACACAAACGCGTGACAGAACAAGAAAATTCCACACTAACTACAGAAGAAATTACAGAAACAATCAAACACACACACAACTGGAAATGCCCTGGGATAGACAATATACAAAACTTCTGGTACAAACAGTTTACCACCACATACTAAGCACTCACACACCAAATCAACAAAGCCATTCTACAACCACACACATTCCCCACTTTTCTTACACAAGGAATAACATACATCAAACCCAAAAGTTCAAACACCACAAACCCGTCAAACTACCGACCTATCACCTGTCTTCCAATCCTATACACGATCATCACAGCCACAATTTCCAAGAAAATAGAACAACACCTAATAGACAACAATATTCTCACAGAAGAGCAGAAGGGATGCAGGAAAAATAGTCGAGGATGCAAAGAACAGCTGATCATAGATAGCGTGATTATGGGACAAACCAGAAAAGAACACAGAAACCTTCACATCGGTTACATAGACTATAAAAAAGCCTTCGACTCCATTCCCCACAGCTGGTTAATCAGAGCCCTAGAAATCTATAAAATCACAACACGTCAGGCAATTTCTCGCGCAAATTATGAAAACGTGGAAAACCAAAATACGCCTAGAAACACAAACCGAACGCATCCAAACAGAAGAGCTGTACATCAGACGGGGTATATTTCAGGGAGACTCGCTCAGCGCTCTATGGTTTTGCCTCTGTCTCAATCCACTCTCAAATATACTAAACAGAACAGAGCATGGCTTCAACATCAGACACCAAAAAGTGAATCAACATAAAAATAAACTACTTCCTATATATGGATGACATAAAACTCTAAGCTGCCACAAAAACACAGCTGAAAGAACTACTCAAAATCACAGAAATATTCACCTTAGATATCAATATGGAATTTGGTATAAGTAAATGTAAAGTGCTCCATATCAACAAAGGCCAGTGGAAGGGCCACCATGAAACAGAAACACAACAATGAAACACTCGATAACATGTTCGACAAAGAAACATACAAATATCTAGGCTTCCAACAAAGTACCAAACTCAGCCATACTCACATCAAAACAGAGCCCAGAACCGAATTCAAGAACAGACTGACGAAACTTTTACAAACAAAACTCAACTCCAAATATCTCACTAAAGCCATCAACACGTTCACTATACCTATACTCACATATTCATTTGGTATCATCAAATGGTCACAAACAGACATAGAAAACATTCACATCCTTATACGTTCTCAATTCACCAAATACAGGAAATTACACCCCAACGCATGCAAAGAAAGACTTACCATCGAGAGGAGGGCAGGAGGAAGACGAATCATAGACATCAGATCACTAGACACAAAACAAATACAAGCACTTAGGAAATTCTTTCACAGCAAGCAAACCAGCCTCCACACAGCGACAGTGAAAGCAGACAAAAAACTACACACCTCTCGACTTAGCCCGGGCAGATCACTCAGCAGACACACACAGCCACGTCCAATTACAACAGGAAAAGATGAAAACGTGGTCAGAGAAAACACTCCACGGAAAACACAGATACCACATAGAACAAGAACACGTAAATAAAAAACAATCATACACTTGGTTACAGGATGGGCAGCTATTCCCTGAAACAGAAGGTTTCTTACTTGCCATCCAGGATAAAGTCATATTAACCAGAAACTACCAGAAGCATATCATCAAAGACCCAACTATTACAGAGGACAGATGTAGGAAATGCCTCCAGCAGAAACAAACGATCGAACACATAACAAGCGGATGTAAAATATGAGCCGGAACGGAATACACAGCCAGACATGACTCAGCGGCAAAAGTAGTTCACCAAGCACTAGCCACAACATACAAGCTCATAGAAAACACAGATCCCTACTACAAATACACACCAACATCCGTACTTGAAAATAAAGGTTACAGACTCTACCGGGACATCAGTATCCATACAGATAAAACAGACCCGATATTACTTTTCAGTGCAAAAAAGAAAAAGTCACCTATCTAATTGACATAGCTGTCCCCAACGACACAAACATCCAAACGAAATACATAGAAAAAAATTTCCAAATACACAGACCTTGCAACGGAAATAAAAAGGCTATGGAAACAAGAAAAAGTCATCATTGTCCCCCTCATTATATCAGCCACAGGCCTTACACCAATAACATTCACACCACACTTGGTACAATTGGGACTCAACACAAACATACACAAAAACATTCAGAGGTCAGTGATTTTGAAAACATGTAAAATTGTCAGGTCATTCCTTAATACACAATGGTGATAGCGTTTGTGCTGACTTGGCTTGGGCCCGTCAGCCAAACATGGAACCACATTGACTAAATGTGAGAAAGAAGAACTTTTTTGTAATAATAATAATAATCTATATAATATATAAAACGTAACGTCTCTCTGTCTGTCTGTCTGTTCGTTAGTGCCCTTATGACTCGAGAGCCACTTATACGATTTACGTGTTTTTTTTTTAAATTCTAACATACGTATGAATCTGGCCAGGTTATAGGATATATTTTATTACGTTAGGTAATATAAGGTATGAGCAGTGACGATAATAGGGAATCAAGTCCAAGTCCGCGGGCACGGCTAGTTAATTATAGAATACTTTAAAGTATTTTAATGAAATAATTATTCAGGAAATCGGATTTCTCGTATTTATAACGTTTTAAATCCAAATTAGAATCCCAGCAGTGATAATGTGTGTAATATAAAATGCAACGTCTCTCTGTCTGTCTGTCCCTTAGTGCGCTTATCACTGGAGAACCACTTATCCGATTTACGTACTTTTTTTTTTCAAAACATACATTTGTTCTCTGACAAGGTTATAGGCTATATTTTATTACGATAGGTAGCATAAGGAATGAGCAGTGACGATAATAGTGAATGAAGTCGGAAAAAAGTTTTGCCGCTAGCGCGTTCCCTAGCAGTCCACAGCCTAAACCATTAAATATGGGACAATATTATGTAGCAGATGATATCTTTAATCAATAATCTATAATATATATAAAATGCAATGTCTCTCTGTCTGTCTGTCCATTAGTGCGTTTATCACGCGAGAACCACTTATCCGATTTACGTGTTTTTTTTTAAATTCATATATATATATATATATATATATATATATATATATATATATATTCTTTGGCCAGGTTATATAATAATAATAATCTATACCTATAATATATATAAAATGCAACGTCTCTCTGTCTGTCTGTCTGTCCGTTAGTGCGCTTATCTCTCAAGAACCACTTATCCGATTTAGGTGATTTTTTAAATTCATACATATGGTCTCTGACCAGGTTATAGATATATATTTTATTACATCTATAATATATATAAAATGTCTCATATCTCTGTCTGTTTGTCTGTCTGTCCATTAATGCGCTTATCACTAGAGAACCACTTATCCGATTTACGTACTTTTTTTTTTTAAACATACATATGTTAACTAAGTTGGGAATGTGGAATTTTTGGCACAATGATACTACTCAGTATATATCACCACTACACCAAACACTTTATTTTTGCACTCGACGCGCGTTTCGCTAACCATGTTAGCTTCATCAGGAGCGATGATTGACTCTATGTTCTCTGGCGAGGTTATAGGCTATATTTTATTACGATAAGTAGCATAAGGAATGAGTAGTGACGATAATACTGAATAAAGTGGGAAAAAAGTTTGCCGCTATAGCGTTCTCTTGCAATACACAGCCTAAACCATTAAATATGGAACAACACTATGTAGCAGAGAATATCTCTAATATATAATATATATATATATATATATATATATATATATATATATATATATATAAAATGCAACGTCTCTCTCTCTCTGTCTGTCTGTCTGTCCGTTAGTGCGCATATCACTGGAGAACCACTTATCCGATTTACGTGCTTTTTTTTTTTTAAACATACATATGTTCTCTGGCCAGGTTATAGGCTATATTTTATTACGTTAGATAACCTAAGAAATAAGCAGTGACGATAATAGTGAATCAAGTCGGAAAAAAAGTTTGCCGCTAGCGCCTTCTCTTGCAATACACTGCCTAAACCATTAAATATGGAACAATATCATGTAGCAAAGAATATCTGTAATATATATAAAATGCAACGTCTGTCCGTCTGTCCGTTAGCGCGCTTATCTCTCGAGAACTACTTATCCGATTTACGTGTTTTTTTTTTTTTTAATTCATACATTTGTTCTCTGGCCAGCTTATATACTAAAAACAATAATCTATATAATATATATAAAAAGTAACGTCTCTTTCTCTGTCTGTCTGTCTGTTCGTTAGTGTGCTTATCTCGAGAACCACTTGTCCGATTTACGTGTTTTTTTTTTTAATTTTTAATTTAATATATATAAAACGTAACGTCTCTTTGTCTGTCTGGCCATTAGTGCGCTTAGCACTCAAGAACCACTTATCCGATTTACATGTATTTTTTTTATAAAATATAAATCGGATAAACAGAGACAAAATGCTAATATGTAGGAAAAAAGATGGAAGTTTAGTAGTAAGCTTGGTAGAAAGACTGAATAGATGGGCGAAATACTTTAAAGAAACATTAAATGGAGATAAAAATGAGGAGTTGAATGAGAAATAGGAAGCAAAATTAACTGAAGGACAGGAGAGGACAAACAAACCCTGCAAAGAAAAAATAAGAGAAATACTCACAACCCAAAAAAATAAGGCTCCGGGTGGAAATTATATAACAGTAAAAATGATGAAAGCTGGAGGAGTAGATCTGGAAAGTGAAATATGCCAGTTGGTGCAAAAACTATGGGAAACAGAAAAGATGCCAGTGAGCTGGAGAGAGTCGCTCATTTGTCCAATATACAAAAAAGGAGAAAAAACTATATGTGCTAATTATATACCAATAGCCTTACTGGATGTCGTGTACAAGATAGTAGTGGTGACTATCAAAAAAAGACTAGAAGAGAAAGCCGAGTCTATTCTGAAAGAGTACCAGTGTGGATTGAGGAAAAATAGTTCGCTTACAGACTAGATATTTTCGATTAAGCAAATCCAAGATAATACCTTAGAACAAAATTTGGCACTACACTTGGTCTTTGGGGATTTCAGAGAAGCATATGACTCTGTAAATAGAGAAGGACTCTATAACATAATGGAAGAACTAAAAAGTCCAAGTAAATTGATTCGCATGATGAGAATGACCCTGAATGACACAGAAAATAGAGTGTTAGTTGAGGGCAAAGTATCAGACAAGTTTAAGGTGAAGAGAGGATTAAGACAGGGGGATCCCGTGTCGAGATGGCTATTTAATTTGGTACTAGAGAAGATAATCCGGGAGTCAGAAATAAAAACAAATGGAACGATATACCAACAAACCTGCCAATGCTTGGCCTATGCGGATGATGTAGCAGTGATTGCAAGAGCAAAAAAGAACCTCAAAAAAGCCATAAGTAGGATAGAAGAAACGTGGAAACTGAATACAAGAGAAAAGGAGACGTTGGAGGTGTGGGAAAGGAAAGCTTTGAGAGGAATCTATGAAGGAAGGAAAGAAGCGGGACTGTGAAGAAGAAGAACAAACTACGACTTAAAAATGCCTATATACGAAACCCCTTATACGCCAAATCGTAAGAAGCTAGCGATTAAGATGGTTGGGACACGTGGCAACGATGAAGGAAGAAAGATAGGCAAAGCCAGCCCTAATAAGAGGAGTGGTTGGAAGAAGAGGCAAGGGTAGACCTCGGTCTACATGGATTCAGGCAGTAAAGCAAGACCTGGAGTTGATGAGAATACCGCTCTGGGAAAAGCTAACAGGAGACAAAAAGAAGTGGAGACAAGTATGCAACCAAGCCATGGGCCTCTAAGGCCCCTCGAGCTATATAATAATATAAACATAACGAATAAGCAGTGACGATAAAGGTGAATCAAGTCCACGCGAGCGGAGCCGCGGGCACGGCTAGTATATATATATATATATATATATATATATATATATATATATATATATATATATATATATATATATATATATATATATATATATATATATATATATATATATATATATATATATATATATATATATATATATATATATATATATATATATATACATTATTATATACATTATATATTATATATATTATTATCCCAGCGAGTTGGAAAATAAATTAACAAAAAATGTACCAAAAAAAAATATATCAAAAAATCAGTGGCTTTCAACTAGGAGGAATTAAGGTATATATTAATCTCATAGGACTTGCTTACCATAATGCGCGAAAAAGTAAATGGAAAAAAAAACTATTTAAATATGTTACGGTTTCGAAAAACACAGAATGGTAACGTGTGATGAAAGGTTCGAATGTTAAAATTCTAAATAAACACATATTTAAATTTTGAATACGGTTTTATTTCTGATAAAGTACATTAAATATGTCATATACATCTTTTTTTCAGAATTCATGAGTATGAGTTCTATCAAATCCTATTTAACCAAAAATTTTATTTACTATTTTTCTTGAAGTTTTTACATTAGATTCACATCAAGATGTTTTATTTTCTGCGATTATTTATCATAAAAATTACCCTCAATATTTTCATTTTAGTATCTTTATAAATTGGGTTTTTAAGCTACACCCTTTTTATTTGAAAATTTTCCAAGATCGACTGAGAGGGTACCCCTATCAAATGTTTCCCTGTGCTTGGAAATCCTAACATCCTTAAGTCAAGAGTTTTTTTGAAAGTAAATGAATTTAATAATATATTTTCTCCATATCTGGTACTCAGTATATATCCCCACTACATCATATCATTATCTCAAGTTATAGCACAAGCTAGAAAAGAAATCAAAGGAAAAGAATTCAAATCTTTAAAAGATAGTATTGAAGTTAATAAGAAATAGTGGTAAAGTAGTAAATTCTAAGACAATTTCCAAAACTGGATGGTTTCTACCACTGATACTCTTATTTGCTGGCTTTGGATACTCTTAGAGGAGGAGTGGCGGGTATCGTATAAACTGTTAATGATGCAAAATGATTAAAATAAAAATTAGCAGAAGCTAAAAGTCATATCAAGATGACAGAATCAATAACATTTGAAAAAAAAAGGAAGTGGTCTTTATCTATAATCATATAAAACAGGACGTGGTATATAGTTGAAATCATATTCAAAAAACTGGTAAAAACGAATTAAATATGTTAAGTTTTTTAGAATTCCCAGTTTTTGACATGTATTTATGAGAGATAAATTACTTAAAATAATTACGAAATATAAAAATGGTATTGTTAATCTAGATAATTACATATATATTGGACAGCGTATATTGATCGTTATGGTAATTTGCGATTTCCATGTAAGTTAAATACAAATTTTTTTAGCGACAAAAATAACAACAAAATTATAATTATGACAATCATCAAATTTTTATTAAAACAAATTTCGATCTAGTATGTCTAAAATTTCTTATAATAATATATCATCTTTCTTCAGTCTTCACAAGAATATTCAGGTAATATGTCATACAGTTTTGTTAACTCTACTGCTTTAACAGCAAAATTTAACCCTCCTATATATTTTGTCGAAATTATTTATTATGTTATTCGACTAGTAAAGTTTGAAACATTTAATGCAATGCTCTGTATTGATGAGACCAAAAATTTAATAATTCATCATTAAAATACTATAACCGTTATACCGTCAAGTAGCTATGAATTAGAACATATAAACAAATATTTACAAAATCATTATTCTAAAGATGGTATTAATTTTAGCATTTTTGCAAATAGTAATACCTTACGCCGACATCATCATTAAATCATCGGTTTCCATAACCTGTGGGGATGGAACGATTGGTAAACTGTTAAGGTTCAAAAATAAACGGTTAGAGCTAAATGTAGAACAGATATCAGATTACCCTGCAGAATTTATTAAAGTAAATTCAATAAATATTGATTGTAGTATCGCTGAAGGATGATATTGTAATGGTAAACCCGTTCATAAAATACAATTTTTTGCCAATGTAGTACCTGGTTTTAAAATAATATAATCATCTCAAAATCTTATGGATGCGACTACTAAGATAATAGATAAATAACTATTAACATACTAGATCAGAACAGTGAACTTGTCAGTTTTAGGGTAGAAGTCATAACGACAAAAATTCATCTTAAACAATTAAATGGACTATGGTAACTTTTTATAACAAGAAACAGGAACAATTTTATTACAAAGCTTAGTATAAAAAAGCATAACGAGAAAAAGAACAAACGGATTTTATTTAGTAACAAGTTACACTCACGAAAGTGAATACCATCAAATCGATAATTTCTCGTAAGTTTGGATTTTAAACTTAAATAATAATTGAAAATTTAAATGTTAAAGAAAATGTCCTATTATATGAATCAATTTTAGGCTGGGAAGTACTTTCTGTCTATCCCCTTAATCCTACAAAACTATCCTACAACCCTACAAAACCCTACAAAACAAGGACCCAATGATGAATTGGGGAATCTCTTTACAACAAGCAGGAAACTACCCTCCACCTTGTAAACGTGAGATTTACTCAGATTTACAAGTAACTAAAGAATATGATAATCCATTAAAAACACAGCATCAATCTACAATGCACCTGCAGTCTTATTTGAAGGATTACTTTATGTTTTAAATGGTGTTACTATCGATTCTGTTCGAAATCGCGGGACAACTTCCATACTTATGAGTTATATATCTTATAATCAAATGATGTGCAAATATTTCTTAATGTATCCCATTAAAGATGCACTCAAGATTTTTTAAAGATTATAATAAAATAATTTTGAATTCACAACAAGAATTTATTACTAGTACAAAGTTTATTGCTGAGAAAAGTTGAGACGCCAGGTCATGTATTAATTGCTTTTCAACACAATACACGTAGTTATTTAAAGGCTTATTAATTTATTCTTGAATACTAAAAGATATTCCTACAATCTTCAACTTGATTTTAAAACTAATAAATGAAATACATTATATGAAATGTTTTCGGAATTCATCCAAGTATATTATATTTCGCCAATAGAGCTTATATTTAATCCTACAGAATTTAATTTACTTATTTTAAACTATTTTCGTGTAAATCCTAATAATTAAAACTCTAATAATTTTGATGAGTCCTTTGTTTGTAAAAAGTCTTTATACACTCGTGCCGCTTTTTGACATAGCTAAATATGGTCTGTTAATTTAAAATATAATGACTAATCTTGAACTTCAGTTTCTTCACTCACCAATGAAAAGAATGCGGAACATACTTCTGAGGTAATTTCTGGACGTTTGTTTTCGATCCGACAACTCATCTGCCTGCGCCAGGGAGGTCTCCGATGTTATTTTGGCTGGTATGGAAGCTTACATCCCTTTTTCGCAGAAACGCCCCTCCAACGGCAAGCCTTGGCTTCACCGAAAATGTAAAGAAGCTGTGGCTTCTAAATACCTTGTCTATCGAGAATGGCGTAAAAATCGTAACACCATAAATCGTAACACCTTTGTTAGTGCCCGAAACAGATGCATAGGAATTATCGACAAAACTAAGGAGGCACACAATCAACGAATTCGAAACAAACTTCTCGCTTGTCTCAACAATTCCAGGTCCTTTTGGGCAGTCGCTAAGGCAATTAGTCAAAATTTTACTAAATCCACCATACCACCACTCACACGGCCAGATAATTCTGTTGCAACGACACCTGTTGAGAAAGCGAACTTGCTGGCTGAACTCTTTGCTTCACATTCTATTGTCGATTTCCAAGGAAAAACACCACCTACTATTCCCATATTGCAGTCAAGGATGCCCGATGTTGTCTGCAGAGAGCGTATCATAAAGCGTATTTTAATGAAGCTAGATACCAAAAAGGCTTCTGGCACTGACGGAATACCTGCTATAGTTCTCAAAAACTGTGGGAGGAAACTAACACCAGTTTTCTGTAGACTTGTCAACCTATACAGAAAGGGAATATTTCCTTCCTGCTGGAAATGTGCCACAGTTAGACGATACCTAAAAAAGGCAAGAAGACCTTGAAAAATAACTACCAGTCGCACTGCTTTCAATAATATCGAAAGTCATGGAAAAGGTTATCAATCAGCATCTCCTAAAATATCTTGAAGGATTCAACATTATTAGCGATCATCAATATGGCTTTCGTAAACATAGATCAACAGGAGATCTTCTGACTTACGTAAGACATGTTTGGTACAACGCAATTGAACACTTTGGAGAATCTCGAGCGGTTGCTCTTGACATATCCAAGGCATGTAATTGTTATATTATGTCAATCTTTCTTTTTATATCTGCTCAAAGTTCCTTGTATTATTTTCTCAATATTGATGAGTTGTATTTTTTAAATTTCTTAATTAATACGAGCCTGATTACTGGATATTTTATTTTACGAATTATAGATTTAGGAATGCATACATCAAGTAATTCAAATAGGATCTCGTAAAACCGTGCACATACTTCATTGACATTATAAAGTATACATAAATGAGACTGATGCTCATTCAAAATACTGTCATGGAGGAGCGAAAAATCTGCTTGTCTGAAGTTATATCGAGATTGAAATGTGTTTGCAGAGAACACGAATTTTTTCCTATAGTGAGAAGATAAGGACATGTTTAAAGGAGGATGATAGTTGTCATCATCATATTTTCTGGAAATAACATAACAAAATTTTGAAAGAACTGAATCGAGCAATTATGCGTGTTGGGATTTTTGTCATATGATTTAAAATTAAATAAATGAATACAATTGTTTAATATATCAATTCCTGGATCTTGAAATGAATTTTCATATAGGTTAAGGTATTCTAATTCACCAATCACTCAAAATTAAGACATTACTATTGTACATAGAGTGAAATACTTCAATGGATTCAAATTACATATTTATTTCTTGTTAAAAAGTGTTCGAACTTATGTAGATAACCAACACAAGTATTATTACATAATGAATGCTAGTTATACGTCGAGCCGAAGCTTTATTTGAAGCGTAAAACAATTTTAATTTTGAAATAGATTACAGAAAAAGACTTGATTTAACAAATAGACAAACTATCGTAATCTAAATTATTACGTGCAGAAGCTTTTATAATCTTTCCTATCTCTATTATGACTAATAGCCACCTAACCAATTTTTTTTTTTTTTTTTTTTTTTTTTTTTATGGGTCTAGCACACGTGCTGCAGGGAAGTCCCTAAGCGGCCCCAGGAAAAAAGCGATTCACGTTGTTCTTGAATCGCTGTAAATTGTACTCGATGGGAAACACAGCGCTGGGCAAATTATTCCAAAGGGATGACGTTCTCCATATAAAAGATTGCTTGAAAAGCGTTGTACGCGGAGTAACAAGCTGAACCTCATACGGATGCGAAGCACCAGCGCGACGTGTATCTCTAACATGCACCGCTGTGGGAGGAATTAAGCGGGCTACATCCTTCGAACACTTTCCATGAAAATACTTGTAGAACAGACTCAAGTCGCCAACCGTTCTTCGATGTTCCAGCGAATCAAGGCCGCCGGTCAATTCCGGGTCCCCAATCAGACGGACCGCTCTTCTCTGAACAGAATCCAACAAATTCAGTGTATGTTTGGGAGCGGAGCCCCAAACGTGGGAGCAGTATTCCATAGTTGGTCGAATTTGTAAAGAATTAACAGTTGCTGTGGGGTGTAAAGCTTTCTGATTCTAAATAATATTCCCAACTTTTGAGAAGCTCTCCTTGCTATGCCTGCAACATGTTCATGCCAAGACATATTTGCTCCCAAACTAACGCCCAACAAATTGAGCGACGATGCTAGGGGAATGGAGTGCCCCGACATAACTATGTCGGGTTCAGCAACGTTTAACTTTTTTAGAAAAAACTGCCGCTTGGGTTTTTGTAGCGTTAAATTCCACTTGGTTACTGTCACCCCAAGATAGAATTTCTTCCAGGTCTTTGTTAAGTTGAACGGCCTCCTGCTGTCTGCGGATATTCGCCTGAGCAGCCGATATTCGAGCATTCAAGGTGAATGAAGAGACAAGCGTACTGTCATCTGCAAAGCTATAGATTGGATTCCCGGTCTTTTCCAGCAGATCGTTAATGTAAATGAGAAAGAGAGTAGGAGACAGTATGGAGCCCTGGGGCACACCGGCGTTGATAGTGAGGGTGTTAGAAAGAAATCCGTCGACCGCCACTCGTAAAGAACGCTCTCTGAGGAAACATAAGAGCCACAAACAGAACTTTTCCGACATACCATAAGAGCGTAACTTAGCCAACAGTCCATCGTGCCAAACACGGTCGAATGCCTTGGATATGTCAAGAGCAACCGCTCGAGATTCTCCAAAGTGTTCAATGGCGTTGTTCCAAACATGTGTTACATAAGTCAGAAGATCTCCTGTTGATCTATGTTTACGAAAACCATATTGGTGATCGCTAATAATATTGAATCGTTCAAGATATTTTAGAAGATGCTCATTGATAACCTTTTCCATGACTTTCGATATTATTGAAAGCAGTGCAACTGGTCGGTAGTTATTTGGCAAGGTCTTCTTACCTTTTTTAGGTATCGGCTGAACCGTGGCACATTTCCAGCAGGACGGAAATATTCCCTTTCTGTAGGATAGGTTAAAAAGTCTACAGAAAACTGGTGTTAGTTCCCTTGCACAGTTTTTGAGAACTATGGCAGATATTCCGTCAGCGCCAGAAGCCTTCTTGGTGTCTAGCTTCATTAAAATACGCTTTATGGTGCGCTGTCTGAAGACAACATCGGGCATCCTTGACTGCAATATGGGAATAGTAGGTGGTGTTTTTCCTTGGAAATCGACAGTAGAATGTGAAGCAAAGAGTTCAGCCAACAAGTTCGCTCTCTCAACAGGTGTGGTTGCAATGGAATCATCTGTCCGTGTGAGTGGTAGTATGGTGGATTTGGTAAAATTTTGACTAACTGCCTTAGCGACTGCCCAAAAGGACCTGGAATTGTTGGGACAAGCGAGAAGTTTGTTTCTAATTCGTTGATTGTGTGCCTCCTTGGTTTCGTCGATAATTCCCTTGCATCTGTTCCGGGCATGAACAAAGATGTTACGATTTACGGTGTTAGGATTTTCACGCCATTGTCGATAGGCAATATGTTTAGAAGCAACAGCTTCTTTGCATTTTCGGTCGAACCAAGGCTTGCCGTTGGAGGAGCATTTCTTCGAAAAAGGGATGTAAGCTTCCATACCAGCCAAAATAACATCGGAGACCTCCCTGGCGCAGTCAGATGGGTTATCGGATCGAAAATAAATGTCCATCCAAGGGAAAGTTCGAAAGTATTCCATAAGATCTTCCCATTTAGCAGATTTGTAGTGCCAAATCTTGCGCGGCCTAGGCGCCTCTCTGTCACTGATTGGCAGGATACTCGATGTCGAAAGCAGTTTATGGTCGGAAGAACCTAACGGCGGATTTACGGTGACCGTGTAAATCTCCGGATTGGTGGTTAAAAACAGATCAAGAAGACTGGCGAACTCCCCGTCTCGATCAGGGATCCGTGTTGGTTCGTCAATAAGCTGAGTTAAGCCATAACTGATTGAGAATGATTCAGCTTCACGACCTTGTTCGTCGGTAGTATTTGAATATTTAAGCCAGTTGATATTGTGGACATTAAAGTCGCCCAGGATGGCAATTTGGCACTTGGATAGTTACTTTGTAAATGATCGATGGTGTCTGCAAGAGAAGCGAAAAGTGTTCGAAAATTGGTATCACTTGGTGGTCGATACAGGATACAGATGAACCTTGTGGTTTGTTGAGTCGTTATTTTTAACCACATAACATCAAAGTTTGGGGGCTCCAGAGCTTCTTCTCGTTGACAAGAGAGGTCGCTTCTGACAAAAAGACAGATTCCAAAGTTACGCCTAAATCGGGAATAAAAGTCGTACCCAGGATAAAGATAGTTGACCGTGCTGGTCGATGGACTGACCTTGGTTTCACATAGAGCGAGTACATGAGGTTTATTTGATTGCAGGTGTTGATGCACTGAATTTATGTTCGAGTTTATACCTCGTATGTTGCAAAAATCTATCTTAAAATTATGATGTCTGCAAGTCGACGCCTCCGAACCAACCCCCACCTGGAGATCCGAACGGGGGGACCATTCTACCTCCGGAACTTCTTGCATCCAGGCGCCTCATCATGCTCTTTGGTCCCACAGTTGTTAATGTGGAATTTTCCTGTTCTGTCACATGTTTATCTTTGCCTTCTTTGCCTTTGATCCAGGGGGTGTTATTATTGGGTAGTTTGGGTTCTGACCAGATACTTTTCCAATGACCTGTGAGTTCTTCTTTGTTTGGTGGTTCGGTCACTGCTGTCTGTTTGCTGTGCATAGTTTTCCGGTAGACCTGTGTTTGGCTTCTTCGGAAGAGGTTGTTGGTATCTTTCCTCTCGTTTGGTTCTTTGTATCTACGGATTCTTGCGGCATATACGGATAATTTTTGTTTTAGAGTATCCAGGATTTCTGGCAGTGTTCTGTTGGGAGACCCGGACTTGATCTTGTTTATACTCTGTGTGACTCGTTTGGACACGTTCCCGCTGATAAACTGGGTAAGGTATCCTAGATATCTCCTGATGTTGTGGATTTTGTTTTCTATTCTTATTTGCCGTTTGAATTTTGGTTTTGTGCTGTTGGGATTTCTTTGTCGCTGCGGGAGTTTTTGATTAAATACTTCGTCGGTTGCGTTTGGGATTGATGGTGGTGGGTCTAGGCGGCGAGTGATTCCCTTCTCAGTGGTTTCTTTGTCAGGACTTGTGCTTTTATTAAAGCAACGCATGGTGTGTTCGTTTGTCCCTGTAGTATAACTCATGCGTTGCCTTGATTTTCCCACCTTGGTGGGTGTCGGCTTACTCGCCGTCACAACACTTTTGGCAGGTCCATTGTCAGTTGCCCGGTCTATATATATATATATATATATATATATATATATATAATATATATATAGATATATATATATATAGAATATAGAGTATGTAACTCCTCCACCCTTGGAAGGGCATATAATCCTTAAGAGTTTCTATGACCTAAATAACTATTTCATTTCAAATATTTTTTCTTTTTAAATATATTGGTCGTAGATACTTTAACATTAAAATTAATATTACAATACTTATTATTATTATATATAGTAAAACTGTCCAAATACTAGTTTTATTATATTATATAGTATCAATCAATAATTTTGAATTTTCAGATTTTTGTATATTAATTTCTTCTTAAAGTTCACTTATTTTATTGAAGTTTATCTTATTTAAATTGAACGGTTTTACTTCTTCATACACTGGTATGCTTAAATTAAGTTCAATTATTTGTAGTGGGATATTTTGAAATGAGCGTTTTTACACTTTTATAAGTTCTTAAGTTAATATCGTTTAGTTTCAAATTACAAGGAAACTGTAATGCTTTTTAACAAAATATTATTTTGGGAATTTTCGCATTTTCTACCCCTATAAGTTCATTAGTTTTTATTAAAATCCATTTATTTTCGTCAATATTTTGTATTTGTGTGTTATCAATTTTTATTAACATTAGGTTACAGTTCGAGATATTATATTTTAAGAGTTGCGCTTCACATGGGATGCTTTTAATAAGATTTTCCGAATGTATGTGGGAACATATGTATTTGCTATCTGTAATACTTTTACATGGTTGATTAGTGTATCCAAATCTATTATGATTCATTAATAGATATTCAAAATTAGGAAGAATTACTTTATAAAAATCCTTATTTCGTGTTGGTAAAGGAAATAATTGAAATATATTGTAGTTTTCTTTTTCTACGAGAGGTACTTTAATAACAAATATTAATTCGTTATGTTTCATATAACTTTTTATTTCTAATGTTTCCTCTAATTTAAGAATATTTTCGGGGGTTGGTTCAAATGGCAACTTTTCCATAGTCAATTGACTTTGTGGTGATTTTGATTCTTTAAGAAAGTCTTTTTTGGCGAAAGTAATAGCTACTTCTAATTTTTCAAAGGTATCGTAGATATTTTGATAAAAAATCCTTATTTGATTAAGGACCATTTGAATGCGAAAGAATTTGACCAGATTAGTTTCTTGGATTTGAGCATTATAGATTACTGTAATTATATTACGAACTCGTTTTTTATAGAATTATTTGAATGTGTGAGATATTTTTCGTGATCTCTTGAAAATTATTGATTGATTTACTTAATAATGCCATTTGCTTATCGAATGCAATTTGGATACTTTGTTGGTTTTGTTTTAGAATATGGATATTTTTATTGATTTTTTCGTCGTCTTCTTAATCTAGATTACCTGTTATACATTTAATTATACTTCTTAGAGCGTTTATTAGTCCATATTTTTCGCGATTTTTAGAAGGTAAAATTTGGTCAAGCAGTTCAGTTATTTTTTGTTTTATATCGTCAGTAATAGAATAGGTATTATAAAAGTCATTTTTATAGCCAGTGAAATTAATCATGTGTCCTTTTAGTAAGTCATATTTTTTACTAATAGAATAAAATTCATCTATTAGATTGGTTAAGTTAAAAATTTGTATAAAAGTCCAGTGACTGGTTTGTAAGGTAGTATTCCGGGATTGTCAGTTAGGTTGTGGTCTTAGGCAGGTTCCTCTGTAGGTGGACCATCTGTAACATGAGGTCGTTTCAATCCTTTTATGTGTACAGTTTCAATTTTCTTTGGGTTTTTAATGTTTTTTATTTTTACTTTATTATGTTCTAGTATTTCAGTAATTATATAAGGATCAATAATTTAGGTTGGTTTTTATTTCTAGAAGAAAGTTGTTTATAAACTTTTTGATTTATTTGAAAGTAAGGATCTTTATCACCTTTAGGGTTTCTTTTGGTTAAGATTCTTTCTTTCTTTTTATCAGTTTTATCGATTACATTTTTATAAATAGCATCAATTTTTTCTTTATGCGAAGAGATGTAGTCTGAATAGAAGGGATAGAAGGGATTATATTTAGGGAATCTCTAGAGTTTGTATGACCTAAGACGAGTTCATGTGGGGTATATTTAGTAGTACTGTAGAGAGTAGAGCATATGGTATTATTTTGGTAAAAGATTCATTCTTATCTTTTTCTTTAAGTATTCTTAAATGTTCAATTAGTGAAACCGTTCGACGGGTGTTTTAGTGTAGTAAAATATATATTTATTTTTTGGGTTTTTAATAGTTCTTTTAAAGGATGATTATTAAATTCTCCGCCATTATCGCAGGTTACTGTTTCGGGGCATACGAAAAATGAAAAGAAATTTATGAGTTTATCGCATACTGATTGTGCATTTTTGTCATAAAGAGACGCTTGTCCATATTTTAAGAATTTATCGAAAATCGTTAAGAAGCTTTGATTTTTAAAAATAAATATATCAATATGTAGTATTTGGAAAGGTTTACAAGGGGTTTCTGTTTTTTACTATTGGTACATAAGATTTTAATCGACTATACTTTTGGGTCTGACAAATATTACAATCATTGATGTATTGATTTATGTCTTTTTTCATTTTTGGCCAATAATATATTTGTTTCAATCTTCCATGAGTTTTCTACGATTCTTCTATGGTTCGTTTTACTCTCATGTTGACGTCTAATTAGCATGATTTTTTCATCTTTATCAGAAATGTTACTTAAGAGTTTTGTACATCGGACTATTTTCGGATTTTTAAAGTGTTTTATATATATATCCGTGAATAATGGGATTATTTCTTTACTATGGAAAAGGACATAACATGTTTTTTTCTGGGATTATATAATCTCTAAAGAATTTTTTAATAATCTCTACATTTTTCGGCAATTCCACATGGTGAATCACGTTTTTTTTCAAATCTTTCTATTTTTACTTTTATTTCAGGGTGAATAGCTTGTGTTATTAGATACTGCAAGGTTTTATTATTAATGGTTTCATCTAAGATGCTTATACCATTATTTTCGTCAGCTGTTTGATTACTATGCACCGTTGAGTCATACGTTCTCGGCGGTTTTATTTGTACGACGGAAATGATATTTATTTTTTTGTTTACTACAACTCAGCAATTCTTCTGGTGTGTCATTCTGAAATGGATTTTCAGCAAGATTTCTTAGGTATTCTACTATGTTTTGGTCTGAGTCACCAGGATTATTTACTAATGATTCATTCTCATAGATATTTAATTGTATTCGGGAAAGTGCATCTGCGATAGAACTTTGAGCGCCTTTTTTATAAATAATTTGGTAATCAAATTCTTCTAATCGTAATCTCCATCTTACTAATTTTGAATTAGGCTCTTTTAAATTAAATAACCATACTAACGGTCTATAATCGGTATATATGTAAAATTTTCTTCCGAACAGATAAAGTCGAAAATATTTACAGGCCCCCACACTATGGCTAATAATTCTTTTTCGATTGTCGAATTGCTGCATTAAGAGTTCACGTTGGGTAAGCTATCGGTTTGTCGTTTGGAATAGTTCTTTGAGATAATATTGCGCCTATAGCAAAATTGCTTGCGTCTGTGGTTAATAAAAATGGTTTTCCGAAATCCGGATATTGCAAAATTGGTGCGTTAATTAGCAATTATTTACAGTGTTCAAAAGCGTTTATAAATTCTTTAGTGTGTTCTATTTCAATACAACGTGTTAGAGGTTTTGTAATTTTAGCAAAATCTTGTATGAATCTTCTATAATATCCGATTAGTCCTAAGAATGATTTTATTTCTTTATTTGTTTTAGGAATTGGAAAGTTTTTTTTATTGCTGATATCTTATCAGGATTTGGTTTTACACCTACTTTGCTTACGACGTATCCTAAAGATTGAACTTCTTTTCTTAAAAGTTCGGATTTATCCCATTAAACTTTGAATTTGGATTCTCTTAATCGGTTAAAGACATTTTTTAGATTTTCAACATGTTCTTGAAGACTAGTACTATATATTATGATGTCGTCAAGGTAAACAAGGCATGTTTCGTTTTGTATGTAATCCTCTAAGAATATTATTCATTACTCTTTGGACAGTAGCTGGTCCGTTTTTTTAAGCCAAAGGGCATTCTGAGAAATTCGTAATGTCCTTGATCTGTGCTAAAAGTGGTTTTTGGCATGTCTTCTTCGTTCATTTGAATTTGGTAACGTCCATTGGCAAGGTCTAATGTTGTAGAATATTGAGCTTTTCCCAATTTGTCTAAAATATCGGTTATATTTGGTAAGGGAAACTTATTATCCATACTTTTGGCGTTTATGCGACGGTAACCTACGCACATTCTCCATTTCTGTCTTCCTGACTTATCTAATTTCTTCGGTACAATCCAAATAGGGGATGATCAAGGCGAATTAGAGTCTCTAATAATGTTCTGTTCCAACATTTTTGATATTTGGCTTTTTACTTCATTACGGTGTATTTCTGGGTATCTATAACTTTTTGTATAAATTGGGGTTTCGTCAGTTAGTTTTATTTCATGTTTAATGGCATTTGTGAATGTTAAGGGTAAGTCTTCACAGTGAAAGATGTCTCTATATTCATAGAGTATTTGATCTTTTTCTTCTTTGTTGTAATGGTCAAGACTAATATTTTTTAAATTAGCTTTTAATTTGTTGTCGATATTTAATTTATACATCCGATTTTCTGGATCTAATGAATCATCAATAAAATTGATTTCTTTAAGTGATATTGATTCGATATCGAGAGATTCTAAAATTGGGAGTTTTATTGGATTCTCTCTAGGGTTTAAAACCGTAGTAAAGGCAAAATTATTCTCTACTTTTATTAAACATTCGGGTATTTCGAGATGTCCAATTTTTTGTTAAGGTAAAATTCCTTATCCTTCATATAAGGTTACTGGGACTTGTATAAGCTGAATACGTCTTGGAGAAATAATATAGGTATTATTAAAGTTATTTATTTCTATTTCTTTTTTGTTTTGCAATTGAATTGGAATTTCAGTGAATAGTGAATAAATCATATTGGATTTAAAATCGAGATTAGCGTTTAATTGTTTGATTAGGTCTAAGCCTATAAGTCCATCAAATTTATTCAAGAAATTAAAAAAATAAAATTTATGATGTCCTGAGGTATTGAAAATTGGAAATATTGGTAATATTGCAATTTCATCATGAAATGATTTAGCGTGAGTTGTTTGTACTTGAAAGATTTCTTGTCGAATTAAATTAGGAAAATTTGTATAAGCAATTTCTGGTTTTATAGAACTTTTAGTACTACCTGTATCTAATAAAAATTTAGCATTAAGTTCGGGGATAAATATATGGTAATTGGGTATCATAATTATTGATAAAGATTATGTCGCATTCGGGTTCTGACTGGTTGGAGGAAAATTTACGTTTTCCAATAATATGTCAATATTAGTTTCTTTCGATTGTATGTCTAAATATTGTTCATAATTTTCGTCATCATACTGTTCTGGGTATAGAAAGTTTTCTTCAGTAAATTCTGAATAGTCGGGTTGATTATCTATATAAGGGTTTATAGGGTTCATAAGGAAGTTTTCCTGACTTTCATTTTGGTTAGGTGTTCTTTGCGCCACTTCTTGAATATATAATTCTTGGGAAATGAATTTTCTTTCCTTTGGGTTTTGATGTATGACGTTATTTCCTGAGCTTGTATCCATTGGCTCTACTCGATTATTTCGGGATATATTTGTTCTTCTTGACGTTTGTCCAAAGGGTCTTAGTGATTTAGAAAAATTCGATTGATTGTTGAACGTTGGTCTTTGTTGTATTGGGAAATTTGGTTGATTGTTAAAAATTGGTCTTTGTTGGAAAAATAAATGATTCCTTAATTGAAACTGATTAAAGGAATTATTATTTTGTGAAAAGTTAGGTAAAGGCCTATACGGTGTGGTATAATTAGGTCTACGAGTTTTAGTTCGTAAAATAGTTTAGTCTTTGTGGGCTATTAAAATTTGGTTTTTGTGTTTTTATAGGGATTTGAAATGGTTTATTTGCATGCGGGTTTTGTGCATGTTTATAATATATAAAATTTTCTTTTTCTCTTATTAAAGACATAGTTTGTTCTAAAGAAGTCGAATTTCTTAGTTTTATTATTAATTGTAAATTATATGGTATGAATGTTTTTAGTGCAAATTGATCGTAATGGTCGATTTTTATTAATTTAGTTGTGGCATCATCAGGCTCGGCATTAAGTTTAAAAAAAAGTAAACTTCGTGAATCTTGAATTCTCACAGGGAAATTTAAAGGATTTTCATTCTTAAATGGTTTTAAATTGATTAGATCTTGTATTAAGCAATCAATTGATCTTTGCTCTGCAAAACTATTGACATGAAAGTTTTTTATTAAAGCCCATGAATTTAGTTCAGCTCTTGACACTATTAAATCAGCGGCTCTTCCCGTAAGTTTGCTTAAAACTCTGTCCATCAGATAAATATTTATGGTATCGTTAGGATTTGTCTTATTTTGGAATGCTTTTTGAAAGTTTTCTACAGCGCCAATAAATCTATTTAATAATTTTGGATTTCCATCGAAATGTGGACTATTATCAGATTGATATCTTAGAAAACTGTAATTAATTTCCAGCATATTGACAAATATGATTACAAATAAATTTAAATCTAAGACTTACAGTACTAAAACGAAGATTGTTGCAATTGTCGATAAAGGCATTGATTTCTTTCTTCTTGTTTCTTAATCCTAGCACAGATTTGGCGATTTTTGTCCTCTTTCGTAGGTTTTGAAAACTGACCGATGTTCCCTAGATAATCTTCGTTTTTTTTTTTACTACTGACACCTATTTGTTATCATCTTTGTTCTCTTCTTGTGAAGAATTTAGCTGCCACCTTATATCGATACTTTCTCACAGGTAAATTTCATTCAAATTTCACTTTTTTGAGTTCTGTTTTCAAATTACAGTTATCACTGTCACCTTATATCGGTACTATTTTATCCTTCCTTTTGCGAATTACCGGCCGTCACCTTATATCGGTACTTTCTACGGACGATATTTACTTTTTTGAGTAAATTCTCGACGAAACCGTAGTTATACGTCGCGTCGGGCCGATGGTTTTTGATTTTTAAAAAACACTTTTGTTCTTTAAAAATTTTATTTGAAGCGTATAACAATTTTTGATTTTGAAATAGATTACAGAAAAACACTTGATTTAACAAATAGACAAACAAGAGTAATCTAAATTATTACGTGCAGAAGCTTTTATAATCTTTCTTATCTCTAGTATGACTAATAGCTACCTAATCAATATAGGGTATGTAACTTTCTTACATAACAACCCACCATATTTATTTTAATGACATTATTGCCAACCGCTTTAAGATCAATTTGTGTTACATTATATTTATTATTCACAGCCAGTATCACTTCACCACCACGTGACAGATCCAATCTACTTAGGTCTCTATCACAGAGAAACAGAGAATACAGATTGTCAAATAGTTCACTTGAGATCACATTACTTTGAATCCAAGTTTCGGTAACTGCGGTGAGGTCATAATTAGAACTGCGAATCGAGTTGAAGAATTCAGTCACTTTTGTATTTAGCCTTCTTATATTTTAACACAGACATAACATATATATATATATATATATATATATATATATATATATATATATATATATATATATATATATGTATGTATATATATATAAAAAAGACGATAAAATTATCTTAGACGACTTATTTAGTTTAAATCATTTGTCCCCATAACAATATTAGATAAACCATTGAAATATTTTATCTCATAAAGTCTAGGGTTGCTTTCAGTTTGTTATACTCGTCAATCTATTTCAGGGTAATGTCAAAACTAATAGCAATCATTGTATTACTTTAAAATGAACTAATTGGACTTAAAATAATAATGCACAGTGACGGCACGACACGACGAAGCTACAAATATATACTTTGTCGGGCTGATAGCTCACAGATAACAAATATAATTTATTACTTTATAACAAATAATATACAATTAAATATAAAAATATGAAATGTCTAAAAGGCGCAAAAATCAAAGCAAAGAAATATGGTGACCTGACTAAAATGCCATAAGTAATGTAAAACGATCCACAGAGAAGACTATACTGTTCTCCTCGGAGGAGATGAGAAATTTTTTCTTGGACATAGTAAATGTACAAAATCACTAATTAAATAAATAACAACCCTAAAACAACAAATAGCGAACCTAACCTAAATAAGGTTGTTGATTATAGAAGAGCATAATCTGATTCTCTATCCGAAGGCAATAATATATATAATAACCACTGAACCGTCTCTACAGAAATCGAATACTACTGACAGGCAGACGATATCGACAAACAAATCTAGATCAGATGACTCTAGTGAAAATCAAGCTATCATAGGTACTAATAACATTTGATCTTCAGATTGATTTAAAGGATCTGAACGACGCTAATGGCGTTACGTACGTGTTTCTTGGCAAGAAAAATCCAAATTTTCTATGCATCAATAAGCACCGGCTAAATGCCGAGCCAGTGCTCATTGTATTGGGCTACTTAAGAGTAACAAGTTTCTGTCGAGGTTTGCTCTTGTTGTGTTGCAATCTTTTTGGATATTTTTTTGTATTCCAAATGTAAACCAATAGAAATTTCGTTTGAATATTGGGCGGGGAGTATGAAAAGTCCACGTGTAAAACTATTAACCAAAGTCAGAGACATTTTAGTAGCAGAGCTATAACTGAATTTAATAAATTAATGGAGCATAAATATATTTTAAAAAATTTGAACTTTTTAAGCTATCAAATATTACTGAATTCTCTTCCGGGAAACTTCGTATTTGCTTTTGTTAGCTTCAGAAAATAGAAAAACAATAAATGTCAATATAAAGAATATCTTCCAAACGAGTGAGTTGTGTGAAATAAATTTAATAAACATACAAATTAATTATTAACAATTAAATAAATATTACAAACCAAGAAAGTCCTAAACAATATGATCAGAAAGGAGAAAAAAAATTATTCTGCAAATATTGTGAATCACCAAAAAACAAAAATAAAACTCTTTTGAAAACAGTCCATGTGAATAGAGGCAGAATTAAAACGAATGAAAATTGTACTCAATACTTCATGAGGACAAAATTATCTCAAATAGTAAAGAGGTTTCAAATTTATTTCCCAATTATTGTTCCAGAATAATTCATAAAAAATTAAACAAGCGTGGTTTGCTACTGAGTACACATCTTCAAATTGGGTCCCCTATTTTATGTTTTACTCTCAGCGTTTGAAAGAGGATGTGAAATTAACCATAAAAAATTAAAAGCAAACAATCACAGGGTCAGATGAAGTTCATACTACTCTATTTAAATTATGCAAAGAAGACATAATCAACATGAGTCAGGTTGCTAGCAGGTTGAAGTTAGCCTCCATAATGTACGTCCATAAGAAAAATGATACACAGGATTTACAGAATTACGGCTGAATTGCCCTAGTAAGTATCTCGTCCAAAATGATAGAATCAGTAATATATGAAAAAAAAAATGGTAAAAATCTAATTATAAACCTGAACTATGATAAAATTGAAATAATATATTTCTAGATAAATATTAGAATCGATATTAATGGCTCAGGTCATTAGGGTACTGCAATGTGAGCCTTCGATAAAATTTCTACGAAGCTTCGTAGATTCAATTAAATTGGGTAGTAAAAAATAAGTTAATTTGCTTGAGACTAAATAAATGCTCTCTTGTTCTAAAAGCACGTTTTCAAAAACTGGTCTTGTTTCAGCATACTGCCCACTGGCGCATTCTGTTGTAAGTTTTGATATAGTCTACTGGGGATTGACTAGGAAGGTACAATCGCATTTTTCTCTCTCAAAAACCTATTTTTAGAATTTTCGCTGAGGTACAGGCAGTCTTTTAGACCTTTTTTCATGGATCATAAGCTGATTTTCAAAATACTTTGCTGTATTTATAAAGACAAAAATAGCTTACCAACTAATGAAGAGAGACTATCATGAGTATAATACTCGTCATGGAGACCAGTGACATCTTGAAGAAGTCTTACTCCTTTATGAATTTAAACGTGACGTTAAGAAGTTATTCGTTGAAAATTGCTTGTACTCCTTACAGGAATTAACTGATTGTATGCGTCATCATCATTAGCAAATCTAATTATTTATTTGTTTATTTAATTTTTAGATTAAATATTCAATGTTAATTATAGTTTAATATCTTTACGGTACTATGATGCATGTGTGAATTTATTTTTTTAAACTGCTTTGTTTACTGTTTGGTAGTTGAATAGTGCATTATTAGTTTTGTGAAGTTCATTCATTATGATATTCTTTTAATACGTAATGATGAATTCTCGTCCTTTATGTTGACTGTATTGAATAAAGGAATTTTAAACTAAAAACTAAATCTAAACTTACAAAGTTTTGAAGTGAATTATTTTACTGAGTAAGATAAAGCTAAGATATACTTGAATGAAAGTATATTAATTAGACTTAATAGATCTAAAAGAGAACTCGAGGAATATTTTGGAACTTTTCCATGGCTAAACGTTTGTTTTACTTCTGACGATATCTGTTTATTCTAAGGGGGTTACTGGTTAGTTAGAACCAACTAGTTATTACTTATGTCGTTAAGGTAGGCATAGAACGTCTCAATTCTTATCCGAAGGAATGTCCTTATAAGGTTTGCCTATGGTTTAATGTAAAGAAGCTGTTGCTTCCAACTATCTTGTCTACTGACACTGATATAAAACTTCTAACGTCATACTATATAATACCGTTGTAAGTGACTGAAAGACATGACAAAACAAGAAGGCATACACTTAAGACAGGAAATCAATGTCATATTATTTTCGAGAAAAAGTCTGACTTATTTAAATTTACGATCGCCAGAAGTTTTTTTCTCATTAGTTCTGACTTACTTACCAAAAGTTTTGTTTATTTCTGTATACTAAAAATTCAAAATTCAAAAAATATAAAGATGATATTTGAAAAAAAAATTATGAGTGATGTTTTAAAGCACAATACTCTACTTTATCTTCACATACTTTGAACGTTATGTTTCATAAAATATGTAAACTGTTTACCTGAAGGCTGCGGTAGTTCCTCGGTTTCTGGAGGCTCATTAAAGAACAACAAGTAATTTTGTTTGATAATTAGGCTTAGTTCATCCGATGAGGCTGATACCTGATCTTTTCTTTTTTGTAGCCTTTCAACTCTGTCTTCCAGATATAATAAGTTTTCTTTCTTGCCATCTTTCCGCTCAAAAAGTGGTTGCTGAACCCAAGCATTAATTCCAGCGATAAGACTTGCCACATTTGCCTGGGCCTGTTTTACTCGATTGGTTAACTGCTTAACTTCATCATATATTCGACTTACAATTTCTGGATCTATAAATATCAAATATATTTTTAAAATTTTTAAGAATATGTTAGTGTATATATATATATATATATATATATATATATATATATATATATATATATATGTATATATATATATATATATATATATATATATATATATATATATATATATATATATATATATATATATATATATATATATATATATATATATATATATATATATATATATATATATATATATATATATATATATATATATATATATATATATATATATATATATATATATATATATATATATATATATATATATATATATATATATATATATATATATATATATATATATATATATATATATATATATATATATATATATATATATATATATATATATATATATATATATATATATATATATATATATATATATATATATATATATATATATATATATATATATATATATATATATATATATATATATATATATATATATATAGCGTAGAGATTCACGGCTAGAGAAATATGTGCTCGGGTATGCATACGTAGTGTAAATCGTAAGGCGCAAACGTTTCTTCAAACTATCATTTGATATTATCAATGCTTACTACTCGCTAGTCGACAGTAAACTCTGAATCATCACCCAGATTCTCCACATCGTGATTCTCGACAGCATACTAGTAAGCTCCCTAAACCTTAATATTCCAGTAGATTAAGCTTTCCAATAAATTGCACATAACAAACATACCCCGGATTACATAATAAATATTGCCAAGCGCCGCCTGAAAAATGTATACTTCTTATCTGATAAACAAATATACGGGCAACTAGAAAGTTCAACTATATTACCCGCCATAGACAATCTCTTCATGATCTACATCGAAATAATGGCTTTTAATAAGAATATCCTTAAGCCAAAACTCTGGGTCCACTACGTTGACGACCTATATGTTGATTGGTCGTTTGGAAAAGAAGAACTCCACAAATTCTTAAATCTCCTAAAGTCCTTTCACAAGAGAATCCAATTCACATTAACACTAGATGAAAACAATCAACTGCCTTTCATAGACATGATTGTATAGAAGAAGAACCCACAGTACACAGAAAACCGACACATAACAATATATTCTTAAGTGCTAATTCATACCACCATCCCTCACACTACAAGCAGTAAACAATAGACAAAGCTCGAGATTTTTTCCGTTTAACTGATACCGGTAAAATGAGTTAAACAATGTTTCAAACACACTAAAATAGAACAGGTACAGCACACAGATATTCAAAAGAGTGTTCCAATGGCGAAAAAGCATATAAACTCCACCTCAGAAACAACGTGAAAACAACTCAAATTTCAAGCTTCCGTACCTTACCTATGAAAACACAATATATTTATCTATAATTTGTATAAAATGCAACGTCTTTCTGTCTGTCTGTCTGTGCGTTAGTGCGCTTATCACTCGAGAACCACTTATCCGATTTATGTGCTTTTGTTTCAACATACATCTGTTCTCTGGCCAGGTTATAGGATATATTTTATTACCATAGGTGACATAAGGCACAAGCAGAGACGATAATAGTGAATAAAGTCTGAAAAAAGGTTACCGTTAGCGCGTTCTCTTGCAATACATTGCCTAAACCATTAAATATGGAACAGTATCATGAAGCAAAAATGTAATATATAAAAAGTCTCTCTGTCTGTTTGTCTGTCCGCTAGTGCGCTAATGGCTTGAGAACCATTTATCCGATTTACACATATATATATATATATATATATATATATATATATATATATATATATATATATATATATATACATATATATATTTTAATTCACACATTTGTTCTCTGGCCAGGTTATCTATCATCTTCTCTAATATATATAAAATTCAACGTCTCTCTGTCTGCCTGTCTGTCCGTTAGTGTGCTTATCATTCGGGAACCATTTATCCGATTTACGTGTTTTTTTTTTTATTCATACATTTATTCCCTGGCCAAGTTATCTGTAATCTTCTACAATATATATAAAAAGCAACGCCTCTCTGTCTTTCCGTTAGTGCGTTTATCACTAGAGAGTTTGCCGCTAACGCGCTTCCGTGCAATACACTGCCTAAACCATTAAATATGGAGCAATATCATGTAGCAAAAATATGATATATATAAAACTAACCGTGCCCGTGGCTTCACTGGCGCGGACTTGATTCACTATTATCGTTACTGCTTATTCCTTATGTTATCTAACGTAATAAAATATATCCTATAACCTGGCCAGAGAATACATGTATTTTATAAAAAATAATAACCGGTCAAGTGCAAGTTGAACTTGCACAATTAGTGTTCCGTACGTTGATTGTTTTTAAAATAAAAAATTTTGTTAGGGTGGTATAAAATGATCAGTGACTTCACAAAACACACCCCAAATGAGTTTTCAACTAAGTTTGTTTCCAATCTTTACTGAAAACTGGTGACCTTGAAATTTTGGTTTTTTTTCTATAACAGATAAATTTTTAAAGGTAATGATAATTTTCGTTCAATCTATACCCCGTGGAGAATATTCCAGGGTTTTTTCAAAATTTTTTGATAAGTACTTTTCGAGATAAGGTAGGGGACAGCGATTTTTCACGATTTTTTAAAAGTAATACGAAGAAAAGTGGTGCGCAAGTATTACATTATATATATATTTTTTACTCGTGGTTTCACAAGCTTTCATTTGACACCACACTCGATGACCTAGTAAAAAATTTTTTTTTCATTTCCGATTTCACCCCTCAAAACGAATCCCTTAAGTCAAAATTTATGTTACGGTGATACAAAATGATCAGTGAGTTCACAAAACACACCCCAAATAAGTTTTCAACAAAGTTTATTTCCAATCTTTACTGAAAATTGATGACCTTGAAATTTCTGTTTTTTTTATATACCAGATAAATTATTACAGGTAATGCACTCGTGATAATTTTCGTTCAATCTACACCCCGTGGAGAATATTCCAGAATTTTTTCAAAATTTTTTGATAAGTACTTTCAGAGATAAGGCGGGTGGACAGCGATTTTTCGCGATTTATTTAAAAAAAAAATACAAAGAAAAGTGCGCGCGTAAGTATTACATTATATATATATTTTTTACTCGTGTTTTCACAAGCTTTCATTTGACACCACACTCGATTACCTAGTAAAAAAATTTTTTTTTCACTTCCGATTTCACCCCCCAAAACTAACCCCTTAAGTCAAAATTTAACTTTCAAAACTACATGGCTCTGATGAGGCCATCAATTCCTATATTACTACCAAATTTCAACTTTCTATGACAAATAGTTTCGGAGAAAATCGGTGTGTGACAGACGGACAGACAGACGGACAGACGGACAGACAGACGGACAGACACCGAAGTGATCTTATAAGTGTTCCGTACGGAACACTAAAAAGCACGTAAATTTGGTAAGTGGTTCTTAAGTGCTAAACGCACTGATGGACAGATAGACAGACAAACAGAGAGACGTTGCGTGTTATATATCTTTATAGATTTTTTTTTTTTGAAAGATATTAAGAATTTAAAAAAAAAAAACACGTAAATCGGATAAATCGTTCTCGAATGAAAAGCACACTAACGGACAGACAGACAGAGAGACGTTGCGTTTTATATATATATTATATAGATTATTATTATTATTATATAACCTAGCCAGAGAACATATGTATGAATAAAAAAAAAACACGTAAATCGGATAAGTAGTTCTCGAGTGCTAGGCAATATTAACGTCACTGCTCATTATTATCGGATTTAAGTGTTTTTTTTTTATTCATACATATGGTCTCTTTCCAGGTCATATAATAATAATAATAATCATCTATTTTCTATAATATATATAAGATGCAAAGTCTTTTTGTGTGACGATAATAGTGAATTAAGACGGGAAAAAGTTTGCCGCTAGCGCACTCTCTTGCAATATGCTGCCTAAACCGTTAAATATGGAATAATATCATGTAACAAACAATAAAATATACATAAAATGCAACATCTCTCTGTCTGTCTGTCTGTTAGTGCGCTTATCACTCGAGAGCTACTTATCCGATTTAAGTGTTTTTTTTTTAATTCATACATATGTTCTCTGGCCAGGTTATATTATAATAATAATAATCTATATAATATATATAAAACGCAACGTCTCTCTGTCTATCTGTCTGTCCGTTAGTGTGCTTGTCATTCGAGAACCACTTATCCGATTTAAGTGTTTTGTTTATAAAGTACATATGTTCTCTGGCCAGGTTATTGGATATATTTTATTACGTTAGATAACATAAGGAATAAGCAGTGACGATTGTAGTAAATCAAGTCCACGCGAGCCAAGCCGCACGTACAGCTATTCTCCTATAAATTATATAAAATAATAGGTCATCAGCCTGAAATCTCAAGGCCCATCATATATATGTATATATGTATATATGTATATATATATATATATATATATATATATATATATATATATATATATATATATATACATATATATTTATATAATATATTAAAATTCCGGGTTTCAATCCGTTCGTCTAACAATGAATTTGCACGACGTTTCGCCAAAATATTATTTGGCAATTTCAAGTGCTGCTGCCGCTCGAAGCTGACTGTTAACTGCTAACTCAGTTAGCTTCGAGCGGCAACAGCAGCAAGATCATAGTATCGAGTAGCAAGATCACTTGAAGATGCCAAATGAGATTTTGGCGAAACGTCGTGCAAATTCATTGTTAGATAAACGGATTGTAACCCCGAATTTTAATGTATTACATTGCACTATGAGTAAAAACCTCTATTATATATATATATATATATATATATATATATATATATATATATATATATATATATATATATATATATATATATACGAGGCTGGTTTGGAAAGTCCGTGCAAAGTCCGAGGATGGCACCACCGGCGCGTATCGAGGTCATGTTTAGTTAGTAGCATCTCTTGAATGAACGCACACCAAGTTTCAGCCATAAAGGAAAAGGGTAAAACTATTACAGGTGAATATTATTCATCGTTATTGGACCGTTTGAAAACCGAGCTGCAAGAAAAACGCCCGCGATTGGCCCACAAGAAAGTTCTTTTCCATCACGACAACGCACCAGCACACACCTCAGCAGTTGTCGCAAAATTAATGGAAATAGGATTCCAACTCGTTTTACATCCCCTATTCTCCAGACTTGACTTCCTCGGACTACTATTTGTTCCCCAATTTGAAGAAATGGCTGGCGGGACAAAGATTTTATTCAAACGAGGAGGTGATTGCAGACACTAATGGATATTTTGCAGACTTGGACAAATCCTATTATTCGGAAGGGATCAACAAACTAGAACATCGTTGGACGAAGTGTATAAGCCTAAAAGGAGACTATGTCGAAAAATAAAAAAGGTTTACCCCAAACACATAAGTAGTTTTTATTTTTGCACGGACTTTTCAAACCAGCCTCGTATATATATATATATATATATATATATATATATATATATATATATATATATATATATATATATATATGTATATATATATATATATATATATATATATATATATATATATATATATATATATATATATATATATATATATATATATATATATATATATATATATATATATATATATATTATATACATACCTATATATATATATATATATATATATATATATATATATATATATATATATATATATATAGGCGCTAGCTCTGTAGTTTTCGGGCCTGTATACGGTATCAAGAGTCCCGGATTCCAATTTCGAGAGGTTAGTGTACATATTTAAGTATATTTGGCTTGGCCACATAGATAGGTAGTAGTTGTCGTAGAAATGTAATAACCCCCGTGGCAGCACTACTGTGTTGTCTATAAAGTGTCCTGAAATACAAATGTATGTTTCGGAGCTTGGTTATTATGACATCCTCGCCGATACCCATCCAAAAAGGAATAAAATCTATTCGGTTATTATTATGAATATTTAAATAAATAGTATTAGCTGGTATATAACTCTAAAATCTCTGAAGCCTTCCCTCGTTGGCAAAACACTTCTTGTCTGAGACTGTTTTTTAAGGTTAAAAAACCATCCAATATCGTCGGTTTATTGTTTTCTGTAGCATTTGGAAATTTATCTCTTTCTCGTGAGATGGAATATTCATAACATATTAACAGACCTCTACTACTAATAGGCTAGTGACAGATTTTGAGAAATATGATGACGGGTTAGTATTCAGATATCCACTTGTGAGTTGCTTTCTGTAAAGCTAATCTCTCAAAGTAAAGAACATGTACCCATAAAAACGACAATACTATTGTAGAAGTCAGGTGCTGTAGAACACATTTATGTGTTATACACATTTATTTAAATAACGATAGTCATGTAACCAAAAACTTGGTTTTAAAAAAGTGGAAGTTAGGACACTTTTTAATAGGGTTTCCATAAAAATGCATAGATTTTTTTAGAATAAACTAGGTCCTGTTTACAATTTTGAATAATTTTTAAAGCTCAAACTTTACTATTGAAACGATCTCAAAACCTTGTATCGTTTGGCAAAAACTTATATTTGAATATTAAAACTGGTTCAAAATGCTTTAAAATTGATATTTTGGCTATTATTATAAATTGTGTAAATATTGATTGTGATGTTAAAAAAATAATAATTTATTTTAATTTTAAAATCATTTAGGAAATTGGAGGGAACAAAAATAATTTTCCTTGTCATATAGATATATTTGTTAAAAATTAACTTTGTCTACCCCAAGTTTTTTAACTTTATAAGTCTAAGTCTAGACGCATTAAACAAACTAGGTTTATTTTTTAAAGGTTTTTGGCATGATACAGTTTAATAAATAAAGTTGATTTTCATTCAGCTCTTTTGCTCCATCCTGTGTAATACAAAATGTTTGTTAAACATAAACAAAAATAAACTAGAATTGATGAGTGATGAATTTTGAATAGAAATTAACCATTTTTTGGATACTTACATTATTCTCAATTTAATTAGGACTGTGTATATTGTATGTCTCCTATTTTTTGTACATGCGTACTTTCTGAACAATTTTTTGTTAAGAAAATAAGCTCTACCTTGCTGACCAGGGGAATATAACTTTCATTCTTGAGATATTTTCGCTCATATTTCATGACTCATGCATATTTTATCAAATAAATAAATAGTTATTTATTATTTTTTACACTAATTTTATACTAATTCATACTTATATTAGGCAAAAGATAGTGTTACAACAAAATCTTGCTTATTAACAAATTTTAAAATTTGATACTTAACTTGTTAACCTGAACTAACCAGTAAGAACTAAAATGTCTTATTATTACTTACTATTGCTTTCAGAATATCAACTTACTGTTTGTTTCCCAAGTATAATTCTCTGTCACTTGACCAACCAACGCATTTATTATCTCCATTTCTCTAGCAATTAAATTATACTCCTGATCGATAGTTCGTTGTTTTAAATAATTATACCATTCCACTATTCTATTAAATTTCAATATTGCTGCAAGTAGGTCTTCACTTTTCTCAAATAGATTGACGGCTTCTGCAGGAAAGTTTTCAATATTTAAACTTTTCAAATACTTCATTTCTCTTAAAATGGAACTTAATTCTTTATCGAAGTTAAGTTGTATAAGACCTTCTGGCAATTTAACAAGCTGATATTTTGACATACTTGTCTGTATTTGTTCAGGAATTTTTACACACCATTCTTCTAGTATCCGACTTTGTTCTGCAGATAATAATTCAAGCATTTCATTCATTTTTTTAAAGACATATTGAGTATGCTCAGCAGTTAAAATTTCATTTTCAATTAATTTAAATTCTTCTCCGGGCTTTTCTACTCTTTGATACAGTCTTTGGAGCCAGAGAATGGTTCCTGCTACAGGCGGATAGTTTTTCTCAATTGGAGGACCTTCTTTCTTGGCTTGGTCATAAAGCTGTTTTACTATATCAAGTTCTTCGTTGAACATATGAGAAATAATAGGGTATTTTAAAGTTACTTCTTTACTAATTAGATTCCTTGAAAATAGGTTTGCAGCTATATTTAAATATTTGAACATTGTTTCGAGATTAAAACAGTCATCAAAACCTTGTGTAAACACAGCTGCTAGACGTTTGTCAAAGTCAGTACATATTTCTGCAAATTTTTTGTAATCCTTTACGAGTGAATCGTCTTTCGTGTCAAGAACATCATATTGAATGTTCTGAAACATAGAATAGGCTTTGTTGAACTCTTCAAATATCTCTTGACATTTAGTTGCTAAGTAGCGACCTTTAATTCCACCTATCTCTACTTTTTCTAATTTTATGAAATCTAAGTGAGTTTGGAGAATTGTTTTAACTAAATTTAACCTTTCTACAAAGTCTAGTAATCTCTGAAATACGTTCCGTCTATGAAAATTCCACGGTTTTTTTACCGTTATTTCATCTGTGCCTTCAGTAGGAGATTTATAATATGATTCTAAGTTGTCTCTTACATACTCAAAAGAGTTTTGAAATTTCTCCAAAATCTCAATAGCTTTGTCAATTTTTTCAAACATTTCATCTGGTTCTCCTTGAAATATACTGCTGGGATCTAAAGCACTTTCTGCTGATTGAATTAAATGGTTTACAGTCATTTTAAACAAAATAACAATTCTGTTACTTCTGGCATAATATTTTGAACTTGCCCATATTAAACCAATTACATGAACCTAAAATAATATATTTTAGCAGTTATGATTAATACACCATCTCACAATACTGTCTGAAGACTAATCTGTAAAATGTCTTTTTAGCGCAATAATAAATTAAAATTTTTCATTTTACTTATATTGTATATTTATTATGACCAAGATATTTGTAATTTTTGAGATACAGACACCCTATATATATATATATATATATATATATATATATATATATATATATATATATATATATATATATATATTATATATATATATATATATATATATATATATATATATATATATATATATATATATATATATATATATATATGTATATATATATATATATATATATATATATATATATATATATATATATATATATATATATATATATATATATATATATATATATATATATATATATATATATATATATATATATATATATATATATATATATATATATATATATAAACAAACTAAATACAAAGCAAAAACCTATAGGATCACCCCAAATTTAGTAGAGGAACAGTAATGTTAGATGTAGGG
>CM032446.1:122251699-122454199 GCA_019049505.1 Pachyrhynchus sulphureomaculatus | reverse complement strand
AAAAGAACCTCAGGGTCCTACAGAATAATCATTTTTTTATACCAGTTCATATTTTAAAAAGAAGAGTATATCATATGGCCAGACATTATCCATAAAATATGATAAACCTACCCTGTCGTACTACACATTTGCTTATAGGTGAGATCTAAAATAGTTACGTTTAAATTTACCTAAGCAAATGATGAAATAATCTTAAAATTTTTTTAAGTCGCTCGTGATCAGAGACTGATCTCGTCTAAATACTAATTCTGTTAACATTGGAGGAAATAATAACATAACATTTTTAGATGCCTGGACACTGAGAACACTGAAAAAGATATATTATATATTAGAAATTCTCCTTTCAAAAATTCACTATTATATGTTTACCGAAAAATATTTATACTCAAGATTTATTTACTCGCAATTAAAAGGAAAATTTGCTGACACCACACAGTCAAAGAGACTTCCTTCTTTAAAAACTGTAGGTTTCTTTCCTACTGCATATATTTTAAATATATCAAATTTTGACATATTCGTTTTATCCGTCATGTATTGCGATAACGGATCGAGAGTATGACTTAGAGGCCTAATGATTTTTTACAATTACCCTTAATTGTAGAAGCAAAAATAGTTAAAAGTTATAAATACTCAACATTCTCACACTACTTTCATTGGTACGTTATGGTGTGATATTATTTATAAGAAATGTTAAGCAAAGATAAGCTACAGAGATATTTAGGTCTGAAACCCGATATTTCTTTCTACATATTATTTTTATTAAAATTGAAAATAATTTTGAGATTTTCCACTCAAAGAATCCTAAAAAGGATGAATTCACTAAGTAACTTTGCTAACTCTATCTCTCACTCCTTTAACCGTTTATACGTTTAACTGTAAATGAACAACAATAATGAAAAATAACACAATTTTTCGATTCTACGATCTCAAGAATATCCAAAACGAAGTACACCATAATACACACAAACCACCTTCCCTAACCCTCTCTATTGTTTTTAACCCTTTTATATTTGGATATAAATAATTACACTTGTTAATTATCGCAACCAAAAACTAGATAATAAATTTTTTTTTGAGGTTACTCAAATAATAATATTATTTTCAGATCTCTGACATCAGAATATTGGAAAGAAAATGTAATACGATATATTCGAGATATCAAACTTCCTTCTTTCATCCTCTGATTACAAATTTTTAACTACAAATATCTATTCTCAAAATCTGCTCGATCTCAAACAAATAGCAAGAAATTGTACAAAACTTGTGGGCCCTAAAACTTTCACCTCCTTTCCCTCGTGTGATGCTTCAAATATTACATAAAAAATTTAAACGATATCTCATTTGGTTCTAGAGTTATCGACCAACAGGTAGTGTTTGTCTACCTGACAGACCGGAGGAAATGAAAGACTATATTTTTCATGATCTAAGAACCTTAAACCGTGAAGAAATGTAAAAATCTCGGATAACTGAACCAGGAAATATTTACTACAAATCCTATTTGACGGCTTGATCTTTTTCGTTTGTCAATAAACACCCTGAGCCATGGGTAAAGTAAGTCCAGGATATTTTTTGGAAAATATGGTACGCTTATACCGGGTGACAACTATCAAAGGTGAAATTCGGGAATGTGAATATTGTTGGACATCATGCCTATTTTTAATAAATAAATACCTTTTGCTTTTAAGTGATTGAGCATAAACATATTTTGCAAGTTTGTTTACTACTACTAAAATACATTCCATTCAGCCTAAAACATATCCTCTTTTATTCTCTTGTAGCGTATGATTATGTAACTCTTTTAATTTATATTTTGCTTGATATAGCTTTTATGTAACTAATGCATTGTAAATATTTTACTTTAATAATAGTAAACAGGGCAGATTTTTTCATCTCATGTATCAACTTTATTTGCAATCTTACAACTATAATTGATCTGTTGGTTTTGTCTTCAATTTCCTCGACATTGCCCCTTAGTTTCCCAATTTTTATATTACTTTAAGACCTCAAAAGCCCTTTAATAGAAAATTCCCATCTGTTATGTCACGTCGGGTCATTAAGTTCTTTTCTACACACTTCTGCTGCTCTTTAAATCAATTTCTCCACAGTTTTTCTTTCTTATATAACTGCATTTTTTTAATGTGATCTAGCATTTTTGACCTTTGACTCTAATACCGTAGACGAAAAAATTATATTATTATCAACATAATACTTTAATTTATCCTAATACTTATTAGCATAAGACTACTTTTAGAAGTAATTATATTAATATTATCTTCAAAATCAGCTTGTTTTTTTTTTTTTTAATTTACTACTAATATTTTAAGGACTTCGATTAAATCATTAATTATTTGAGAGAGACCGTCGATAGGTAGGATTGGCACCTATAATTGCCTTTAATTTTAGTTCAAGATCTCATAATCTACTTTGTCGGACCTTTCGACTACAGCTTACATTACTTTCTCTGCTAAAGCCAAAGTCCAGTGTTTGCCAAAAAATATACTTACAGAAACAAATGCAAGATTTTTACATTTGTTCACGATTTCCGTTCTCTAGATCTCAGAAAACAGTCTTCTATTTTCGTCAGTCTGTTGATCTGTCGCTCTCTTGACACGATAAATAGCGAACAAAATACGTTATAATCATATTCACAATTAACTCGACCGTCGAATAAATTTATCTTTTTTGTAAAATTTTTATATTTTATTCTTGTTTTTATTAGCCGTATTGTTTAAATTTTCAATGTTCTATTTTAAATTAGTCATCATCAATGTTTAGCCATGAAAAACTTGTCTTTTGAAAACTAGTAAGTAAATTCCGTAAAAATTGATTATAGTATTATCAAAGATTACATTCCATTACAATGGAAAATAGGTTCATATTTCTTTTCCTAATATGATGCCTAGTACCTAAATAATAGAGTAGTTGCAAAATTTTGTATATCCCCCGTTTGTTACAAATGTCAAAATTGATAAAACAACAATTAAAATAGTAGATCCATAAGATAAACTTGATAATGTCAAAAAAAAAAACCGTTACGTTAGGACCACTCCTTAAAAAAACGGATGATCATTATGTTTAAACGGAAACTACTTTACTTTAATTTTATGAAAAAACTTTCCTAAGAAAAATGTTGATAAGGAGAAGAACAAGAGTTTTTAAATTATATTAAATTGAACGCGAAAAGGACAGTCTTACACCTCAACTGACCGTAATATCTGCGGTTTTAGGAAACACCGTTTTTTAAAAAAAGGTGTTTTCAGTAAACCTCTGTTCTTCAGAAAATATAATATATATATATTTTAAAAATATATATATATATATATATATATATATATATATATATATATATATATATATATATATATATATATATATATATATATATATATTCCATTAGATACAAAAAAAGTTGACTAAGGATAATTACTGTTATAAAACGGAAATATATGTATATCTATAAAAGTTAAATGAAACAATACATTACTCAGCCATTCACCCTGAGTGATATCTCTAGAGAACCCTTACCTCAAAAATGAGCTGTGTTCTAAACTGCCTGTAAATTATCTATAACACTAGCTTGTCTTAGGGTAGATTCGTTCTTTATTTTCGCAACCAACTTATATTAGCTTTAAACTAGTCATGCGGGCTACTAGAGAGAGAGGGATACGCCATGAGAGAAAAAATATTGGAAAAAATAAGAGATTTAAAGACTGAGTCATGTCCGGATGAAAATTTCCTTTAAGCCCATTTACTCTATATTTTACTTGTTTATTTAGGCCTAATATTTGAGAAAGGTATATCGTAGTAATAAAGCCTATCTGCCGACACTATGTTTAAAAAAAATATTCAGTATATCCCCAAAAGTGTAAAGTTTAATGTAAATATGAACATAGCACAACGTTAAAATTTCAGAAGACAAAAAGGTGATTATTATCATTACGGTAATTTAAGAATAATTTTTTAGGTATTGCTAAACTTTTACTAGCTAAAAAGGGCGTCATGAGGATAGTTCTTGAAAATTTAAGGACGTAACTTTCTTTATTCACTGTTCAGAGTAGTCTCTTCCCTAAAAGAAAGTTCTACATAAACGACAATAACAAATTCAACTTTATATGCGCCGAGTTTTCATAAGCCAATAGTACATTAAGAAAGCGAAGGGAAATAAGAAAATCTATGATAAGGTATTTTAAACTTAGATGATAAAATATGAATTATTAACCATAAAAACGATTAAAAAAAGGAACAAGGAAAAGTTATTTTAGCACTCGGCAGCGCTACTTCTCTAAGACAAATTGTTATCTAAAAAGTCATTACATACTGACTGATTATATAGATTAAAAAACTTATGAATACCGAGTTTTCGTTAGATGCGTCAATATTAATATGAAAGAAAATAGGTTAGACACAATCTGAATGTGAAAATTTAGGTTACTGAAAAATTTTATCAGAAATAAATTTATTGTATACAGTCAGGGGTTTACTATAACATTTTGTTTTGATAATTTGAATATAATATATATACATATGTATATATATATATATATATATATATATATATATATATATATATATATATATATATATATTATATATATATATATATTATATATATATATATATATATATATATATATATATATATATATATATATATATATATATATATATATATATATATATATATATATATATATATATATATATATATATATATATATATAATATATATATATATATATATATATATATATATATATATATATATATATATATATATATATATATATATATATATATATATATATATATATATATATATATATATATATATATATATATATATATATATATATATATATATATATATATATATATATATATATATATATATATATATATATATATATATATATATATATATATATATATATATATATATATAATTTAATAGTTAAATTTTTACAAAAATAGTTTTTTTCCTTTACCAAATTTAATAACTAGAGCCAAATATCAATAGAAAATATATTAATAAAGGATTCTCTCAATCCAAAACCACAAATAACCATGTAGCACTACAAAGTGCTTTACAGTGGGGTTTGACGCCCAATTTTCCTTTCCTGACAGCTTCTTCTCGTTGAACCCTACCGGTTCCTGACAGCAGCTCATATATCGTAGAACGTGAGTGTCAGTTATAAATATACTGCTGAAAAGGTGTTTAATAAAAAAAATAGTGTCGTAATAAACTAGTCAATGAAAAATGGAGATGAAATTTAGACAAGGTTTTATTCATAAAAATGAACATCAAATAATGTCTACTTACCTTGATGCTAAAAAGTTTATGTAGAGAACTCTTCTGTCGATTGTCTAGGTAAGATAAATGTAATAGGTCGTAATAAACTAGTTAATGAAAAATGAAGTTGAAATTTAGATTCATAAAAATGAACATCAAATAATGTCTACTTACCTTGATGCTAAAAAGTTTATGTAGAAAACTCTTCTGTCGTTTGTCTAGGTAAGATAAATGTAATAAGTCAGATGAAAAGCTTTCATCTTAATAGATACTTAGTTTTAAAAAATTTATTGATTTTACTATCAAACTTATCATATAAAAAAAAGTTAACTCTAAATACTCAGTATTGAAAATATTATTACATTTAGTTTCATAAATGTAATGAGTATTCAAGAAATCACTAGTCCTATTAATGCTCTCTTGTTGGCTGCAGTAAAACTAGTTCTGGATATCAAAATGTACTCTAGCGACAAAGTGTTTCTCAGATATTTATATAGAATTGCATAGAAACTCGTTGCTTACAAAGATAACATAAGGAAAATTGGTACGACAACAACTATATTTTCTTCACTAATTCCTCCATTGTAAGAAATTAACCCAATATCTAAAAGTTGTTTTTTCAGCTTTCCGAATATAATTTTATATTGCAGGATGTCCTACACAATTACTTAAACTTACAATTTTTTTAAGAAAACCACTTTCTTTCACAAATTCTAGAATGTTTAGAAAATCGAAGTATTTCACACATGCATTTATACCTTGTTGATAATAATCAACCAAACCATCGTAAATATGGGTATGTTCTGAGCTGCTATCTATAGCATCAAAAAGCTGTTCGTCAACCAAATTACAAAATATTTTACACAAAATTGAATAGGCTACTTTCTATTCCAGTCCTTCCATTGCAGATAGGATATGAATATTTATTTTATTTTATTTTTATTTTTAAGAGCATATAATCAGAGTGAGATAAACGAAAATGAGGGAAAGGAGGTATTATATTTTGGAAGGTAATTGAATAGTATAATTGGCAGTACAGGACAGAACGAAATTATGACACTAATACGATGTAAACAAAATAAGCGATATATATATATATATATATATATATATATATATATATATATATATATATATATATATATATATACGGCCGGAAAATCATATATAGACCACATATACATTATAAAACAAACAATGGAAAAAAAAAAAAAAAACTGGCAAAGAATAGAGAAGTTCATCTAGCCTTCATAGACATAAGAAAGGCCTATGACTCAGTACCAAGACAAAGATTATGGAACGCAATGAAAGAAATAGGCATTAACAAAGAACTAATATACGCAGTAAAAGCCCTCTACGAAAACAACACAGTGAACATAAAAATAGGACATAAAATAGGGAAGAGACTCCAAACATCAAAAGGCCTATTACAAGGATGCTCTACATCTCCAACACTATTCAAAATATACCTCGAACAAACAATAAAAAAACGGAAGCAAAAATGTAGTGGAATGGGAGTCCCAATACGAGAAGATTACTTATATACTCGCAGACGACCAAGTAATCATAGCGCAAGATGAGGAAGATATGGTAAGAAAACTGAAAGAAGAATACACTAAAGCAGGATTAGCAATAAACTTTGATAAAATGGAATATCTAACAACAAAGGAGGGAAACGTGGAAAATCAAGTCGATAACGAAACAATAATCAAAGGAACCGATAAATTTAAATATTTAGGAACCATCATTTCAAAAAACGCAACATCAGAAGAAGAGATTAAAGCTAGATTAGGGCAAAACGCGGACATGCATAAGACAATTAAATTCGATCCTGTGGGACAAGTACATTACAAAGAGAAACGCATATACAAATCGATAATACAAAGCATAATGACATATGGGTTAGAAACATGGACGATCAACAAAAGAAATAAATCTAAAATTAACGCGGTAGAGATGGAGTATTGGAAAGGATGTTGTAGAGTGACACGTATGGAGAGAATAACAAATGAAGAAATAAGAAGCAGAAATGAACATCAAAGAGAACGCAATAAACACCATTGAAGAAAAACGATTAAAATGGTATGGACATATAAGACGGAGCGAAGATAATAGGTGGATAAAGAAAATAACGGAGTGGAGCCCTATAGGGAGAAGAAAAAAAGGAAGACCCAGACGATCGTGTAGAGACGATGTGGACGAGGCTATGGAGGACAGGGGTCTAACAGATGAAGACTGGGAAGATAGAAATGGATGGAATCAAAGGCTGAGAGAAGGAAGACAGCGTCAGCTGTAGAAAATCCTTGACATATATATATATATATATATATATATATATATATATATATATATATATATATACAGTGCGACCTCGATAATCCGGACTAATTAAAATCGCGGTGATCCGAATTAGTAAATAATTCGAATTATTGAAGCAGGACATTATTTATATAAAAAAAAAAAACGAATCATTTAATACGAAACAACTAAGAAATAGTACATACATAGAATAATATTTAAAATAGAAGCATATCTTATCAAGTTTTATCTTATTTTGTAAAAAAATTGTAATTTTTGTTTGCTTGACCCTTCTCTGGTTCATCATAAAAGCAATTTCTTTTAATCTTTGAAGTACAAGAACATCACTTAGAGGGATATCATTTTCTTCTGCCCATCTCATGCATACATTGAAACTTTTAACTGCCTCATCATTCTTCACAGTGTTCTTAAAATTCTGGTTTGTATTAGTATTTAACTCTGAACCTTCATTATCACTCTCGTGTTGTTCATGTATATCATCTATGTCTTCCAGTGGTAACAAATCTTCATCATTTTCAAGCCAATTACATATTTAAACATTCGTGAGATTCTGCTCAGTGAGAACATTCAGCATATCTGAAACATCTATTAAATATTTACGAATTAACCAAAAAAATACTAAAAGAAAAATTTCAGGCTTTACCTTTACTTTCTTCATTCGTGGAAAGCAAATTGTGCAGCAATTCACTCAGAGGAATCAGATCTTCAGCATCATATTCACTGTCTGAGTTGGTATCTGCCACATAAGCCATAATTTTGTGCCAGCACTTCTTCAAGTTTTCCCATAAATTGTATAGTAGACATACAGCATCTTTTAAGTTATTGCTTTTTAATAACCTAACAAGGTTCTCTTCATTATTTGATAAAATATGGGCTAAAAGACTTTTCCGATAAAATAATTTTATCAGTCTGATTGTATTCTGGTCCATAGGCTGCAAAAGTGCAGTACAATTTGGTGGAAGAAATAATGTTGTAAACTGTCCATCCTCACCAGTCAGCTCTTCTATAGTTTCCATGGCTCAAAGCGTTATCAACGATTAGCAGGGCTGTTTCACGCAAATTGAGACTTCTTAAATGACTTTTGATAAAAGAATGATGAAACCAGAAAATTGCTGTAGTCATCCCTGCATTGGCAGATGATTTGTACTCAACGGGTATGTTCACATTTTTAAAAGCCCTCGGATTTTTTGCCTTTCCTATCACTAACAACTTTAATTTTTGTGATCCATCAGCATTGCAACATGCTAGAAAGGTAACGCGTTCTTTGTTTATTTTTCGACCTGGTGCGGTCTTTTCCTGAGAGCGAACCAGCGTTTTTTTTCAGGCAACATTTTCCAATACAGAGCTGATTCATCTGCATTGTATATTTGAGTAGATCCAAGGTTTAATTCTTTTATCTTATCTGCGAAAGGACCGACGACACTTTCATCATTGGATAGTTTTTCGCCACAAACTTTTGAAGCACGCAGACCATGTCTTTGTCTGAAGTTAGAAATCCAGCATTTGCTAGCTCTAAAATTATTATTCCCGTAGGTTTCAGTGTAAAACTGTTTTGCTTTGCCTGATAAAATGTCGTAGGAAATTGGGACGTGCCTTGATCGTTGCGTACAAAAGCATGTATACAAACGAGTTTCCATTTCTGGATATTCGGCTTTTCGTAAGGTTTTTCTGACTCTAGGACCGGAATCACATTTGGAAATAAATCTAAAAGAAGTTACACGTCCATAGTGAGTGTCCAAAATTATTTTTAAAATAAATCATATATACATACTTTTTGATTTTCCCTTGCTTCTTTTTTATATCCGAAATTGTGGATGTTCCTACTCCGTATTCATTTGCCAACACTTTTCCGCTTTCACCAAGAACTAGTCTTTCTCATATATCGGACTTTGTTTTATTGCTAGTGTAATATGTTTTTCTTTTAGAAGGCATTTTAATATGTAGGTACACATATGTAAAAAAAAAAAAAACGTTTGCATACTTATATGAACCACACGGTTTGTGTGAATCCCAGATGTATTAGACTGAAAGTTAGGGGAATCTCCTCAATATCGATTTCAGTTTTCCCATGTAGTTTAAATTAAGTAGATGTCTAAAAACGTAGGTCCGGATTATCCAGTAGTATCAAATCCGGATTATAAAGTACACAATGCAATAGAAATGTTTGTCCGGATTATTAAAGAATCCGGTTTAATGGAGATCCGGATTATCGAGGGGGCACTGTATATATATATATATATATATATATATATATATATATATATATATATATATATATATATATATATATATATATATATATGGGATAGTCCATTTGTAAACTGTAAAGCCATATATGTTTTATGATTGTTGTTAGTTGGTTTTTTACTTATTATGGTATTGTAAAAGTTATGAATTCCCACCACTCAAAAAACGTTTTGAAAACTACAAAATTCGGTTATGTCACAAATCATACAATCTGCTCTCATCCAATTTTTCCAGGCTTAAAACCAAAACCCCATATAATAAAAAAAGTATCATAGTCTACGAAATCAAATGTAATAACTGCGAAGGAATATACATCGGTCAAACAAGCCAATATCTAGAAAATAGAATCAAAGGCCATAAATACGACAAAAAAAAACAGCACAGCTCTTACAAATCATGAAATGAATAAAAGTCATATCTTTGATTTCAAAAACATCAAAATTATCAACACCGAAATAAATACAAAAAAAAAGAGAAATACTCGAATCCATACACATTCAGATGACGCCCACTGCAATAAACGAAAACACAGATGTAAATAACCTAAACCGTATCTACCTACCAGACATATAAAGTCCTTCAAGTTAAGTGGTTTGTTTGTAGAAAGTAAAAATGTGTTTTTAACAGTGATTTAAAATTAACACCCCATACAACGAACTACTTTCTAAGGTAAGGCCCTCATTAATGTATACAGTTAAGTGTCAAACTGATTAATTACTTATCTATATTTAATTCTTTTAATGTCATCTTTTAGAACAAATTTTGAAGAAGACCTCTTCCGAAGGTCGAAACGTCAATAAATATATAACAGATCCAAGAATAGTTTTAATTATCTAATTCCAAGAACACGTAAATTATAATATATATATATATATATATATATATATATATATATATATATATATATATATATATATATACATATATATATATATATATATATATATATATATATATATATATATATATATATATATACCAAGATCAAAGAACCTTACACTCAACAAAAAAAGAAAGAAAAAATTATATATATATATATATATATATATATATTATATTCAAATTAACAGCGTAACTGTAAAATGTAAATGCTTGTATTATATTAAATACAAAATGTTATATTAAACTCCTGACTGTATACAATAAATTTATTTCTGATAAAATTTTTCACTAATCTAAATTTTCACATTCAGATTGTGTCTAACCTATTTTCTTTCATATTAATATTGAAGCATCTAACGAAAACTCAGTATTCATAATTTTTTTAATCTATATAATCAGTCAGTATGTAATGACTTTTTGGATAACAATTTTTCTAATTTGTTTTAGAGGAGTAGCGCTGCCGAATGCTAAAATAACTTTTCCTTTTTCCTTTTTTTAATCGCTTTTATGGTTAATAATTCATATTTTATCATCTAAATTTAAAATACCTTATCATAGATTTCCTTATTTCCCTTCGCTTTCTTTATTTACTATTGACTTATGGAAGCTCGGCGTATATAAATTGAATTTATTATTGCGGTTATGTAGAACTTTCTTTTAGGGACAAGACTACTATCAACAGTGAATAAATAAAGTTGCACATGCATCTATACCTTGTTGATAATAATCAACCAAACCATCGTAAATATGGATATGTTCTGAGCTGCTATCCATAGCATAAAAACAGCTGTTCATCAACCAAATCACAAAAATATTTTACACAACACAAAAAAGGCGGGTGGGCAGCGATTTTTCGCTATTTTTTAAAAATAATACAAAGAAAAGTGCGCGCAAGTATTACATTATATATGTATTTTTACTCGTGTTTTCACAAGCTTTCATCTGACACCACACTCGATGACCTAGTAAAAAAAATTTTTTTTTACTTCCGATGTCACCCCCAAAAACTAACCCCTAAGTCAAAATTTAACTTTCAAAACTACATGGCTCTGATGAGGCCATCAATTCCTATATTATTACCAAATTTCAACTTTCTACGACAAATAGTTTCGGAGAAAATCGGGTGTGACAGACAGACAGACGGATAGACAGACGGACAGACATACGGACAGATACCGAAGTCATCTTATAAGTGTTCCGTACGGAACACTAAAAATAGTAAGGTCAGTAAATGATACTATTACTAAGTTTTAAATATATCACAAAATAGTGAATATTTCTTCACTTGGCCCAAGTAATCACCAATTTTAATTTATTAATCAATTTTTGTATCATCTTATTTCTTAAATACATCTTGGAAGATGCGCTATTTTGTGTGGACACAACAAATGTATTGAAAAGAGGCAGAATATTAAGTATTTGAGTATCTAATCTAATCTGTTCATGATTTCCGCACTCATGCCGCTCCTGGAGCGCTTTAGGGACTTCCCTGCAGCACGTGTGCTAGACCCATAAAAAAAAATGGTCATTATTATAGTACAGAATAACTTATCTACTTATCTTTGGTGGGTCGAACTATGTAATAACTTATTTTTCCAAAATGGTCTACGCGCTTTGAAAATATTTTGTGCGCCCCACTCTAGGCAAAACTTTAGGTCAGGAATTGTGTATATGGGAATCTTTCGCTTTTTATCTCCCATTTCATTACATTAATAATAGTATAGAGTATCATCCTAGGTGCATTCTGCCTGTCGTAGAAGGCCACTAAAAGAACAAGTTAAATGGTAGGATGCCCAGATCCGACCAGGCTTCGTCCGGTGTGATACCATCGCATCGGCTTAGGTTGCGTAAAGTTGTTTAACGTTTCGTGGCTGTGCCGATATCTCCAGATTCACTGTGGAAAGAATACCGTGGTGAAGCTCCCATCAAAAAACTTCGAAGGTAAAATAGCCCTCCGTTCAGATTTCTGCCTGGAGACTGATTCGGGGACGTCAACATGCGGAGATCGCAATTTTAAAATGGATTTTTTTAACATGCGAGGTCTAAACTCAAATATAAATTTAATGCAGCAACATCTTCAATCAAATAAGCCTCATGTACTCGCTTTATGCGAAACCAAGGTCAGTTCGTCGATCAGAACAATCAACTTCCTCTTTTCTGGGGATGACTTCTATTCCCGGTTTAGGGGTAACTTTGTTATCTGGATTAATGTCAGAAGCGACCTCTCTTGTCAACAAGAAGAGGCTTTAGACTCCTGAAACTTTGATGTTATGTGGTTAAAAATAAGGTCTAAAAAATGACAAGGTTTATCAGCTGCCTTTGTCTATCATTAAGTTATACTAACTTTAGAACACTTTACGCTTCTCTTTCAGATACCATCGATCATTAGAAATTAATTATCTAAGTGCCGAAATTGCCATCCTGGCGACATTAATCTCCACAACATCAACTGGTTGGTATTCAAATACGACCGACCAATAAGGTGGTGAAGCTGGATCATTCTCAATCAGTTATGGTTCTAGTCAGCTTACCGATGAACCAACACGAATTCCTGATCGAGACGGACAGTTTGCCAGTTTTCTTGATCTATTTTTAATCACCAATTCGTGCTCGGATCAGATGGAAATAAAGTATCGACAAAACGAAGAAGATTTACAAACACCGAATTAGAGACAAACTTCTTAACTGCCCCAACAACTTCAAGTCCTTTTGATCAGTCTCTAAGGCCCTTAGTCAAAATTTCACCAAATCCACTATACCCCTGCTCACACAGCCGGATAATATTCTTGGAATAACACTTCTTGAGCGGCCAGATAATTCAGTTGCAACAACACCTGTTGAGAAAGCGAACTTGTTGGCTGAACTCTTTGCTTCACATTCTACTGTCGATTTCCAAAAAAAACACCACCCACTATTCCCATAGTGCAGTCAGGGATACCCAATATTGTCTTCAGACAGCATATCAGAAAACATATTTTAATGAAGCTAGACATCAAAAAATGTTTGACGATGATGGAATACCTCCCATAGTACTCAAAAAATATGCAAGCGAACTAACTCCAGTTTTCTGTAGACTTTTCAACTTATCCTACAGAAAGAGAATATTTCCTTCCTGTCGGAAATAAGCTACAGTTCAGCCGATATCTAAAAAGGCAAGAACACCTTGAATAAAATCTACAGACCATTCGCACAGCTTTCAGTAATATCGAAAGTTATGGAAAAGGTTATTAATCATCATTTTTAATATAACTAAAATGATTTAATATTATTACCGATCATCAATATGGCTTTAATAAGAAAAGATCATCAGGAGACCTTATGTACCACATGTTTGTCATAACGCAATTTTTTTTTTTTTTTTTTTTTTTTTTTTTTTTTATGGGTCTAGCATACGTGCTGCAGGGAAGTCCCTAAAGCGCTCCAGGAGCGGCACGAGTGCGGAAAAAGCGATTCACGTTGTTCTTGAATCGCTGTAAATTGTACTCGGTGGGAAACACAGCGCTGGGCAAATTATTCCAAAGGGATGACGTTCTCCATATAAAAGATTGCTTGAAAAGCGTTGTACGCGGGAGTAACAAGCTGAACCTCATACGGATGCGAAGCACCAGCGCGACGTGTATTTCTAACATGCACCGCTTTGGGAGGAATTAAGCGGGCTACATCCTTCGAACACTTTCCATGAAAATACTTGTAGAACAGACTCAAGTCGCCAACCGTTCTTCGATGTTCCAGCGAATCAAGGCCGCCGGTCAATTCCGGGTCCCCAATCAGACGGACCGCTCTTCTCTGAACAGAATTCAACAAATGCAGTGTATGTTTGGGAGCGGAGCCCCAAACGTGGGAGCAGTATTCCATAGTTGGTCGAATTTGGGCTTTGTAAAGAATTAACAGTTGCTGTGGGGTGTAAAGCTTTCTGGTTCTAAATAATATTCCCAACTTTTGAGAAGCTCTCCTTGCTATGCCTGCAACATGTTCATGCCAAGACATATTTGCTCCCAAACTAACGCCCAACAAATTGAGCGACGATGCTAGGGGAATGGAGTGCCCCGACATAACTATGTCGGGTTCAGCAACGTTAACTTTTTTAGAAAAAACTGCCGCTTGGGTTTTTGTAGCGTTAAATTCCACTTGGTTACTGTCACCCCAAGATAGAATTTCTTCCAGGTCTTTGTTAAGTTGAACGACCTCCTGCTGTCTGCGGATATTCGCCTGAGCAGCCGATGTCCGAGCGTTCAAGGTGAATGAAGAGACAAGCGTACTGTCATCTGCAAAGCTATAGATTGGATTCCCGGTCTTTTCCAGCAGATCGTTAATGTAAATGAGAAAGAGAGTAGGAGACAGTATGGAGCCCTGGGGCACACCGGCGTTGATAGTGAGGGTGTTAGAAAGAAATCCGTCGACCGCCACTCGTAAAGAACGCTCTCTGAGGAAACATGAGAGCCACAAAAAGAACCTTTCAGACATACCATAAGAGCGTAACTTAGCCAACAGTCCATCGTGCCAAACACGGTCGAATGCCTTGGATATGTCAAGAGCAACCGCTCGAGATTCTCCAAGGTGTTCAATTGCGTTGTTCCAAACATGTGTTACATAAGTCAGAAGATCTCCTGTTGATCTATGTTTACGAAAACCATATTGGTGATCGCTAATAATATTGAATCGTTCAAGATATTTTAGAAGATGCTCATTGATAACCTTTTCGATGACTTTCGATATTATTGAAAGCAGTGCAACTGGTCGGTAGTTATTTGGCAAGGTCTTCTTACCTTTTTTAGGTATCGGCTGAACCGTGGCACATTTCCAGCAGGACGGAAATATTCCCTTTCTGTAGGATAGGTTAAAAAGTCTACAGAAAACTGGTGTTAGTTCCCTTGCACAGTTTTTGAGAACTATGGCAGGTATTCCGTCAGCGCCAGAAGCCTTCTTGGTGTCTAGCTTCATTAAAATACGCTTTATGATGCGCTGTCTGAAGACAACATCGGGCATCCTTGACTGCAATATGGGAATAGTAGGTGGTGTTTTTCCTTGGAAATCGACAGTAGAATGTGAAGCAAAGAGTTCAGCCAACAAGTTCGCTCTCTCAACAGGTGTGGTTGCAATGGAATTATCTGGCCGTGTGAGTGGTGGTATAGTGGATTTGGTAAAATTTTGACTAACTGCCTTAGCGACTGCCCAAAAGGATCTGGAATTGTTGGGACAAGCGAGAAGTTTGTTTCTAATTCGTTGATTGTGTGCCTCCTTGGTTTCGTCGATAATTCCCTTGCATCTGTTCCGGGCATGAACAAAGATGTTACGATTTACGGTGTTAGGATTTTCACGCCATTGTCGATAAGCAATATGTTTAGAAGCAACAGCTTCTTTGCATTTTCGGTCGAACCAAGGCTTGCCGTTGGAGGAGCATTTCTTCGAAAAAGGGATGTAAGCTTCCATACCAGCCAAAATAACATCGGAGACCTCCCTGGCGCAGTCAGATGGGTTATCGGATCGAAAACAAATGTCCATCCAAGGGAAAGTTCGAAAGTATTCCATAAGATCTTCCCATTTAGCAGATTTGTAGTGCCAAATCTTGCGCGGCCTAGGCGCCTCTCTGTCACTGATTGGCAGGATACTCGATGTCGAAAGCAGTTTATGGTCGGAAGAACCTAACGGCGGATTTACGGTGACCGTGTAAATCTCCGGATTGGTGGTTAAAAACAGATCAAGAAGACTGGCGAACTCCCCGTCTCGATCAGGGATCCGTGTTGGTTCGTCAATAGCAATTGAACATTTTGGAGAATCTCAAGCGGTTGCACTTGATATATCCAAGACATCCGACTGTGTGGCATGACGGATTGTTGGCTAAATTACGCTGTTATGGTTTTTCTGAAAGATTCTCTTTAGGGCTCTCGGATTTCCTCAGAGAATAAAAGCAGTGCATAACAAAGAGAGCTTCTCAAAAGTGAGGAAAACTCATTCGTACTAAAAAGCATTACACTCTACAACAACTGTTAATTCTGTACAAAGCTCAAATTCGACTAACTATGGAATACTGGTTCTATGTTTGAGACCCTGATCCCAAACATACACTGCATTTGTTGGATTCTATTCAGAAGATAGATGTTCACCTGATTGGAGACCCAGAACTCACCAGAAACCATATCTTGGAACATCGAGGAACAGTTAAAGACTTGAGTTTATTCTACAAGTATTTTATGGAAAGTGTTCGATGGATGTAGCCCGCTTACTTCCTCCAAGAGCAGTGCATGCTATTAATACACGTCGCATTAATACAACACATCCATATGAGGTGCAGCTTACTCTTACAAGACTTTTCAAGCAGTTTTTTATATGCAGAACATAATCCCTTTGGAATGATTTGCCCATTACTGCGTTTCCCGTCGTGTACAACTTAGAGCTACTCAAGACTAAAACGAGTCGCTCTTTCCACTTACGCGTTGCTCATGTAGCGTTTTATGGATTTTCTTGTAGCACGTGTGCTACACCAATAAAAAAAACCTAGTTTAGTAACTATATTTTGTAATTTCATGTTTTGGTGAAAATATTGTATTACACTATTAATTAGTAAAAAATAAGGTAATCATCACTATCCTCATCATTATTGCATATTAAGCTTACTCTTTAATGGAAATGGAAACACAAACTGATTTCTTACTATAATAAAAACGAAAGATGTATCTTAATTTAGATAATTTTTTTTAAATGTTATTTTCTTACCAGAGGCTTTATATGGGGCTCCGTTTCCAAAAAATCATTGTCGAAATTTACAAAATGGGGAATCAGAGTTTTTAAATACTTGCAAATATCTCTCGCTTCAACCAAGGCAGCCACAATATCTTTGAAAAGAATTTGGAAAGACTTGGATATGTACTTTTAGTCAGTTCAAGATATTCTCCCATTTTCTAAAATGTAATAATTTTTAAAATAATTATAATTTAAAAATAGTTTCTTGACCATGGTTAATTTGACAGCCTAAATAACTAAGGCAACGTTACCAAGTAACAGTATAAAAAACTTAAACTAACAATATAATGCAGTTTTATTACAGACAAAATACGCAATGCAAACGTTTGACCGAGCGATAAACGTCATAATACACTGACAAAAAATGAGTTAGCCTTAAGAACTTCTTTAAACAAATTTGTAAAGAAAATACATTCGGGTTTATTTAGTTTAGTAGACGGATAACAAACAAAATTAACATTTTCTAGAAAATTAAACAAAAATTTGCTTTAACTACCATTTTGTAACGACTTCAAATAATAGAAACTGTGCCATATTTTAGTACTTATATGCTTTCATGCTCGTTAACGATCTGGTTTCCCATGCCCTTTATTCAAATTCAAAATCTGCAAAAAACTTTTATTATATAAAGTCGTTTATAATTTTGAAAACATCTCAATGGTTTTGACGGCTATATATAAAGATGGCTTATTTTTTTTTGCGTACGCCTAAAGGTTCCAATATCATTCATCAAGCATAAAAATAAACCAGCTGTAACCTAAGCTATTACAAAGTAACGAATTTATTTTAATGTTGGTAATGCATACCCAAAAGTACCATATGTTACTTATCCTATATTATCTAAATGAAAACAAAAGGATCTAGAATGATAACTATTAATACTTTATGCAATTTATAATAATTTTGTTGTTAATTATGATTCAAATTTCACAGAATCGACTAAAACTAAACTTTGGTAGAGTGGTATTATACAAATTAAATGAAAGGTTTAATCTTAATTTAAAACTCGTTTAAAAATATCTAATGGTAATCAGACGATATTTATATATATATATATATATATATATATATATATATATATATATATATATATATATATATATATATATATATATTATGTTGGGAATGTGGAATCTTTGGCACAATGACACTACTCAGTATATATCACCACTACACCAAACTTTTTATTTTTTGTATTCGACCCACGTTTCGCTAGCCATGTTAGCTTCATCAAGAGCGATGATTGACTGCCAATCATCGCTCCTCATGAAGCTAACATGGTTAACGAAACGCGCGTCGAGTAGTCGTGATATATACTGAGTTATATATATATATATATATATATATATATATATATATATATATATATATATATATATATATATATACGTAGGCCAGAAAACATTTCGATTTTTTCACATTTATGATGCTGTTTTGGCAGCATTCTTAAACTTAATTAAATAACGTATACCTCTGTATGAAATATAATGATAAGTGATCGCAGGCTGAAGGAGAGTGAATTTTTGAATATTAAAGTGACTATAAAACTAAATAGTTTATAACCTAATTTTTTTACAAGCTATTCAAAAATTGTACAAACTTTTAAAAATTAGCTTTTTGTGTATTATCTTGAAACATATACCTATATTATATAGTGCAAATGGAAAATTAAACAATAAGATGCGAAGATTTTAAGATCTGAAAAAATAAATTCAACCGCAAAATGTCATTGAAATTTTCGCAACCTTCGCAAATTTTTAGGTTTTAGTTTGGTTTAAATACCGACTTACACAGACAGTAAATTTTACAAATTATTAAATAGGCTTAAAGGAAAAAAACTGGTCAAGTGCAAGTTGGACTTGCGCAATTATTGTTCCGTTCCGTGAATGCCTATGAAATAAAAATTTTTGTTATGAAGTTATAAAATGATCAGTGAATTCTCAGAACACACCCCAAATGAAATTTCAATAATGTATAATAGTTATATCATCTTAGCTACCTAATAGCCAATAAATCAATCTAGCTTAATCTACAATCTAGTAATAAAAAGGGCAAATCAAATATTTCCTACCTAAATATTTGTTTAATTAAAAACAAATGAAATAAAATTATTTTATCTGTAGAAGCGCGACGCGCGGTGCTAAAAATATATTAACCTCCAGTATACTGTTGTGAGACATAGTTTTTATTATTATTTTTTTATACTAGATTCATTATGCAACGTAATGCACTTGTGATAATTTTTGCTTAATCTACACTTTATTAAGAATATTCCAGAATTTTTTCAAAATTTTTTGATCACTACTTTTCAGATATGGTAGGAGGAAAGGGATTATGCACATTATTCATACATATTTTCATACTTCACTGTTCACACATATTTTTCAATTCGTGTTTTCACACACTTTTATTTGACACCCCACTCGATGTTTGTTAATTTTTTTTTTCACTTCCGATTTCACCCCGCAAAACTAATCCGTTAAGTCAACTATGAAAACTACACGACTCTGATTAGGCCATCAAGATCTACACTTGTGCAAAAATTTCAACTTTATATGTTAAATAGTTTCGGAGAAAATCGGATGTGACAGGACGGGCAGGCGGTCACCGAAGTGATCCCATAAGTACGAAACACTAATTATGAGAAATTATATGTTTTATATGCTGTTTTATATACTGGTTTAGCTGCGAAAGCTACGTTTCCAATTTAAGATATATTTCATTAAATTCCAATAAAAACCTACTGATCCTGATTTTCTGCTAATTATTATTAATTATTTTATGTCTTGTTCACAACTTAAAATTTTATGCAAGAGTAGGTTGGATTTAACTGTAACTTGAACCTTTAAGTCTAGATATCTTACCGATATATCTTACAAAATCAAACACATGAACCGTCTAAATGATAGGATTGCAAATCGGAACTAAAAACAAATATACTTTGAGCTAAAGCTTTGACCATATATATACACTCTAGTACACAAACAGTAATGGATATTTTTTTGAATACTCGTAAAAAAATATTTAAACATAAATTGCGATACAACACAACACTAGTTATACACAAATACGCCTTTATGCCTACAATAAGACATGTCTATAGAAATCTATATACTCGTATGTATCAGCATATAGTATATAAATACAATTAAATTAAAATTAAGATAAGTTTTAATTATACACAAACACGAGAACTCGGGTACCCCTCCTATTCTATATCATCCGTGTTCTTCGCCCACCGATTCGATTTCTACTATTATCCTCCCTATTGCAAGACGTCCATACCACTTTAAACCATATATTCACCGTTCTCTCATTCTCGCGAATAAAGAATCAGGTTAAAAGAGGTTGCGTCGAACATATTATGTTATAGGTCATTTTTAGGGTTTTGGAGTTAAGAAAACCGAAAAACGTGGCATCTAAAGAGATACTAAAGTAGTGATGGTGAGAACTAATCTATGAAATTGGTTCAAAATTTTTGAATGTGTTCCTAATTGGGCTAACCAGACTTTGCTGTAGAATGTAGTTAATATACTAGAATTGTCATTCTGTTTATTTTAAATATGTTTTTGATTCAATTTTTTCCTAAAAATGGTATGAATTTTTTTATCTGATTATTAATTTATAGTTTGGGCCGAAATGGAACTTGAAAAAAAAATCTGGAGGAGATCTCTTAAGAATAGGATGAATTTCTGAAACATTTTTTTTTGACATGTCATAATGAATTTGCAATCTCCTCATTAGTTGAATCATTGTATTTTTAAATAGTGTCATTTAATTCTCTACTTAATTTCCATTGGAGTTTTTGGATTCATAAAAAGATGTTCAAATCTTCTACTACAGGACACTACCAGAAGTCATCATTTTAGTTAAATAAATTTTCAAACGAAACAATTTAAACAACTATTTATGTTTATTTTATTAGGGCTGACAATTGTTTCGACACAATGTGTCTTCTTTTGGGGCAAGATGCAAATTAACTACAAAGTTTGTTACAAAATTTATAAGCTACCTTGTTATAAGGGCTAAATTAATAAAAACAATATCAACGATAATACCAAACAAGTTCAATAAAGGAGACCCCCCCATCCACTTCCAATTGATGGTTGAGTAATAAACCTGAGGATTTTTTTCTAGTTAATCTGTACCTGCTCTAAACAATTCAGTAATTTCCCTTTCTTTTCATTGTGCAAAATTTTAAAATCATCATTGAAAGTATCATTTTCATCTGTTATGTGTGTTATATTATTTTCCAATCCATAACTTTGTTTATGTTTCTTTATTCTTTTACAAAAAGATTTGCCTGGTTGTCCTATATAGGTTTTATTACAAGTGCCACAGCATAATTCGTTAATTCCTGTTTTATTTTCTTTTTTGTTTTTAGTTTTATTATTTTTAATAAGTCTCGGAATGCAATGTTTATATGATTTTTTATGAAAAAAATATTGAATTTTATTGGTCAGTTTACCGGTATAAGTGAGTGTCTGAAATTTATCTTTCTTTAGTTTTTTATGAAGGTACACAAGTTCTAAAGTTTTTGTTTGTTTTTTTCATTAAAATATTATCTACAAACTCACTCTTGTATGCATTGTTTATACTAATTTGTTTTTGTGTGTAAGTGTATGTGTATTTAATTCTTTCAAAACATTTTCTTCAGTTTATGGTGTATTTATTAGTTTATGCGGACGGATGGTTAGAATTAGCTTGTATAGTTATATCTAAGTAGGTTGGTTTATGGAAGATTACAAAATCATGTTGATCCATTTTGTTATTGAATTTAATCGATTTATTTGTTTCTATTTCTATTGTAAAAGTAATATTATTAAATAGTTGGTTAATATAATCTAGAAAGAGTTTTAATTGTCTGTTTGTACCGGCAAAGCATGTCAATATGTCATCTACATAACGTTACCAATAAAAGAAGTTTCAAACAGATGAGAATTACTAATTTTTTGTTCTAAATTGTCCATGAAAATTTCAGATTAAAATGGACTAAAAGGGTTTACCGTTATTAAACCTTTCCTACTCTTTATAATACTGAATTTATAACGCACTCTTTTTGGACCACCTGCTGTAATATATGATGTTCCCACGAATTAAATCATCTCTCAATATGGTACTAATTATTAGTTTTTAGTACATTCAAATCCACTGAATATTTTATTTTCGTCAGCTTTAGAATATTAAATAAATCGCTTGCGCTTTAGATTGTTAAATTAAGCTTAAGAATTGATACAATTTAAAAATAAAAATCGTTTTATAAATTTTTATTCAAGCAGTCGATAAGATATACAGAATCATCGCATTATTTTTCGTTTTTAACGATTAACCGCATATCGAACAGTTGGTGAAAGAGGAGGTGTTAAGCCATCATTTGAGAAAATCAATCGAAGCCCAGTCTTTCGAAGACCTGCCACGCTACCCAGACAAACATGGATGAAAAGAACTAAACTATTAGCTCAGTGATGTTACTCGGGAAATCAATCGAGGACAGTCAAGTCTGTTGAAGATTACGTCATTCAGGAGATCGGTCCAAGATCGCTTGTATATCGAAGACCTGCTTGACTATCTAGTAGAATATTCTACAAAGATTAGAACAGGCATCATTCACTTTTGCAAAAAATTTTATTTTTTGAGAAGAACAAGCATCGTCCAACCAGAAAATAATTTTCACAAAAAGTTGAGAAAGATTCTTCAAAGTTACTAGGTTCTAGCAATGTAAGAGCAACTCATTCATTAAATGTCATTTGAAAGCTTAACAAATGTTCTAAAAAATTCGAAAATTAATAAGCATTTAACAGACTCTTAAATCTCAGCAGAAAACTGCATTACCCTAGATGTCAGTAACTCTATTCAGAACTTGTACATACCAAATCAATTTCCCATTGATAGTTTTGGCAAAATAACCGTTATCGGATATTCAAACGACTTAAATCGATACATATATATTCAGGATTTAAGAGTAACTGAATCGTAAAGATCAGACAAATCCCAATAATTTTCAAAAAAAATATATCTATTTAATTCGCTAATTGCAAAATTGTCAGAAAATGCAAAAATAGTTAAAAATATTGTAAAATGTGCGTGACACATTGAAAGACAATGTTGCAGAATAATGGGATAAAACATCTCTTAATAGAGATCCGCCGCGAATAAAGATTTAATAAAAAACATTTTATCAAAATTTAGCACAAACTTTGTCACGATTACAGGAACCTTCTAATATAACAATAGAATGTATTAAACCTAAAGATTTAAGCAACGCTTTACAAATTGCTTTACAGCAGAACAATGTATATTTTTCCAAAATTCTACAAATAAAATCTGTTTAAATCAAATCAGATCCATGGCAAATCAAAAATAATATAATCCTATGTATTTTAATACAAACACTACAAATAGGGCAAAAGAACAATTTTCATCTCAATGTATTACCAAATAAATACCTCGATTTTAAAACGGACTATTGCATGATTCTCCAAGCAACTAGACTAACTTCTATTTTTTATTTTCTTTATTGACTTACAAGAAAGGCATAGCCTCTTACTTCTATTAAATAAACGTTGTTCTAACATGGTGAGAAAGTATACTTATTCTAACTTAACCTAAGTATTTACAATAATGTTCCTAAACTAAACTTAACCTAGGAAATGTGTTTTTTAACATTATTATGACATAACCTAACTTAATCTAGGGCCTATGTTAACTTAACCTAGTTTTACATTCTTCTATCATGGTGGGTTGGGAGGTCCATAGTCTTCGTCCGAGAGAGGGTCTGAGGGTCTCGGGAATAGGTTGCGGGCATGGGGGAGGGTTAAGAAGGCGTCCCCGATGATTGGATTGTGAGGCTGCGATACCTTGGCCATGAACTTCATTTGAGTTTGCCTCATGTGTGCCTTTATAGTTGGCACTCCGAAGTCTCTGTGTAATTGGTTATTTCGCATGAACCAAAGGGCTCCTGTGATCGTCCTCAGGGCCTTGTTCTCCACCGTCTAGACTTGTGCTCTCCTTGTCTTTGAGAGCTGGCACCATGTGGGGCAGGCGTAAGTAAGGCCTGCCTCCACAATTGTGTTGTAGACCATGAGCTTGATGACTAATTTCTAGAATTCCGATGAACTGCTACAGAAACTTTAATACAGGTGCTAGCTTCTTTAATATAGGTCTTTGATAAAGTCTGGCATAAGGGACTTTTTACTAAATTAATTAGAATGGAAATGCCGACTTACAAACTAGAAGTGTTGTCAGAAGATTACAACAAACCCTAAACCAAGGTTAGGATTTACAGTCAAGAAATTGATTGGCAATCAAAAATAAAATATTTGAAACTGCATTTTGACAAAAGACTAAACTGGAAGAGCAGTATAGGAAAATTAATTTTGAAAGCTCTTCGTCAACTAAATGCTATGCACCCTTTAATAAATAAAATAGTAGTAATATTCATAAAAAAAAAGCAAGATTAATCTTTACAAAGTTTTTTGATCAATCATTCGTTAGAAGCAAACTTTCATATATAATATTCTCTAAGTACAATGTAAATATTCTAATAGATTGCGGTTAAACAAGATATTTTATAGAACCAGAAACCACTCAAATATTTTCTAAATTTAATAGATGATTCCTTCAGTCACAATTGTCTTTCATAAGTCAACTGACGAATACAGCTTCAGTATCATCTTTGAATATTTTCAATTTGCGACAACATGAAAAATCTTAAATTGTTTTTATTCAAATTTCACAATATATTTAACGGACGTTAGGCTTAAAAATAATATACAGCTTTTCGAAATATGCACAAGCCTACTTAATAACCTCCATAAGCAGCACCTGAAATGGCAAAAAATCTAATTTGATACTTTTACACCATTCCAATGCCATCGTACATAGTGATATAGAATTTAAAAATTCTTTGATTGTGATTTAGGACCACATTAAATAAAAATTCATTTTTTTTCGCCAAAACACCCAAAATCGCGCGACATAACCGAACATTTAATGATTATTGAACACCTTAGACGACTTAGTATACAAGAGTTTTCGAAAACTCCGATAGATACGAAAATGGTTTATGCTATTCTAGTCTATAATAGCTCCATTCATTTAGTAAAAAAATGAAACCCACGAACATTACTAATGGTCATATTTCTTCTAACGACCCGTTTAACTTAGATTTGAAAAAAAAAATCTTTTAAATGACTATGTTGGTGAACATAAAGAACAAACTAAACTCATATGTTCTAAAATTGAATCGGATATTATGCAAAACGAGAAACAGGTAATTGAGAAAAGGAAACGATCCTAATATCTTTCAAGTTCAAAATAAAACTTTTATTATATACGTATTAGCCAGAAAAAATGATAATAAATCCCAAAAATCCCCTAATAAAAGATTTAAACCTCTAAAATAAAATCGTTACATAAAAAACTAAACATGAACTACCTCAAAGAATTACTAAGAAGAACCTAGTCTCTCGACAGGTAAAATCTTCAGTTTGAGGAATTTTTGAAAATCTTGATCTAGATTAGAAACTACAGTAGTAGGGCCCTACTTGCATAAGCTTATAAATTGGACGATTTAAACCATACATCAAATTAAAATGATACTAAGACTACTACGGTCATCATTAAAGACATTAAAAAAACGAAACTATAATTGAATTTATTCCTATTTATTACACATTTCTGTATACTTCTAGATACTACTCAGTATATATCACCACTACACCAAACACTTTATTTTTGCACTCGACGCGCGTTTCGCTAACCATGTTAGCTTCATCAGGAGCGATGATTGACTGATGAAGCTAACATGGTTAGCGAAACGCGCGTCGAGTGCAAAAATAAAGTGTTTGGTGTAGTGGTGATATATACTGAGTAGTATCATTGTGCCAAAGATTCCACAATCCCAACTTAGTACTTCTAGATAGTTTTAGAACATTTTTTGGATGCTTCAAAATATTTAAAAATACTATACATACTTCATGATAAAAAAAAAGAGCATATAAAATACAGGAAATATGACCTAGTCCTCACGAATTAATTAGAGAAACGTTTAAATCATTGGAGATCTAGATCATGTCCTAACGCGATATGTAAAATTAATTCAATAATTGAAAAACAACCAAATAAATCTAGCTAACGATATAAAAAATAAACATTTCTCAATAATTATTTTTCAGTTGTTTTTATTAATAAAGATATTTTCTTAAATAAACAATAAATAAAATCACTTTACCAAATAAAGCATAATGTAAAATTAATTGAACCGCATATTCAGATAATTTCGCTTTTCATAATGGACCAAAGATATTGTGGGACCGAACGTCATATTTATTAAAAGTCTATTAAATAAGATGTGTAGGAAATTCTAACTCGATACTGCAAGAAAAAGAAAACTCTATATAGTTTACACAATTACAAGTAATGCGTTCTAGCATGACAAAAACTGCGAAATTGTTGAATGAATTAAAAAGACTCCGAAAATATTTATATAAAAACCAGTTTCCTAGTGAATTAACTACAGACTGTTTTTAAAATTTATAAAAACAAATTGCTTCATTTTAAACAACTTATATTTTAAATATTCGATTTATCTATTAAATATATATATATATATATATATATATATATATATATATATATATATATATATATATATATATTACAATTTATTTTCAGCTTCTACTCGTATATGTTGTGAGAACGGCAGTTACCTCGTAGTATAAATTCTCAGTAAAAAAATGAATTGCACTATGCATTTGTAAGCCATCCCGGCAAGAAAATTTCTACACAACGTTTCATTTGTGTGATTACAAAAGATAAAAAACAACTCTTATAAAATTCTTCTTGAGGTCAAAAACACCTCTGCCTGTGAGCAAATAATAATCGAAGCGTTACTACCAATAATCAGGTAATTAGGAGATCTCAGTCAATTTCCTCTCCTCCCTCTCTCTCTCAATCTCTATTTCCTAGGGAACTATTAAACTTAAGTGCGAAGAACAAGAAGAAGTTCAATGACCTAATACTGGCATATATTTAACTACTACCTCTTGGATGTCAAATTTCAAATATATTAGAAATAAGAATATCCATTAAAAATAAACCAATAAATTAAATCACTCAATGTTGTTTCCTGACCGAGAAGCAAATATGGTTCAGTTCTTTACCATACTGTCTTTGAATTAGAAAATCAATAAAATAACAAATAATCGAAATCAATTTAATTTGTGCTAGTGTCAAACGTACCAAGCTTCTAAATATTGACTCGTTATGCCCTTTTACTTTCGTTACCATGTTCCTCATTAAATAAGGAATTCACTCCAAAAAAAGTAAGAATAAGGACGAAATAATTCACTTTGCCCATGTCCAACATTCTCGTTAGTCCTCTAAGTTGGATTTAAGAAGGGAGGAATTACGAGTAAATAATTTCTTAATATGGTACTAACCACCAGTTAGTAGGAAGTCAAGATTGGTTAAATCAACGTTGTGTTCCATGCCACAGCATTAAAGACAATGATTTATCCGGTGGGTGTAAACTGTTAAAAAAATCTCTTACACTTTATATACATTGCAAATTAGTTCCTTTTCTGACTTAGTTAGACAGTCCTGGGATATAAATTAGGCTTAATTATTAAAATACGTTTTTCAAAAACCATTTGTCGTACGAATTTTAATTCACGTTTATATCGCTCTGATTTTAGCTTGAGAAATTCGACAAAAATCAAAAATTTCTGACTCTATACTTTCGAGAAGTTTTTAAAAATTAATTCTTGAGGGTACTGTTAATGTGACTTACATAACTGACATATAGCAGTGTACTAGCGGATCTTTTTTGCTACTTTCCTTGCTAAAGGTATTCGTGAAAAAATGGTTCCCTTTTCCGTCTGTCTATCTATCTATTTCTGTATGCAAACGTCTGACTCCGTATTTCTCTCTCGATCTCTGTTTGTCTACATCTCTCTTTGATTGTCTCTGCCTGTGTCAGTGTGACTCTGTTTGCCTCTGTCTGTTACTTCCTTTCTCTACCAGTCTCTGCATAACTTTGTCTGTCACTATTTGACACTGCCCGTCTCCATTTCTATATGTCCCTGTCTTTGTCTGTCTCTCTTTTCCTCTGTCTGTCCGTCTCCTTATTTATCTATCTGTCTCTGTCGGTTTCTGTTTGTCTGTCTCTATCTGTCTGTCTATCTCTGCCTGCCTGTATTTGTCTCTGTCTGTCTCTATCTGTCTCTGTGTTTCTCTGTATGCCTCTGACTGTCTCTATCTGTTTCTATCTATCTCTGTCTGTCTGTGTCTGTCTGTCTGTATCTGTCTGTCTCTGTCTGTTTGTCTCTTTCTATCTGTCGGTCTGTGTCTTCGTCCGCCTTTTTTTATATTTTTTTTAGGACGGGGGAAATGCAGTCCGGGAACTGATTTATGTGGCGCTCAGTATTCAGAATTCACCCACTAAAACCTTATGTCCGTCTCCTATGATACCCTCCGTAGAACCATTGTCAAGTACTTCTTCGCGAAGGGTCAGCTAGCTACAAACCCGTCCTAGATATTGGGTTATAAATAACCTTGCCCCATTCTTTCTATTATTCGAAGTTTCTTGATAACAGTGGCGGCATAGTCTGCCACTGCATTCCAATTAGTCTGGAAAATACCAGATATTTTCTGGAGTTATGCGCTGTTGAAGCAACTCCTGTAGCTGCTCTCTATCTTTGTGGAAGCGTGGATAGGCGAAGAAGACATGTTCCACGTCTTTGATTACTGGCTAGCAGACCGGGCGTAACCCACTATCCACTATTCCAAAGCGCATTTGATACGCTAAAAATAATCCATGACCGCTCAATAGCTGGATAAGATAACGATCTACCTCACCATGCTTTCTCTGTATCCATATCGCGATAGCCAAGATAGAGCGATGTTTATCTTCCAATGGTTGTTGAATCCCGTCGTCTCTACCATCGCGCCATTGTCTTAGTATTTTCTACCCAGATGATAGTGAGCGGGTAAGAGCCTTGATTTTCCTGCTTATCACGGTAAATTCTAGCTCTTTCGTCCGTCAAGAGATCAATTGGCAGCATATTTGTTATAACGCACACGGCGTCATGCGAGACCGTGCGGAATGCCTCAGCGAGCCGAAGCGAACCTCTGCGATAGACCGATATCGTTGGTCGTGTGCATGTTTCAGTCTCCATAGCATGGGACCAAATCGGAGCTGCATAGAGCAATTTAGAGCTTACTACTCCAGACAAATGTCTTCGTCGACTTTGCTGGAGTCGGCTAATATACGGCATGATCCTTGCCAGAGAATTAGTCGTGCGCATAGTCTTCTCGTTTACAATTCGGAGGTTCTCGTCGAAGTCTTGCGTCTATATGGACACCCAGATATCTAAGGGATGGTCGTAAGAAAATGTCACAGAGCCAGTGGCGGATCTTGATGACAGACTCATTCGATATTTGAATAACCTCTTCCAAGAGTTTCCTGATGGCGACCACTGCAACGTCGTCCACAAAACCGATTATATTCAGTCCCATGGGCATTGCGAGCCTAACTAACGCGTCATACATGATATTCCAAAGCAAAGGAACAAGCACTGATTCCTATGGAACACTGCCGGTGATATTATAGGTAGGTCTTTAATCCGGCGTCGGTGTTGCACACCAGAATACGGTAACTGAAATACGCTGGAACCTTCATTGAACCCAAAACGTTCAAGGTGCAATTCCAGTTTGCCGAGTTCAAAGCGTTCTTCACGTCCAGCATTACTACAGCACAATACTTCTTCGCACCTCGTTTCCATCGTTTGCTTTCAAAGGCCCTGCAGGCTATATCCAAAACCATACTGATAGCATCCACCGTCGACCATGACTTCCGGAAGCCGTATTGGTTTTCCGAAAGACCTTGCGCTCCTTTACTGAATACCTCTATCCGATTAAAGATTATTCTCTCTAATTCCTTGCCTGATATGCCCAATGGGCGCTGCCTTTCGGCAAAAGAACCAGCTGTTGCTGCTTCCATTGATCTGGAAATCTACTCTCTAAGAAAAGTTCTGGTCTGTGCCTGATGGTAGCTTTAAGGGGAACGTTCGGCACGCTGCCTTCATCAATTCTTCTTTCACAATAAGTGGTACAATTTCTTGTTCGTCAGGTTAGGTCTTTCAAAACCACCCTCAATTAATGTGGAAAAAGGGCAGCCACAGTTCTGCTCAGCAAGTCAGGACAGGTCGGAGGGGAAAAGCTGAAACAGTTTAGTCTAGCCATAACCGTCCTATATAGCCTACTCCACGACCTCACTGCACAGTTTTTTCCATCTACGATGTTCACTGGCTTTGATAGCCTTCTTAAAGGCAGCTTATCGTGGTTTTATCGTCCACGCGCTCACTGTACAGGCCTTGTTGTACGATACTTCGTTATTTCGAACTGTGCCTTATTTTGTTTCGCATTTTTGAGAAGTTCCGCTTTTAACATATCATCTTTATGTTTGAGACTTTTATCTCTTATCCATTTAAGAATATCCGCTTTCTTCCATAAATTCGTCGGGAGTCGTTGGCTTGTTGGCTGTTGATGCACTAGGGCATCGTGGACAATAAGTAATATTGTTTTTTCTCACAAGGAAAATACAGATTTACAGACTCCGCGAAGTTTGAACGGCGAAAAACTGAAAGTTGAAGCCAACGCTGTTCTGATCTGAACTAAGCATATTATAAGTTTTTGCTTTATTTTTATACTTATATAGAATATTTTTATTGCATACTTAGGTATAGTATTTTTCACGATCTAAGAAAGTGACTTAGCTACCTATACCCATTCAAAATTCAACAAGATTCGAAAGCGATTAATTTATGGCTGTTTAATGACAAGGCATTGTGCAGGACCGCGCTATACCTGATTGTATAATTGTTGCGTTTAAAATTTTGTTGTGCTAAGACAGTTGAATTTTAATGTTTTATGTACTGAATAATACACAATATACTAATTATACAAATATATTAAAACAGTGTACAGTGTCCTCGCGTATCTTTGTTACAATTTTAGTTATTAATTAATATCTAGTTCAATTTCGCTTTACAGGTTCTAAACTATTTATATTTATGTATATACATCTATATGAGTTTTCAATTTTTTTGACGTGTTGAATACAGTTTCTTCAGTTTTCAACGGTTACATTTTTGAATTCTGTCTTTATCAACTCAATCACACTACTGTTTAAAGGGGGGTGTATTATTATGAGCATGTATATTAGACTTTATTTTATGCCATATCAACTCGATCGCATTAAAGATACAATAATATGGTGGAAGCCGAATTATTTCGTGTCCTGCTTCCTTTGCAATTTTATTACAAACACATTCCTTTGAAAAATTGTAACTTGTCGTTCGTTATTTCTTCATTCCCCCAATATACGGGTGAATGGCGAATTCCCTTGCTGCATCTTGTCATCGATGCGTTACAAGCATTACCGACAAATGACATCAGCTGTGATGCCTCGCGCTCCGCAAATCCTGAAAGCACCAATTGTTCTTTTATCATTGAAATGAAAGAATTGCGGTCAAAGAACTTAGTATTCCATCAAGTCGAATATGTGCTATCCAGCCTCGACACACCAGATTCGGCAAACTCGAATAAGACGGCTTGATAGTCATTATTATTTACCCCGTACCTTCCTTGTAAAAACAAGTTGTAAAATCGATATATCTTTTTTAAGGCCCCTTTATCTAGTATATATATACAGTTCCTGGCCAAATTATTAGACGCACTGTATTTTTTTTAGTAATTTTATGTTTCTTAAGAGTTTTTATGCAATAATGGTATATTTAAACTACAATATTATTGATTTTTATTTAAAAGAATTGTTGTAGACTACATATTTGTATTTATTTTTAACTGTGTTGACAAAGTGATACATGAACGTAAACAAGTACAAACCTGTATCAGTCGCGATCCGAAACGAGTCAGGTACGGACGTGTTTCTGTGGCTTTATGGACTGTGATTGTTTGTTTAACAGTTTTATACTACTCAGTTATTAGTTTATTTTGTATGCAGTGTTTTGAAAAAGTAATTGGACTATTTTCATTATGGGTAGAACAGGCGATCTTTCACCACGTAAAAAAGCTGAAGTGAAGGCCCTTGTGATTGCGAAAACATTTACAAACCGTGAAATATCACGAAGATTGGAGGTTTCTGAAGCTAGTGTACGACGCATAAAAAAGAAAATTGAGTCAGGGAAGGAATTAAGCCCGAAAAGAAAGAAAAGATGCGGTAGAAAACCAATTTTCACTCCACGGTCAGAGAGATGTTTGAAGAAAATTTGTGTAGAAAACAGATTTGCTACCACAAAGGTAATAAAATCACAACTCCAGGATGCTAGCGTAAATGCTTCTGAGCGCACTGTTCGAAGAAAATTGAAAGAATTAGATTTTAAGGCCTGTCGCCCCGCCAGGAAGCCCAAGTTAACAGCTGCAATGAAAGCAAAGCGCCTGAAGTGGGTCAAACAATGGCAAGACAAAGATGTGGACTTCTGGAGATCGGTAAGATACAGCCATTTAATCAATAATAATTGATACATTATTATCATTTTCAGTTAAATAAAGCAAATAAACATGGAAGTTTATATATTTTTCCTATTTTTGACAGGTCTGCTTCAGTGACGAAAGCACATTCGAAATTTTGCAGAATAAAGCTCAGTATGTGCGTCGTCGTCATGGAGAAAAGTTTCATCCTGATTGTGTTGTCCCGACGGTTAAACATCCCACCAAAGTGATGATTTGGTCAGTCATCAGCGGCAAGGGCACTGGACGTCTGTACGTCGTCAAAGGAATAATGAGGCAAGATCAGTACAAAGAAGTATTACAAAATCGGTTGATTCCGCAGCTCAGAGAATGGTTTCCAAATGGGGAACCATTCACTTTCATGCAAGATGGAGCTCCCTGCCACACTGCTCGGTCTGTTAAAGCTTTTTGGGCAGAAAAAAATATCCCTCTGTTGGATTGGTCGGGTAATAGCCCTGATATGAACCCCATTGAAAATGTGTGGGAGCTGATAAAAAGAGAAGTGGCTAAAGATGTGATTACCAACAAAACCCAGCTCCTAGAAAAGATTATTCATGTGTGGAACCATCATCCTCAAATGCAGGAGACAGTACAATCTTGCATTGATAGCATGCCGCGCAGAATTAAAGCTTTGATAGCGGCTAAAGGTGGCTCAACTAAATATTGACTTTTACTAACATTAATTTCACTTTTCTTTAAAACTTAATAAACTTATGCTTTTCTAAATTAATGCTGTCTTATTTATGTCAAATAAATAGGTAATTGATTGGATAATATAAAAATAAAAAACAAATCAATTTAAAATAATAAAACGGTACAATATCACTCGGTAATTAATATTTTACATGAAATCTTGCAGTGCGTCTAATAATTTGGCCAGGGACTGTATATATATATATATATATATATATATATATATATATATATATATATATATATATATATATATATATATATATACATACATATATATCCCTTAATAACATTTTTTGATCAGTATACTCCAAGAACCCTCAAAATAATGTTAATATGAAATATTCAAATCTACACTTCCAAGTACCTTACACATTCATTTAATCCCCTCTATGGTTGACTATAAATAATTACTTAACAGTACTTTAAGTTTATTTATTATCCTCACCAAGAACCAGAAAAAATTGTCATCATATTACTAACTAAACAAAATTTGCATTCCTCTCATCTTCTCGAACGTCATCGCTCAAAAATTACATACACGTTAAATTCCTACTTCCAGTATTATATGTGTACCAGATTGGGAGGCGATATCTTATTTTGTTCAAGCGTTGCCGTATCAACAAACCGACGGAAAAGGGAAAATATCATTTTGTGATATAGTGAAGAAATGAAAAAATCTGAAACTGCCACTGTTTTCCGAATAAAATATTCTCCTTTAGCTGTTTTAATTTATTATCAGCCTAGTGCTTTCAGCCATTAGAAAAAGACGATCTTTAGAGCAGAGGTTCTACGAACAAGAGCATAAGGTTAGTAAATAACTAAAATGGTACTCACCCACCAAACTTACTCGTCAAAAAGGTCTACATTCACCTAACCAGAAAAAAAACCATCTAGGTCTAAGAACATATAATACATTATATGAAAGCTTAAAGATTCTTAAAAAGCTAACAGTAACACAATCAAAAATTCTAAAATTTTGTTCCATTTATTCAACATTTTTAAAAATATTAAGAGTGTATATATATATATATATATATATATATATATATATATATATATATATATATATAGATATACATATATATATATATATATATATATATATATATATATATATATATATATATATGTATATATATATATATATATATATATATATATATATATATATATATATATATATATATATATGTATATACGAGTATATATATATATATATATATATATATATATATATGGTATATATATATATATATATATATATATATATATATATATATGTATATATATATATATATATATATATATATATATATATATATATATATATATGTATATATATATATATATATATATATATATATATATATATATATATATATATATATATATATATATGTATATTCAGTCAGTCCAAAAAGTCTCCATACACTTAACAAATACCAATAATAGTTTGACGGAGTTTAACAGAAAATAACAACTTCATTTAAGCGAATATTTAGTGGGACAGCCGTTGGCCTTGATAATCTCCGATAATATCGCAAAATTTCTCTAAATTGTATCTTTATGGAGCCTGTAGGAAAATGTTGAGTTTAATTTTTTACTTGAAGGTTTTAATTTTGTAAATTTTGATTTGGAGAAGGTACTTGCATAGATCTGTTTTAATTTTAATTTTGTATAGGTACTTGCGGTCGCTTAAAGTAATTTCGGTTTTGCAATAATAATTTTACTTTAGTTTATTATAATTTCGATAATTTTGCGTGTAAGATAGTGTATATAATAGTTATTTAAATTTTGTTTGGGAATTATTTTTAATTAAGTTATAAGTGCTGATGTCGACATAGACATTGGGTTTTTAAAAAGTTTAATGAACTATCTCAAATTGTTTTTTTCTATAATTTGAGGTGAAGCGTTTTTAGGCAAGTTAAATCTTTAAATCTTATGTTTTTTAAGGACCCAGGTAGGCTACAAATGAACGTCTTTAGACATATTCGTTCATACTATCCTCAGTGAATTAGTTTTGTAGCCTCATTCATCTCGTAAGTCGAAAACGAATTTATTTTCTGAGGAACGTTTGCAATCTCTTCGCTAAACCCAAAGCGTGTTAATTTTTTAAAAGTGTGGCCATAAACAAATCTTGTTTTAAATATTCAAGATTTCTTTCGTCACCAAGACAGGCAAATAAAGTTATTTTTATTTGATTCCAGTTTTGTAATTCTAATCTATATCGTACTAAAACTTGTGCCATGTCGAATAATTTTATTCTTGTAGTTTTTATTGGATCATTTAATTCTTGATCGTTTCCTAGAGAATATGTTGGGATTAAACAATCAGTTCATTTTCCTCAGCTATGCAGTCCATCGTCGGACATAAGCCTCCCCTAAGTACGTCCATCTTCTTCCGTTTTGGGCCTTGTTTGTCCAGTTGTAGCCCATTAGTCTTTTGATGTCGTCAGACCATCAGATTTGCGGGCGTCCTCTACTTCCTTTCTCATTCCAGGACCTCCAGTAGATTACTTTATGAGTCTATCGATTATCAGAGAGTTTTGCGATATGACCCGCCCAGCTCCATTTCAACCTGCTTACCCTCTCAGCTAAATCAGTTATCTTGGGCCTTCCTCGAAATTCTTGTTTAGTCAGCCTATCTCTCAACGATATTCCCAACATCCTCCTTTTCATTGCTCGTTGAGCTACTTGTAGGTGATTTATAATTTCTTGATTAAAAGCCCATGTTTCCGTTCCGTATGTCAATACTGGCAACACATATTGATCAAATTTGTTCGCTTTTAATTTATTCGGGACATTGGAGAGAAAGATGTTCCGCAATCTGCCAAACGCCGACCAAGCCAATGATATTCTTCTTCATAAATCGGCTTTCGAGTTTTCTTTGAATATTACTATTTTTTGTCCAAGATATACGTATGAATCCGTCATTTCATTTAACTGACACAGCTATCTCCGGATTTTATAATTAACGTATTTGTGGGAATACAAGGAGTAGGCGGAGGAGGAGGTAAAAATTTTAACTCCGAAAGGCAAAAATTTTACCTCTTCGGAGGCCTCCTATCAACATTCCCACAAATTACCTCTTAAATATAATACCTAATCCCTCTTATTCTGATTAATGCTCACAAAAATAAAATATTCAGATCCTCTCTGCATGGAAGTAGGGGAATAGAATTTCGAGCTATAAGAAGACACAGAACTGGAATCCTAGCCACTTATCTTCAATAACATTTAAATAATATCTACATATGAGAAATCTATTAGTGATTTAAATCGACAAGTTAAAAAATTGTATAATACATTTTGTGATTTGGTAGACGAACTTTTTTTTTTATGCTATGCATAGTCGTCCAGAACAAATTCGTTTATATAATGATATGGTCGATTATTATTGACGAGGCTTGTGTGAAATATTACAAACCTCTAAACATTCTAGAATTTATGAAGGAATTGGACAAAAGTGGTTTTCATAAAGAAATTGGTAAGTTGTTAAGTTTAAAAGATTATGTAGAAGATCCTACAACGCTAAATCATATTAGTGAAGCTGAAGAAGGACTTTGTGAAATTGAATTAATTTTTCAAGATGGAGGAATTAGTGAAGAAAATATATGAAGAGTTTATTATGTCAGAGGCTTGTTCTCGTTACTATTGAGATGTAGGAGGAGATCATGAAGCATAAGACTGGTCATTATATTTTGTACGAACAGATCATATTGAGCTTTGTCAAAATGCTGCTCAAGCGAGTATTAGCTTCCTGAAAAAAAAGACCTAAAAAAAATATTGTTAGAGTTTAGATTATTAGAATTATATGAAAATATTATATTAATTAAAAATTGTTCAAATGAAAAGAAGAAGGCATCAGGGTTATAAAATTTCGCATTCCCAAAGTTACTCACCGATAGGATTGAAAAATTAATTACTATGGAAGAAATAACTAAATCAGATCATTGACAGAGCAGAAGAGATGGAAATGTAAAGTATCTGAATTGGAAAAAATAGTAAGAAATATATGTGGAATATGTTTAGAGAATTTAAAATTTGTCTACTCAACATATTATTTATTAATGATTGATGCTAGTCAAGAACCCGAGGCTCAAGAATTCAACAATAATTTAAGTGAATATATTAAAAAGATGGAAAGTGTGATTGAAGCATCTAGAGACTTTTTAAAAACTAATGATATAAGCAAACTAATTTCTACGTTCAAAATGTTAAAACTAAATAAAATAGTTGCAGCTATAGAAAAACGTTTAGACCAATAAAATATAACAATATATACTGGAAATTAAATAAAATAATATTTGTTTTATATTTCAATTGTTTGTATTCATCTATAAAAAATTGTCATATAAAAAATACATTTGATAAGCACAGAAAAATGGGAATTTTTAGTGATAAAAACATTTCGGTGTTAAAGCTCGAATAGAGGGTTCATCATCTATTTCAGTTACAGGATTGGATGAATATTTTTTTATGTATTCTGCATTTTCGTTTCCTTTAACATAAACAAATGGAGTATTCTTAGTAAGTTGTTTGATAAGATAAGCGAAACAATGAAGAAAGATGTATTCTTCATTCCAGTTAAGGCACTTATGAAATATCGTTAACCAAACAGCTTACTTATGTAATTCTGGAGAAAGCAAATTTAATGCAAATGGTTGTTTAAATATGTATTGGCTTATCTTCTTTCCATCATAAGCTACTAATTCTTTTGGTATAAATTTATTTCTTTCATCTTTGAATCCTTATATGTCCAGAATCAGTCTCACAGCCATATTTTAAGAATGCTAATTAAATTTTAAATTAGAAAAAACAACAAAAGCTTTTTTGGAATATTCATCTATTAGTTTCGTGAGTTCTTCTAAGTCTTTAACGAAAGACTGTAATCTTTGTTTAAGTTGTAAAATTTCGACGTCTTCGGAATTAACTCGATGTGTCAAAAACATATTCAAAACTGAATTATTTTATAATATATTTGCAATAAATATCTGAATTATTTGAGTTGGTGGAGATTTAATTCAAAGTCGATTAACTATTTTCGTTAAAGGATTGTAGCTAAATATTTTATCATGTATTATGAGACAATATGCTGTTGTTTTAATTGAAATTTTTGTTTTTTTTTCGAATTCAATCCTTAAAGTTACTAGACCATTCTGCAGTAAATCTCTTTGATGTGAACATTTAATGTAAACAATAGGTGCATTGTTCTTAAATTCTGTGGGATTAAAAATTGATTCTATTGGTAAATTATAATATAACTGATGAAATTCAAAAAACATTTCATATAGTGTAGAAAACTTGTTATTATTAATATTAAGTTGAAGATCATTATAAGGACACCTTTCCGAATTTAAAAACATATTTATATTTCTCTCTTTACAATGATCAAATTTACTCATATCAGATTTTATGTTTTCCCGTTTATTGGTTTGGAAGGCGACTAAAACATGACGCGGTGTTTCAACGTTAGTTGAAGTTTTTACAGGCCAGTTGTGTCTTGTAGTTTCCAATAGTTCTGGATATTCAACCAATTCCCAATTTTGAAAAATAATAAGTATGGCATTATTTTTATCGATAAGTTTCGTAAGTGCCAGTTCTTGCGGGATGACTATGGTAAGATAAGGCAAACACCAGCAAAGCTTCGTTATTGTAATTTTGGGTTTTTCATTACCAACAGTTGATACTAGAGCATTGTATCATCATTTCTTATTAAAATTAGTTTTTGTTAGTGAATTCAAAATGTCTTTGTTATAATCTTCAAACATCCTCAGTACATCATTAGTTTGTTGTAAAGACATTCTTATTTCATCATTTGGTCCCAGTTTTGTAGAATTAAAAGGATTAAAAGAAAATACTTTCTAACCTAAAATGGATTAATCACAAAAATATATTTTCTTTTACATTTAGAAATTATATTTCTATTTGAGTTTAAAACCCAAACTTTTTGGAAATTTTCTATTAGGAGGTGTTATCACTTGTGTGTTTGATTTATTACTAAATAAGATATGTTTGTTTCCTTTCGTTTTAAGCTTTTTTATACCAAACTTTGTAGCCAAATTTATGTTGGATCGTTTTTTGTTATAAAGAACTACCATTGTTCATGAATTTTTTTTTAAATATTGTTTTAACGTTAGGACTTCTCTTCTAAAATTAACAAGTTCACCTTTTTGATCTATTATTTTGACAGTAATTTTTTTATGGTTTTTACAGTTACTGGAAAATATATGACATTTTGTGGTGATTCTATTATTTTAAAACGGGGAACTACGTTCGGAAAAAAATTATGTATTATACGAACGGGTTTACTGATAAGATATTATCCTTTAACAATACTACAATCGATATTTATAGAATTTACTTTAATAATTACCGCCGTGTTGTCTGATATATGTTCTACATTCGGCTCTAATCGTTTCTTTTTTTAGAAAATCTAATAATTTACCAATTGTCACCTAATTAAATGTTAGGTCAGTTGATTAGATAAGATGTATGTGTAAGACATTCTTATTTGCAAACATGTTAAATTGAATATCTCTTTTACTATACTTATTAGGCATAAATTTATTTAGGTCATTCGTCATCTACCTTCAGGTATTAAAAACACATAATTATTACCAAAAATCATTGCATTGTTATGGTCGCCAGAATTAGGTATCGCATTAAATGTTTTCAAATTTACTAGTCCAACAACATACTCAGAATTACCGTTAATAACCAAACTATATGACATATTCCTTTAATATTCTTGTAGAGACTAAATTAAGATTATTTATTATATGTTATTATAGAGAAATTTTAAACAAATTTATTTGGTTAAAAATTGAATTGTTTGTTATAATTATATGTTATCGTGTTTTTATTGTTGTCACTATAAAAATATGAATTAAACTCAGATGGGGGATGTAAATTACCATACCTATCAAAGTATTTTTTTTTTCCTTTTTTTATATATACTGTGCAGTGAGTGCCATTACCACCGTAGTTATTCAGATTACCAATCCCACTTTCATGTTTCTTAATACTTTTAGGGAATTTATTCGTCATAAATACATCACGAAAATTAGGAATTTGTAAAAATTTTACACATATTATTAGATCATAATTTGTAAGCGATTTCCGAGGTATATAATTTATCAGTTTTTTGAATATGGTTTTAAAAATAATCCACATCTTGTTTTATAAAGTTTTAGAAACAAGCCACTTGATTATGTCATTTAGCTTTAGATAACTTTAGTTTGGCCCATCTCGCATCATTTACAGCTTTTGAAATACCAGCCGCTCCTCCTCCAAGAGGACCCAAAGCAGACAAACCAGCAAATATGGGTATACGTGGTAAAAAGCCCCCAGTCTTGGGAAAAGGTGTTACTCTTATCTTAGAATTTACAAGCTTTCTTCTCTTTGTTATTGACTTAAGAGCTGTTTTGATACCAGTATTTAAAGTTTAAAATTGTTTTCCCATAATTCCTTTTCTAGCTTCCGATATAGCTTTAGATAATATCATTTCTCGTCCTACACGCTGTTTTTGTTGTTTTTCTCTTTTTTTTAAGTCTCATTTCTGATTTTATTTTTACTTTCAATGCTGTGGCTATTTCTAGAGCAGAAGTTTTGTCTCCAACCTCGCCAAAGTCTTTTCAGATAATAAATTATCAGAATAACAAATATCATGTTCTTTGTAAGCTTCATCTAATGGATTATTTCCTTTGTTACCTCTTATAAGTATTTTTCTAAATTTGTCCCCAGTCCACAAAAATTGTAATCCGGTAAGTGCAATTCAAATGGTAATTTAATTATTAAAGTGCTTAAAAAGCAAAAGTAGGATAATTATGGTTAATAACCAAACTATCTGACTTCTCGTAGAGACCAAAGTAAGGTTTCTCAACATATGTTATTATCTTTTAATAATATGTAATAATTGTATGTTATCATGTTTTTATTATTGTTGCTTTAAAAATATAAATTTAGCTCAGATTGAGTCGTAAATTACCATAGATATCAAAGTAAATTATTTTTTCTTTATTTGTATATGTTATTCAATGAGTGCCATTACCACTATAACTCTCTAGATCAACAGTACCATTTTCATGTTTCTTAATCTCTTTAGATAATTTATTCCACATAAATACCTCAGAAATTAGGAATTCGTAAACATTTAACATACTTTATTAAGTCATAATTTGTAAGCGATTTCCGAGCTTTAGAATTACGTAGTTCTTTAAATATGGTTTTAAAAACAATTCGCATCCTGTTTTATAAGGTTTTAGAAACAAACCACTTTCTTTTTTTTCCAATTGCAATAGATTCCGTCGTTTGATCTTTCTTTGGCCGATCTCGCATCATTTTGCTATAGTAGCAGCTTCTCCTTCGAGAGCACCCAAAGCAAACCAACTGGAAAATATAGGTATAAGTGGTAAAAACCCACCAATCGTCGGAATAGTCTTAGAATTTATAACCTTCCTTCACTTTCTTATTATCTTAAGTGCTGTTTTGATACTATTATTTAAATTTTGAAATTGTTTTCCCATAATTCCTTTTCTAGCTTCCGATATACATAGCTCTAGATAATGACATTCCTCGTCCTATACGATTTTTTCGTTTTTTTCTTTTTCTTTTAAGTCCTATTTCTGTATGGCTGTGGCTATTCCTAGAATATAAGTTTTCCTCCAAAACTAGCGTCGGGTACGTTAAACCTCGCCAAAGCCTTTTCAGATAACAACTTATCAGCAGTATGTCTCATATTTATATCATTTGATTGGGAGTAAGTAATGTCATGTTCTTTGCAAGCTTAATCTAATAGATTAATTCCTTTGACACCCCTTATTAGTATATTTTCTAAATTTGTCCCAGGTCCGCAAAAATTCTAACCCGGAAGTGAAATTCAATTGGTAACTTATTTATTAAACTGTTTAAAAAAAACCACCTCTTCTTTTATTTTATTTTGTTTTGTAAATGTGTTGTTTACGACGCAATTTAGACATTATATATTCCGAATGTACATACAAAAATGACTAGTATTGCTGTATAAGACAACTGTATATATTGAAAATTGAAAAATGACCATTTCCAATAAAAATCGTGATTCTTTAGAAAAAGGAGAATTGTTTGAGGAAAATAGCAAAAATAAAATAAAAAAATATTAGGTCATTCGTTACGAATGTTGTCATTAGCCTAACTGAAGTTCCTAATGGTGTACGATTTGAGAATTTATATATTTATTTTATGTTCTTATATCAACCTAAATATAAATATCTAAATACACTTTTTAAACCCATAAAAGAAATTGGTTTCTCAACGTCAGACAATGAAGAAAGTATAATTTCACTACAAGACATAACACCAAGTTCTATAGTAATATTTAATGATTTAGTTTGTCGCAACCAAACCACAGTAAACGATTATTATTGTTTTGGAAGACATATGAATGAAAAGGACCGATTGTTTTTATTTATATCAACCATATTCATCTATTCTCAAACAGATGATACGTGATTATACAAATTTAATTATTATATTTCAGCAAGACAACACAAATTTAAAACATATTTATGATGATCATGTTAATGTTGACATGGCATTTAATCAATGTAAACAATTACGTTCGAAAGATCAATTTGGTTTTCTGGTAATAGATAGAGAGATAAAGTCGGGGAGATATAGAAAATGATTATATTCATATATTTATTTATATCAATTACGAATAAACGATTGGTGAGAGAACTTGTTAAATCAAGAAAGGCAGTTAAACAAAAATATCAAAGTTTAACAAATGCACTTAATCGGGAAATGGAGGAAAATATAAAGGAAACTATTGTTGAAGAATTTTATAAACTTGCTAAAAAAAAATCATTAGAGGAGAACAATTGAGGCGTTGATTTCAAAAACAGCATGAGTCCAAAATTATATAAATTGAAATATTAGTGACATCTAGTAGAGTTTTTGGCAAGCTATTCAGTAATCTGGGCAGTTCTTTCAAAAACCTCACTTGGTACGGAGACATATGTCCACAGTTTCTTTTAAAAAAAGCATTTGTCCAATACATGTGCTGTTTTCGTTGGAAATAAATCATTTTAACGTCCGTTGCTCGTTGCTTGTTCAGTAATGCATTGTATTTGCTGCTGTTAACATGTTAATATAATAAAAAATCAATATCGTTAAGTTAACAATAATGATAATGGACAAACAAATGGGCCCAAAAGGAAGCTAAAAAAATTAAAAACATCTCTGCAAATACAAGATGTAAAAGTAAAAGGTTTACAAAGTATAATTCATAAAAACAAGGCGGTTCCAGAACATGAAACTGGTGGTGATAGCAGGCATGCTAATTTTATTATTCTTGTATTTATATTTATTTTTTATTTTACCTGACTGGCCGAAAACCGATCTTAAGAAAGTCAGTATCTTTCATTATTTTTTCCTGTTAGCATTAAAATGCAAAACTACGTGATTTCTTTTATAGATATAAGCTGCTAAAATGTTATGCGAAAGTGCACCAAGATGGAAGACTGAAAATTTTGACGAAAACGACATCAAAAAAATGCTGGTTTAATTACACTGAAGCTTATTGCAAGGCGCAAAGCTAGACATAATACTACAGAAGAAAGGCAAACACCACACACATCGTCTTTTCATTCAAAATTAGATATGAAGGAAAAAAACTCTTGGCATGTAAAAAGGTTTTTGTTAGTTTACATGGAATTACCCTAGCTAGACTGCAGAGAATTCAAAATAGTTTAGTGACCAACTGACTTAATGGAACTTCATTCCAACCGCACATCTGCATATCCAGCGGAGGTACTTAAGGCAATCGAATATCATATTAACAGTTTTAAACCAATACAATTTCATTATACTTCGCGAATCTCTGACATTCAAAGATATACATAAACTCTTTCTGAGAGACTATGTCTGGAACATTATTTGTAAAATTACCGGCACATTTTTAAAAGTAAATTCAATATCAAATTCAAATTTCCTAGGTCCGATACTTGTGCAGAGTGTGACTCGTTTTTAAATAAATTTAACGTCAGAGATATAACAGACGAAGAAAAGGATAGGCTTTTAGTCCAAAGAGACTTATACCTAAGAAAAGTTGAATCATTCAGGACTATAAAAAAAATTACAAAAGAAATGCTCAAGCTGAAGAAGCAGTATGTTGTACCTTTGTTTGTATGCAAAATCTTCCACTGCTTCATATTCCCACGAATTCTGTATTCTTTTCTCGGTAATTGTGGTATTATGTGTTCGGAATTCACGATTTAGCAAATAACGATGTCGTTATGTATATTACTTCAATGCTCCTCAATTATGTAAATAATAGAGACCGCCATTCTCGAAATTTGGTGCTGTTTAGTGACGGATGTCCAGGTCAGAACAAAAATTATGTTATGTTCCATTTTCTTTATATGTTGATACACTGTTTCAAGATAGTTTAAAAGGTGGAGTACATTTTCCCCATGGGAGTTACTCATATTTACCAAATGACCAAGATTTTTCGTTGATAGAAAAAAAAAAGAGAAAAGTTGGGAGAGCTGAAATTCCAGATTTTTGGGACAAGCTCATTCTCAATTTTCGAACACAGCCATCGCCTTTTAATTTGGCAAAGGTTACATTTCTCACATATACGATATTGAAGCAGCCATTGACCCATTTTTCCTGTGAAAATAAAAGATGGTCGAATGTTAGAACTAGAAAAACTCACCGTTAATTTTCTTGAAAGATCAGATCCATGGAGTGCGTAACAAGGTGCGCAAGTTATACGTCGGACCGATGGATTTTCTTTTTTAACACACACTTTTTGTTCCTTAAAAAATTCTTTTATTGGAAACGTACAACAAATTTGGGAGATTTTTGAAAATACAGATTACAGCATCCACAACAAATAAAAGAACAATAGTGTTGAATCATCTTAGTTTAGGGTTTTTATAACATTTCCTTATCTTCTTATGACTAATGCTTACATTAGCAGTTATAATATTATACGAGGGTCGTAACTCCTCCACCCTTAGAGGGGCATATAAACTTTAAGAGTTTCTATGCCCTAAATAATTATTTCGTTTGAACTATTTATTAAAGTTTATATGCCCTCAATAATTATTTCGTTTGAACTATTTTCGTTTAAAACATTTTTCCTTTTTAAATATATAGGTCGCAAATACTTTAACATTAAAATGAATATTAAAACACTTATTATTATACATAGTAAAACTGTCCAAATACTTGTTTTGTTATAATATATAGGATCGATCAATAATTTTGAATTTTCAGATTTTTGTGTGTGTGTTTGTGTAATTCACTTATTTTATTAAAGTTTATCTTATTTAGGTTAAACGGTTTTACTTCTTTATACACTGGTGTACTTAAATTAAGTTCGATTCTTGGTAGTGGAATATTTTGAAATGAGCGTTTTACGCTTTTATACGACCTTAGGTTAATGTCATTTAGTTTCAAATTACAGAGAAATTGTAATTCTAGTAAATAAGTACCTTTTAATAGATAGAATATTATTTTGAGAGTTTCCACATTTTTCTAACCCTATAAGCTCTTTAGTTGTTGTCAAAATCCATTTATTTTCGTCAATATTTTGTATTTGTAAATCGTCAATTTTTATCAGTATCGGGTTACAGTTCGAGGTGTTATATTTTAAGAGTTGTACTTCACACGTTGTGTTCTTAATAAGATTTTCTGAATGTATATGTGAAACATATATATTCACTATCTGTAATGGTTTTACATGGTTGGTTAGTATATACAAATCTATTATCATTCGTCAATAGATATTCGAAATTTGGAATAATTACTTTATAAAAATCTTTATTTTGTGTAGGTAGGGAAATAGTTGAAATATGTCGTAATTTTCTTTTTCTACAAGGCGTATTTCAATAACAAATATAATTTGTTATGTTTTACATTACTTTTTATTTCTAATGTTTCCTCAATTTTAAGAATATTTTCGAAAGTTGGTTCAAATGGCATCTTTTCTTCTTTGATTTTGTAATAATTTTAGTTCCTCAAGAAATTCTTTATTATTTACTATAGCGTTATGGAAAGTATTTAATTTGGCAAAAGTAATTGCTATTTCTAATTTTTCAAAAGTATCGTATATATTTTGATAAAAGTCCGTTATATGAGTAAGGACCATTTGTATACGAAAGAAATCGAGGAGGTTGGTTTCTTGAATTTGACCATTATTGATTACTGCGATTATGTCATTAACTCGTTTCTCTAGAGTTATTTGATTATGTGAGATATTTTTTATAATTTCTTGAAAGTTATTAATTGATTTACTTAGTAGTGTCATTTGCTAATCGAACGCTATTTGGATATTCTGTTGGTTTTGTTTCAAGATACAGGTATTTTCATTGATTTTTTCGGCGTCTTCCTGATATAGGTTACCGGTTATACTTTTAATTATGCTCCCTAGGGCATTTATTAATGCGCGTTTTTCTCGATTTTTAGGGGGTAGGATTTGGTCAAGCTGTTCAGTTATTTTTTGTTTTATATTATCAGTAATGGAGTATGTATTGTAAAATTCATTTTTATAGTCTGTGAAATTAATCATATGTCCTTTTAGTAAGTCATATTTCTTATTAATAGAGTAAAATTCATTTATTAGGTTGGTTAAGTCAAAAATTTGTACAAAAGTCCAGTGACTAATCGTCTTTTGGGCAGTCGCAAGTTTATAAGGTAGTATTCCGGGATTGTCATTTAAGTTGTGGTATTCGAGGCAGGTTCCTCTGTAGGCGGACCATCTGTAACATGAGGTCGTTTTGATTCTTTTATGTGTACAGTCTCAATTCTTTTTAGATTTTTGGTATTTTTTATTTTTACTTTATTATGATATGATATTTCGGTAATTATATAAGGACCAATAAATTTAGGTTGGTTTTTATTTCGTTGAGAGAAGTGTTTATAAACTTTTTGATTCACTTGAAATTTTGAGTTTTTATTATCATCAACGTTTCTTTGCTAGAACTCTTTCTTTTTCCTTATCGACCTTATCGGTTACATTTTTATAAATGGCGTTGACTTTTTTTTATGCGAAAAAATATAATCAGAGTAGTATATTGTGGGGATTATATTTAAGGGGTCTCGCGAGGTTGTATGTCCTAGGACTAATTCATGAGGAGTATATTTTGTAACACTATGGAAGAGTATTGTTATAAGCTATTATTGCATATGGAATTAATTCAGTAACTGGTTTATTTTTATCTTTCTGTTTTAGAATTCTTAAATGTTCGATCAAAGTTGAATGGAATCGTTCTACTGGTGAGTTTGATTCATGGTGTTTGGGTGTAGTAAAATGAAATTCAATTCTTTGGGTTTTTAGTAATTCTTTTAGGAGGTGATTATTAAATTCTCCACCATTGTCGCATGTTATTGTTTCGGGGCATTCGAAAGATGAAAAGAAATTTATTAGTTTGTCACAAACTGATTTTGCGTTTTTATCGTATGGATATGCTTGTCCATTTTGAGAATTTATGAAAGATCGTTAGGAAATTCTGATTTTCAAAAATAAATGTATCAATATGCAACATTTGAAAAGGTTTACTAGGGGTTTCTGTTTTTATCATTGGTGTATCAGATTTTAATCGACTGTACTTTTGGGTTTGACAGATATTACAATCATTAATATATTGATTTATATCTTCTTTCATTTTTGGCCAATAACATATTTCTTTTAATCTTTTACATGATTCTGCAGTTCCTCTATGGTTCGTTTTACTCTCGTGTTGATGACTAATTAACATAATTTTCTCTTCTTTATCCGAAATATTTCTTAATCTTTCTTCATCGAATTATTTTTGGATTTTCAAAGTTCTTTATATACACGTCCGTAAATAGTGGGATTATTTCTTTACTATGAAAAAATACATAACATGTTTTTCCTGAGTTTATGTAATCTCTAAAAAATTTTTAATTATCTCTTCATTTTTTGGTAATTCTACATGATGAATCACGTTCTTTTCAAATCTTTCTGTTTTTATTTTTATTTCCGGGTTGTACATTTGAATGAATTTTTATTTTTTGCTTACTACTACTTCGCAGATTCTCTTGTGAGTCATCTTGAAAAGGATTTTCAGCGAGATTTCTCAAGTAATCTACGATATTTTGATCTGAGTCATCTGGATTATTAATTAGTGATTCATTCTTGTAAATATTTAATTGTATTCGAGAAAGTGCATCTGCAATAGAATTTTGGGTGCCTTTTTTATAAATAATTTGGTAGTCAAATTCTTCTAATCGTAATCTCCATCTTACAAGTTTTGAATTTGGTTCCTTTAGATTAAACAACCATACTAGTGGTCTATGATTTGTATAAATATAAAATTTTCTTCCAAATAGGTAAGGTCCAAAATATCTACAGGCCCATACTATGGTTAATAATTCTTTTTCAATCGATATATATATATATATATATATATATATATATATATATATATATATATATATATATATATATATCGATTGAAAAAGAATTATTAACCATAGTATGGGCCTGTAGATATTTTGGACCTTACCTATTTGGAAGAAAATTTTATATTTATACAAATCATAGACCACTAGTATGGTTGTTTAATCTAAAGGAACCAAATTCAAAACTTGTAAGATGGAGATTACGATTAGAAGAATTTGACTACCAAATTATTTATAAAAAAGGCACCCAAAATTCTATTGCAGATGCACTTTCTCGAATACAATTAAATATTTACAAGAATGAATCACTAATTAATAATCCAGATGACTCAGATCAAAATATCGTAGATTACTTGAGAAATATATATATATATCTCAAGTAGGTAAAGTTAAGAGGGTACACCAAACATCAAGCAAGCGTGTCAAAAGAATTTGTAATTTTGAAACTTCATCTACCAAAGATAAAGTTAATTTATTAACTAATTCCGTGTATATGCATTATAAATCGAAATATATACATAGAATAAAAGATTTTAGGGTCAAGTTCTACAACATCATTATAATCGAAAACATCCAATTGTTTATTTATACTATTTTTTTAATTCCTTTAGCCCTTTTAAGTCAAGTATTTTTGTGTTTTACACATTCATTCATCTTTAAATTTACCTACTATAGACTCAGTTATTGGCATATCACGAATATTATTAATTTTATAATTAGAGGTGTCAAAATAATCAATATAATTTTTCATATCTTCATAAACATTATCTGTGTCTGTTATCAAAATAAAGAAGTCAGTATCAGTGTATTATAATTTTACCCTGTCGTAATAGTTATATAGGTTTTAAGAGATCATAAAAGGAACAATACCTAATAGTCTTAAAAATATCTAAAATAGAAATTCCAACATAAACAGGCTAGTCGTATTTAATTAGTATTTATTTATTTGAATGGAAACTAAATTTTCATTAAAAATTACTGAATCTTTAAAATATGGTCCATCTTTCCTAACATTTTTTTCAAATTGGGTAACTAACCTAATGTCTGATCTCTATTCAATATTTTTCATTGTTTTTCCATATATGCTATTATTATTATGCTTATAATTATTCCTATTAAACCTGTGTTTAGATTTGTTTGTGAAATTAGTGTTTAAATCTACATAGTTCTTTACCATGAGGATTACGTAAACGAATTTTTTGTCTGTTTTAAGTCCGTTCGAATATTTTTTTTAATAAAGAAGAGAAAGGACATATCATTGTTTATCTTGTAAATTTGGAATTAATTTCCTATGTTTAGAATTGGGAGGCTTATAATTTTCTGAACAAAAAGGAAATTCATTGTGAAAGTTGTGCAAATTAATACGATATATTAAATCAACTTCTAAAACATATCCCTTTTCAGATGTGTCTGAAATATTTTTGACATTGGAACTATCAATTTGTTTTTGAGAGAGCCAAATAAAATTCGTCTGTGGAACAGATTGAGCCACTGCTTAACCATATAACTTAGTTGCATCAATGTATAATATATATTTTTTGGCTTAAATGAGTTGAAATTTTCAAGAGACTTTTTGTTTGCAATGAATTTTTTAGTAACACTAGTACTAACTCCTCATCTTATATTATCTATAAAAAATTAACATATTAGGATAAAAAAGTTAAAATACAGATGTGTATTTTAAGCAACGATCAAAACTAATCCTCGGAAAGTATAATAATGTGCGGGATCTAACTTATATGTATTTATATAAGTTTTTCTAAAATTTTGGAAAATAACAGCGAAAAGCCATACCTCTGATTCAATGTTTCAGTTGAACAAGTTCCAGACAACTTTAGCTCTATTATATTCATGTTAAAGCATTATAAAACTGTTCATATTCTCTCAACGTGTTTTCATCTAATTTTGTATAATTAGTAATATAGCTATAGGGAAAAACTCCCTTCTGACGAATCAAATTACACCGTTCTTTTTGATTGAAATATTTTAAAATTTCTTGACATTGTTGGTCTTCTAGAGTGTTAGATAATTTGGATAATAAAGATGACAAAAACTGAAAAAGGTCGATAAATCTTATGCGAAACTTTTTTTTTAGCTTACCTGATTGCTTAGCAAACAACGTGTCTACATTGATATAGTTTCCACATGAAATATATTTTTCCTTATTCGGTGCAATAACTTTCAATTATTCATTATGTTGATATAAATTTTTGATAAATAAATGAGCAGTATAACTTTTAAAGTTGTTTGGTATAACCAAAATATAATTTGGTAATTTGAATTTTAAGTTGCATTTATAGTAGGCTTGTCCTCTGTAACGACCCATTAGGTGATCATCACCTGCAACTTTATCACCTTCGTTTGTATAATTATGATATACCCTATCCAACTCCTTCAGTTTACTCATAGGCTTATTTAATTCTAAATATTTATTATAGATATCAAACACAGCTGGTTCAATTAACTCAATAAAAACCTGAAGTTAGAACCCCTATAACGTTCATATTTACATACGTTGTCATCAAAAGAACATTTTATATAATAAGTAAAAGAATATGAAATATGTTTGTATTGTGTAATGGTATAAGAATTGTTATGACCTAAATCATTTATGTTGCGAAGTAGTGGTTTAAGAATATATTCAAAATCAGCATAGATAACGAAAGGAACTTGAATTTATTTTTGTATATTAGTAAATTTGAAAATATTTTCAGGCACTTATCAATTTTGGGTGTTGGTGATGGTCTATTGATTATAACATGATCACAATCATAAGTATTATGTCTCTTTAAATCATCATTGTTTGGAAAATATTGCAAACACCCATCGGACAGAAACTTGTTTCCGTGATGCTTTGAAAGTTGATTAGACACTAACCCAGACAAAGCTTTAATGCAACAATATTGAAAATTCCCTTCATCATCAATAATCAATAATAAATTAACATAACGTTTTTAGATTTGTATGATATAATGCAATGGTCTTACAACTCCATAATAATATTTTAGATCCGTTTTATGGAAATATCATTTATAAGTTCAAATTAAGCTATAACTTTTAACTTAAAAGGGATATCCAAATCAGAAATGTCATATAAAGAAGAAAAGTGGTGGTAAGATGAAATCTGATATTTTAAACCGTTCGAGTTGTGTAAAGCCGCTGTAATGGGTCATAAGAAGCAGTTATCATCTTCATTGCGCATATTGATGGTTGCACCCTTCCTATCAAATTTGTAGGTTAGAGGATTAAACTTCAAAGCTCTTAGAGTATTGTGCTTATTTACGTTGACTTCCAAATATAGAAATTTGACCAAAGTCCAACCTGTAACAGAAGAAATAAACATTAAAATATTTAAATATTAAATTTGCTATAAAGTTAGTAATAAAAATAAATATTAAAATTAGGAACTTCTATGGAGAAAATATAAAAGACAGTTGAAAACATAGGAAAAAATAAAAAATAATAAACCTACCAGAATCCCTTTCCGCTAATTAGTCAGGTTCTCTGTTAACTGTTTCTTAAAATCTCTAATTTTATCTAGGATTGAACTACAGCAAATGAGTTTGTATATTGTGTTGAAAGACTTGACGATGTAGCTTAGATTAGAAGGATTTAAAAATTAAGCCTGAAGTTTTCCATATTGGTTTTGATACAGGTATGTTGCCCAACTGCTCGCTTCAATAAACCCTTAACTTTTTGTGCAGGTTTTTTTGAAAAACTGGAAACTTTTATATGATATCACTCAGGATTTACTCGATATGAAATGATCCTTTCCTTAAATGCAGACTTTATCACTTGAACTACAAATTCCCTATAAGATGATGTCACATGTTGTTTGTGCCCATAAGATTTCAAAGAGCTTCCCCAGGATTTTCTAACTACATTTTTCTTGCAATCCTGACAGTATTTCGTCATTTCTGAAACAAATGGAAAATGAAGTTAGAGGTGAATCATTGTAACTAAAATAATTATCAACCTTTTAAGTCGTTCTGCATATGCAAACAGAATTGGCAAAGGCGAGGTAGTGTTAATACTTAGATAAACTTCTTTTTATTCCCAGGCTCACTTGCATTCCACACGTCTAGGTCGGCGTGGGTTCATCAATGGGACGTGAAGGTTTTCGAACCCAAGTCGACCTCGATGTTTGAAATGCAAGCAAACCTGGGAACAAAAAGGAGTTTTGTTATTGGATGCACGAGTGTGAGAAGTAGTTGACCGTGAAATCGTAAATCAACGAACCATTGTAATTACTATTGTAGTTTGCTCCCGTAAAGTTAACACCCATTTGTTACAAGACGACAGAACTGCTTAAAGGAATGCAAAATAGATTAATTAAACAAATTAATTAAAAGAATTTAAAGTAAATGTTAAAACTTACCTCGTCTCTAGGATTGGAAGAAGATCGTTTAAGAGTGTGTCGATAAAGATTGTCACGTATAGTAAATTTTCTATTATATGTTTCATTATTGTTCATGATGATCGCTGGGTAGTGAAGCTGTATGGTATTTAAAGCGAAATGAAGGCAAATTTAAAAGGATATATAATTAAAAAAAGTGAGAGAAAAGATAGGGAAATAAAATTAAATAATATTATTTGCCAATTGGTAAAATAAAATTAGAAAATAAAAAGGAAATAATTTCGATGCTGGAAAGTGTAGGTAATGATGTATGTTTGAAGAATCAAAAGAGTCCCGAGTTCAGAAGTGTAAGGAAAACATTTTATTCCACTATAAACGAAGTTTAATCCTTGTATGCACTACACAGCGACTCCAATGACGGTTTATGTCTAAAGTTCCTTTTTCGTTTGTTATTCGAATAAAACGAGGATTCTAGTAGAGTTAATAGTACTGGGAAAAAGAATATGGGGTAAAATGGTCATTTTTAGAAGTTTATTTAAAGATCTAAAGGCTTTCTCATATACATTTTTTTATTACTTCAAAGAGATATAAGTATAAAATATAACTTTCTCAATGAATTCTTTGTAATGTCAAATAATTTTTTAATTGAAATATTTTATTGGCAACTTAAATATTATTTATAGCCTGCCTAAAATAACATACAAATATTTGAATATTTTACATTCAAAATACAAATGTATCTTTAATAAATAAGTTATTTACCAGAACTATGCATTCATCAAATAGTGAAAGAAACATCTTCATTTTCAGGCCATCTCAAATTCATTGTGAATGGTTGGAATATCAGAATTCTCATCAAAATTTACATTATAAATATTAAAGTTGAGGCATACTGTTTGTTGGCCTTTTCTGCAAATGTCTGAGCATTTTAATCCTGCTTTTCGACAACTTCATCTAGTTGTAGTGCAGTAACCAGTACAATTGCAAGAAATCAGTCGTAATATTGCGTCTGGTGCTGGATCTAGCAATGTTCTTAAGGGTTGAAAAAACTCTGTTTCTGCCATCCCTAATTTTCAGCTAGCTTTTTGTTTCCCAGTCATGTTTTCACTTGAAAGTACAGTCTATATGAATGTTGAGTAGCCGCTTTCGAAGTCGGTGGTAATGACTCTAGTTTAGGTTTGTTTTGTTCAAAGACTTTTTAAATGAATTGAATCTATACTGATCGAGAGAAATGCTTGAATCAGTAGTTCCGTATAATCGTTGAAGAATTTTTTCGCCAGCTTTTCTGACGTCTAATTTCGCCGAATATTCAACATTAAAAACTTGTACTTCTTTATGTAACTGGTCTTACTCCAGAAGCTTTAATTCTTTTATCTTTCCTTTCTGATATATTGCACTAGTGCTGCCACCAACACTGAAAGCATGAGCCAATATACATTTATTTTTAATATCAGCTTATTGCTCTTGTAAGTCTTGAGAAGAATCCAGTATTTTTTCCACAGTTCCTTTTCCCGGTTTCAAAAAATATATATTATTTTCTTCTGGAGCTAAAGCAATTAAAATCATTAAGAGATATACATCTTCAGCCACAATTGTATTTTGTATGTTTCCTGACTGAACAGCTGTTCAAATAATCAGCTATCAGCAGAAGCCTGTTCGAGAATGAATCCATGGTGTTTAATTTTATCATTAGATAAAAAAATTTCTTGGCTAACTGTAACAATGAGATCTTCGCAAATGGAAAATTCTACACATTCTGCTTAATATCGTCGTTTTGTTCACTACTTTTGATGTTGTTCCCATTTCCATAGCCGTCAAATACAATAATGTTTCTCAATATAATTAATATACCTATTACAAACATCTTTATAAGAGTTTTAAGAAGTCCATTTAACTCGCTGCAGTATGAATCCACCATCTATCACGTAGATATCGTTGGAACGTAAAGCTTCATCAGATATAGGAGAAAATGCATCGCAAAGAGAAGATTTTTTTTGTCTTTCGCTACACGAATCACACGCTCAACCACGGGTCTTATGAGAAAGCCTATAGCAAATTTAATTCAAGATAGTTCCCTTCAACTTCTCAAGTACCTCGGGATTCGACTGTTTATAACGCTAAAAATAATTTTAAGTGGTAAATACGATGCTGTTTTCTTTCAATACAATATATTATAACTGCTTGTGGGAATCATGTGAAGAAAGTAATATGCGCGAACTGTATATTACTTTCATACAAGGATTAGACTTTTTATATAGTAGAATAATATTTTTTCCTCACACTTTTAAGCTCGGAACTCCTTTGATTCTTGAAATATATACCGTTACCTACACTATCCAGCAAAAAAACATCCAAATTATTTCCTTCATAATGAATTTTTGTGCTAATTCTACTCTACTAAATTTGTCGAAGCATAATTTGATTCGACCCAACACGATCCTTTCTTCGTAAAAAACGTGTCGAAATTTACCGAAAGAATTTAATACAAAACAGAGTCTTTTTAACCTGGAAACTAATTTTCAGGAAAATTTGTTATTTTTTCGTTTAGCCTTAACACCGAAAGAATTTTTATGTGTCAAGGCGTAATTTCGAAAATTTTAGGTGCAGCGATCCGTACAACAAATATTAGTCTATGTTAAAATAGAATTATTAAACAGTTTGAATGCTTTCATATCAAAAGGTTCATGAATTATATTTAGGGAGCTAGAAGGTGAAGAAGAATCTGAATCGGTAACTTGATATATTAAATTTTGAATTTAGCAGTAGTGTAGTAGATTGGGGTTGAGAATAAAAAATTACTGTATCAGGATCGATAGAATTAACAACAATAATCAAAGAATTCATATCAATTAAGAGAGCTAGAACGCGAAGAAGATTCCGAAATCTGTTCGCCGGAAGAAGTGGAAAGTAATGAAATCAAATGGCAAATTTTGCTATGGTGATATTGGTCTAGGTTGCGCACACTGAATTGATAGGTTAGAGTCGTTAGAGTTATCATCAATTAAATGTTGATGCATTATTTGCATATTTTTTTTTAGTTGAAAAAGATTTATTTAAACCACCTGCAGTTGATTCATTTTCGAGTTCAAAATTTGCTTCCGAAATAGATAAAGACTGACAAATTATCGGTTTCATTAAAATTAAAATTTTGAGAAAGAATTTGGTTAATTTCATCGGTTTCATTTTCAGATAACTCTAGCTAGCAATTTTGATTGTAATGGCCCAAATTAGATTCATTAATAGAAATAAAATCTTTCAAATTAAATAAAGAATTTTCACTATCCTGTGTCTATTCGGCCATAAAAGGACGTTAAGTTAGAATTGGATCTTCTGCTTCCGCGTTCTTTAACAATGACGTCAATGTTACAAGGATCCGACTGTTCCCTAAGCGCAATCATTGGGATTCTGGATTTTCACAGCATCAATAATTACAGGTAATAAAAGGTCATTTCTTAATTCAGGTAAAACTAAATTACAAAAATCAAAATTAGACAAATCTAAATTTGGGATATCTGTACCTGTTAATTCCACATTACTTACGGTTAGGTTGGAAATTCATTTTTACTCACACACAAACACTAGCTTCAAACAAATATGGCAAAGTTAAAAGTGAATCAATAAATAAAGTTAAAACGTTAAAAAATAAAAAAATATTAAATTCACGAATTTTTACAGACATCTTACTTCTAAGGAACAAACTGCAGTTACGAGAGTGAGAAAATAATACCAAACTTCGCTTCAAAACAGGCTTTCTATTTGCGTATAGATGCCAAGCGAACAACGCTTCACCCTGATTTCAAAACAGGCTTTCTGCCTTTGTATGGACGCCAAGCGAACAACGCCCAACCTTGGCCGGTTAGTCACTATAGCCAATAACCATGGTCAGTAAATACGTTTAATAACAAGGTGTTGTTTTTTCTGCAGGGCACCGAACTATATGAGAAAAAAATAGTTTCTGTATATTCTGCGCTTGTAAAGTAGCGCACGCAGCGCGCTCATAGTGTCAGGCACGATCGTAGGCGAGCGCGAAGTGCTCGTCAGATTAACTAGACGAGAGGTTTCGCACGTCGATCGCAAGCAGCGCGATGCCTTCGCGCGAAGCGCGTTTTAGTATTAATCACGATTGTATGCGTGCGAGAAGCGCGCTTCTGTCAGAAACGGTGTGTACCGCACGAAGCGCTCTTATAATGTCACACACAATTCCGAGCACCTCAACCACTCGACGCGAACGAGCGAAGGGAGTATGCTAATGCGAAGTATAAGGGAGCGAAACGGAGTTCGTGTCGGAGGGAAGTTGGGCTGCGGGGACGAGGGAGATGTTCCCCCGAAAACCTCTTTGAGGTCCTTAGTTCTAATTTGGAGTAAAAAAAGGGTGGGGAAAGGGGTACGAATGTGATACTATTGGTGTTTAAAATGAAGGGGCGTAGTTTCCGTACCTGATAGTGGAGTTTACCCCCACCTATCTAATTTTTACGCTTCACAAATACACCCGCCTTTTCCTACCACTATTTCGAATTTGATGTTCATAAAAGTAAAGCCTACAGAAGCGTTTGCTATATTCTGACTTACTCATTTTTTACTAAGTTAATATTTTAAAGAAAAATTAAATATTATATATAAAATATAAAAAACAATAGCGTTGAAAACACATACTAAAATCTATTTCTAATTCGAAATTTTCGTTAGAAATATTGTGCCTCAGGATAATTTAGCGGCCTCGACGCCGATTTCTCACAATAGCTGGTTTTATTTACCGTTTCCAAGCAAACTTAAAGAAGTGAATCAAGTTAGTTCAGGTTCCATGGAGAATGGAATCTCCCATTAATCATACCATTAAGGGAAAAATCGGAAGAAGATGAGAAGAGAAATTCTGACGACGAAGACGACAAAGAAGGAGATGAAGAAAAAGAATTTTTACTTTATTTTATTATAACAATAATAAAGCACATTTAATATTTCTTATGTTTTTTGTCGTCAATACATATATATATATATATATATATATATATATATATATATATATATATATATATATATATATATATATATAATATATATATATATATATATATATATATATATATATATATATATATATATATATAATATATATATATATATATATATATATATATATATATATATATATATATATATATATATATATATATATATATATATATATATATATATATATATATATATATATATATATATATATATATATATATATATATATATATATATATATATATATATATATATATATATATATATATATATATATATATATATATATATATATATATATATATATATATATATATATATATATATATATATATATATATATATATATATATATATATATATATATATATATATATATATATATATATATATATATATATATATATATATATATATATATATATATATATATATAATACATATATATATATATATATATATATATATATATATATATATATATATATATATATATATATTCACGACAAAGAACATAAGAAATATTAAATGTGCTTTATTACTATTATAATAAAATAAACTAAAGTAAAAATTCTTTTTCTTCATCTCTTTCTTTGTCTTCTTCGTCGTCAGAAGTTCTCTTCTCATTTTCTTCCGATTTTCCCCTTAATGGTATGATTAATGGGAGATTCCATTCTCCATGGAACCTGAATTAACTTGATTCACTTCTTTAGATTTGCTTGGAAACGGTAAATAAAACCAACTATTGTGAGAAATCTAAAAACTGTCAAAAGCGACCACAAAATTTAGGAATATTGGCCGTTTAAGACAGGGGGCCGTTATTCCCAGGTTTTGCGCCCTGTAAATAAAAGACATATATTTTCCTATTTTTAAATATTTTCTTTATTTTACTAAATAGAGTTAGCATACACACAGATTGAAAAGTTACAATGATTTAATAATATAAAAAATATTTTGAATGTACAGTATAGGCACATTACTATCAATGGAAAAAAACTCATCCAAGTTTACAGTTTTATCATGGACTAAAGGAAAGATCTGAGCAAGGAGTATTTCGTCTTCTTCGCCAAAAATAGTATCTTCTGGAACAACATCGAAGAATCCAGCCTTGAAAAACATTTTTTAATTGTAGCTGGAGAAAGATTTTTCCACGCAGTCGTAAACCATAATAGTGCATTCGTTAAATTTATGCTTTTTTCAGATTTTTCAAAATCGCAATAACTGTCAACAAACGTAAGTAGTCTTTTGATCAAAAATTTTCTATATGTTATTTTAAAATTTTGAATTATTCCTTGGTCTAAAGGCTGGCAATATGAGGTGGTATTTGGTGGAAAAAAACCAGCTTAACATTTTCTAGTGGCACTTTAGACTGGGAGGTAGCATTGTCCAAGAAAAGCAGCACTTTTCTATTTTGTTTCTTCCTTTTATTATCAAATTTCTGACGTCATCCAGGCCTTTTTGTTAGATTCCCATTCTAAGGATAACTTGTCAACATGATTACTTTTAAAACAACGAGGATTTTTACTTTTCCCAATTATTAACGGGTTTTCTTTTTCTCCTTCCATATTTGCACACAGTAAAATAGTTAATCGCTTCTTTCCTGCACATTTATCGTTTTTTTTTTCTTATTTGGCATGGCTCGGTAATAAAGACCTGTTTTATCAGCACTGTATACATCTCGTGGAGAATAATCCTTTAAAATTAGCGGTAATGTAGTTTTCCAGGCCTCTACATCTTTCAAATTTACATCTGCGGACTCACCAGAAACTGACTTAAATATTGTGATAATGCATTTGATGCAGCGAAATTTTCTACTTTTAAGCTGCTTGACGCCTCCAGTGCTTTTTGTTTAAGTAGTGGGCCAGATATTGGAACTGCTTAATTCCTAGCTCTACAAAACCAATTGTAGACAACTTGATCCACTGTTAATCCTGCTGACTTGGGAAATTTTTCTTTTTTGCTCCAAGTTAACACCCTCTTCAAACAACTTTTTTGGTTCATTCTTATTTTTTAATATATCGAGAACTTGCGTTTTTCCAACCTCGAACTTTTCAGCCAGTTTTCGCTAACTTAAAGCAAACTTTTCACTTTCAGCGATGATAATAATTTTGTCTTTTAGTGACAAACGTTTTTGTTTCAGCGACATTATTAAGAAAGTGTTCCGTATGAAGACAACTTTAACATAATGGAATAAACAGAAAACTTCAAATTTAAACCAGTTACAGTAGTAGTAAAAATAAAAGGTTGAAGGCCCATAAAAATAATTAGTATATCAATCATAAAACCCTTCGGCTAGCCCGGTCGTTATTACCAAGTAAATTTCCAAGGAAATATGTCATAAAAATTTCGGTTTAACTGGTCGTGCCCGTTTAATACAAGGGCCGTAATTTACAAGTTTTTGTATACGGGAATTTATATGCAGTTTCGGGAAACTTAATACTGTCCGTTACCACAGGCGACCGATCTCAGGTGGTCGCTAACACAGGCTTCACTGTATATATATATATATATATATATATATATATATATATATATATATATATATATATATATATATATATTTATATATAATATATATATATATATATATATATATATATATATATATATATATATATATATATTATATATATATATATATATATATATATATATATATATATATATATATATATATATATATATATATATATATATATATATATATATATATATATATATATATATATATATATATATATATATATATATATATATATATATAAATATATAAATATATATGTCTATATATATTTATATATATATATATATATATATATATATATATATATATATATATATATATATATATATATACACAATAAAATGATACCAAAACGCAAGATGTTATATGTATATATATGTGAAATTGGTAACTTTTCGTTCGCTGTAGCGTTAATTCAGTATATCTATCCTCAAGAATTTTTTCAAAATGTTTGTTGCTAGACGACTATGCATAGCATAAAAAACCTGTTCCTCGACCAAATCACAAAATATATTATTCAATTTTCAACTTGTTGATTTAAACCACTATGCAAAGAAGATTTGAATATTTTATTTTTATATTCATACTAGCCTTGCCCGCGGCTCCGCTCGCGTGGAATTGATCCATATTATCGTCACTGCTTATTCCTTATGTTACCTACCGTAATAAAATATATCCTATAACCTGGCCAGAGAAAATATGTACGAATTAAAAAGAAACACGTAAATCGGATAAGTGTTTCTAGAGTGATAAGCGGGCTAACGGCCAGACAGAGAGATGTTACGTTTTATATATGTTATATAGATTATTAATATTATTATATAACTTGGCCAGAGAACATCTGTATGAATTAAAAAAAAAATACATAAATCGGATAAGTGGTTCTCGAGAGATAAGCGGAATAACGGACAGACAGAGAGGCTTTGCATTTTATATACACTAACGTACATAGAAATCGGCCCACTGTAAACTTTTGACTTTAACTATATTTTTTTTTTAAATTATTCATCAGATCAAAAAAAGAAATATGCTGTTTGAAAGACAATTTCATGTGAGTATAAATTTATCAAGAAGGCTTATCGTTTATATGCGTAGCAACCGGTAAATAAATGAAACGTGTTTATGTGGTGATTGTAACGAAAATAACAAATTTGTCAAATATTAAAATTATTGCGTTTGCAACTGAAATTTGCATATTAATTCGTTTTTCATAATCTCAATAGTGTTTAAGTGTGTTAGTTTAATGCATACTACACCACAAAAAGCCGTCCAAGTTTTTGCTTTAATCGAAAATGGACTTAGTCAGCGAGCTGTTGCTAGACAATTGAATATGACACGCGCAGCGGTTCGAAGAGTGTGCAAACGTTATGAGGAGACTGGATCCTTTCATAGGCGACCTGGAACAGGCAGAAGGCGATTTACAACCGCTCGTGATGACCGCTTTATTGTGTCAACAACATTAAGAAATCGTCACCTTAATGCCGTTCAAGTGCAACGACAGCTCCGTGAGGTGCGAGGAGTGGCTATTAGTCAGTGGACAGTAAGACGAAGACTGCAGGAAAATAACCTGACCCCTAAAACACCTGCGATTGGTCCAAAACTTACTCCAGCTCATCGGCAAGCCCGCCTGCGTTTTGCACGGGATCATCTGAATTGGACGTTGGAACAATGGGGATCTGTTCTGTTCTCAGATGAGACCAGAATATGCCTCCATGGTAGCGACCGAAGAAGGAAAGTGTACCGAAGACCAAGAGAGCGATTTGCAGATTGCTGCTTTGAAGAGCGGAGTGCTTATGGAGGTGGTTCCTGTATGATCTGGGGTGCAATTTCTATAGGAGCACGAACCGACCCTGAGTTCATTCGTAGGGGCGACCGTGTTCACGGAAGAAGAGGTTTAACGGCTGCTAGATATATCGAGGAGATTTTAGCAATTTATGTGGTACCTTACGTCGACTACATTGGAGACGAATTTACCTTTATGCATGACAATGCAAGGCCGCACACCGCAAGAATCGTGCAAGATTACATTGCAGAAGTCGGTTTTCGGGTTATGGAGTGGCCAGCTTACAGTCCTGATCTAAATCCGATCGAACATTTATGGGATGAGTTAAAACGAAGAATTCGAGCTAGACTTCATACCCCAAACTCGATCGCAGACCTTATTGTTGCAGTAGAAGAAGAGTGGTTTAACATCCCTCAAGAAACAATAGCAAACTTGATTAGATCTTTGCCTAATCGTATGAGAGATGTTATTAGGGAAGAGGAGGTCATACCCATTATTAAAAAATTAAGTTTTAAGTTTTACATTGTCAATAACCCTATTTATGTTAATAATAAAAAAGCTTAATTTGCTTAATGCATTAATTTCACTATGTTAAACATAGGAAGTCGAAATAAGTTTTCGTAAATTTATACTCACATTAAAGCATATTAAATTGTCTTTCAAACAGCATATTTCTTTTTTTGATCTGATGAATAATTTTTTTTAAAAAAAATATAGTTAAAGTCAAACGTTTACAATGGGCCGATTTCTATGCACGCAAGTTTATATTATATTCTTTGCTACATGATATTGTTCCATATTTCACGGTTCAGATAGCGCGCTAGAGGCAAACTTTTTCCGACTTGATTCACTATTATCGTCACTGCCTATTCCTTATGTTACCTAACGTAATAAAATATATCCTATAACCTTGTCAGCGAACATATGTATGAATTAAAAAGAAAACACGTAAATCGGATAAGTGGTTCTCGAGTGATAATCGCACTAACGGACAGACAGATAGATAGATATACAGAGAGACGTTGCATTTTATATATATTATAGAAAATCAGAATGAGGGGGATTAGGTATTATATGTTAGGAGGTAATTTGTGGGAATCTTGATGGGAGGCGGAAGCAAAAAATTGGCCTCTTCGGAGGTAGAAACAGATAATTTCTACAACAATAACATGAGAAGACGGAGGGAGGAGGTAATTTGTGGGAATGTTGATGGGAGGCGGAGGCAAAAATTTGCCGCCCACAAATACACTATATTTTTCATATGTTTATGTGTTAAAGCAAATCTCGAAAAAACGTTTACTGTCTGATTAGAAATGACTAATTTTAAAGCTGGTATAATTTGACAATTAGGAGTTTAAGGTGATAAAAACACTAGTAACTAACTAAACTTATGAGACGGTGCATTAGCAGACCAGAAAATTTGCTTTCATTTATTATTAAAACGATAAAAATGTAAAATTATGTGAAAATTCTGAATATTCTGTACTTTCTACCTGACCCTTATTTTCTATTTTGATATTAAATTTTCTTATAAAAACGTTTATATGGTTTATACAAAATATGACATGATCAAAAACATAGGATAGATAAAAGTTTTCGATTTCGTAGCTACTAGATCCAGTCTAAGTTTTAGAATCCTTTAGTGAGTTTGCCTGCTAGTTACTTAATATGTTGAGTATACGTTATCTATAAATTTTGTTTCTTTCAGTACACACTAACCTTTTTAATTAGGCATATAATATACTGTAGTTATGTTTTGAACAACTTTTGGAAGTTAGTTGCAGTCTTGTTTTTAAAACTATTAATCTATTAATGAAACAAGCTAAATGTACCAGCATACCTTAATTCTAGGATCACACAACTGATCATACATAGATTCCATATTTTTATTTCTTGCGGTCCAGAAATCAATTTCATTTATTGGTACTGGATTAGCCCCATTAGCAAAACATAAGTCTGAAGTTTGCTTTAAAACCTCTCCACAAATCTCTGACCATTTCATAATAGCATTTTCAATCGTAGTTTTAAGAGGCAAATTCACTTCTTCTCCATCGGAATTAATAAAAGCTTGAGTTGCTTGAAAAACTGTCGATATCCCTTGTGGCATCGGAAGAATTACTTTGCTTTTCATAGCACCTTTGATCTACAACATTCATAATTAAAATAATATGCATAAAAATGTTTTCGAAAAATAATGTAACCTTCGACTGATGCAAATTTTTTATTGATTAACTTTAGTTATTTATTGTTGATGAGAGGGGGAGGCTGATAAAGGTTCTACTATACATATATATATATATATATATATATATATATATATATATATATATATATATATATATATATATATATATATATATATATATATATATATATATATATATATATATATATATATATATATATATACATATATATATATATATATATATATATATATATATATATATATATATATATATATATATCCTGTTATACGTCCTTTTGAGGGTTCTTAGAGTTAAGGAATCTAAAACTTGCGTCATTTTTCATTATTTTTATTTATAAGAAAAACAGTGTGTAATGGAAAATATCAGGTTTAAGTTGCAAAGGTCTCTTAAGCCTTCCCTCTGCTAAACCGTTTTTTTGTTATTAATATCTCACTATCAAGTATCTAGATTAAGTTTTTTTTAACTATCAAAATATTAAATTCCGTAAAGAAGTATTTTGTAAGGAACTGTAGCGAAAAGTTGAATTGAATGTCAAGTAAAATGTCACAGTAGGCGGCTGTTGGTGACAAATTAGTACTCGATGTTTAAATTTTTTAAGCATTTTTAGAATTTTATTTCTTTGTATGCTAAAGTGAAATTTAAATGTGAACATAATAACTATCGATAACAATGCAATAAATGGAAATTCTTTAATACTCCGAAGGCTGGAGAAAGTTTTGGTTGTTAATTTCTATTATTTTTACATAAATACTATTGAAAAAAAAAACAATATTTCATAAAATATTTTTATATACACATTAGGGTCAGCGAGCTTCAATAGGCATGGTTAAAACTAAACTTCAATCTATTAGTGTCGAAGTAATTTCTAGCGGAAGATTTATTTTTAATTATAATTTTAATATGTGCAGAATGCTTTTGAGAGTATTTGAAAACTCAAACTGAAATTTGATTGTATCTTTTTACCCTTACACTAAATCTTTAGTCTACAAACTATTGATACACATATACTGAACACATAACATTTTAGACCATTTTTAATAAATATAAAAGTGCACAGGTATCTCCACGGAAGACTGTTAGTATATATAACTTTACATTGTCAGAAAAAAAGATTAACAAGCATACTCTATAAATAAAATAGGTACACAATGTAAGGTCTTTATAGAGTAGTTTGTGTGTTGTAATATTTTTATTTATATGTATTTATCAATAGTGTAACGTATGTGTTTAAATATAAGTGTACAGGATGTTAACTTGGTTAATTTTTACAGCAACTTGGTTAGCATACTAAGCATACTAAGTCTAAAACTATAAGCCCAAAGGTAAATTTATTTTTTAAACCAACCAAGTTTTCTTTTAGATAAGGCTAGAACATTTTATAATTATCTGATTGCTTGCTTCATTTCTCAAATAAAAGTATATTTTTACTTAAACACTTTACTTCTTCAATAATTCTTATTTTATTATTTTTAAAGATTGTGCATTCCTTGCTAATCTTTTGCTCTAAATTGGATGTATTTGGGTATTTTAACAAACAAAAGCACAATTAAAACTCTGTAGTTTATCTAAATATATGCTTAAGTTAGAGAAAATATAAATAAAAAGTCGGTAGATTATATATCATAAGCAACCTGGAACCATCATAGAAGAAAAAAGCATATAAAACGTATTTATGTGAGTAGACATTTCTCCACTTAAACGTGGAAAAATCTAAAAACCGTGGGAAAATTGTAATGATTACCCTTTTTCTCTTATATCTCCTACTTCGTGGACTCACGAAGCTACATAACCGTGTCATATCACCTGCCCTTATTTTTAATTTTTATATAATTTTTAAATACCTTTTAATAAAATATTAGTGAACCATTCATGAAAAATGCTGTATTTAAGGGTAGCTTTAAAAAGATTTTATGTTTGAAAAATGAGTTATTTATTATATAGTTAACCTATTATATATTACTGTATAGCTTTAAGTGTACATATATCTTAAAAAAAAAACAATAATATATATTTTCATAATTCGCAATAGAATCTTTTCAGAACCTGTCATATTTTACTCTAGCTGAACCGGTCCTAAAACTACTTAGATTATCTGGACGGAATAAGTTACAACTAGTTATTGTATCCTTTTCACAGCTTTATACCCTGAAAACAATGAAAATACTTTATTCTTTTTCAACGCAACAACGAATGATACATTAATAGTTTAGGTGTATATAGTAAAAAACGGCATATTATAACAGGGCACACTCGTAAAATACTCAACAGTTTGCGTTACCTTAATGTTCTTTGCATATATTTATAATGTTTGCTAAAAAATAAATTAATGCCATTGTAAAGAATCAGACTGAGTTTCTGAATTGAAGAATAACAACTTATGGAGTTTTTTACATCCTTTTTACAGACAAATTTTGTTTACAACTCTATTTTAAATTAGTTCTTTAGAAATTTTGCTTTATGTCTGCCATATGGCTATTAAAAATAAGTCATTTAGACACTGCTGAAAATTTTCCAGTAACAAAACTATAGTTACGAATGGCAGTGATAAAAATAACAACTGCTTCAATTAAAATCGGAGACTAAAGATTGTCATTATGAAAACATATAGGTTTAATAAATACTAAATTTGATTTTCTCATACTTATAAATAACTTAATTCAAGGAGTTCAATTATTATATTTTCAATGATATGTATTTTATATCATTATTTTTTAATATATTTTATATTAATTACAAAATAATTGAGCAGAGGAAGGGGCTCGTCTGTATTTACAACTAAAATCAGACATTTCCTTCTACATAATATTTTTTTCTAAGATCAAAAATAATGAAAGAATAACCCAATTTTAAGATATCTGAAATATAGGAATCCTGAAATGGACGTATAACACAATACTCATGCAGCAACCTTTTTAACCCCCGCCTCCATCTCACTATCCCTCACCTTCTTTTGGTCTGTATGTCTTTCGGCACAATAACTCTCGAAAGAAATAAAATATCGTTTCAAGTTGGTACCCATATAATACTTGAAGTAGAAATAGAATCCATAGCTTTTGAACGATGTCTCTTTAGGGAGAGGGTTTGAGAATCGATGAAGTTTGCATATTTTCATCATTATGAAATTTATCTAGGTCTTTGTTTACTAAAATGAACATATTTTAAGCATAATGATTCATGTTCGAACATACAAGAGTTAAAAAAGTAGAGGAGGTGGTAAGGAAGTTGCCTTGTGTACAGCTTTTTCAGGTGAAAAATTGTGGTTCTTGAGATAGACTCTGTCAAATTGAAGTGACTTTGCGACGTATCGTCTACGAGTGCACGAGTTAACTTAAAGGCTCTTGACTGCTTGAGATTAGAAAATGAATGCGCTCAATGAAGCACAAATTAGGGTTTTTAAAGCAGTTAAATAAACCTTTAATATCGTTAGTGCAATGTCAACTACTTTTTAAGACCAGTTTTTCTGTTTCCGGTGAGATAGAATTTTCATCATATATTGATAAAGTTCTGCATACTAAAGACTTAACAAGAGATAGTTTTTGGAAAGAATAGTGGTGTAAACCAACATTCCGATAACTGCTGATATGAATTGCCTTTTTATAAACCGAATGTCCCAAGATTCCGCTACTTTTTTTTATACCAGTACAGCTAGAAAAGGAAGGGCACCGTGTGATTCTATGCCAATGGTAAATATTATATTTGGATTATTTATTGGTTTTGCGTAGAGTTTCTCCTTTATGCAACCGCAGTAGAAAAAAAAAAAAACCGCAGTAGAAAAAATTTCATGTCCAGGAGGACATGAAATGTGACCGATCCATCTCTATGAATAAGCATGGTCCAAATAAGTTCGCACACTTCATACGTAATGAGCAGGACAATTATCATTTTGAAGCCACATTATCCTGTATGTGGCCAATGGTACATCTTCCAAAAGATTTGGCAGTTTATTTTCTAAAAAGTGGAGATAATTTTTCCCGTATACATTTTCAGGTAAGTCAAAGGGGCCTATTATTTGGCTGTTCAAGATGCCGGTCCAAAGATTTACTTTAAAGCTATCCTGTGATCTTTCTTCTCTGAATAAATGTGGGTTTTCAAGTGTAATAGCTTTGTAGATTATGCATGTTCATGAATCCATCTTTGTTAGATGTCCAGTCAACTGACCATAAAATTTTATCAAGAAACTCTGGATCATCCTTATGAGCCTGCAGCATTCTTCTACAAAATCATTCAGATAAAAAAGCAAAAACCTTGACAGTGTAAATACAAGAACACTACGAATGCGAAAGATGTACAGCAAGCGAAGTAGCGTAACATATTGACAACAAACACAAAAGCAGACAGCTATGCTACTCATGTCAAACGACGTCACTATCTATCTCACTCTAACTCATATCACATGATATCACTATCTAACATTCTAACTCATATCAAATAGCGTTCCAATCTATCTCACTCTAACATATATCAAATGACTTCACTATTTCACTTTAGCTCACGTCCAATGATGTCACCTTAGTAAATAAAAACCTGTCACCTGTCAAATTGAATAATTACACATTAAGCGTCTTTTGCACTAAAATAGCAATATTTTTTTCTAAAGTAAAACACAGTAAATGAAATACCATTTTAGAATCTACATTAAATTAGCAATTTTTTTAAATAACTGGCCAGATTAGCTTGGCACATTTTTTTAGAGTATGAAGAGTCAAAGTTAGCTAATTAAAATGTGCTCATGATACTTGCAAAAATGTTTTTTTTTTCCACACGATTAGTTGTATTTTGAACTGTGATCAATAGCGGGGTTATTCAGAATCACCTCACAATAATTAGAATATTAGAATACGGAAATCTGCAGTTGTGGCATTCGATAAACTGATCTAAGGTGTAGATTTTCACGAAATTCATGAAAGTGTTAGTATCTCGAAATCTAACGATTTTTCACTAAGACCATATTTACATATTCTGGTGAATTATGAGCTAGCTTATTAGCCGTCGAAGGGCATACGTTGGTTTTTGGGCCACCACACACATTTTGTAGTAAATATTAGCGACTAAAAAATCATTTTAGATGCTGACCTGTACAAATCTGTCTACCCGGGTATTTTTTTCACCCAGTCCATATGTTCCGACATTCTTGCCTTCGTCGCCAGTGCCGATTTTGGCATTAAAACCTCCATTTTCTCTTTTAGTCACATTGCTTCATCTGGTTCAATGACCGAACCCTGAACGACACACATGCCAAGGTCAAACGAGTCGGTTTTAGCACCATATTTTTTTTTATTACTAGGAAAGATCATAATCTATTTAGCTATATTACCCAGAATACCTATGGTAGGTAGCTTATTAGTTAGTAAGTCCTTAAATACAGTTTCAAAAGTCACACTCAAATCAAAAAATATCCCGACTACATATTCACTAACGTCAAGACTACTATAATGGTCCAAACACTTTATGTACGCATCCTGAGTTGATTTATGGCTAAACCCATATTGAGCATCAGTAATTGTGTTATATTTATTCAAACAACATCTAATCTTGGTACTGACAGACAACCTTTTCTAGAAGTATAAAGAAGGTATTGATTTTGGCTGATAGTTACTAACGTCCTGTTTGCTATTTCTTTTCTGGATTGGTATTACACTGGTACTGGCTATTTTTAAATAATTAGGAAACATACCAGATTCAACGGAGAAATCGAAAATATGCAGTCATGCACTATAATGATGTGACTTAAAATCTCTCGATACGGTCTGCTGCTTTCTTGCTTTTAAGCCCTTAAATTTTACGCTAGCTCTAGCTCTTCAGGAGAAATGGGATAAAATATATTGGGTTTTTAAAAGTTAAGATTGAAGTATGCTGTGGTTGGTGAGCTATATATGTATAAATATTCTCTAAAATCATTGGAAACCTGCATACTTTCATTGACACTTTCTATACTTGTACCCATCGAGACTGGTATAAGTTATTTGTTTCTTTCAAGTGACAACAAACCGTCAAATCATTTTACGTAATTTATTTGCTGAAGCTAATCTACTAGAGAAGTAATTTTGTTTTTGTTGTTGACTTTTTGATTTAATTTCTTGGGTAAGCCATACTTTATGTCTGTGACATCCGGTTACTGGAATATTCGAGGCATTCAGCACTCAAATATTTCCTAGAAATTTAAAATAAAGCCTTAAATGCTCTTTGAACATCATTGTATTACTGATCTTGTAATATAGCTCTTTTATAAGGTTAATAATATTGTGATCCTTGGTACGCTGTTTGAGTATTTTTGATTGGTTGGGCTAGTTGGTTTAATTTTTACTGCTTTACTACTGTCAGATAATCCAAAATATCAAGGTGAATCACATTAGTCTAACAGTTTTTTTCATAACATTAGTATTCATATAGTTATATTTGTATATTTTATTTAATAAGATTGCTGAAATAATTTACAAAAATATAAAAACAGCTATTAAGTATTCTACAACCACTGAGCATATCTGTCTGTTTATTGTTAATTTTTGATTGAATTACAGCTTTAAGAAATGTTGTTTACGCTGCTTATTGCTATCTTGTTTACTATATTTAATTAAACCTCCGTATTCAAAATGTGAATGACAATATTTGTACACATTAAATTCCTATCCAAGCTAAAAAATATAATAATATAAACCCAAATAAAAAACTATGTGTAAAATACTCTTAACTTTTTGGTTTTTTATAGTTTCAATCATATTCGACGGACTATATGTTAAAACATCTAAATCTAAGTATTATCCACGTATAGGACATAGAACTATTAGTAATAATAGATTAGAATACATATCTAATGAAATAAGTTTAAATTATAGTATATACATAAATATGAAGTTGAAGACCAAAAAATACAGAAAATGAACACGTAAAACCAAAGTATTTTTGCGTGTTTTTTATGTATACTCTTTGATGATAAGTAGGTTGTAAAATTCTAGCTGACTGAATTAAATATGACATGTTTAAGTATCTATTTTTGAATAACCATTTTTTTAAAATAGGTTTATGTACAGAAAATAAACAAATATAAGTACTTAAGAAACTTTAACCTTCATATATGACTCTTATAGAATGCCATATTTTTTTAAAAGAATTGTTTTGCTTTTTAAAAGTATTATTTTTGGCCAAAACAATTATTTTTTATTTTTTTATTTTACTAACTTTTAAGGTTTAAAGTTTTTTTTTTTATGAGTCTAGCACACGTGCTCCAAGAGCAGCATGTGTGCGGAAAAAAAAAGCTATTCACGTTGTTCTTGAATCACTGTAAATTGTACTCGGTGGGAAACACAGCCCTGGGCAAATTATTCCAAAGGGATGATGTTTTTCCATATAAAAGACTGCTTGAAAAGCCTTGTACGCAGAGTAACAAGCTGAACCTCATACGGATGTGAAGTATTAGCGCGACGTGTATTTCTAACATGCACCGCTCTGGAAGGAATTAAGCGGGCTACATCCTTCGAACACTTTCCATGAACATACTTGTAGAACAGACTCAAGTCGCCTACCGTTTTTCGATTTTCCAGCGAATTAAGGCTGCCGGTCAGTTCCGGGTCTCCAATCAGACGAACAGCTCTTCTCTGAACAGAATCCACCAAATGCAATGTGTGTTTGGGAGCGGAGCTCCAAAACATGGGAGCAGTATTCCATAGTTGGTTAAATTTGAGCTTTGTAAACAATTAACAGTTGTTGTGGAGTGTAAAACTTTCTGGTACGAAATAATATTCCCAACTTTTGAGAAGCTCTCCTTGCTATGCCTGCAACATATTCATGCCAGGACATATTTGCTCCCAAATTAACGCCCAACAAATTGAGTGACGATGCTAGTGGAATGGAGTGCCCCGACATGACTATGTCGGGTTAAGCAAAGTTAACTTTTTTAGAAAAAAAAGCCGCCCAAGTTTTTGTAGCGTTAAATTCCACTTGGTTACTGTCACCCCGAAGATAGAATTACCTCCAGGTCTTTGTTAAATTGAACGACCTCCTGCTGTCTGCGGATATTCGCCTGAGTAGCCGATGTCCGAGCGAACAAAGTGAATGAAGAGATAAGCGTACTGTCATCTGCAAAGCTGTAGATTGGATTCCCGGTCTTTTCTAGCAGATCATTAGGGTAAATGAGAAGGAGAGTAGGAGACAGTATGGAGCCTTGGGGCACACCGGCGTTGATAGTGAAGGTGTTAGAAAGAAACCCGTCGACCGCCACTCGTAAAGAATGCTCTCTGAGGAAACATGAGAGCCACCAACAGATTTTTTCAGACATACCATAAGAGCGTAGTTTAGCCCACAGTCCATCGTGTCAAACACGGTCGAATGCCCTGGATATGTCAAGAGCAACCGCTCGAGATTCTCCAAAATGTTCAATTGCGCTGTTACAAACATGTGTTACATAAGTCAGAAGATGTCCTGTTGATCTATGTTTACGAAAGCCATATTGGTGATCGCTAATAATGCTGAATCCTTCACGATATTTTAGATTATGCTGATTGATAACCTTTTCCATGACTTACGATATTATTGAAAGCAATGCGACTGGTCGGTAGTTATTTGGCAAGGTCTTCTTGCCTTTTTTAGGTATTGGCTAACTGTGGCACATTTTCAGCAGGAAGAAAATGTTCCTTTTCTGTAGGATAGGTTGAAAAGTCTACAGAAAACTGGTGTTAGTTCCCTGGCACAGTTTTTGAGAACTATTGCAGGTATTCCGTCAGCGCCAGAAGCCTTTTTGGTGTCTAGCTTCATTAAAATACGCTTTATGATACGCTCTCTGAAGACAACATGGGGCATCCTTGACTGCAATAATGGAATAGTAGGTGGCATTTTTCCTTAGAAATCGACAGTAGAATGTGAAGCAAAGAGTTTAACCAACAAGTTCATTTTCTCGACAGGTATCGTTGCAATAGAATTATCTGGCCGTGTGAGTGGTGGTATGGTGGATTTGGTGAACTTTTGACTAACTGCCTTAGCGGCTGCGGAAAAGGACCTGGAATTGTTGGGACAAGCGAGAAGTTTGTTTCTAATTCGTTGATTGTGTGCCTCCTTGGTTTCGTCGATATTAAATATTCGTGGACGTTATCCTAAAAAAGAAATTCCCTATATTGTTTTAAATCTCTTTGGAATAGCATTTCGTTGAGATCTTGATAGTAAGATAAATGTCTGGTAATATATACTTTTTATTCTTTATCAACCACATGTCGTCTTTTAAATTTTATCTATTTTCAATAAACCATCTGTTTTCATAATTCCGTCAAACCAAAAAGTTTTTCTGAACGTAATTTAATTAGCAAATTTTCTGAACATTTTGTTTGTTTTAGAGATTACTGAGGTTATAAATAGATGCTTAGAAAAAGACTGATCAACAAAATTACAAAATCAACTGTTAAGTCCGAAGACATAACCTGGCCGGACATACTCTTGAGTTTGAGTTGTAGCTGAAGAAGCTGAACCGGTAGAGAGGGTTAAAGATGTAACCAGTCAGCTAACTTAAAAGGTTACGGTGAACAATGAGATATCAAATCATGTAGAATTTAGTTTCTTTTCCTCTAAAGATTTTAATCGTGGTAAATGTTGAATTTGATTTAGACCAGTGAATTAAATTAACTACTAGGATATTTGAGACTTTAATAAAAAAAAATCTATTTATCCAGGTTTTACATTGAGTCATTTTATCTTGGGGTAACAATATTACTGACGGGACAGGGAAGATAAAGTAAATACCTGTGAGACCCGTATAATCAGAATAGGGACACAATAACTATTTTAGATAAGGCCAACGTATGTGCGTTTTGATATTAGTTTAGGCTAATTTAACAAAGATTATGAGTTTAGTACAGTTAGAAGCGAAATTGATAAAATTCGAACACCAAAGGATCAGAGACACAAGATTGTGAGAATGTTGGATGTTCTGGAGTAATATAGGCTAATTTTTCTTTATTACCGTGTACACAAGTTAAAACTACACTATCTACACACGGATCCTATAGCGTCTCGAGTTTCTTTATTTTTAATAGATATTTTATTTATTAATGGGCGCTATTTTATGTAGCCCGGCACGTTGAGGCGCTATTTTATATAGCCTCTCGTAGCCTTATTTTTTTAATAAATATTTTACTTATTAAATAGAAGCCGTACGTATATCTTAATTTTTGAGAAAGGATTTAGTGGATATTAATACGGAGAGATCAAAAATAAGAGATAATTTTTGTATGTCTTTTGAAAATAGTCTCTATAGTTGTTTAAAGCTGTTTATTTTTTTGGGCACCATTCATTTTAGAATAAAAGGAATCTAATTTCAGCTCAAAAAATAAAAAAATACTGAAGAGTTATTTAGTTGTTAAAATAAAATTAAATATATTACAACCTGTGCGTCCTGAAAGAAAGAGAGCAGTTAGTACAGTAAAATGCTGCATTAACACAGAGAAAAGTATATTAACAAAATAAAAATTCTTGCAGTTATTACACTTTTAAAATTACATTAACTAACTTATGCTATGAGAGTGTACATAATTAAACTAGAGGTAGTAAGGTTCTATTAATTACTGATTTTAAGTGTGAAAAAAAAACAAATGGCTTTAAAAGACACGATATAAAAGTTTGTAAAATTGACTTCGGGATTACACGTGTTGACTTACTGCTTGGCTTCTCCTCGTATGTTTTCCATCAACAACTTGGCCTCTCTCCTGGTAAGATTATCATCCAGATATTGTCTCCCCTGCTACTCTCCTATTTTCATTTGGGTAGCTAATCACCTTTTGACCCAAAATAGGATGAGCAGAATGTTTTCGGACGGAAAAAAAAGCCACTGTACTACGGTAAGATGAAAGAATAAGCCCACTACAGCCTAACGAACAAAAAAAAAACACTACTCTCTCACTGAGGAAAAAAGCCGTTACTGCACTACGGCATGACGGAAGGAAAAAGCTGCTACGGCATGCTGGAGGAAAAAGCCGTTACTGCATCACGGAGGAAAAAGCCCCTAAAAATTCCATATGGCCGTTTTTATATCTTTTGCCCCTTCTTCAAAATGAACTCTTTAAAATGGTTCACTTCCGGAAGGCAAAAAGAGACTGGAGTATTAAACTCGCGACTTACACTTGATTGACAAGAACCAATGATGCCCGCCCGTCTTTCTTATAAATCAGACGTATTCAATGCAAATAAAATATGTTAAATCGGCAACACGCGTTACACACGGGTGAGTTACGCTACTCAAAAATTTAAACTCACTGCTCAAAAATTTAAATCACTACCTAATCAAATACAAAAATGTAATAAAATATAAATTATAGAAAAAAAAAAAAACGGTGTGATCTTAAAATCTAGGAAAAAATGAATGTTACATTTACCCTCTTCCAAAAAGAAATAGACTACAGTAGTCTATTAAACTAAGCCTACCTAAGTAAATGGTACAAAGTGTTACATTCTACCACTTAATACTAAGGTCAAAAAACTTAAAACAAAATTACAAATTTCAAACCTTACTACTAGACTTAACTTAATTAAGCACTAATATTAAGTACATTAAAAATCAAATAAAAGTCTTTGCTTGAGCATATGAAATACTTTTCCACAATAACAATAACAGTTTTACTACATAAAAACAATATCTATGTTATTGTTACTAAAACAAAAAATATAGCCTTACCTAGACTCTTGTTTAAATCAAAAAAAATTAACTGAACTGAAGACAATTTAAGGATTGTCAGAAAATGTTGTATTTTAGTAAAAGAAATTTTAGAAAAATTCTAGCATAAAGAAAAAATAAAAAAATAAAAGATTCTAGTAAAAATACTAATTCTAAAAAGAAAGTCTTGTAAGACTATTTTTAACCCATGGCTAAGAAAAACATCTGGATAAATCACCAGACAAACGCTCGGGAAAATCGCCATCAATGCTCTAGATCACCGCTAAGAGAACATTCCAAATCTAGTCGCACTCAGAAAATAACCTCACTATCGCGCAATGTCGACGTTCTAAGACGTCCAGACAAATGCAAAAATCGCTAGGGAAAGCGCTCTGGTATATCGCCAGAAAAAACATCAGCTCATCGCCAAGAAAATATTCTGGTACACCGTCAGAAAACACATCAGCTTATCGCTAAAGAAATATTCTCGTACATAGCCAGAAAACACATTAGCTCATCGCCAAGAAAACACTCTGGTACATCGCCAAAAAACACATCGGCTCAACGCCAAAAAAAATATTCTAGTATATCGCCAGAAAACACATCAGCTCATCGCCAACAAAATCTTCTGGTACATCGCCAGAAAATACATCAGCTCATCGCCAAGAAAACACTTTGTAAAGAGTCCTCAGCTAAACAAAGTCCGCGTTCTAAAAGAACAACCTCGCAACTAACATAGTGAATAGCTATGAAAGCTAACAAAATCACTATAAACACAGTGAATGGCTATAAAGCCGAAAATTCACCTCTTAATGATCCCGCTTCAAAAAGCAATGTTCAAAAAGAACAGAATGATTAGTTCGTGAGCAACAAACATTAAAGGAAACATTCCCAAAATAACTATATGAGACAGCAAGTCCCGAAATAGGACCTCCCTAAAATCACAATTTTTTATATGGGAGTTCATAAACAGAACGACTCAAAATTACACATTTTGAGCACATGCCCTCTGGCAGCAAACATATACAGGAGTTCAAATCCCAACCTCCTGGTTATGACAACTCCATATCGAGCTTGGTGAAAGCTCTTAGCAAAAGCTAAACAGATTTTCGGCACATCGCATCAAAGTAGCAATCTACCCCGGAAAAAAACGCTCTCAGTCGCTCTTCAGGGTGACTAAATAATGATAAAAAACATAACCAGCATTGCGTTTCTCCAAGTTGCATAAAGAATCCTCGTGTACTGGTCTCGCCCTAGAACAACAATGAAAAACATCTAATCCATCCCAGATTACAGGAGATGAACACCTTACCACGATATACTGAAAGGTGGAGAAAATAAAAAACAGAATTGGTGACCCTGGTGTCCACCAACAAAATGGAGTAGATTATAGAATCCACTAAACTGAAACGATGTCTACCACACCACCATAAGTTAGAAAAAATACTTATTTTTAAAAGGGTGTCCCGAAACACACTACTGCCAATAGCCTGTCACCACTAATAGGCTAATTGGAGCCGAGGTCGACTACAGTAGCTAGGCTCTCCTTGGGCTCAAACAGAGATGAGCACTGAGTGAAGAAACCGTTAAAAAGGTCCCAAAGGTCAAATGTTTGCCCCCCATAGACTACCCTTCCAATCGGTCTGTTCCTCAGGAAGACTAATCCCCTGCCAAACGATCTATCGGCATCTGCTAACACCCGGTGCATCACAGCTTGTAAAAAAGCAAAAAACTTATGGGATACAACCTAAAAGGTTAACTTAACCGAACATCTAAACTGAAATTTTCCAAAAACGAATAGGAGCTAAAAAAAATCTAATCGAAGCGATAATTTCTTAACCTTTCTGTGACAAAATAAAAAAAAATTATTGAAGATGACAAGAGCTTTTCCAGCAGAACCAGAAACAAGAAGAAAACATCGTTGACAGTGAAAATATTCGATCACGGTGTTAATTGTCTCCCCAGACAATAGCCTCTAGAAGAAACTGCTACAGATATCAGGAATAACCGTTTTCTGTCAGCCCCAACTTCTAGAATTATTTAATGAAAATCTAAAAATTCGGTTAGGAATCTTCCTTCACTGCGCTTAGTCTCTCTTAACAAGGTTCTTATCTCGGTGTCAGATTTTGATCATTTCTTTGTGAAACAACTGTCTTACTTTGCTCTCATCTCCTGTAAATGTTTTCTTTTTTTTAATTCTCCTGCAAGACTTCAATTTGCTATCAACCTGATAGTAAAACAAAAAAACAACGTTTTACACCTATGAGTCTATGCACAATAAAATCATAGAAAACTAATGACTCAAAGGTAACATTGATACGACCCTGAAAAATATAAAAAAAAGCTTGTTAGTTCAGAAGAAGATCTAAATAAAAAAATAATCCAAGTTTCAGACTTTTTGGATAAATCAAAATCAATTTACTCTTAATTGCACCCAAAATATACCACATAGGCAATAAAATACACCCCCCCCCCCCCCCCCCCCAAGTAACTAACTTTGAAATTGCTCATAAAATCTCTTGACTCAATGTCATACCAAACGAGCTACATCTTACGCTTGTCCAAACTCAAGATCACTTTGGATTGCCTCTAATCAAGTTTTCGCTTCCCAGTGTAAAGAATTGGGTATTATTTGGGATCATTAGCAAATCAAATCTCGAGATCTCCGAAATACCGACAGTCATATGACATATCCTGAGTGTGACAATGTCGCAAGCTCGCAAAAAAATTGAGTCGATGCTAAACATCAACCACAATTAACCTAAGTTTGGATATGGCCAATACCCAAAACCTTAGTAAAAAATAATAAAAGTAAGCTATACACAGCTCAACTTTTACAACAATCAAATAACGAGGTCGTCACCTCTACAAAGCAACATAAAAAAAATAAAAATTATATTGGGCAATTAAGATAATGTATATACAAATTATTCTTCTTCTGACAAACTTTCATTAGGGTTAGGTCCATTGAATGGTTTTAAGTCTTTAATATGCCATTGTCCTACCTTAGTCCCATTTAAATTAACCAAATCGTAGAATTAATTTGAACTTTTTTCTCGTATCACGCAATGCACATACTTAGGTACCAACTTAGATGTGAATTTATCGACTGCACTGGAAAGAATTTTATTTTTCCGCCAAACGCGATCGCCTACTTTCAAGGAAAAATTTATTTTTCTAAGGTTATAGGACTTACAATTCCGTTCATAAGCCTTATGTATCTTATTACGCACGTCTCAAATTTTTAGCGACATCCAAATCTAAATTTTTATAATATAACCCAGAGAGTGGTATATGTCTGCCGTAAACTAAGAAAGACGGTGCAAACACGGTTATCTCATATTTTGTTATATTTATAACCTGTTGAATTTTTGAAATCTCGTTATCCCAGTTATCATGTGAGTAAACGAAATTACATTGTGGAGTGTACATGAGATTGAAACGGATGTTAAAACCATATGTCTCGCTCAAGCTCTTAAAACTCTTAGAGGTAAATTGAGTACCGTTATCGCATATCAAAAGCGATGGAACTCCGTGGATTAGAAAAACATCGTTTTCTAAAATTTTCTCTATGCATTCAGCTTTAGAGCCTTTCAAAGGAAATAACATGGTATACTTTTTAAACCAGCAAGAAACCACGAAAAGCCATTTATTTCCCTTTTTTTGGGAACAGGCCTACTAAGTCGGCTGCTTTGACTTAAAAAGGGTAATTAGCCGTAGAATTTATACGAGAGTTGACTGTGGATATCATGAGTTATCTTTAAAGTTTACTAAAATTCCGAATTTTTATGCAATATTACATCCTAAAGTAAACTTGTATGATAAAGAAAGGTAATACTGGAGCCGAATTAATTAAACTATGACCATTGCAGACCAGCGGCAACTCGACCGTACCTAAACTTTTTGGCGGCTGCCATCTGATGTGGTAACCTTCTTATCCACTTAGTAGCTCTAAGGAAAAACATTTAGCTAAATTACTTGTATAATAATAAAGACATTGGCCTGGTTCCAAAGCCAGGTAATCACATGTTTCAACACATAATAATTAAGTTTACATATTCTTAACTGATATTTGACGTGGCATATTTATATACCAGTAAAATTTTATAACCATTCCAACCTATTACCGATGTTTTTGCTCTAGGGTCAAAATAAAGCAGTAAGTCGACAACTAATAAATTTATCTTTATATACGATCTGTTATCTAAATACTTATGCACGAATAAAGGAAACATGTGATTATTTGGAGAGACAGAAATTTTAACTAGAGAAAGAAAAAATTTATTAGACTTAAAAAAATTAAAAACTTTTTGTAACCATTCAGTCCAATCAGATTTATGGGAATATTATTGTTTGTCTTCGTCTCTAGGACATTTTAGACTGGTAACCTTACTGTGAAAATAAGATTGAAAAAATTAATTTATAATCCAATTCATGTTCCAAAAAGTGATTGACTTTAAAATTGGAAGCTTCCATCAATGTATTTAAGTTATAAAATTTAATAGAATTGTTTAAAAAATCGTGAAAATATTTTTCCTGTGCTCCATAACAGTCAAAATAAGAAATATGTAAAGATAACTAAAATGTTAAAATTTCTTTACTAAATATTTTGAAAATTTTCACCAATTTCAAAAAATTTCTAAGTACTGCCCTGTATAGGCAAAGTATTTTCAACATTCATACAAATCATAAGTAAACAAAAAATCAGTTTTTTTTTTCAGCACCGCATTTTTAAGATAAAGTACACAAGTGCCAAATTGCTGGTAGACCAACGCATCCGCCAATATGGACCACTTAAAGCCTAAAATTTTTAACTTTTGACAAAAAATAAGAATTTTTTAAATCAAGTTCAATTAACAAATTTAAATATCTATAACACCCTCAGTAGTATAGTAAGCGGGGTCCTGGGACTGAGGATGGCATGTGTCCTTCAGAAGCCTACCATGACCCGAAGAATGCCCTTGAAAGAGCTGAAGATTGGCCTTGAAAGAGTCTAAGAATGCCCTTGAAGAGCTGAAGATGAAGAAGTGTTTTTCAAAGACGTCACATACCAAAGGCTGTTGAAGACTGTGTGGGCGTGGTTACGAAGAGTTTTAGTAATGAGAAGAAGTGTCAATGACGTGACATCCAGAGGTTGTTGAAGACTTGGGGGTGCTGTTAAGAAGATGAGGGGTAGATTATGTCAAAAGGTCCTTATTGGGAAAAAGGGGTGGTTTTGTTAGGGGGTTGATTTTTAGGGGTAGTTTTGATATGGTGTGAAAAAGGCAAAACTAAAATTTTTCTTTAAGAGGGCAATTTACCCTATTTTTTGGTAAATTATTTAAATGAAAAAAAGTCTCGACAGATTTAGCTAGAATACGAACCGTGGACCCTTGTGATAGAGTTCTGTTGCATTAGCATTTACGCTATTGAAGCTTCGTGAAACAAAGTGTAAATGAAAGGTATATATAAATATAAAAAGAAGTGTGTATTGGATAAGTAAAAAATGACTTGTAGAGGTTGGGAAAAAGTTTTATATTATAAAGTTTAGAAAAAAAAAATGAACGAACGACATTTTTACTAGTAATATTATTTAATTTAGTTTTGCTTTGTTAATGAAATATAAATTAGCCTAGCCTAGCCTAGCCTAACCTGTATAGATTTTGTTGTTTGTTTTTTTGGGGTAAATAAAACACACAAGTATGAGCAGATATAAGAAAATATATATATTAAGAATAATTTTACACTACAAAAAAAGAGTTAATAAATAATTTTATTTTGTAAAACATTAAATAATACAAATGTTACTAAATTAAGCAAATATAAGAACTATATTAAATGACAAAGTATGATTAAATGCATAACTTTACAATATTTACTACATAAAAGAATTGAGCTATCCATATGTTATTCTGTTGGTTTACAAGGTTTCATTGGAGAGCGGAAAAAATAACAATATGACGGGTCTTAACCCACAGTATTTGCATTTTGAATTCGGTTGGATAGGTTTATCAGTGCATTTATCACATATTATATTTAGGAATCCTTCACAACGAGCACATTCCTTAAAATCATATGTATCAATCTGACAGTCCATACATTTGAATATCTGAAAAGTAAAATATTAATAAGTAACATATGTAAGTCTCAATTTCTTACAATAAATTTTCAAAAAAGATTCTCTTTATTTTTGTAAAAAAAACACAGTTGAGACCTTTTTCTCTTTTTGTTAGGTAGTTCTTGCAATATTTGTTATAATAAATAAATGTGGATTCTTGGTAGTCGAGTTCATTTTTCACTATTCTCCAATATAAATGTGTCACAGAATCATATAATTCTGCTAAATGGAAACGATGTTGCATTTCAATCCATTCCCAATCGTACATAGGTTGACTTTGATACATTAGAAAAACCTCTTCGATGAAATTGGTAGCAAGTTCGTTTTTAATGATTTTCAATTATTCCTTTGCTGGAATATCGACATCAAAGAGTTGCTATAAGTAAAATTAGGAATCAGGAATTTTCTTATAACAGTACAAGTCATGTATAGATATTTTGGTAGTAGCAGTAGTAGTAGTAGTAGTAGTAGTAGGAACCATAATACCATGAAGCTCCAAGGAATTTGAGCAAAAACAGAAAAATTTTGAACATTCTTTGCAAAATTGGCTACCATTTCGATGAAGACGATTATAGGCATTTCGCATTAAATTAATAAATTGTTGTTCCCTTTCAAAAGAATGAGGATGAAGCTGAGTCTGAAAATATACGTTATATTAATATTATAGACTGAAATTGCTTGGAAATATTTTTTATTACATTTGTCAAGTTCAACCCAGAGCATCATCTAGAGGGAAACAGTTAAACCGAATAGATAGTAAAATAGATTACTTTTTTAAAAGGAAGAATACGAAGGATCATCATTATAACCCCAAGGCAAAGTGTCTGTGTAAATGTAATTTACAATTCGCTTATCGTCATAAGGACTTAAAGCTGTTTTAGTCTGTTCTATTGTAAAAACGTTGTGTTTTTCAGACCGTATATAATTTTGTGGTACCTCAATCTGTGTGTTATTAAATAAACATTGGTAATAATCATCAAAGGAAATAAACTTTAATGCTGAAGACTGAATACCTTTAGCCTTTTTACTTATTCCAATATTCGAAACAACATTGTTATTGTTTATAGGTTTGTCATCAATATTATTATTAATATGAGCATCGTGATTAAGTACTTTAAAAGTATACATTTTAGAACGTAAACCTATAAACTCAGTCATAATATTTCCATTATTTTCATCCTTCATTAGGCCATAGATTTTTTTATTTTTAAGTGGAATATTATAGATATTGTTTTCAGGATAGTCTGAAGTATCAAACAAATGAATATCTTTTTTAATATGAGTATAAATATCCTCTATGCTAAGTTGGTATATAAGACTATCTGTGTCTGTATATAATAATTTTGCATCGGATCCAAATTTATGTTTTATATAATTGTAATGGAAATTATATATAAAATGGTTTTTAAAATATCTAAAATTGTCATACCAAGTTAAATAGGTTTATTGAATTTTATGTTCAATCTTTGCATTTCAATAAGTATCATATCTTTACCGAAAATTTCACAACTATGAAAATTTGTTTGAGAAATATAATAATTTGCACCAAATCGTCCTGACCATCTAGTTACCAACTTTACATCTCTATACTTTCTAACGTTTTCGATGGATTTGCCGAAAGGAGCGAGATTCATTAATTTAAATAAATTTTTGTCGAAATCATTTTTGCTTAATTTACGAAGCTCAGTATTTAAATCAATATATTTCTTTATCCAGGGAGATTGTTTAAATTTTAAACACCGGTGAATTTTCCTAACTTTAAGACCCAATTTAATAGCTTGTTGTAGATTCAAATAGTGAATAACGTACTTTTTTTTACTGTAAAAAGTTGTTAATAGCTTGGGAATAGGAGAGTCTGCAGTTGGTGGAACTAGATGCTCGGGACAGAGTGGAAGATCTTTTTGCAGCGTGAATAGATCTTTAGGATAGTCAAGGTCTACTTCAAAAATGTAACCATAATCGTTATCACGTGGAATTTCCAAAATATTATACTCTTGATAAATATCCTCGACCCACTGGAAGTCTCCCGTAGGTAATGGATAACTCATGGCTGCGCCATACATGTTATTTACATCAAAATACATAAGATATGTTGTAGGTTCATTTGGATTATATTACTGTGTTCATGTATTTATTGTTGGCTTTACCATATCTATTAGAACACTGTGAAATACCTCCCCTAATACATTTTTCAATAAACATGATCATGTCGATGTCAGTTAATAATCCGGGCGCTGTAAAATAGTGAAGACTGTCTAATTTATAAGTGTTTAAACAGAGAGTTCTGAAATTTTCAAAAACATCAGCAAGAAGTAAGACATCTGTTTTCAAATAGAGTTCAGCATATTCTTGAAGTGTTTTTATATTAAAAGTATACCACACTTTGCAAGTATATTCATAGTGTTCCACAGTTATTTGAGAGTTATTAATTTTGCTAAAAAATTTCTCTCTAGTTGGCAGAGTAGTTTCTTGAAGTCTTTTCCAGCTATTAATATATTCATAAGGAAAAAGCCCTTTCCTTGTAACTAATTTAAAATGTTCTTCATCGTCTTAGAATTTTTTTGTAATAATTTTTTGGTTGTCATCGAGATATGAAGCTAGCTTATCTAAACTACTAGCTATAAACCTGTATGAATCCAAAAATCTAAATTGAATAAAAGTATTTTCATTGTATTTTGTGAAGGATATATATTTTTGTTTGTTAATAGGAAGTAAAGTCATTCGACTTTTAATTTCTGATCATAGGGCTCTAATTAAAAAGTGGCTATCGTAACCGGAAAGATTGTGAAAAATAGCTGGTATTATACGTTCATCTTTAAAATTTAAATTGCAGGAGTTATGAGCTGCACCCCTAAAAGTTCCAGTTATATGACAATGACCTTTTACCTTAAAATCATATTCTGAAAAAGGTTTATCACAAATATGACAAGTTTTAGAATTTAAAAATAAATCGTTTTCCTGTCTCGTCAATGGTGTTAAAGGAATAATATTTGAATATATTGACTTTAAACGATGACCAATATTTTCAAGTTTTCTAACAAACCGTATTTGACAGTCTTCACCAGTATACAGTTCAAACTTTGATAATGAGTCATCATAGGAGCCTTTGATATAATATGCAATACTAAAAGGTTCATGTTTTTGATATTTTTAGACTTATTAGTGCCCTTTGGATCAATATATTTTGTCAGCATACTCTCTAGATCTGGATAGATCACAAATGGAACCATTAATTTATTTGAAAAGTTTTTAAAAGTTAAAATTTTCTCGTTTTCTTTGGGTAAGGTAATTTTTGAATTATTTAGTAATCTGCAATCATCCAAGTGCTTCGTTAAGTTTCATTCGCTAAGCATCTCTCGCAAAACCATTTCTTATTTTGAATGTTTCCAACTTGTTTCTTTAATAAACGACTTAAGTTCTTAATATATGCAAAGTGGAAAATTATTTTATTTTTAGAGTTTGAATAGTCAATTTCATCATCATCATTATCATCATACAAATTGTTACTAAGTAAAATAAGTAAATTAATTTTAGTTGAAAAATTTGTATTGCTCAACATTAAAGGTAAAATTTCCTTCTTTTGTACACAAAAAACATTTATAGTTAAAATATTCAGGGTTTCAAATCGAGGAATGTCTTTCAAGGCCATAGGAAATGAAATACCATCATATTTTAATATTTGGCTAAAATGTGGATAGGATGAAATGCGGCTAACATTTTTATAGTCGGCAGCTAGATATAAAGCACATACAATAGACCATAGACAGCAATAAGGGTCGTTATTTTTAATATTCACAACACTTTTAGTATTTTTAATGAATGTACTTCCACATATGTAGACAAACCACCACTTACTGGATTATATTTATTTAAATTCACTTTCAAGTACCATATCTCACATAACGCCCAACCACTGTCTTTCTCTTGAAAAGACTCTAATTTAACTAAAATTTTATCAATTACATTCACCTTATACCACTCAGTTAAGTTTGTATTAAAATCAATTATGTTATTTTTAGTAGAAAAATGTTTAACAGATTTTTCAAGATTATTAGGTTTGATAAATAGACCTGAGAAAACAACGCTTACTTTTATTAGACTGTGTTGTTTTAGTTCCTTTTTAATTCTTAAGGAAAATATGCAAAATGCTTGCTTTAAAAATTCTTTAGGCTCTTTAAATTTAAGATTGGTTATAATTCCGGTTTTTATTCTTCCTTGAAAACATAAGTCTACATTTTGCCAAACTAATTTTTTCTAGTTCTAGTCTTTTTATTAGTTTTAATAGTAAATTTAAAATTTTGTAAATAATTTTTTAAAATGGACAAATTACTTTCTACTTTATTTCAACTATTTACACAAACTTTATGTTTTAAACCTTTTTCTAAATTTTAATAGCTTTTTTTTAAAATAGTTATATACCTTTTATATTCTTCTTTTGTTTTAAGTAATCTACTTACCAATTCAGTCTTGCGGACTGCTTCGGAGGAAACTTTGTCTAATACTTGTTGACTGACTGCCATTTATATCGAAACTGTTACTATTTTATTTGAAAAAAAACTGTGTTTTACAAAAAATTCTGTAATGTTATGATATTTTATAAATAGTCCTATTTTATATGTCCTGTTTACATATGCACTTATAATAATTAGTCTTATTTAGTAGACAGGCTTACAGTTAATGGGTTGTTATAAAACTCATTATCTTTAAGTGTACTACTTAAAAAATAATGTTTTGCAACATTGTTGTTAAGATTATAATTACCTTTTTATCGTGTGCTCCATTAAAAATAATAATGACTTTTGCAAGTTTTTTTTTTTTAACTAATGATAAGTAATGACGCACAAAAATAATGTTTTGCAACATTGTTGTTAAGATTATAATTACCTTTTTATCGTGTACACCATTAAAAATAATGACTTTTGCAAGGTTTTTTTTTTTAACTTATAATAAGTAATGACGCATAAGGTTTTGGAACATTGTTGTTATGAATAATTACCTTTATGTACCCAATTAATGTAAATATATAGCAATTTAAAAAATAACAACTTTTTAAAAGTATGAAATAAGCTGGTGTTTTTTTATTCACCACAGTTCGTTTTCAGTTGTCGTTAAAACAATTCCAACTAGTTAAAAAAGAAAAAATGTCTGATACTCCATGCACCTTAGTGGTATTTACCGAAGATAAAATAAAATTTCCAATAAGACATGTTAAGGTGGTATCAGACCAAATTTTCCAGTAAGTTTTTCTTATTTTAAATTTTTTTAATTTTATTTCATATACAGGACACTGAGGCTGTGTAAATAAATCTAAAAAAAACACAAATATTTTGATTAGTTGCCACTGCATTTAAAAAAGAAACTATTAATATATAATATATTTTTAAACTTTTTTTTTCAAAAATTTTGAAAGTTTTTTTTTATTATTTTTTACTGGCTTCTTTCAGATATGGGGTCAAAGAGATTATAGAAAAACCTGATAAAGTTTATATCCACCTAAAATATAGTCCGAAGACTTTAATGCTCAAAAGGAAATTTGGGAATCTACCTGTTCGATATATGCGAACAAAATTAAACGATGACGAGGAGTTTAAAATATTAGATAAAATTGTTCGTAGATATAAATTCAATCTTTTAGATGAGGATAAAGGATCACAAAAACTACCACCAGTTACGTATCCAAAAAAAGTACAAAAAAAAAATCAGAAATGATAGAAAAGGTTGTGATGAGCAGCGAAGATGAAGGACCTGAAAAAATATCGTTACTAGATACCGATGAAGGAGATGATGATGATAATAATTTTGTTAATGAGGACAAAAAAAGGAAAATAGAACCCCAAGCAGCAGCAGCAGCAAGTACGAGTAAAATCTAATAATATTTGTAATGTAAGTGAGGTAAAATAAAAATTCTAAAATTAAATTTAAAATATAAATCTTTTATTTATTATGCATATTATAATTTAAATACCAATCTCTTAATACTAATACATTTTTTCGATCACATAATAAATTATTCTGTACCTGATTATTACAATGATAATTAGAACAATTTTTTTTGCTTAAAGTTTTTATCTTGGAACAATTTAATTCTAACAGATCTATAATAGTATTGTTAGGAATTATTTGTCTTAACTACATTTTCTTTATTACTCCTTTAACAAAAACTTTTTCCTTTGGTTTAATTAAATTTTTAATGAATAGATATAGAGTTTCTAAAGGTAAATAATTTTCACTAAAACTGTCCCATAAAAGTCCGTGGATATTTTGAGTTGTCCAACTGATATGTTTGCATAGCGCTGAATTGAACCATTCCAAGGGTTGTGGTAGGTTTATATGATGGTGAAACACTCTTCCATTTTTAATGTTTATAATAGCAATTTCCTTACAGATCATTGATATATTGTAATCCTTGCACGTCCAATATATACATTGTAGACTAAAACACTTTTACTGTACTGGTGAGAGGATTATATCTAACTAATCGATCATGCAAAATCAAACAATAAGCAGTAGTATCTTTAGGTACGCTTTGGCTTGTCTCAAACTCTATTCGTATATCGACAGCTCCGTTAGTATGTCTTCATTCTGTCGCGAGCAATCAATTACTACTAATGGTGTGTGTGATTTAAATCTTATAGGATAGACACATGGATCATTCATAGGTGTATAATAGTATGATTTTTGAAACTGCGCATACATCTCGTAGAGAATAGCATATTTGTTGTTATCAAAATCTAAATTTAAATTATCGTTTGGGAAAACTTCAGAATTTAAGTAGACCTTCAAATTAGTCAAGTGAATATGTTTAAAAGTACTCATATTTTCACTAATTTTATTTTTCATCGCTGTTTGAAAAGCAACAATAATAAAAAGTGGTTTTTCCAACTGATTTGAAGATTTTACAGCCCAAGTGTGATTTTTTGACTGCTGCAGTTGTGGATATTCATGCAGTTCCCAACTGGGAAAAGCAATATTTAAATCCTTGTTGCTTTGGAATTGCTTGAGAAGTCGTAACTTTTGACTATCACTAACGGAAATGTATGGAATTTTCCAAAGCACTTTATTAAGGGTTACTTTATAGGTTTCCTTTTTATCTGTAGTTTGTTGAATTCCATTTAAATCCGAACTGCTTCTGATTAGTATCAATTCTTGTCGTAGATTCATTATAACTTTATGAAAATCTTCAGCAAACCCCAATACTATTTTTAGTGGAATGCAAACACTGAAATTTCCACTTCCATCCAACAGAGTAGGGTTCTGTGTTTCATACCACCCTACATTTTGTAAACTGTTACTTTCATTTTGAGTAAATGATACGAGACCCTTAATAGTTGATGTTATTCCAGGATTTTTAACACGATCAACTACCAGTCCTCCCAGTTCATAACGAATTTCATCAAACAGGTGGAGTATTCCATTGTTGGAAAAATGTACGTTTTCACTAAATGTATCATCACTTTTAAGAAGTTTCCTTCAATATATAGAAAACTTTGACTAGGCAACGTATAAAGGTCCTGAGTTTGTATTGGTATGCGAATTTCATCATTGTTGCTTAAAGTTGTAGACGAATAAGGCTGAAGTGTATGATATTGATAACTGACTATTGTTTCGTCATGTAACACATTTTCTCCAGCTTTTAATATATTATAACTCATGGTCCTCTTCTCTTTCTTCTTGTTCTTTAGTATTACTGTATATACACTTACACCTAATTATTATTATTAAAATTCTTTGAACACTTGTACTAAGCCGTAACTTAAAGCTATACCAAAGTCTTCGTAATTTTGAAATTTTGCTAATATTTCTTTTATATATTTTTTTTTAAATTTAAACCCTAAGGTCATTAATACAGACTTATTCTCTGGTGTTAATTCTTTCAATTGCTTTTGCAAACTAACATGTTTTTTCCTTTTTTCTATATATTTTATATTCATGTTGTTGTTCTTTTTGTTGTTGTTGGTCTTGTTGTTCATAGCTCAGGAGCGGTATATTAAATGAATTATGGTTATATAGAAATACCATCTTCGTCTTTTCTTATGAAACTTTTTTTAAGTGTAAACGTATCGTTATCAACTCTTTTCTAAAATTAACTAAATTTCCGTCTTGATCGGTGATTTTCAGTTGAATTTCATCTATATGGCGAGTGCTTATTGGTAAATATATGACATTTGAAGGTTTCTCTACTATTTTAAAACCAGGTGGTACATTGGGGAAAAACATGTGAATTATATGCACATGCGCACCATTATTATACGAATTAGTGACTAGATTGCATTCTATACAAATTGAATTAACCTTGAATATATCTACAGGATTTTCTGATATATATTTTTTAAATCCCAGTAGTTTTTCCAGTGAATTCTTTTTGCTAAAGTTAATTTTTTTGTTACTCTTAATTTCACACTTAAGCGTGTTCAAGTTTTCAATAATGAAAAGTACATCATCTGTTTCATTTGATGATGATGATTTGCTTGTTCCACATGATACATAAGTTGTTTCATTTGATGCTGATGCTGATGATTTGTTTGTTGCACTTGATTGTATTTTCATTTGATTAAATAAATAGTTGCGTATATTGCTAATTTCATAGGATCCTTCTGGTAAAATAATTTTTTTGTCTTCATCATAATAAAAGGTATTGTTGGTTTTGTCAACATTTGGAATTGAATTATAACTCTCGAAATTAATCATTCCCAAAACGAACTCATGATTTTTATTTAATACAATTGGCGGGTAAATTTTTGATGATAGTAGGGATTCACGTCCTGACAATGTAAACGTGTAGGACATTTTTTTTTTACTGCAAGTTGTACTCTACTCAAAATATTATGAATAAATAACACTTTACTGGTGGTACTTATCCTAGAAGTTACGGAATACGATGGTAGGATATAACGAATTGTACTAAGTACGCGTACCTGTTACTTCATTGAAAGCTGACAGAGTGATTGGTACAAAATATTATGAATAAATAAAACACACTTTTAAAGAATCAACTTGTTTTTTTTTATTGTTAAAATATACGGGGCGATATAAAAAGTTTAAACATAAAAATGTCCACAAATAATAGAATTCTTTTTGTATGTCCACAAATAATAGAATTGTAGGATTGATATGACGTATGATTATAAAAAATATTACAATGTTCATTCGACTGAATATACAGTTGTGTTTCTATGGGTGGCAACAAATTTCCAAAGCTATCGAAGTAATAAATTACAGTTCCATATTTTCTGGTAAGCAGTCCAATATGTAGCAGGTTCAGCGTTGTTATCCAAATTGATTACTCCAGATTCATATTTATGAATTTTCTCGGCAACCTGTCCTTCATATAGACCCCTCGAAAATATGGAATTTTCATTTTTTTGCATACATTTCCATCTCTAGGTTTGTTAAAGCATGATTGGGTAATGCTATCGGTAATTTCGTATCTTGGGAGGATGGTGTAAAAAAAGACCCATTCCATGTTTGTAAGGTTTTAAATATAGACCTTTTCCCATGGCAATTGCTTCCATTGTTTTATTATGACGTTGACTTTCTACCAATTGTTGCTTAGCCGATGGAGCATCATTAATAGCTTTTGTAATACCTGCTGCTCCCCCACCCAAAGCACTAAGTCCAGCAAATATCGGTATTAATGGTAAAATTCCGCCCGTTTTAGGAATATGAATAACTCTCGGTGCTTTGATTTTACCTTTTTCATTTTTTCACCGTGTTAATGGCAATATTAAGTGCACTATTTATGTCTGTAGGTTTTCCCCTTAAAATATTCCTTTTTATTTTCTTTGCAACCGATTGGAAACTTGAAGTTTTTCTTTTAACACGATTACTTGTTTGTTTAAGTCTTCTCCTTTGTTGTTTTTGTTGTCGCCGTCGTCGAATAGTTTGATTTTTAGATTTACACACTTTTTTTTACTACAACCCATATGTTATCTTGTGAAAGGTTCTTAAATAACTAAATCACAGTTTAACTGGATTAAATTTATATATAACTAATAACCATTATTTATATTTTTGCTTTTTTATTACCAGTAAACTCATCGAAGTCCATATCCAAGTTCTCACCCTCACTACTACTAGTATTAGATCGTTTCCGCTTTTTACTAGCTATTTGTTGTTGTTGTATATCTTGCTTAAATCTCTTCTCCAGTATATTAGTTTCAGATTCTTCTTCTTTATTTTCAAGTTTTCTTTTTCTCTTAACAGGTAAGGCAGTAGTAGATAATCTATTGCTCATTTTTTCTTTAATTGCTCTTTCATGATAATTAAGATGTGTTTTTCTTCGTCGCTATTAAGTTTCAATTTTTGTTTGTTCTGATTTTCATTTAACTCTTTTGATTTTTTTTTGTTGGGAGGGCTATTGATTTTACCTAACAAAGTTTCCATTGTTGTTAAATATTTTTGCATTGCTTTGACACTTTGTCTAATAACGATTGCAACTTGTGGAGCCATATTCTTCTTTGACTCTATGATAGGACACTGACAATTTTCACCTTCTACAATCAATTTATTTGACATTTTACTACTATCTCCACTCATACCTAATTTAATTTTACTGTTCATGATAGCAGAAATACCTGCTGCTGCAAGTTTTTCCTTCCACGAAGCATCCGAGGCATTAATTCTACTTAGGGCATTTCTCAGTAAAATTCTATCAGCTTGATGACGATCATGTAAATCAGTGTAGGTTGAATAGGCTATATCATGTTCTTTACACGCTTCATCGAGAGGATTGATTCCTCTATCACCACGTGCTAGACGTTCTTTCAATTTTGTACCAGGCCCACAAAAATTATATCCAGGTAAATGTAATTCAAATGGAAGCTTATTAATTGCACTGTTTAAAAGACCCCTGCCTTGAAATGAGTCACCGCTTACATAGTATTTCATCTTTTTTTTTGGATTTCTATTTGAGAAAAGCAAAACGTAAACTGACTATATATTTAACACACCCTCCTTTTTTATAGTTATTTCTATTTGAACGCTTATTGTGAAATGAAGAGAGTGATAAAACAGAAAACTAGACTAAAAGTTGTAAATCATGATTTAGAAGAGATTAAAAATAATATTAAACATAGTGTATTGTTACCATCAACGATGCGATGTATTATTTCCGGACCTAGTAACTGTGGCAAAACGTCAATTATGCTAAGCCTTCTCGAACATCCGAACGGATTAAAATTTGAAAATGTTTACCTTTATTCCAAGTCTTTGTATCAACTTAAATATATTTATTTGGAGCAATTATTAAAACCGATCAAAGGTCTAGGATTTTTTGCATTTGAGAACGGTGAACAAATAATAACACCATCGGAAGCTAAACGAAATTCTATCTTCATATTCGATGACGTTGCCTGTGACAAGCAAGATGTAATTCGAGAATATTTTAGTATGGGTCGTCACAATAACATTGACTGTTTTTATCTTTGTCAAACATATGCAAAGATACCGAAACATTTAATTCGAGACAATGCCAACGTACTAATATTATTCAAACAGGACGATTTAAATTTACGACATGTATATTCCGATCCTGTTGGAACAGACATGACGTTTGACAGCTTCAAAGAGATCTGTTCATTTTGTTGGAAAAAAACCATTCGGATTTGTATCTATTTTTAAGGACAACAAGACTGATGAAGGAAGGTTTCGTTATTGCTTGGACCACTACATATATATTTAATTAAAATTTGTTAATGCTTTTAGACAATGTCTAAGTGTCAATGGTACATGATTGCTCCAAGCAGAAGAAGAAAAAAAAATACTTCAAGTAAAAAAACCAAAAAAAAGTGTTAAACATGAATTAGTGAATAAAAGAAAAGATATAAAAAATAAATGAAAGATTTTAAAACATCAGCAAATTGCAGATGAGAATTTATTTCAACCCATAACGAGACATCTACTAAATATTGAAAATAGATTAGAACCTAGCATTAAGAAAAACAAAAAAAAAAAAATTACTCAGGACCTGATTAAAAATAAAAAGGCACAGATTATAATGATGATGATGATGATGATAATGATCATGATGATAGTGATGATGATGGTGTTATTGAAGATGATAGTGACAAGGAATCAATAGCCTCTGAACCCATTCTTAAAACCTCAACTCCAACGGAATTTAACATGTTATAGTTACACCTAAAGAATTGAAAACACCTATGTCTGCCCCCCGGATGAGAAGAAAATTACAATTTTCCACCGTATCTAAACCACCGTATAATCTAAGGAAACTTCTTGTAAAAAATGTTCAAAAAGACCTATTAGCTGAGGAAGTTGCAAAACAAAAGGAATACGAAGCTCAATTAAATAAAACCACACAAGAAAAATCATTGACTGATTATTATGATCAATAGAGATCCTCGTAGTGAAAATTCAGAGGAAAAATTTAGAGTAAAATTTGATAGAAAGATTGAACGGTTTTCCATCGGTAATAAAACGATTAATTTCGATGGACCTGATCTATTAATTGGAGGAAAACTATATAAGGGTACCAATGGTTTGTATGGGTTACTTTTTAATCAAAATCTACCAACTTCCTATACAAAAAAAGATTCTAAAAATTATGTTCAAATTCTAACTAAATCAGGTGCTATAAAAAATGTTAAATCTAGTCGAAATAGTAAATTTAAAAAACTTATTGAACCAATGTTGAAAAAACCTGATAGCGAATCAGAGCTAGCAGAAGAAGAAGAAGAAGAAGAGAGTATGAAACAAGGACATGGAATATTTATGGTTACTAATAATCCAATTGATTATGTGTACTGGGATGATCCAAATGAACTTGTTGAACGACTACAGTTGCTACTTGCCTCCGAAACAGCAGGCAATACAAGTCTTACAAACGAGATCAACTCAGTTATTGAAGAATTACGTGAAGCTAATATTACAGAATAATGTCTAAATATGTAACAAAAATAAAAAAACAAATTGTTGAAGAAATTCATAGACCGGCCAGAATAAATTTTAAATGTAGAAGAGTAATTTTAAAATCATTTTTGGATCTAATGCAAGCGGACTTAGTTGACATGAGAGAATACGAAAAGGAAAATATGGGTTATAAATACATATTAGTTGAAATTAATTGTGTTTCCAAGTACGTATGGGCCTATCCTTTAAAATTAAAAACATGAAAACAAGTTGCACATGCTCTTGAAAATGTCTTCAAACAACAGATTACAATCCATCTTTCCACGGATTCTGGTGGAGAATTTACGGGAAATGAAGTACAAAGGTTAATGAAAAAATACAATGTGTTACACTATGTTATTTACAGTGAAAAAAAGCATCGATTGTTGAACGTGTGAACAGAACTCTTAAGAGTATAATGTGGAAGGAGTTTAGTATCCAAGAATCTTATAAAGGGATTAAATTACTACCAACTATTGTACACTTTTATAATCATAAAAAACATATAGAACCATAGGTCTAAAACCTGCTGACGTAACGAAAAAACATGAAAAAATGCTACTGAACACCGTTTACAATAACATAAAAATGACACGTAAACCTAAATATAATGTAGGTGATCATGTACGTATATCAAAACTTAGAAGTGCCTTTGATAAGCAGTATAAACCAAATTGGTCCACGGAGATTTTCACCATTAAAAAAGTACAACTTACAAATCCTGTTACGTATTTACTTCAAGACGAACACAATCACGACATCAAGGAAGGATTCTATGAACCTCAACTGCAAAAAGTCAAATATCCAGATATTTATTTAGTTGAAAAAGACGACAGGGAAATAGAGTATTTGTAAAATGTTTTGATAATAGACACAATAGTTGGATAAATAAGAATAAAATTCAATAAATCTACGAAAAAAAAAAATACATTCATCCTATTAACATGTTGCCAAATATACTTATTTTTATCAGGTCTATCCCTATAAAAAAAGATCTGACAACACTGGAATATTTAATTATATTGATCAAGCACTTTCCAAATCATAACTCTGTTAGCTATTACCGAGAGAAGATCTTACTACAAGAAAAAATTTAAAAAAAAAAATGGGTTGTTCAAAAGTTTGGGATGAAATATCCATGTTTCCAGAACTAACAAATGGTTTCATAATTTATTTTCAAAAATATTTAATCTAGGACATTCTGTCACGAAAACAACGTTTAAGTGAAGATATAATGAGAATGTTTATCAATAATGTCAACTGGCACATAGTTTCCAAATATCAAAAACTAAATGAAATGTTTATTAATGAATTTTAAACTATGGTTGATTGGGATGAAATTAGTATACATCAAAATTTATCTGAAGATTTTATACGACATCATAGAGCACAAGTGAATTGGGATTTTATTAAAAAATTTCAACGAGTTAGTCCTACTTTTTTACAAGATTTACAGCCTTACATTGATCAACAATTGATGAAGATGAATACTAATAATTATATTTAATTAATGTTGTATTTTTTTTTAACTTTATAATTAACACTTTTTTTGTAATGTAAAATTATTCTTATATATATATATATATATATATATATATATATATATATATATATATATATATATATATATATGCTTATATCTGCTCATACTTGTGTGTTTTATTTACTCCAAAAAACAAACAACAAATCTATACAGGTTAGGCTAGGCTAGGCTAGGCTAATTTATATTTTATTAACAAAGCAAAACTAAATTAAATAATATTACTAGTAAAAATATCGTTAGTTCATTTTTTTTTTTTCTAAACTTTATAATATAAAACTTTTTCCCAACTTCTACAAGTCATTTTTTACTTATCCAATACACAATTCTTTATATATATATATATATATATATATATATATATATATATATATATATACCTTCCATTTACACTTTATTTCACGAAGCTTGAATAGCGTAAATGCTAATGCAACAGAACTCTATCACAAGGGTCCACGGTTCGTATTCTAGCTAAATCAGTCGAGACTTTTTTTCATTTAAATAATTTACCAAAAAATAGGGTAAATTACCCTCTTAAAGAAAAATTTTAGTTTTGCCTTTTTCACACCATATCAAAACTACCCCTAAAAATCAACCCCCTAACGAAACCACCCCTTTTTCCAAATAAGGACTTTTTAACATAATCTACCCCTCATCTTATTAACAACACCCCCAAGTCTTCAACAACCTCTGGATGTCACGTCATTCACACTTCCTCGCATTACTAAAACTCTTCGTAACCACACCCACACAGTCTTCAACAGCCTCTGGTATGTGACGTCTTTGAAAAAACACTTCTTTATCTTCAGCTCTTCAAGGGCACTCTTAGACTCTTTCAAGGTCATTCTTCAGCTCTTTTAAGGGCATTCTTCGGGTCATGGTAGGCTTCTGAAGCACACATGCCATCCTCAGTCCCAGAACCCCGCTTACTATACTACTACCCTCATCAAATAAATTGAAATAATTATTACTTCAAATTTCCTGCTTTTGTCTTATTGCCATAAAGACTTTAATAAACCTTCAGCAATATAGAAAAATAATATCAGAATTTTTATTTCTTTCGAAGACTTAGTACACTGAACTCCGCTCAACTTCATGAGAGAAAATCTTCAAAGCCCTGTGCTGTGCTATTTTATAGCCCCACGTTGGGCGCCATTTTCTATACTCGAGTTTCCTTATTTTTAATAAATATTTTATTTATTAATGAACTCCATTTTATGTAGCCCGGCACGTTGAGGTGCTATTTTATATAGCGTCTCTTTGGCTTATTTTTTTAATAAATATTTTATTTATTAAGTAGAAGCCGTTATTTGCCCTTTATGTATATCTTAATTTTTGAGAATGGATTGAGTGAATGAAATACTGAAAGATCAAAAATTAGATATAAGCTAGCTCGTTTTGTTTGCAGAGATTATGGATAAGAGATAATTTTTGTATGTATTTTGAAAATAGTCTCTATACTTGTTTAAAGCTTAGTTGTACTGTTTATTTTTTTCGGCACCATTCATTTTAGAAAAAAAGGAATCTAATTTCAGCTCAAAAAATGAAAAAATACTGGAGAGTTATTTAGTTGTTAAAATAAAATTAAATATATTACAACCTGTGCGTCCCGAAAGAAAGAGCAGGTAGTTCAGCAAAATGCTGCATTAACACAGAGAAAAGTATATTAGCAAAATAAAAATTCTTGCAGTTATTACACTCTTAAAATTACATTAACTAAATAAGAACCCCTTATGCTATAAGAGTGTACACAATTAAACTAGTGTGAAAAAAAAAACAAATGGCTTTAAAAGACACGATATAAAAGTTTGTAAAATTGACTTCGGGATTACACGTGTTGACTTACTGCTTGGCTTCTCCTCGTGGGTTTTCCATAAACAGGTTGGCCTCTCCTGGTAAGATTCTCATCCAGATATTGTCTCACCTGCTACTTTCCTATTTTCATTTGACCCGATATGTCTTAGGATGAGCAGAATATTTTCAGAACGGAAAAAGACCACTGCACTACGGCAAGATGAACGAATAAGCCCACTACGGCCTGACGAACAAAAAAACACTACTCTCTCACTGAGGAAAAAGCCGTTACTGCATTATGGCATGACGGAAGGAAAAAGACACTACAGCATGCTGGAGAAAAAAGCCGTTACTGAATCATAGAGGAAAAAAGCCCCTAAAAATTCCATATGGCCGTTTATATATCTCTTGCCCCTTCTTCAAAGTGAAGTCTCTAAAATGGTTCACTTCCGAAACGCAAGAAGAGACGGGAGTCTTAAACTCGCGATTTGCACTTGAAAGACAAAGACCATTGATGCCCGCCCGTCTTCCTTATAGATCAGACTCATTCAATGCAAATAAAATATGTTAAGTCGGCAACACGGGTTACACACGGTTGAGTTACACTGCTCAAAAATTTAAACTCACTGCTTTAAGTAACACTGCTCAAAAATTTAAATCACTGCCTAATCAAATATAAAAATGTAATAAAATATGACTTATAGAAACTATATCTTGTCTGGGAGCCAGGTTTTTAAAGCGGATAAAGAAACGTTTAATATCATCAGTGCAATATCCATTACTTTCTCAGGTACTGGTCAGTTTATCTGTTTCTGATAAGAATTTTCATTATATATTGATAAAACTCAATATACTGGTGGGTTAGATAGATTTTGGAAAGGTTGATTGATGGTTAAAATATGTGAATCAGCATTCAGATATCTATTGGTATGAGTTGGTTTTCTATAAACCGAATGTTTCAAGATCCCATTACTTTTCGTTTGCACATGTTATTGATTGATGTGGTTCAAAAAGAGATTCATGTTTTCTGCACCATGTAATACATAACCACTGGGTCATTAACGCGTCATCACCAAAATTTCTGTTTTAGAAGAGCTGAGCTAAAGACACTTTCTTTAAAGACTGTCATAAAAATATCCTCCACTACACAAGTCAGTGTAGAACCTATGGCTGCTCTCGAAGTTTTGTTCATAAAATGTTCAGTGGAAAATAAAATATGTAGACTGCTCGAGGTTATTATGTCGAAATATGTTTGATGTTATAATAACTGAATCATTGGTAAAAGCATTTGTATATAGAAATTCAATTTTAAAACTGATCAAAGTAACTTCAAGGTCCAAATTTATAGTTTTCTACCTCCCAATAAAATGTTTTGAACTTTTAATAAATGAATTAGTTTTTCCTGTAAAAGCATTTAGATGGTTTGCAAAATATTTACCTGTTTTATAAGTTAAAGAATCTAATGCGCTCACACAAAGAAGTATATTGGTCTAATAAATTTTTGGTAGTCCATAAAGTCGAGAAATTTTTAATTTGCCATGCTTGAGAGATTCATTTTCTTTAAAAATTAGAGATGATAAATAAGGTTGTAACTCATTTTTCAAACTTATCAGCAGAATGTGGTCTGTTTAAATCAACTTGTAGATTTTATCACTTAGTAGTTCATTAAGTTTCTCCAGATATTTGTCCCTATCCATCAATAATGTTGTCTTTGATTTTTTATTGTGTTAAGTTCTTTTAAAACATAGTTTTCTTCTGCACTGAGGTTGTGCTTTGGTAGTGTGGTCTGTTTCATAATTTTAGCTGTTTCAAAGCAAATAATATCGCCTAGTAGTGTATTTGTGGGAATGAAAAGAGGAGGAGAGGGAGCAGGAAAATGTTTTCCCCTCCTCCTATCAACATTTCCACAAATTACCTCCATATAACATATAATACCTGCTTCCACTCATTCTATTTATATGCTCAATAAAACAAACTAAATATTTAAATCCATCTATATGGGAAGTATAGGACGTAGAGAAATTGAATTTAGAGCTATAAGAAAACACAGAACTAGTACCCTATTCAGTTTTCTCCAATATCACATATAAATAATGTCTAACCATAAAAAATTGATTAGTGATTTAAATTAACAAGTTAAAAAATTGCATAAAATATTTTGTGATTTGGTTGACGAACAGATTTTTATGCTGTGCATAGCAGACCAGAACATATTCATTTTTATGATAATATGGATGATTATTATTCACAGATATAGATAGATATAGATGTTGTTGTGAAATACTTCAAGACTCTAAACACTAAAATCTGTGAAGGAATTGTAAGTTTAAGAGATTTTTCTAAAAGATCCTATAACGCTAAATTATATCAGTAAGGCTGAAAAATAACTTTTAGATATTGACTTTATTTCTTACAATCGAGGAATTGACGAAGAAAATATATGAAGAGTTTATTTTGTCAGAGGTATTTTCTCGTTACTATCGGGATGTAGGAGGAGATCATGAGGTACATTGTCATTACATTTTAAATTAACAGATCATATTGAGCTGTATAAAATGCAGCACAAGCAAGTAGATGATTCTTGAAAACAAGACACAAAATTATTTTTTAGATTACTAGAATTATATAAAAGTATTGTGTTAATTAAAAAGAGGTTTAATAAAAAGTAGATGGGTTATAAAATATGCCTAACTAGTATCTATGCATAGTTATCGTAAAATTACTCAGTTGTGTATTTAAAAAAGGAATTACTATTAAAGAAAAAATTTGATCTGATCATCTGACTGAAACAGAAGAAGAAATGGGAATGGAGAAACAATCTGAATTGAAAAAGATAGTGAGAAATATATATGGAAAATGTAGTGACCATATAAAATTTGGCTACTCAAAATATTATTTGATCATTTTTGCTAAACGAGAACCTGAAACTCAAGAATTCCACATTATTTTAAGTGACTCTCTTAGTTAGATTGAAAGTGTGATTGAAGCTTCGACTCTAAAAGTCAACTAAATATTAACAAAATTTATCTTCTTTGGAACGCAATTACAATTCAACATTATTAGTCACTCTGGAACTCAGATTTTAGTATAACAATTCGAACAAATGTGCGTTGTGTGTTCTCCACAAATTGTGACGTTGCACTTCATGCAAGAAATTTTCGTTTTTCTATCTTTTTTCCAGTTACATAGACCGCAACGCACTTTTCATCCACTAACTGGCGGGTTTAAAGCAGAAGATAGCTGGAATTATGTTCCGGAAATTTTTTCATGAAGGTGTGTCTGAATCGTTGAAATAGCCAACGCTTTGATAAAATCTCTTCGTAGTACGTTATCAGAAACTGATATATTGGCCTTGTGAATAATATGGATGCTTAATGCATCTGTTTGTGGGTCTTATGTTTCCTCAGAGAGAGTTCTTTACGAGTGACAGTCGACGGATTTCTTTCTAACATCTTCACTATCAACGCCGGTGTCCCCAAGGTTCCATACTGTCTCCTACTATCTTTTTATTTACATTAACGATCTGCTTGAAAAGACCGGGAATCCAATCTACAGCTTTGCAGATGAGGGTACGCTTATCTCTTCATTGACTTTGAATGCTCGGACATCGGCTACTCAGACGAATATCCGCAGACAGCAGGAAGTCACTCAACTGAACAAAGACTTGAAAGAAATTCTATCTTGGGGTGACAGTAACCAAGTGGAATTTAACGACACAGAAACCCAGGCGGCAGTTTTTTTTAAAAAAGTTAACGTTGCTGAACCCGACATAGTTATGTCGGGGCACTCCATTCCTGTAACATCGTCACTCAATTTGTTGGGCGTTAATTTTGGAGCAAATGTGTCCTGGCATGAACATGTTGAAGGCATAGCACGGAGAGCTTCTCAAAAGTTGGGAATATTATTTCGAACCAGAAAGCTTTACACTCCACAACAATTGTTAATTCTTAATAAAGCTCAAATTCGACCAACTATGGAATACCGCTCCCATGTTTAGGGCTCCGCTCCCAAACATAAACTGCATTTGTTGGATTCTATTCAGAGAAGAGCTGTTCGTCTTATTGGAGATCCGAAACTGACCGGTGGCCTTGATTCGCTGGAACATCGAAGAACGGTTGGCGACTTGAGCCTATTCTACAAGTATTTTCATGGAAAGTGTTCGAAGGATGTAGCCCGCTTAATTCCTCTGAAAGCGGTGCATGTTAGAAACACCCGTCGCGCTAATACTTCACAGCCGTATGAAGTTCGGCGTGTTACTCTTCATACAACGCTTTTCAAACAGTCTTTTATATGGAGAAGATCATCCTTTTGCAATAATTTGCCCAGGACGGTGTTTCCCACCGAGTACAATTTACAGAGATTCATAAACAACGTGAATCGCTTTTTTCGCATACATGTCGCTCTTGTAGCGCTTTAGGGACTTCCCTGCAGCGCTTGTGCTAGACCCATAAAAAAAACTTTAAACTTTTAAAGTTAGTAAACAAAATTCGGAGGACCGGATCTGATGGACCCGTTAGCGACTAATTAAGTGTTAAGAGAACATAATAATGAAAATATTGAAGAACATTTTTATTCTGAAGAGCTCCAGAAAGTAAAATATATTTAGTAGATAAATTTAAGATTTGACAAATCTCACAATTTATGGATTTAAAAAAAAAAGATGTATTATAATACATAAAAAATATTCAAATTTACATATATGTTTATTATTAATAACTCAGATCATTAAACCTTTAGTTTTCATTCAAATTTGTAGAAAAAATATGTTCTTATTTTTAAATCTTAACATATCTAAACAGTTTTTTCTCAATCACATTTCCTCACATTTCGACAAGCAAAATCCCATGCTATTAGTAAATCAATTTTATTTTGCTTCTCTTTGAAAGTCACAAATTCATTACAAAAATTTTCTTTTTGTTCCAAGTCTTGATAATTTGTTTTCCAATTCTTTGGGATAGGCCCGCATTAGCTCCAACATAGTACACATGTTTTCACTATTTGGGTTCTAAAGAGGATTTAAAGTGTTGTAGGTATTTGTTAACAAATTTGAAAATTGACAGAAACATATTAAAATATTTTTAAACTCTTGTCTTTGATATATTGAATTCTGTAATTTCTTATAGTTCCCACAACTTGTCTATAGAATCAGAGAACAAGAACACAGAATAACAACCATTCTCTGACAAATTTATAATATGACCATTATTAATTATCAAATTTAATAGGACTCACATCTTCAGTAAATGAATAAAAATAATTCACAATAACATCTTGATATCTTAGAGAATTGTTTCCCATCTTCTTCAATTAAAGTCACCCTGAATATTTTTTGTTCGCCAATAACAACCTTTAGTAAAAAATCACACAAACAAATTCCAACGTATACAAATTTTGATGAAGATTTATTTAAATAATATGGCTTGTAATTGAGAAGTAGATAACTTCTATGTTTGTTACTTATATTATGGTGTATTCGCTATTCATTGTAGAAACAGTGTTGGAATAGCTGCTGTATTCGGTAATGGTCGAATATACATAAATATCTGAATTAGCCAGATGGTGAGAATGTTATTAGTATTTCTCCCACCACTATCCTCTCTTACCTCAAACTTAAACTAAAAAAACCTCAGTTGCAATATCTATAATATATAACTACTGTTAAAGTGAGAAGTAACGATATAAAAAATATATATAAACATATTTAAAATAAAGAATAGAATACAAGGTATATTTTCACTACTCCCAATAGTTTTGTAGTCAGGAAAAAAAAAAAACAGATCGTTTCCTGTTTGTGACATTAAAACTATTTGACGTATTGTTGCTATTATTTCTTGTACAATTTATCATATGAAAATTTTCTGTCTAGTTTGTGTTCTAAAATATATCCTTTTTCAGACGTGTCTGAATTGTTTGTAACATTAAAATTAACAATTTGTTTTTGAGAGAGCCAAACAAAATCCTTCTATGGAAGATATTGAGACATCACGTAATCATATAAGTTAGTTGCATCAGTATATTATATATATATATATATATATATATATATATATATATATATATATATATATATATATATATTGATTAGGCTGCATCAACATATAATGTATATTTTTTAGGCTTAGATGAGTTGAAATTTTTAAAAAACTGATTGTTTGCGATGGATGGATTTTCTAGTAAAACAAGTACTAACTGGTATTATATTATTCTTAAAAAATATAATATATTAGGCTCAGTTAAAAGCTCTAATTCTACATCTGTGTATTTTAAATGAGCCGCACACCTTATTTCGGGGAAAGTATAATAATATGCGGGATCTAGCTTATACGTATTTGAACAGGTTTTCTTAAAATTTTGAAAAATATCTGCCAAAAGTAAATACATATCAGAATATTTATCTATCGAATGATACTTGAACAAATTCCACACAAATTATATTCATCTTTAGTAATATGTTCTCCTATTAAATCGTTATAGATATATATATATATATATATATATATATATATATATATATATATATATATATATATATATATATATATATATATATATATATATATTCCTCTTCTGACAACATTTTTTCATCAAATTTTGTATAACTAGGAATATAGCTGTAAGGAAAAATCCTCTTTTGACGAATCAAATCAAATTTTTCCTTCTTATTGAAAAATTTCAAAATTTCTTGACATTGTTGGTCCTCTAGAGTGCTAGATTCTGATAATCAAGATGGTAAAAACTGAAAAGCGTCTAAATATCTTATGCAAAACTGTTTCTTTTTTGTCTTACCTGATTGTTTATCAAAGTACGTATCTATATCACAAGAATTCGATTGTTCAGTACGCGCGATATTATTAGTATTAAGAGTCTAAATATTTACACCATCACTAATTGCGGATAATAATAATCGTTACATAAATCAGACAAAAATAAATTTGACAGATGGAGATTAGGCAGATCTAAATTTTACATATTTAAACCTGTCAATTCGACATTACCTACGGTTAAACCGAAATTCATTATTACTCACACACATAAACAACAGCTTCAAACAAATTTGCAAAGTTAAAGTAGATATATAATTAAAAGTAAAAGGTTAAAAAATAAAAAAATTAAATCTACACATATACACACACAGCTTACTTTGCGAAGGAATAAACTGTAATGACGCACGAGAAAAATAATACCAACATTCCCTTCAAAAGGAGGCTTTATACCTGCGTACAGACGCCAAGCGGGCAACGCATTACCTTGTCCGGTCAGTAATCACGGTTAGTGACTGGTTAGTCCTTTTTAAGTTTTTTTCCGAATTATGAGAGAGAAAAATAGTTTCTATATCTCAACTGGACTTATAGTGTCAATCACGATTATAGAGGAGTGCGTAGCGCTCGTCGATTATGCGCAGCACGATCTGAACGTTTGTCGAATGCTTATAGTGTCATTCACGACTGCAGACGAGCGTGCAGCGCTCGTAGTGCTAGTCGTAACACTCATAACATCAGTCACGACTGAGCCACAAAGAGCGCGGACTGTTCGTTGTGGGTCGGTCTCGATTATAGACGTAGCGTAGCGCTCGTCGAATTATTCTTACGAGCGGCCTCGCCCGTTGATCGCGCACCTGGCCTGCTTTAGTGTCAGTCACGATGGTAGACGAACGCGCAGGGCTCGTCGAAGTAATACGCGCTTAGGACGTGCAATCGCTCAGTGTGAAGCACAGTGAGGTCTCGGAAGAGAGTGGGTGCAGGGAAGAGGAGTGTCCCCCGAAAACACTTCAGTTGCCCTTAAAACGTTCCCAAAACGCATTTTGGGGGTAAAAAGATGGGGCAAGGAAAGGGGAAAGAAACGACTGGATTTGTGTTTTAAATTGATTTCGGGAGTGGTTTCTTTATCTCATATTGAAGTTTAACTCCAGCTATCTAATTTTTTGAAGTTTGTCACCATCTTGAACATGGTTTTTCTTTCATTTACCCTTCAGAAATATACGCCCTCTCCTACCATTATTTCGAATTTGCTGTCCATAAAAGCTTTCGGAAGCAAAAAACATTCTGAGTTCAATTAAATTAAAACTAAAAAAATGGCTGAACTAAATATTAAAAGCGATTTTTATTTTAAAACTGTTGATCCAAACGACCAGGTAGTAGCAAATCATCATTTGGCGGCGACGATGTGGATAACCATACATAGCTGGTTTTATCTGAGGACTGCAGAAGAAAAAGTGAGTCTTACAGGATCAATTAAAACCAATGGATTTATAATTAACGAAGGTTGGGGCTCATATCTTTTGAAAGACGATACCCCAACCACGAATCTGAGGAAGAACCAGAGGAAGAGTCTAAGGAAGAACCTGATGAACAATCCGAAAGCGAGGAATTTTTATATCTTTTTAATCTATTAATTCTTTATTTTTTATTTTTAAGTTTTCTGGAAATGTTGTAGGTGTATTTATTAATAAAGTGAATTTATCGTTTTTGATGTTCTTGGTGTAGTCATATATATTTAACCACAAAACTCGTCTAAGAAAAGCATAGGGTTTAAATGTTTTAGTGTTATTTGAGAAACAAATAGGCATCTTTTCGTTCTCTTTACAGTAAATTTGATATATCCATCCTAAAAAATGGTTTCAAAAATGTTTGTTTTTTGTAAACTGTGGTTTAATGTTTAGAGTAAAAAATAAAAAACCTGTTCGTTAACTGAATCACAAAATATTTTATTGTTCTAATCGCTAATAGATTTTTCATGTTTATACTACATTTACGTATGTTAAGTAAAGAAAAGTGAATAGGCTACTAGTTGTGTGTTTTCTTATAGCTCTAAATTCTATTCTTCTACTTACCATGCAAAGAGGATTTGAATATTTATTTTATTTTATTTTTATGAGCATATAATCAGAATGAAAGAGAGGAGGTATTATATGTGGGAAAGTAATTTGTAGGAATGTTGATAAAAACAAATCTAATACACCGGCCTTGTCAAGTGTTTCAATTTCCTAATCGAAGCTTTAACAATATTGAGATTATTTACTTGATTGGAATGTTCTTAGGTGAAATAGCGAACTTCTGGCCTTTGAAAAACACTTATTTTCTTGCTTCAGTTAGCTGAGTTGGAAATAGGTTAACTACTGTATTTTGTGGCAGATCCTCTGGTTTCTTTTGGTTATACAAAATTTCTCGCTTTTTTGAATTTGACCAATTTGTTCTTGAACCTTTTTTGCTTGGACATTGGTGATTTTATCTAGGATATCGAAAGTATCGCGGCTTAGACCAGAAGACAATTTTAAAATAAATTTCTAGTATCTTATAGTCATTGGTATCCATATAGTGACGTGTCGCTTGTATCCTTCCCCTGATTAGTGCCTTGCTTGCTACATCTTAAGAGAAAGACTAGCTGGCAGAACATATTCTTCTTGGTGCTGCAGAGATCGCCAAAAGCTTTAGCATTTCCTTTTCATAGAGGTTTGCTCATATGAAACGGAAGCTTACACGGTCGTGGTTAGATGAGAAATAATGGCTCTTGGGATTAGATCATACACAGTACTACAGATCAAATAACCAATTTACTTCAAGTAGTTGTTTAATAAGAGACGAGCAGTGGAGCAAACGAGCAGAGGAGAATAGGAGCATATAACTCCAAAGAGATGACCAAAAAAAATGGGATAGAGTAATTAGGGAACACACGGGGCATTAAGCAACCCAAAAGCGATGAACAAACCAAACTAGAGCAATAGCAACTCCACTACTGCCTAGGCAACTCCGATTTATTATAACCTACTTTCTCTTTCAGTTTAAAACGATATTACATAAACGTACAAATAAAAGTATATCCAAAGTATACGTAATGTTACATTAGTCTAATAATATTCTAATTGAAAATAGAATAAACAATTAATTGTACACACCCGATAGGCATCAAAATATTTGGCAACAAAATAAATGCATCAGTTATCGTATATTTTTCATCTCCTCGATTCGCAAAAGAGTACCAGACAAACTCAATTAATTATTATCATGCAACATGGGCCAGTTGAGCCAGTATCATTATATAAATTGGGAAATTTAACTTGCTCGCAAAATGCAATTTCTGTTGCACAGGAACGGTGAAAGTATTTTGGAATAGTGTATATAATGGAACCAGTATCTTACTGAATTATTAAAGTAAATAGTGAATAAAATTAAAAAGTAAAATTTATATTATATATTTATATATAATGAATTCGAAATAGGTACCGAGTCGGATGATGAAGATTTAGAAAGTGGTGGTGTCAAATATTAGCAAGAAAATTAGATAGAAAAAAGTATTTTGTTTTCAGCAAAGTTACATAATAATACCAACATTAAATGAAGAAAGACTAATAGTGGGCCAGTTTTGTTATATACTCTATACCTGTATTTCCGGCTAGAAAATTATATGCATAAGCATAAAAATACTCATTCTAAGAGGGTTTTCAAAACCCGTGTTGACGACTTGCATTCTCATTTATGTAATAGAGGCTTATACCTAGTAATTTCGGCGGATGTTTGCGTAACATGTAATAATTGATCAAGAGACAAAAGATCCTGTACTTTCTAAATAATTATTGTGACTAAAAGGAAATTGAAGAAATATGTGCAATATGCTTGCACAAAATTTATATAGAAGCATATACAGAGTGACTACATAAATTTTGGCTCTAGATAAAAAATTAATTTCACAAATTACTTACTACCTCCGAGCAAAAAAAACACATATTTGGAAACCTGCACTAAAGAGAAATAAATTAATTTTGGGTAAAAAGTTGGAACTTATAAATAGAAATAATGCTTACCGTGTAATAAAATGTCGTGTTTATAAAATATTTACTTACTTTTTAAGAGAACTGACGTTCTTTTTTTAACTTATATACTTAAACTAAGGTTTCGCGAAACAAGAAAGATGTGCAAGAATGCAGCGGCAGTGGGTTGCGGACATTTAAGTTAGCGGGTACCGCCTTAATTGGTTTTAGCTTTTATCATTATAAGACGTAACAGTTATATCATTCCATTACCAGGGTTTTTAAATTACTGTACCGGGCTGTGACGTTTACATTGAGACCGACGTTTCTCGTGTTCTTTGATTAAGTCAAAATTTTTGCTTTTTGGCAAAACATTCTTGACCTCTTTTTTACCCCTAAATTTTCGAGAATAATCTTGAAACCAGGAGGTAAGTATTGAAACATTCATCAATACAATAGCCGCAAATTTTTAATAGGACTAATAGATTCCTCAATTTCTACCCAATTGGTAGAACACACTTAAAAACAGGTGTCATTACACGCGGGAGATTTATGAATTGAGCTCTTTTCCCTCTGTAGAAACTTCATATACACAATGAAATGTCATCAACACGCTTATAATACCGTTAATAATTTAACAATTAATTCTGAATGACTATTTTTATATTCAGGTATAGAACTGAAACAATCACCCTCGTAATATGAATAACTAATTTATACAACCATTTGTGTAACAATACTTTACAAACGCTTTCATAAAGTCTACTTTCTAGACCCATGAATTGGGTTACTATTTGTGTAACAATACCTTGCAAACTATCAGTTTTTTCGTTAGAGAATAGTATTAAACATTTTGGGCAAAATTTGTGTAAAAACGGTGAAAAAGTAATGAAGATTCATCAGATTTAAATATTGACGATGAAGTTTTATCTGATGATTTAAATAATATAGACATATTTCAAAATATTTTGGGTATTAATAATACTGAAAATTCATTGGGTGACTATTTGTAAAATCCGATTTCAGAAGATCTAGATTCCTTTTTAGGCAGCTCAAAAACTACAAACAATTTAAGTAAGGGTGATGAATTTTTTTAAAAAAAAGAGCAAATAAGTTTTTTAGAATTTAGCCCCATTTTTGAAAGTGTCAGATTTCTGACAAATTTCTGTTTCGACCCAAACAGTTAATTCACATGAAAATATACAAAACCATTCAGGTAAAAGGAAAAAAGATTTTATTTTCAGCAAAAAAATTAAATCCAAGAAGTATTTTAAAAGAGTAAATTAAAAAACTTAGGACATTGCCTAGATTAAATAATAAATTTAGGTCAACCCGATTAGGAACGTCTTGACAAAATTTGGAACGAGTTAGTGGATATTTCAACAGAATAATTTTCCTCCATTTCCTTAATACCATATATTTTAAGTTCCTGTTACCCCATATTAAGATTATTGTGTTAGAGACTTGCTTCATATAATTTTTAGAGTCTAGAAAAATGATAGTTTTTCGTATAATATTTCCAAAAAAATATTCCATAGAAAATATAATTTAAAGCGCCACCTGACAAATATAAGTTGCTCCAAAAAAAACGAAAATGCCGTAAGTGGACAAAAACTAACAAAAACGGAAGGTCAGTTATCCATATAATATTTAACTGGTAAAAAATAATAACATTTTTTGTAATTTCGTCAGTAGTATATCTTTAAGGGCAGTAGATCGTTGAATTTAGTATTAATAGTTGTTAGTTTCAGATCAACAAAGCACTGTCAAGAATGTCAAAAAAACTATTAAAAGAAGTTTATGGTCAAGTCATCTTTAAACAAATGTACATAAAAGAGTACATTATTAGGTTTTTTTGATGTAATATGTTCTCCTATTAAATCGTTATATATATATATATATATATATATATATATATTCCTCTTCTGACAATATTTTTTCATCAAATTTTGTATAACTAGGAATATACTGTAACGAAAAATCCTCTTTTGACGAATCAAATCAAACTTTTCTGATAATCAAGATGGTAAAAACTGAAAAGCGTCTAAATATCTTATGCAAAACTGTTTCTTTTTTGTCTTACCTGATTGTTTATCAAAGTATGTATCTATATCACAAGAATTCGATTGTTCATTACGCGCAATATTATTAGTATTAAGAGTCTAAATATTTACACCATCACTAATTGCGGATAATAATAATCGTTACATAAATCAGACAAAAATAAATTTGACAGATGGAAATTAGGCAGATCTAAATTTTACATATTTAAACCTGTCAATTCGACATTACCTACGGTTAAACCGAAATTCATTATTACTCACACACATAAACAACAGCTTCAAACAAATTTGCAAAGTTAAAGTAGATATATAATTAAAAGTAGAAGGTTAAAAAATAAAAAAATTAAATCTACACATATACACACACAGCTTACTTTGCGAAGGAATAAACTGTAATGACGCACGAGAAAATAATACCAACATTCCCTTCAAAAGGAGGCTTTATACCTGCGTACAGACGCCAAGCGGGCAACGCATTACCTTGTCCGGTCAGTAATCACGGTTAGTGACTGGTTAGTCCTTTTTAAGTTTTTTTCCGAATTAAGAGAGAGAAATAGTTTCTATATCTCAACTCGACTTATAGTGTCAATCACGATTATAGAGGAGTGCGTAGCGCTCGTCGATTATGCGCAGCACGATCTGAACGTTTGTCGAATGCTTATAGTGTCATTCACGACTGTAGACGAGCGTGCAGCGCAGAAGTTTATGGTCAAGTCATCTTTGAACAAATGTACATAAAAGAGTACATTATTAGGTTGTGATGGTGTTGAAATATTTAATTCTGCTTTCAAAGGATAAAATATATGCTACAAAGTCTCTCCGAATGATTTTTACATCAATGTTGGGGAATTTTTTCAAGGAGTTGTTTCTAAAGTTTTAAAAATTGGAATTTGAAAGACATTTATGTGTTAAAGTTAATATCGAGTTATTTGGTTTATACTTTATTTCGGGTTATTTATAGTATCTCGGAACTAAATAATGAAGTTGGTGAGATGATTTAAATAACAGACAGAAAATCAGATGAATTGATAGAAAGAGATTCAGAGAAATTGTTTATATGTTTTCAAATTGATAGACGTTAAGTTTAAAGAACACTTACTTATGTATTTTATATTTAGGACCGATTTTGTTAAAATTGATACATGTAGCAATAAATATCAACAAATGCAATCCAATAAAGGCTTTCTTATATATTGCCCTTTCAGTAGAGATTGAGAAGAAATGTGCTATAGTCAACCTTAAAAATAATGACATGTACTGTTTTCTTTGGAGTGCTGTTGCAGGTCTACATAAACTAAATGGTCCGGCTGAAAATGCGACATCATATCCTCATTTTACTGCCGTATTCAATTTGGAGGATATGGAATTTCCTATTAAATTAAAATACATTTCTAAATTCGAAAAATTAAACATCTCAATTAATACATATGCTTTGGAAAAGATTAAGAAATATTTTAAAAATGAGTATGAAATAGTGGGACCGTTACATTACACGAAGTGTAAGCCAGATTGCTATCTTAACTTATTAATAATAGGTGACGATCACTTAAATTTTCACTATTGTTACATTACCGTTATATCTAGATTAATTTCTAAACTATTACCAAAATGTAATGGAAAAAAGTTTCTTTGTGATGGGTGTTTATTTCTCTAATGAAAAAAAAACTTAATTACACATAAGTAAGAAAACCAAAATAGACAAATATGGCAATATGGTACCAGAACATATTCTTAAATTTGAAAAAATTCATAAACAAATGGAAGTTCCATTTGTCATATATGCTGATTTTGAATGTATTCTTAAGCCATTAAGCAGTGACAGTGGTAATAATTTAGACCCTCAGATGGCTTAAACTCAGACCAAATTTTAAAATATCCCTTTTTTATTTGCTTATTACATCAAATATTCTTTTGACAACAAAGCTTCGAAATTTAATTCATATAGAGGTAATAACTCCACCCAAGTCTTTATAAATTATCTAGAGAGAGATGTTCATGAATTATACAACAATTGTCTTAAAGTTCCAAAAGAAATGAATAAAATAAATAATTTAGCCTACACAGATGAATGTTACATTTGTGAAAACACTATGTTTGTAATAAGGTTGCCGATGATTGTCATCTAACGGGCTCATATAGAGGACCAGCCCATTCTTTATGTAATTTATATTTTAATGTACCCAATTTTATTCGTATAATTTTGCACAACTTGAAAAATTACGATTCCATGTTTTCATAAAAGAATAATGTAATGTAATCGCTCAGAAAAAAGAACAGTATATATCATTTGAAAAACGTGTAGAGTTAGATAAATATTTTTAGACACAAAATCGAGACTAAAAAAGAGAACATTTCTATGTCTTAGATTTATGGATTTGTTCCAGTTCTTACGGTATTCTTTACCAAAATTAGCTTCAACTCTTGAAGACTATCAATATAAAAAAGGTACGTAAATATTTTGATAATAACCAAAAATTGAATTATATTCGTCAAATGGGGGTTTTTCTATATAAATATAAAGATGACTTACAAAATTAAATAAAAGAGAAGTACCAGATAAAAATAAACTTTATAACGATTTAACAAATGAACATATTACAGAAAAAGAATTTGAAAGAGCTAAAAATGTGTTGAAATTATTTAAATGCAATTCAATAGGTATATTCTGATATATATCTGAAATTAGACGTATTACTTTTTGCTGATATATTTCAAAATTTTAGAAAACATGTAGGGAAACTTATAAACTTGATCCAGTACATTATTATACATTTGTGAGAAATAGTTTTGATTCTTGTTTACATTACACGGGCGCAGAATTAGAGTTGTTATATTTCTTTAAAAGCAATGTAGGAGGGGAATCAGTACTTGCGTATATAGGAATTAATAGCAAACAATCTGTTTCTTTCAAACTATGATCCGTCACAACCAACTAAGTATATACTTTATCTGGAAGTTATTAATCTATACGGTTATGCAATCTCTCAATATCTTCCACAAAAAGATTTTTGTTGGCTTTCACAATAACAAATTGACAAGTTCAATATAGTGGATGTTTCAGACACATCTGGAAAAGGTTAGAAGTAGATTTAGATTATCCAGAAAATTTACTACTCGATTTACACAATGAGTTCCCAATCTGTCCTGAAAATTATAAACTTCGAAATTCTAAAAGCTACAAACTAATTGCAAATTAAAAAATAATAATAATAAAAAAAAAATAATACATTATAATTTACTGAAACAATGTATTAGACATGGAACCAAGCAAATAACAGTATTTATGGCAAGAAAATAAAAAAATAATTTAGGATTGGTTACTCATTGATCCAAGGATGGTAAAAAAGATAGTGCTGAAAAACTTATCTTCTTTTAAAGATTATACTATATTTTCTGAAAATCTTGTTGCTATTTAAATGCAAAAAGAATTAGTCAAATATAATAAACCTCTTTATGAGGGATTTTCAGTTTTAGATATATCTAAAACAATCATGTACGATTTCTTTTATACTTTTTTAAAACATTTTTACATATGACGATTATCGTATTGCAGACCATTATAAACATTGGAAAAATTGTGATTTAATCGAGTGTTTGTGGCTGTGTCAAAATAAATGTGACAAACCAAATACAGAAGATATAAACATTTCTGTATCAATAGTCTGTCAAATATTATAAAATAGTTATATTAACTGTATATATTGTAGAAATATTTTAGTTTCTTTTTGATTTCTTTAATAAACACATCTAAAATGAATAGTGTTTTATGGCTTATCCAATCAACTTCCTCCTTTTGTACTCTGTTGTAAATAGCACCTTGTATATGCATTATCCACGAAGTGTATTACATGGAATGATATGTTTTGATAATAACACAGATAACTGTTGTCGAGTCATGTAATTGTATGTCTATTAAAAGAATTAATAATAACACACCGTCTTATGTTTACAAAATGAATAAAAGAGAGATGCCTAGTATTTTTTTTTAAAAATTTATTTTTACCATATTTTTATTTTTCTTGGTACTAATTGGATAACAAAACATCCCATTTCTCATTGCACCCAAAATAAAAAAACGAAGAGGGTGCATCCTTTATTTCATTTATTTTAAACATAGTATGTCAGTTAGTACTTTTTCACTTTTAACAGCTTTAATCATTATATAATATCAAAACGGATAGGATTCCCTAAATGCAAATCCTACTTATATATATATATATATATATATATATATATATATATATATATATATATATATATATATATATTATGGATCTAGCACACGTGCTACAGGTCCCTAAAGCGCTATAGGAGCGATACGTTTGCGAAAAAGCGATTTACGTTGTTCTTGAATCGCTGTAAATTGTACTCGGTGGGAAACACAGTCCTGGGCAAATTTTTCCAAAGGGATGATGTTCTCCATATAAAAGACTGCTTGAAAAGCGTTGTATGAGGAGTAACAAGCTGAACCTCATAAGGATGTGAAGTATCAGCGCGACGTATACTTCTAACATGCATTGAAGAATTAAGCGGGCTACATTCTTCGAACACTTTCCATGAAAATACTTGTAGAACAGACTCAACTCGCCAACCGTTCTTCGATGTTTCAGCGAATCAAGGCCGTCGGTCAGTTCCGGGTCTCCAATCAGATGAACAGCTCTAAACAGAATCCAACAAATGCAGCCCGTGTTTACGAGCGGTGCCCTAAACATGGGTGCAGTATTCCATAGTTGGTCGAATTTGAGCTTTGTAAAGAATTAACAGTTGTTGTGGAGTGTAAAGCTTTCTGGTTCGAAATAATATTCCCAACTTTTGGGAAGCTCTCCTTGCTATGCCTGCAACATGTTCATACCAGGACATATTTGCTCCCAAATTAACGCCCAACAAATAGAGTGACGATGCTAGGGGAATGGAGTGCCCCGACACGACTATGTCAGGCTCAGCAACGCTAACTTTTTTAGAAAAAACTGCTGCCTGGGATTTTGTAGCGTTAATTTCCACTTGGTTACTGTCACCCCAAGATAGAATTTCTTCCAGGTCTTTGTTAAGTTGAACGAGCTCCTGCTGTCTGCGGATATTCGCCTGAATAGCCGATGTCCGAGCGCTCAAAGTGAATGAAGAGATAAGCGTACTGTCATCTGCGAAGCTGTAGATTGGATTCCCGGTCATTTTCAGCAGATCGTTAATGTAAATGAGAAAGAGAGTAGGAAACAGTATGGAGCCTTGAGGCACGCCGGCGTTGATAGTGAAGGTGTTAGAAAGAAATCCGTCGACCGCCACTCGTAAAGAATGCTCTCTGAGGAATCACGACAGCCACAAACAGAACTTTTCAGACATACCACAAGAGTGTAGTTTAGCCAGCAGTCCATCGTGCCAAACACAGTCGAATGCCTTGGATATGTCAAGAGCAACCACTCGAGATTCTTCAAAGTGTTCAATTGCGTTGTTACAAACATGTGTTACATAGGTCAGAAGATCTCTTGTTGATCTATGTTTACGAAAGCCATATTGGTGATCACTAATAATGTTGAATCCTTCAAGATATTTTAGAAAATGTTGATTGATAACCTTTTCCATGACTTTATTGAAAGCAGTGCGACTGGTCGGTAGTTATTTAGCAAGGTATTCTTGCCTTTTTTAGGTATCGGCTGAACTGTGGCACATTTCCAGCAGGAAGGATATATTCCCTTTCTGTAGGATAGGTTGAAAAGTCTACAGTAAACTAGTGTTAGTTCCTTCGAATAGTTTTTGAGAATTATGACAGGTATTCCGTCAGCGCCAGAAGCCTTTTTGGTGTCTAGCTTCATTAAAATACGTTTTATGATACGCTCTTTGAAGACAACATCGGGCATCTTTGACTGCAATATGGGAATAGTAGGTGGTCTTTTTCCTTGGAAATCGATAGTAGAATGTGAAGCAAAGAGACAGGTGTCGTTGCAATAGAATTATCTGGCCGTGTGAGTGGTGGTATGGTGGGTTTGGTGAAATTTTGACTAACTGCCTTAGCGACTGCCCAAAAGGACTTGGAATTGTTAGGACAAGCGAGAAGTTTGTTTCTAATTCGTTGATTGTGTGCCTCCTTGGTTTCGTCGATAATTCCTTAACATCTGTTCCAGGCACGAACAAAGGTGTTACGATTTATGGTGCTAGGATTATCTCGCCATTGTCGGTAGGCAAGACGTTTAGAAGCAAGAGCTTCTTTGCATTCTCTGTCAGACCAGGGCTTGCCGTTGGTGGGGCATTTCTTCGAAAAAGGGATGTAAGCTTCCATACCAGCCAAAATAACAACGGAGACCTCCCTGGCTCAGTCAGATGAGTTGTCGGATCGAAAACATGTGTCTATCCAAGGGACAGTTCGAAAATATTCCATGAGATCTTTCCATTTAGCAGATTTGTAGTGCCAAATCTTGCTCGGCCTAGGCGCCCTCTCTGCCACTTTGTAGTATACTTGGTGTCGCAAGCAGTTTATAGTCGGAAGAACCTAACGGCGGATTTACGGTGACCGTATAAATCTCCGGATTGGTGGTTAAAAACAGATCAAGAAGACTGGCGAACTCCCCGTCTCGATCGTTACTGATGTACCCAAAAGAATTGGAGAATAAATTCAAGACAGAAGTTTCATTAAAAAGAAAATATTATGATGAAATCACTGACTATTAGTACGGATAACAATAAAGTTCATTTATTACTTAAATGGGCCTTTGCATATAGAACTTAGATTTGAACAAAGAATTTTATAAAGTGAAATTGTTATAAGATATATTTTTGAAGAAAAACAACGAAAGAAAATTTATAATGAAAGATTTAAAGAAAATATACTTATTTATTAATTATTTGATGTAAACGAATAATTTTGAAATAAAACAAATAATTATAATTTACTTCGACTTTTTTTCATAGTCATATAATACATTATATATATTATAATATATTTTCAGATTTAATTAATTGTGAGATTTATCCAATCTCAACAATTTAACAAAAAATTTATTATCCTGACTTCGTAAAAGTTTTTCAAATAGATAGACATTTGGATTTAACTTGTAGCAATTCTTCTTCGAAAAATTTTTGTTGACCAATTTGGAGTATATCCTTTATCAAATGCTTCCCTCCGTTTTGATATTCTCACGAACTCATTTTTGTTCAACTTGACTTGTGTTAAATCAATAGTTTTTTTGAAGGTGAATGAATTTAATATTACATTCTTTTCATTCTGTTTATTAATTTCTGCAGATTTACATCATGTAGTTGTATGAACCGTATTATTGTATTTTTCTACAATAGCAGGTAAAATAGTGACTTGTAGTTGCCTAGATTGCTAAAATATGTCCACAAAATGTTTTGTAAAGTATGATTAATACGGTCTACTGTACTTGGTTTTATATTAGAATAACTACTGTAGTGATTGTTCTTACAGGTGCTTAATAGCTGTTTAAAATGTATGTTATAGAATTCCTTTCCAGTGTCTGTTTGAAAATTCTTAAGTTTGTTGATCTTCTTTAAAATTGTTTTCATAGCTAATGTTACATCCTTCCCACTTTTCCTTTAAGTATTTGAGTCCAAACATATTTTGTAAATACTAAACTATATTTATACCCTATATTAAATGTTGCATATGGTAGCATTTCCACTAAAAAAACTTTAACAATAGTTTTCCTTCTCTTATAATTTTTTCATGCAGGTTTATGTAACTCCTCTACTACCAACTCTTTAATACTACATTTCATGTTGTTTTTGGGTTATTAGTCCGCTTTGCTAAATATGTTTAAAAAATACCAGTAAACAAGTTTAATTTGTTTGATAAAATTATCAACTATTTTTTACATCATTGAGAGAAGTAATTGATTGGATGATGATCTTCAATTTCTTCAACTTTATTTTGGAGATCCCACTTTTGACATTAATTTTAGTTTCCAGAAGAGTTTTTGCCATAGTAATTTCACTTCTCATTTGCTTTATTGCAGAATTTAATTCTTCCCTTACCAATGCCGTTGTTTCATTAAATTCGTTTCTAGATACTTCAGCGTGCTCAGAAATAACTTTTTTTTGCAATAAGTTGAACATCCTCACTATTTTCATTAAGCCTTTTGTTTAAATTGTGGATGTATTTTTTAAAATTCGATTCATAATTTTGAATTAGTGTATTTTATATTTGTCATCGCCTTTAAAATTTTTTAAAAATTTATTTTCAATATTTGACGATTGTCTATTGAGTCGTCATTTTAATAACGTAGTAAATAATTTTTTTATGCTTTCATATGATGATGTTGGCTTCTCTAAGTTCTCATGACCAGTGTGACTCATGAATGCAATTAATAGACGGAGTCTTTCTACCAGTTCATTAATATCGTCCCAGCATACATATCTGTATTATCCTCTAAAATTAAACCCCAACCTTTTGTAATTGATGTAAGAGCTCTTGCCTGTCTTTTATTGGTTTTATCTCTCTCATTATGTATCAAGTTCTGACCTGAATTATAAGATTTAGGTTTTGTAATACCTTTTTTTGCAAATATGGTACTATTATTGTAATAATACTTATACGAGACGTTTCCTTGAATCTGTTCATCTGGTTCATAATTCCTACGACATGCATCTGTCTTTTTTAAGATGTCCATATAATTATCTAGATCATTAATTGTATAACCAACAGGTTCTTTTTTAAATAACAATTCGTAAAATCTACTGTACCAGGATATTTTACACCTGCACACCTTTATTCCCTTCTCAATAATATTAACGAGTTTGTATCTCCTACACCAGCATCAATATACTCACGTGATAATACATTAAATTGATCCAACCAGTTATTATAAGCTTCTGTATTAACTAATATATTTATCTCTTTTGTTCTAAAATATCAGAAAAGTTGTGGAGTGTAGTCTCCGACAATTGTGACTGAGATGAGTTTCGGCTGTAACAGTTGTCTGTAACGCATAAAGTATTTGATTGATACTAAAATCATTGTTTCAAAATGATGGTATTTCATATGGAAGATTTGGAGTTTTTCGTGTCTTTATAGGTATTTGTGGAGGTGACGTGTCAGCAAAACAAATTTTTAACTAGGGCTGATAATTCATACAAATTTTTAAACGGACTTTGTAGCTCTTCTTTTACATAAACAGGTTCAATTTTGCTAATGGTTGAAACAAGTTCTTGTAGTGGTTGTGTTATTGGTCTGTAAATTTCTTTCAGTTTAGATTGTGCTTCAAATTCCGCATTCTTCAAAAACTGAAATTTTTGTTTTACAGCTTTCATTGATTTAAGAATTTCTCTTGCCAATCGTTCATTTATGACTGTTATGTTAAAACGATTTTTTTTTCTATTTTTATAAGTAAATGTAGGAGTTAAAACCTTTCTGATACCTTCCTGAATTTATATTAGAACCTTTGTCGATTACTAAAAATCCAAACTTATCTTTCCAACTGGTTAAAAGATGTATCAAATATTATAACTATATATAAATATATATTAAAAAAAACTTTTAAATTGGTTAAAAGATATATCAATATTAACATGATCATTATAAATGTGTCTTAAATTCGTATTGTCTTATATAATATGTAAATATAATTATTATATTTACATTATCGCGTATTAGTAGTTTCAAAATAAAAGAATATGTTTGACATAAATAAAAACAATCTGTATTCTTGTGTCTTCCAAAACAAAAATGTTCTTTTACTACGTTCTGATTACAACACGCTATATCATCAAATATTATTATTGCATTTGGTTGAATTTCTTGTGGTGAAATTATATATATATATATATATATATATATATATATATATATATATATATATATATATATATATATATATATATATATATATATATATAGATAATGATGGGCCAACAATTAATCCTCTTTTGCTATTTCTCTGAAATAATTTTCCATGTTTTCTTGAGTTGTTTACGGAAGTATCATGATCTTTCATTTCTGAACAATAGGGTTTTTTTTTCAATTCTCATATTATATGAAAGAAAAGTATTAAAGTTAATTTCTAAAGCAAAACTAATCATTTTGCTTTGAGATTTCAATTATATAGGACGGCAAATAATAAGAGAATTATTCACAAAAGAAGAAGCACTGGAGGAGGTGTTATATTAAACACACAAATAAATAAGTTGCCATTTGAACAACATGTACCAGGCTATAATTTTTGCGGATCTGGAACGAAGTTAGAAAAAAGGCCAGCAAGAGGTGATAAAAGTATAAATTTATTAGACGACGCGCATAAAGAACATGATATTACATACTCAAAATATAAATATAAAAGGAAGACATGTTGCTGATAAATTATAAGATGGAAAAGCTATAGCGAGGTGAAAATGCAAAAGTTGCAAAAAAAAAAATTGGAAAAACCAAAAAGACATAATGAAATGCTGGAATCTATTACAATTAGAAAAAAAGGAAGTGGTCTGTATTTAAAACTTTATAAAGCAGGATTTGGATTATATTTAAAACCATACTCAAAAAACTACTAAAACCTATACCTCACAAAACCACTTACAAATAATGATTTAATTAAATTAAACTTTTGAAAATTAACAATTTTAGAGATATATTTATGAGGGATAAATTGCCAAAAAGAATTTTTAAAAATTAAAGTGATATTGTTAACCTAGATGATAATCATGTTAAAGGTACCCGTTGTACAGTTTATACAAAAAAAAGGAAAAAAATATAGTTTATTTTGATAGCTATGGTAACTTATGAACACCATCCGAATTAATTTCATATTTTTACAACGATGGAAATAAAAACTTCATAAGATGTAACTATGAAAATTTATAAAATTACAATCAAACAAATTGTAATCAGTTAGGTTTAAAATTTCTGTATAATAATAAGTAATAACGTATTTAAAGTCATTGTTTACTATAACTTTAAAATGATATGTCATATAGCTTTGTTATTAGTGATAATTCTGCAGAATTTCATCCTCCTATATATTTAGAAGAAAATGTTAAATATGTTGTTGGACTTGTAAACTTTCAAACGTTTAATATAACCCCTAATATTGATGAGAGTAATAATTTAATTGTTCATGATAAGAATACTATAACGGTAATACCGCCGGGTAGCTATGAATTAGAAGATACAAACAAATATTTACGCAATCATTATATTAAAGATACTTTACACACCCATCTTAAATCATTAACTCCAATAACGTTTCGTAATGGAATAATTTCAGAGAAGAAACCGTAACGTTGAAAAAAAGTGGATGAAAAATGGTAATTATATATAACCCAAAATTGCCATATATTATTTTACGAAATAAATTACAAAGAAAAATATTAGTAAGAAAGAGAAAAACGTTTTCACTTTAGTAGTAAAACAAACTCTCTACTTTCTAATCGTCAGTTTCTTAAAAGTTTAAGGTTTAAACTGAAAAAGAAATGGATTATTTAAACATTAAAGAAAATGTTCTTATATGGATGACTCAATTTTTGGGAAGTATTGTCATTTGATCTGAGAAAATGGGTTTTACTTTTTTTAATCCAGTTTGGACCAAATGATGAAATCAGAATTGCTTTAGAACAAACAGGAAAATACCCATTAAAAGTCACTAAGGAAGATGAAAAAACATCATTAACCAACACGGTATTAATCAACAATGCTTCAGCATTTTTGTTTAAAGAATTGCGATATATTTTGAACGGTGTTATTATTGATTTTTTTCGAGATGTTGGTATAACTTTTACACATATATATATATATATATTATATATATTATATATATATATATATATATATATATATATATATATATATATATATGTACTTTCTATATACTCGTATATATATATATATATATATATATATATATATATATATATATATATATATATATATATATATATATATATCTTTTAATTAAAATAAAAGTACTAATTTAGAAAATGTTAGTTGATATCCAAAGTCAAAATCAACAGACAAAATTACGAAAAGGGAAATGAGTCTCTGTGTATTCCTTTAATGACGTATTCTGGTTTCTTTGAGGATTACAATAAAACTATTTTAAATTCACAACAAGAACGACACATTCGAGTGTCACCGACGACTGTAGCTATTCCTCAAGAGTTAGCACTTACTAAACTCATTGACAAAAACAATGATATACTAGTTACTTTCCGGAGTTGGGAGTTGAATATTCAGAAGTATTAGACACTACCAGACATAACTGGCCGGTAAAAATTTCTACAAAAATCGATACTCCTCGTCATGTTTTAAATGCTTTACGAACAGAGAGATGTGAAAATTTAAAATCTGATATGAGTAAATTTGAACACTGTGAATTAAGAAATATAAATGTATTTTTAAATTCCGAAAGATATCCTTACAATGATTTTCAACTTAACTTCAAGGCTAATAAGTTTGCTACTCTATATGAAATATTTTCTGAATTTCGCTCAATATATTATAATTCACCAGTAGAACCAATTGTTAATCCAAAAAAATTTAAAAATAATGCTCCTATTGTTAAAAGTAATTGTTTACATCAAAGAAATTTACTGCAAACTGGTCCAGTAACCATGAGGATTGAATATGAAACAAATGAAGATATTCCTGCTAAAACAACACCATATAGTACATGATAAAATATTTAGCTATAATACTCTCACAAAAATTGGGAAACAACTTTAAATTCCACCCCCACTTATAGCGACAAAATTATTTATTTCAAAAGACCCGTTGAAATTATCTTAATTCTAATCTTAGTTTTGATATTAGACGATAATTTTATATACCTGGATTATGACAGATATTGTAGCATTTCATCAAAGTCTACAGTCTTTAATTAAAAAATTAGAAGACCTGAAAAAAGTTGTTGAAGAATACTCCAGAAAAAAAAGCTCTGTATTTAAGACATTTGCAAATTTGAGAATTAAATAACTATCGAAATGATTTTGAGACTCATGATGGATGTACAAGGATTCAAAGATGAAAATAATAAATTTATATTAAAAGAATTAGCTGCATATGATGAAGATAAAATAAGTCATTATATATTTAAACAATCTTTTGCTCTCAATTTACTTTCTCCAAAATTACTACTATTTTTGTATGATAATTTTTTTATGAATGAATAAAAACAAATCAAACTTAGTAATATTGTTTTATTTATCTACGCTTTGCATTGCAATATTTTCGTCTAACCGAAACAATCTAAACTAAAATAACAATTTCGTTAAATCTTTCAATTCCATATACTCTTTACACGCTTGAGCACTTTTTTTACATAACAAAATATGGTTACATAATCTAAGATATAGTAAAAAGTCTTGAGCTTCAGTGTTATTACCGACAATAGCATAATATTGGAAATATGCTTGGGATATAATAAAGTCTTCAAACTTTTCAGTACCTAAGTTCTTCATTTTATCACTAAACACCACACGACATCATTGATTCCGCTTCTTATACCAGTTCGATTTCTCTCAACACAATTGAATCAGTAATATAATCTTGGAGTTAAAATGTCTTCACAAAATAGTTCAATTTTACCAATTTACACACAAACTTTAAACTATCTTTCGTTTCAAAATATTGTTCACATAATTCTATTACATCCAAATGTATTTTTGATAAGTCAGTATAATACTGAAGCCAACATAAACGACTTTCTTATGCAGAACGTTGGAAGTCAAAAGCTGCTTTTTAACAAAGGTTATAAAATTCTTCTACTATTTTTTCAACTCCACTACACATTTTAACTAAATTTCATATTAAATATATGAAACTACTAAGTAGTGAAGTTAAGGAACATGCTGCTTTTATATTTTGAAATGCAAGGTTAACATTAAACTCTGAAAAAAAGAATAACTTTAGTCGGTTATAAAATCAGATTCATTGAAAGGTCAAATTTGTTCTATTTTACGATATTATTAAGAAAGTAAGTTGTGTTTTCGAGACTAATTGAATGGTTGCTTTTTAAATTATATTCACTTTTACGTTGTGAATTGTCTAGACAATACTGGAGTTGCTATTGCTCTAATTTGGTTTGTTTATCACTGTTGGGTTGCTTAAAGCTCCATGTGTTCACTAGTTACTCTATCACAATTTTTTGGTCATCTTTTTGGCGTTATATGCCCATCTATTCCTCTGCTCGTCTCGTATTAAATAATTACGACTCCAATTTATAAAATAGGTAAATATCTTGCAAACCTTTTAAATTATTTTCTGGTAATACCAGTTCATTTATTAAAAATGTATGTACAAGGAAATGTCTAGTTTAAGTTATAAATACAAACGAGACCCCTCCCCTGCTCAATTATTTTGTAAATGATATGAAATAAATTAAAAAATAATAATATAAAGTATCTATCATTAAAAATATCGCACTTGAACTCCTTGGATTAACTTATTTATAAGTATGAGAAAGTCAAATTTATAACTTTTTATCAGATATCAATATTTCGGTAACATTTTGTTTGGGTGTCTTATGTTTGAGGAACAAAAATTGGTGAAGTTGTTTAATGAAAAACTTAGAATTATTTCCAAAATCAAATAATGTTATGGAAATCTTACAAAATTTGTATACATTGCCCCACCCCGTCCTTGAAAAGTAATCTAGCAAGGGCATCCTGTTTCTGAATAAATAGTTGAGGTAAAAAATTTGACGGCTTTGATATAAAAAACTTGTTAAGTGAGACCAATTATTAAAACTCAAATGAATGTCTTTTTACCTTCCTCAAGGGTAAAATTTAAAAAAAAAATCGATGAGATTTCATTAATTTTATTCCTGTCGTTTTTTAGAACTACGATGTATAGTTATTGTTATTTAAAAAAATATATTTAGGTTTTAGGGCCCTTTGCTTATACTAGTAAAATTAATAAAGAATAAGAATTTATTCAGAGGTGTGCTAAAGTTTGTTTCTTAATTTGGAATATTTGTTGTATTAAGTTCTAATAAATCTGACTTAAATTCTTGATGTCTTATTCATCATTGACCTTTGTTCCTTTTTAAATACAAATCATTTCTTCTACTAGAAGTTTGTTGTAATTTCATTCATGTGGACAACTTTTGTATTTGAATGGAAAATTGAATTCGGGATTTTCATTTCCTCTGTGCTTATGTAAGTTTATAGATGCATTTTTTGTGTATTTATGCCCATTTAACCTATTGTCTAAATATTGAATTGTCTTTCCAATATATCTTTTAGGGAAATTTAGACAGGGTATAAAATATAAGTTCGACTTTTTTTTTGGTTGGGACCTTTTAGAAGGGTGAACACTGAAGATAACAGATTTTGTGCTTTGTGGCAGACAATGTTGTGTTTTTTTAGAATGTATGGCATTGCTATATATATTTATTTAGTTAATCGAATGTTGTTTTGGTTTTTAGGTTACTTTGTTATTATAAAATTTGAAAGTCCTTTGTTTAATAATTTTATTTACTTGTTTTCCTGGGAAATCATTTTCTTTGCGAATTTTCTTGACTTTTCTTCAAAATTCAGGTCTAAATTCAAGTGAAGTTAAGGTTAGTACTTTGTCTCTCAATTCTATTACAAATGTTTATTAAGATTTGTGGTCCCGATACGTCTAATTCACACCACAAGATGGCGTGAAAATAACAAATTCCTCTATCACTAACAGATATTGCGGATACTAATAGCGCATTGTACACATCAACCTTTATGAGACAAAGTATGATAAACTTCAGTCCAGAACTTACGAGTACAAGTTTCAAGACGGTTTTCTTAACTACTTATATCCTTACATCTTAGGGGAGATTTACCTAATTAATTGATTTGATTAAAAAATTTTGATTAATCAATTAAAGAATTTATTATTAGATTAGTCTATTATCTCTGTTAATATATCAATCCGTTAATGGAAAATAATCGAGTGTTCTTCATAATCGGTATTCAATCATGTATTTCAACAACCATCCACCCCTAATTGTCTTAAATAATATATTTCTTTTAATGGTGAAAAAATGTAATAAATATTGTATCTTATATATATATATATATATATATATATATATATATATATATATATATATATATATATATATATATATATATATATATATATCAATCGGTTTTATAACGTCTTCCGTCTTCCGATGCCTAATTTCCACTCCTCCCGGTTTCTCCATCCCTCCTCCTCCAGATCTCTCTCTAGTACTTCCTTGTTGATTCCTGCTCTCCAGCTTTGGCATGGTCTTCCTCGCTTTCTTTTTCCATGAAGGTTCCAATTTAAAATCTTTTTAGGTAGTCGGTCTTGGGACATTCTCTGTACATGTTCGTACCATACCAACTGTTGGGTTCTGATATCGTGCTTTATTTCTAAAGCTCGTCTTATCGTGTCATTTGGTATGCGGTCTTTTCTGGATTTTCCGGCTGCTCGTCTCTGCTATTGTATCTTACATGGCATTATCTTGCACTTGAGAGAAATGTGAAGGCAGACTTCATAGTATACACAATAAAATATTCAGAACTTACCTGATCTACTGTATTCTTAAAAGCTCTTACATGTGACACCACATCTTGTGCCACTACCTTGGGCCATCCTACTTGATTAGCTGGATTTGATAATAAAGGAACAAAGACACCTTCTACTAAAACGGCCAAATCTTCAATAGGTTTACCCGCCATATCGCCAAATGTTAAAACATTTCGAAAATTCTCCATGGTTACAGTTTCTTCTTTTTTTCTTATGAAATATGTAAATTTTTGCTTAATTTGAATATTAAATGTCGTGAATGGAGTAAGTAATCCAGCAGATGTAATTGTCAACAGGAGCATTCTTTGTTTTGGGTCGTCTAAAAACTTCATTATCATTTTCTGGAAAAAAAAAATCTATTAAGATAACATATAAACTTTCTACGAATGAGAGAGAGAACATTTGCAATCAAATAAACCTCATGTACTCGCCCTCTGTGAAACCAAGGTCAGTTTATCGACCAGCACAGTGAACTATTTATATTCTGGGTACGACTTCCATTCCCGATTTAGGCGTAATTTTGGAATCTCTCTTTTTGTCCGAAGCGACCCCTCTTGCCAACGAGAGGGGACCCCGAAACTTTGATGTTATGTGGTTAAAAATAACGACTCAACAAACCACAAGGTTGATCTGCATTCTCTGTCGACTACCATCGATCATTTATAAATTAACTATCCAAATGCCGAAAATGCCATTCTGGGCGAGTTTAACGTCCACAAAATCAACTGACTTAAGTATTCAAATACTATCGATGAGAAAGTCGTGAAGCTGAATCATTCTCAATCAGTTGTGACTTAACTCAGCTTACTGATGAACCAACACGGATACTTGATCGAGACGGGGAGTTTCGCCAGTATTCTTGATGTGTTTTTAACCACCCATCCAGAGATCTACACTGTCACCGTAAACCTGTCGTTAGGTTCTTCCGACCATAAACTGCTTTCGACATAGAGTATCTTACCAATCAGCGACAGAGGGTTGCCTAAACCGCGCAAGAATTGGCACTATAAATCTACTAAATGGAAAGAAGTCATGGAATATTTTCGAATTTTCACTTGGTTAGACGTTTGTTTTCGATTCGATGACCCATCTGACTGCGCCAAGTAAGTTTCCAATAGATAGATAGTATGACTACTTACAACCCTTTTTTAAAGAAATACCCTTCCAACGGCAAGCAAGCCTTGATTTGACCGAAAATGCAAAGAAACTGTTGCTTCTCAGCACCTGTTGAGAAAGCAGTCAAGGATGACCCATATTGTCTTCAGACACCGTATCATAAAACGAATTTTAATGATGCTAGACACCAAAAAAACTTCTGGTGTTGACTATACCTGCCAGAGTACTCAAAAAGTATGCGAGGGAACTAACTCCAGTTTTCTGTAGACTTTTCAACCTATCCTACAGAAATGTAATCTTTCCTTCCTGCTGGAAATGCGCCACAGTTCAGCTGATACCTAAAAAAGGCAAAAGACCTTGCTAAATAACTACCGACCAGCAGCATACTGCTTTCAATAATATCGAAAGCCATGGAAAAAGCTATCAAACAGCATCTTCTAAAATATCTTGAGGAATTCAACATTATTAACGGCTTTCGTAAACATAGATCAACAGGAGTTCTTCTAACTTAGGTAACACATGTTTGGAACAACGCAATTGAACACTTTGGAGAATATCTATCGGTTGCTCTTGTAATATCCAAGGCATTCGACCGTGTTTGGCACGATGGATTGTTGGCTAAGTTACGCTCTTCTGGTATGTCTGAAAAGTTCTTTCTGTAGCTCTCATGTTTCCTCACAGAACGTTTTTTAGCAGTGGCAGTCGACGGATTTTTTTTCTAACACCTTCACTATCAACGCGTGTACCCCAGGGCTCCATACTTTCTCCTGCTCTCTTTCCTATTTACGTTAACGATCTGCTGGAAAAGACCGGGAATCCAACCTACAGCTTTGCAAATGATAGTGCGCTTATTTATCTCTTCATTCACTTTGAACGTTCGAACATCGGCTAGTCAGACAAATATCCGCAGACAGCAGGAAGTCATTCAACTTCAACAAGGACCTGGAAGAAATTCTATCTTGGGGTTACGGTAACCAAGTGGAATATAACGCGACAAAAACCCAGGCGGCAATTTTTTCTAAAAAAGTTAACGTTGCGGAACCCGACGTAGTTATATCAGGGTACTCTATTCGTCTAGCATCATCACACAATTTGTTAGGCATTAAATTGGGAGCAAATATGTCTTGGTATAAACATGTTGCAAGCATAGCAAAGAGAGCTTCTCGAAAGCTGGAAATATTATTTCGAACTAGAAAGCTTACACTCCACAATAATTGTTAATTCTGTTCAAAGCTCAAATTCGACCAACGATGGAATATTGCTCCCATTTTTGGTGCTCTGCTTCCAAACATACACTGCATTTGTTGGATTTTATTCAGAGAAGAGCTGTTCGTCTGATTGGAGACCCGGAACTTGCCGGCGGCCTTGATTCGTTGAAACGTCGAAGAATGGTTGGTGACTTGAGTCTATTTTCATGGAATGTGTTCGATGGATGTAGCCCGCTTAATTCCTCCCAGAGGGGTGCTTGCTAAAAATACACGTCGCATTAATACTTCACATTCGTATGAGGTTCAGCTTGGTACTCCTCGTACAACCCCTTTCAAGCAGTCTTTTATATGGAGAACCTCATCCCTTTGGAATAATTTGCCCAGGACTGTGTTTCCCACCGAGTACAATTTACAGCGATTCAAGACCAACCTGAATCGCTTTTTTCGCACACGTGTTGCTCCTCTAGCGCTTTAGGGATTCCCTGCAGCACGTGTGCTAGACTCATGAAAAAAAATCCACACGTACGCATTAGGGGTTAGAAGACGAATTTTTACCCGATTAAAACACCGGCCCTAATTTACTAAAATACTATAGTTCCTATATTCCTAGGTCTATATCGTAATTTTATCCACTTTTACATCCAAATTTAAACGAAGGTTATCGTTAATTGTTAACATTAAAATATTTTGACTATTTCCAGTCCAGATGAAACATTTATTTTTTATTATTTTGAATTTCTTCTTGGCGGTTACAATTATTTAGGCATCATAGTCTATAATAACTAAACCTATATATATAAATTTACTTATTTGTAATGCTAAATTATGGACCTCTCTATCTAAAAATGTTCTGAAAAACATAGAAATGTTATTCAACTTTTTTCAAATCATTTTATAGACAATATTATTATGAAACATACTTTGTTGTAATTTATTTACCTAAAACCTTTTCTTTTATTAAGCGTTGTTACCCTTTTTAACAATTATTTTTTATCACTTTATGTTGCCGTAATAACAAATTTAGCGGATATAACTTTGCTAAATAATAATTTCGCTAACCATTATTCTCAGTTTAGTTTATTCTATTTTGACTTTGGCATGTTTTTAGAGATAGACTAGACTAATATTACGTTTTCAAGAGGTTGAGCAGTTGTCTCTATATTGGAATAAGGATCATTAAGGCAAATTTTAAAAAAACATATTTATATTCATGTATTGTGACACTTGTACAATACTTTTTTTCAATTTGAATATTTTTAATAAGTTGTAACTTACTGACTAAAGAAAGCGTACCTGACGTTATACGTGTATCAATTGCTGACATTGCTTTAAAGCAGAAGATAAAGAAGATTTTTGCATTGTTGCCAAACACATGATTATTTCAACAATTGTAGATTTTCATAGGTCCCAGCAATCTTAATAAATTAAAATAATAATGATAGTCATAGCAAATATTAACCCAAAAACTCTTATCCCTAAGCTCACTTTGCTCTGTCTTCATCCGACCATTGTAATATAGAAATCTATCATCTTTACATGCAATATTGTCAAAAAATTTCTGAACATACAATAGTAAGAGCTATCATGCAACGTGCATGACACAAGAAAAAAAAAATAATAGTAACAATAATAATTTATGTAATTGAGTTTTCGGCACCTACAGAAATAAATATAGCAATCAAAGAGGAGAAAAAACGTTCTAAGTATAAAGATTTGAACAACGAACATCGCGTTTTGTTCCCTCGGTATTCACTAACAATGGTGGTCCTAGTCGTCGGGGTTTCAAAGAAATTTAAAAACACATTTTTAGAGAACATTAGGAAGATACCGACTTGCTGTGCCTGGGCGAAATCATTAGCAATGAAGATGTAGATGCCTGGATTCTCTTATATTGGATCAAAGCTGAAGAAGACAAACATAAACATGTGGCAGAACAAGAAAACATCACATTAACAACACAAAAAATTACAGAAACAATCAAACACACACAACTGGAAGTGCTCTGGAATATTCAATACTTCTGGTACAAACAATTTACCACCACACACAAAGCACTCAGACAACAAATCAATAAAGCTGTTCTACAACCACACACATTTTCCACGTTCCTCACCCAAGGAATCACATATGTCAAACCCAGAAGTTCAAACACCACAAATCAACCAAAACCGCAGGTAATTCCTCATCCAAACATAACATAGAAAACTAAAATCTGTCTAAAAGCACAAACCGAACCAAACAGAAGAGCAATATATTTCAGGGAGACACGCAATGTCACTGAGGGAGTCTGTTTGTATCTTTGTTGCAACACAGTCTCACTATATTCCTATAAAAAGGGATATTTTGAGGGTGATAGCTTCAGTCCCATCCAAAAACTGAATATGGATTTCTAGTCAAGAGTTCGGAAAGAACGCAGTACCGACTTACGCATCTATTGTACATGGGCGACAGCAAACTGTCTTGAGCCTCAGAGAAGCAAAAGCCTGCTAGAAGCCACAAAGCCGTTCTCTTTATATATTTAGAATACATCGCTGAAACAAACACAGAAGATGACCTATGCAGAAGATGCCGGAAACAACCCGAAACTATACAGCATATCACGGAAGCTTGTCACCTGTTAGCTGCAATCGAGTACCTAGCGCGATCCAACCGTGAAGCAAGGTCCCGGAGAACGACAGTTATAAATTATATAGGGATCGATTAGTACTAATAGTATAATTCTTAGGAATAAGTCAGCAAGGAAAACCTTTCTCATCGAGATTGTAATTCCTAATAATCACAATATTCAAAAATACTTTGCTAAGAAAAAAAATTGAATGCCAACAACTTGCAGAATAAATTAAACAATTGTGACATTAAGAATAGGTCATTGTGGTCCCATTATTTATTTCATCAACTGGGGAGTTCTCACAACCCTAACAATTAACTTGAAAACACTCTGTGTAGCAGAAAAATTCTTGGCGATTCAGAAATCATCTTGTCTACAACGTCTATTGTACGCTCCTTTTTAAACTTATCCACCACGGTAAGTATCTTGAGTTATTCCGATACTTACAACTGAACCTAAGGAAGTAGTGGAATTTAGTTAATAATAATAAATACTACCCGGAACAGAATACACAGCCAGACATGAATCGGCGACAAAAAGAGTTCACCAAGCACTAGCCTCAACATACAAATTTATAGAAAACACAGATCCCTACTACAAATACACACCAACATCCATTCTTGAAGATAAAGATTACAAGCTCTACTGGGACATCGGTATCCATACAGATAAAATAATCTCCGCCAATAGATCTGATATTACTTTTCAATACAATAAGGAAAAGTCACCTATCTAATTGACATAGCTGTCCCCAACGCCACAAATATCCAAACGAAATATACCGAAAAAAAATCCAAATACACAGACCTTGCAACAGAAATAAAAAGGCTATGGAAAAGAGAAAAATCATTATTGTCCCCTTTATCATATCAGCCACAGGCCTTACACCAACAACATTCACACCACACTTAGTACAATTAGGTCCAAACACACACACAGCAACATTCAGAAGTCAGTGATTTTGAAAACATGTAACATTGTCAGGTCATTTCCCAATACAAAATGGTAATAGCGTTTGTGCTGACTTGGCTTAGGCCCAACAGCCAAACATGGAACCACGTTGATCAAATGTGAGAAAGACGAACAAAAAAAAAAATAATAATAATGATAACCACATTCTAGGTGATGGAAATTGCCTTTTCGGGGCAGTTAGCTTACACTTATATGGCCACCAAAACTATTATGAGAAACTCCGAGAGGTTGCTCTGAGATATATACAACAAAACTGGTAGAAACTTCACACGTTTTCATTAATTGAAGACGACGGTATGAAAGACTTCAATAAATATATAAAGAAAAACGGTACCTATGGAACGAGCCTAGAGATACTCGCCCTCTCGGAAACCCAAAATAGCAACTTTCATATCTTCTCAAAACAACGAAAAACAAGAGATACAAAAATAACTTTTAGGGAGAGAGACCTACAATAATAAGCACAGGAAAACACACCAAAACTATTTACCTTCTACTAACAGGCAACTCAATGTCGGGACACTTTGGGCTTCTGACACTACAGAACACTGAAACACCAAACACCAGTAAACCAACAAAAAAAGCTTCGAGCGGGCGACGTAACGGTCGAGGAAGTCGGGAAATGGCAACTATACCAACACAATGAAGAAAAAAAAATATCTGCCAAAAGTGTTTTGCCGGTGAATAAGCCGGCATCCACTAAGACGAGAAAATCAAAGCAATGCATGAGTTGCACCATAGAAATCAACGAAAACGCCATTCATTGCTATAATAAAACCACAAAACCTGACAAAGAAATCACTAAGAAAAAACTTACTAGCCACCTGGATCCATCGAATCCAATCCTAAACACAACCGACACAGATGCGGGACAAACATAACGACCAAAGCCAAACCAAGCCTCGTATGTTTTGCAGGAACAACATGCAACTACCAAGGCTGGACAAGACTGCGGTTAAAGTGGGCAGATGAAATGAACAGAACAGTGATGCGCAGTTACTACACCGCCACCCAACTCGAAACAATAACATCGGGCTACAGACTGGAACTGCACAGATTTTTTTTAGCCTAATATCCACATCTCCAGCTACTTGTTACAGAACAGGGAGTAATAGAGTAAAAGAGTTATTACTAAGAACAATCACCTCACACACAGACCAACCAAACAATAAAAACAATAGAGCAGATACCGAACCAACCTCACACATACAACCACCTAGCTGAACACAAAAATACACACAACAAGACCCACCACTCAGCAGAAGTATAACTCAAGATAATATTACAAGGCTAATAGCAAGCACCGCACAACACCATATCACAGAAAACAAAATCAATCACTCACCACCCTCAACAACATCTACACAACATCACCCTGAATCACCTCGCATACAAACACTCAAAGCAAAAATGGAGTCACATCTAGCTCGATGGTCAGGCACCGACCCCACAAGAAACCTCATCCCTCGTTTAATCTCCAAACAGAGCACGCAACCAATCCTCAACACAATAAACAAGTATATAATACCCCAGTACGTAACAGACTTAAGCAGTCGAAGACATTCACAGGATAATATATGCAGCAGTAATCATCACTCTAATACAAAATAATCAAAAACTCCCGTAACGACAAAGAAACCCCAACATCACAAAACCAAAATTCAAATGGCAAATAAGAATAGAAAATAAAATCAACAACATCGGAAGAGATCTAGGATACCTTACCCAGTTTATAACCGGAAACGCATCCAAACGTGTCATACAGGGTGTAGATAAGATCAAATCCAAATCTCCCAACCGGACAGTCAGAAATCCTTGTTACTTTGAAACAAAAAATATCTGTATATGCCGCAAGACTCCGTAGTTATAAAGAATCAAACGAGAGGAAAAACACCAACAACCTCTTCCGAAAAAGCGAAAAACCGTTCTACCGAAAAACTATGTACGAAGAACAGATAGAGACTGACCAACCAAATAAACAAGAACTCACAGATTATCGGAAAAGTATCTGGTCAGAACTGAAACTACAACACCCCCTGAATCGAAGCCGAAGAAGACAAACATAAACCTGTGACAGAACAAGAAAATTCCACCCAAGAAATTACAGAAAGAATCAAACACACACACAACTGGAAATGCCCTGGAATGGACAATATACAAAACTTCTGATACAAACAGTTTACCACCACACACGAAGTACTCCCACACCAAATCAACAAAGCCATTCTACAACCACACACATTCCCCACTTTCCTTACACAAGGAATAACATACGTCAAACCCAAAAGCTCAGACACCACAAACCCATCAAACTACCGACCTATCACCTGTCTTCCAACCCTATACAAGATCATCACAGCCACAATTTCCAAGAAAAGAGAACAACACCTAATAGACAACAATATTCTCACAGAAGAGCTAGAGAAGAGAAAATAGCCGAAGATGCAAAGAGCAGCTGATCATAGATAGCGTGATCAATGGACAAACCAGAAAAGAACACAGAAACCTCTACACCGGTTACAAAGACTGTAAAAATGCCTTCAACTCTATACCCCAGAGTTGGTTAATCAGAGCCCTAGAAATCTACAAAATCAACTAAAACCTCAGACAATTTCTCGCGCAAATTATGAAAACAGGGAAAACCAAAATTCACCTGAAGACAGAAACCGAACGCATCCAAACAGAAGAGTTGTACATCAGGCGGGGTATATCTCAGGGAGTCTCGCTCAGCGCTCTATGGTTTTACCTCTGTCTTACTTAAATTTAAAAATCTCAATAAAGCCATCAACATGTTCGCTATACTTAACATATACCCACATATTCATTTGGTATCATTAAATGGTCACACATAGACGTAGAAAACATTTACATCCTTATCCGTTCTCAATTTACCATATACAGGAAATTACACCCCAGCCCATGCGAAGAAAGTCTTACCATCGTGAGGAAGGCAGGAGGAAGAGGAATCATAAATATTAGATCACTACATACAAAACGAATACAAGTACTTAGGAAATTTTTTCACATTAAGCAAACCAGCCTCCACACAGCAACAGTGAACGCAGACAAAAACTACACACCTCTCGACTTATCCCGGGCAGACCACCCAGCAGACAGACACAGTTATATCCCATTACAACAGGAAAAGATGAAAACGTGGGTAGAAAAAACACTCCACGGAAAACACAGATACCACATAGAAAATGACCATGTAAATGAAAAGCAATCATACACCTGGTTACAGTTACTCCTCATTATAAATATACTTCAGAAAAGATATTAGAAAATGGAAAGCCTAAAACGTATTGGGATAGAACAATAATTACTGATAAAACTCTTTTGCACAATAGACCAGATATAACGCTAATAGATAAAAGCCGAAGTAAAGCATTTCTCATAGATATTTCAATCCCCGAATCTTATGATCGAAGTAAAAAAACATTGGCGAATGGACCCTATATGTAACGTGCCGATCATGGTATTTGCAATGGGGATAGATCCACAAACACTACACCATGAATTGATTCAACTGGCAGTACAAACGAAAATCAATAATCTTTAGCACCTACAGCATTATTAGAAAATTTTTAGGAGATAATAGTTAACTGAATAAACACAAACTCTGGTCGCTTTGGCTTTAAGTCCGTGAATCCAGGAATAAACCAGCTCCAAGCTGAGAAAAAAAGAAGATGATAATAATAATAATAATTATTATTATTCTGTATTTCACTGATTTCACTGCTTCCTCTCTCAGTTGCTCTACGCCAAACCTGTGGGGTGGGTACAACTGTGGTCCACCAGAAGATCGGAGGCATAATGTTACTAATCTATTTTATATGGATGACCCTAAACTTTATTCTATTTCAGGACAGGACTTGAGACAATCACTTAGAGTAGTTGAAGAATACACGTAGGATATTGATGTGGAATTTGGATTGGACAAATGTCCCTTTATTAAACTCGACAGAGGACGCTATCATGAACATACAGAGTACATGCAGTTATCTGATGGGAACGTTCTACACCATTTAGATGCCGAAGAAACGTACAACTATCTAGGCATCGCACAACATACAGCAACGCAAGATACAGCAGCTATTAAAACAGAACTTCGTAGCAAGTACAGAAAACGACTAATCTGGTCGTCAGAACTCACAGGACATAATAAAGTTACTGTATGCTATACCGGTACTTCTCTATTCCTTTGGAGTAGTAAAGTGGACGAAAGAAGAACTGCGAGATTTGGATGTTAGCACCCGAAAAATTATACACATGAATAGAAGTCTTCCTCTTCGATCTTCTTTTCCTCGAATATATTTTTCACGCCATCAAGATGGAAGAGGACTTTTGAGTTTAGAGTATCTGCACAATTGAATCGTCGTGGAACTAGCGTTAAGTTTGCAAAGAGTTTTGATTCTTTCCTGGAATTGGTCTGCTGCCACAAACGAAGAGGAGTGCCCCCACCATTTCCTTTCTGTTTAGGGCTGCGGAAGAAGCAGCGAAAAAACTTGGTCTGGCAGTCAACTTCAGCGACTAAATCGACTAAAAAAATGATGTGGTTCACGTTCTAGATTTAGAACGACCTAGACTTAAGACAGTCATTGAAACAACAGAACAAAATCAATTTTATAGGCAGCACACAGAAAAACTCCAACATGGAGTGTTTTATAGGAACTAACATTTAGTTTTCTACAGTCGGCAAGTCTTAAGTCAGAGAACGAGGGATTTTTACTAGCTGGTCTATCTGTATCGTAGTCGATTTACCGAACTAGCCGACATTAAGTGTAGGGATGCAACAAAAAACCAGAATCACTGATTTACTTTAAGCATGTCCTGTTCACGCTATATCATCTTATATCCATCCTCAAAAAGCAGGGTAGCGTGTCCTATATTACCATCTTAGACATTCGTACGGTATTGATGACGTTCCCAGACCGCCGTATCTTCCGGGGGAGATCGATTCGGTTGTAGAAAATGATAGGTGGCGCATTTACTGGAATTTTGCCTTTTCGACCACAAGGCGTTTGTAAACCAACAAATTGGATAATAATATGTACTATGTAATTGAGTTTTCGGCCTCTGCAAAAACAAGTATAGTAATCAAAGAGGAGAAAAATCTTTTTAAATATAAAGATTTAGACTATGAACTTCGCGCTTTGGTCCCTCCACATTCAGTAACAATGGTGGTTCTAGACATCGGAGTTTCAGAAAGAATTAAGAATACATTCTCAACGAACCTTAAGAATTACCTTGGTTGATTCGCTAGCAATGAAGATGTAGAGAGCAATTATCCTTGATTCTTTCAGATTGCTCAGGCATATGAATTTGGTCAATGACCACTCACTGAACGACGTGAGGTATGACCATTAATTACGAACTACATCGCGTCACTGCCTTTCTGGGTAGGAGCCGCAGAATTTATCGCGACGGATTTTTTTTCTCTTTTAGATAGTAATAAATTAATACACACATCTAGCACAAATATTTAACCATAATAAGGAAGATTTCTTATGTATTATTTTAAAAGTTATTTTGGTAACTCTTGATAGCATGCATATTTACCTGCCTTACGGGTCATTGCCACTTATCAGCTGACATTGCTGTTTCAATTGACTTTATATTTTTGTTTTTCTCTGAGCTTTTCTATTATTCTTAGTAAAACGAACCTAGAATTTCAAACAGGTTCTTCTAATAACTTTTCCCTGAAATTCGCCACTTGGCCGAATAGAAAAAACAAAGATGCATATATGTAAATGATTTTGCACTGGCTTTTGTTATCGTTTATTGGAAGGCTAATTAGTTACTAAATGTTGTTTTCATTTTTAATCAAAGAATTGCAAAAAATTTTAAACAGAAAAAAACAAATAAAGTACGTTTTTACCTTATACAAAATTTATTTTTAATTAAAACCAAGAAGTAAAGCAATATATTTATGTAAATTTCACCAAATAAAATGAAGTGATTAGTATTATATATATATATATATATATATATATATATATATATATATATATATATATATATATATATATATATATATATATATATATATATATATATAGTTTTAAGGTGTTTACAAAATGTATAATGCAGTAGTTATCCCATTTTTGTTTTGGTGTAATGTTTATAAAAATTAGACCAGTTTTTAAGCTTGTAAGATCACATTTTACCAGAAACCTCACCTTCTATGCAATTGCCAAGGGCTCTACTCTTACGGAGAAAGTAACAAAGTTACTAAATTTTAAAAAAGTTTCGCGAATTTGGAACTGTATTAGTTTTTCTTAAGATTTAATTTTAATTTACTTTAACTCATGCTTCAAACATTTTATAATAAAGAAGGAAAAAAATGGTTACCTAGAAATAACGTCATGCCAATATTGAAAATGTCAATCATTTAGTATGTGGAAGTTTGTCGTATTTCTAAACTCGTATGAATACAGATATTAATTATTATTATCAAAGAGTGATACAAAATTCTTCGATGTTTAATTCTCTAACAACTGCTTATGATGTTATTGTTATGAATTTGCCTGATTTTATTAGTAACTATACCTTAATTAGGTTTATAGTTAATTCAATTTTGTCTTTAGATACAGTACAGTTAGAATTCCCTTGAAATCAAATGGAATAATGGAAGAGGGGAGAATAAAATATATCAGTAGTTATTTAAGTGCAAAGAGGGGTAAGTTATCTTAAAATGTTGCTGCTTTCACGCTTTTTAATTAATTTATTTTATTATCCTTGTACATAATATTATAAACTATTATAACAGGAAACTTTGAATTTGGATAGTAGACAAATAATTAAAATTCAAAAATAAAATAATATAGTGATAAATTAAATATTAGAAAATTAAAGAACCATAATAACATTTTATATATTATGAAATGTTAACATCAACTTGCTGTTATAATGATGTTGTTGTTGTTGTATTGCGCAAAGAGCGTAGAAGTCATAATCACGCGGAAAATATAATATTACAATGCCAATTAATAATATAAACAAATTCTGTAGGTATGTAGTATTTCGTATTTACATGATATCTCAGTTTAAAATCGGGCATCAACTTGTTGGGCAGACATATTAAGTAAAAAAGTTATTCAAAACGCCAAATTGTCGATTGCGTCACCAAGAAAATCGGAAGAAATTTGTGTTTCATGTAAGATAAAAACTGTATTTAGAAAAAAACATAACATTTTTATTTCATAATCCAAAACCAGTTGTGATTTAATACAAAAATTGACCAATAAAAATTATCTAATGTCAAATAATAAGTTTCCAATCAGTATTTGCGTCACTTGTCGCTTAACAATTCCTGATTGTGAGAAACATATTTTCCAGACACGATTCCAGCTATGCCCATTTGCGAAGATATAATGTTACTGAAGGAAACGAGACAACTCAGTATCATTAGCTGCAATTGTTACATTTGTTTGACAGCAAGTAGTTGTAAACATTTGAAAGTGACTACTGGTAGAAATCATTTTCGCAATTTTTCCACTGTAATTGACCGGTAAAATGGGTTGTTTGGAACTTATAGGGCTAATATTGAACAGGGCTTAGAAAAGGCACGGGTTGTCAGTACTGAGCAAAATATACTTAGGTTATGTAAAAAGTCTATGCAAGAAATTGGAAGAGGAAAACAACATACTTGTACTAAAACTAATGCTACGGAAAATCTTTTAATGTTCGTGGACTCTCTTAAAGAAAAACAGGAAATACAAGTAGTTAGCTTGGTTTAAAAAAATAAATTCGATAACTCAGCTATTCCCAAAAATAGTAATATTGAACTTAGCCTTAGTACAGCTGGTAAAAAGAGGAAAATATTAATAATTATTAAAAAACATGAAGAGGTTTTCTTTTCAGGTAAAAATTTAGATAATTTGAAAAATAATACTAGCGCTTCATTTAATAACATAAAAAAATTGACAAAGATTAATATGGAGTTGCGCTGGTCGAAAATCTGTACAAAAAAATCTTAAACGCATTTCTGAGAAATCTGAATTCTTGAAGAGTTTTACAAAGCGGATATTTATAAGTGTGACATAGAAAAAAGTAATTTTAAAGACAGGACAGTTTTTGGGCAGATGCTGAGGAGTTATTAGAAGGAGTAATAGAAGAAAGAAGCCTTATTGGAAATTATTTTATAAAAATTATGGCTGATGGACGACAAGATTTCTTCAAAATATCTATGTCAATTTTACCCGCAGACGATGAACTTGAAAAAAATAGTCCTTAGAATAATCTTTTAGACGAAGATATTTCTGAACTCGAAAAAAAAATTATATTCTGATGATGGATGTACTGCCCAAAGAAACAAGTTAATCAGAATCAAGCTTCTAATAATGTTATGTACTGTTCTTAAAACAATATTAAGCAACCATTTTCACTGATACAAATTGATAAAATTACTTTCAAGTTTGTGTCTGACTTTAAAATTCTTCTTATCGTGAATGGTCAGCAAATGGCTACTTGTGCATATCTGCGCCCATACTGCTTTGTAACATCTCAAGATCTGAGGAATTTTAGAGAAAGTAAGTAATAATGGGAGAAATGATGATATTGTATATAATGATATTGAAAATGAACAGAATATTAATAATTTTGCCAATTTAAAAACCTATAGAGACTTAGGAACTGACTACAAATTGTTTTATGATGTTGGTAAAAATAAAAAAGATGCTTTGTCGTAGTACAATTAACCAACCTTTGACAACCTGAACTACATATATTACAAGGGTTTATTAACCATCTTTTTGGGATGGTTTGGTACACTCCTTGCTAGACGTGAGAAAGCACTTATGTGGCCCAAAAAAATTAAAATTGGTATTTAGCAACTATCAAGGGGTGATCTTTGAAGGAAACGCTTGTCGTAAGCTTTTAAAGGAGTCTGACTGCCTTGATGATCCACAAATTCATAATGAGGTTGAGAAATTGCGACTTGTACCTATCATTAATGCCTTCAAATCAGTGAATAAAGTGATGAATTGTTGTTTTACCGCAAAAGAAGTGGGACCTACTTTAGATGAATACATAAAAGAATTGACAAAAAATATTGGAGCTACTGAAAATTCGCGAACTTTGAAAGATCATGTGGTTATGAAACACATTCAAGAGTATTTCAATTTTCTCGATGAGAAAAGTCTACGTGTATGGTCCGAACGAGCTGGCGAATCGGTATATCGGGAATTTGTAAAATATTAGTACAAGTACAAAATAAATTTCGTTCAGGCTCTAGAATATTCCATACAATTAAAGAAGGCAGTGATAGAGTCTTCGTTTCAGCATATCTAAATTATGCCTGTATTTACTATCTTGTACTAATTCATTTGTAGTATTTTTTGTTATTTGATTTTAGTTAAAAATTCCTGGAATTTTTTTTTTCTCATTCATTCTTGCAATTTAATCCAACATAAGATTAAAATTAAGTGATAAAAAAAAATTACGTCATATATACCAACAAAAAAACTAATATTTACTTAATTAAAATAATTAAATATTACATAAAAAAATTTTTGTTATCACCCAAAATTGTATTTGGTTTATAGAATTTGTATGAACAAATATTTGGTGTTAATAAACATTATTTTTTAATTAAATTTCAATATTTCTACAATGTTTTAACAATAAAAAAGTTTTATTTTCAATTTTGATTTTGTCTTTGGTTTGGAGGACAAATTTTGGAAATTCGATATCTCGTGAAGACGAGCAGATTTGATTTTGAGGTAAGAACATTTCGATTAGAGATGAAATTTCGAAGGCACCATCCCCGCCTAATTTTGTCGTCAGTTTTTGTCAAACTTTCCGCTTGTTCAAGTTGTGTATACTTTAACGTGATCCTCTATTTTATGGATTCTTATGCGTTGTATTTTTACATCAATTGATAACATCTCTTAAAACTTATGGTAGTTATTTAAAAATTATTTAAAACTAATATTTTGAATATAATAGCACAAAAATCGCCTAAACTCGGCTGAAAAATAAAACAAACAAATAAGATTAAGTGAAATAATAATAATAATGTTGCTAAATGCAAATTCAATTAATTATATATGTTTGTTTTAGAACACTAAAAAATTTTAATTTTTTAAATATGTTAGCAGCATTATTTATGTAATGTTTTGCATTATACGTCTCCGATATAGGCATGAACAAAATCATGTTAGGAACGGGAATATTTTTTGGTATATACGAGGCTGGTTTGAAAAGTCCGTGCGAAGTCCGAGAGATGGCACCACCGGCGCGTATCGAGGTCATGTTTAGTTAGTAGCATCTCTTGAATGAACGCACACCAAGTTTCAGCCATATTGGTCTATTTCTTTGTGTTTGGCATTCGTGTGAATCAAGGAAGTCGAGTGATTTTCAAGAAATGGACGAAAAAGAATTTCGTGTGGTGATTAAACATTACTTTATGAAAGGCAAAACGCCTCAGGAGACTAAAGAGAAGCTTGATAAACATTATGGTGACTCTGCACCTTCGATTAGAACAGTTTAAAAGTGATTTCAAAATTTTCGGACTGGCCATATAGGCACAAGTGACGCTGAACGTTCTGGACGGCCTGTGGAGGTTACGACTCCAGAAATCATTGATCAAATCCATGATATGGTGATGGATGACAGAGGAGTTAAGGTGCGTGAGATTGCTAGTGCTGTGGGCATCTCGACTGAACGGGTACATAATATTTTGCATAAACATTTGGACATGAGAAAGCTATCCGCAAGATGGGTGCCGCGATTGCTCACGCTTGACCAAAAACGGAATCGTGTGAAGTGTTGCAAGGATGGTTTGCAGCTGTTCCAGAAGAATCCGGAGGTCTTTAAGCGTCGTTTCGTCACTGTGGATGAAACATGGATACATTACTATACTCCTGAGACCAAACAACAATCTAAACAATGGGTTACCAAGGGGGAATCTGCACCAAAAAAGGCGAAGACCGTTCCTTCGGCCGGAAAGGTTATGGCGACTATCTTTTGGGATTCGCAAGGGATAATCCTCATCGACTATCTGGAAAAGGGTAAAATTATTACAGGTGAATATTATTCATCGTTATTGGACCGCGATTAGCCCACAAGAAAGTCCTTTTCCATCACGATAATGCACCAGCACACACCTCAGCAGTTGTGGTCGCAAAATTAATGGAAATAGGATTCCAACTCGTTTCACATCCCCCTATTCTCCAGACTTGGCTCCCTCGGACTACTATTTGTTCCCCAATTTGAAGAAATGGCTGGTGGGACAAAGATTTTATTCAAACGAGGAGGTGATTGCAGACACTAATGGATATTTTGCAGACTTGGACAAATCCTATTATTCGGAAGGGATCAACAAACTAGAACATCGTTGGACGAAGTGTATAAGCCTAAAAGGAGACTATGTCGAAAAATAAAAAAAGGTTTACCCCAAACACATAGGTAGTTTTTATTTTTGCACGGACTTTTCAAACCAGCCTCGTAGATAGTTATCGATATATCAATAAGGGAGTTCAAAAATTGTCGATATATTGTTATAACCAAGTATATATAATTTTTCTGGCTCAATGTGAGTATAGAATCTATTTTCCGTATTCCATATTCAAAAAGGTTTATTCTTGCTTTAACAAGTAACTATGAACCTACATGTAGTGCCGGAAGCGCGAAAAATCGATTTTCCTATTTTCCAACCGTATCTTGGACCACTATTATTCTTAGACTTTACTAGCATGCCAAGACGCTCCTAATGGTACACTGTCGGTTTACGTCGATGTCTCGCTACACGCACCTACACGGCCGCACCGCGACTGTAAAATAGCGATACCCGCGCTTGACCAGGGAGTACCTTTCCATCGTGCGACCCGAAGCAGACCAGCAGTCTGAACGATAAGCAGCCACCGCCAAGTAGTAGCCAACAACACACCCAGGTAGGCCAGCCAAAGAAGCAATTTTGCCAGATTGTATCTTTTTTTTTTCATCTACAAAACCAACGTTGGATTGGAGTTGAACCGAAAACCACATCCTACGCGTCCAGAGAACCTTTACACAGGACCATAAGAAGTACAAACCACCACTGCCACCTATCGACCGACTCTCAGAGCTGCTACCGATCCGTAATACACCGCCAAGATCCATAGACCGCTGTAATCAGCGTTCACCGTAGTCATCTGTGTTCCTATTCAGCCTCATTTGCGCATGTGTAGCTTTCCGTCGTCAGATGGCGACGCACCGACCAGTGTTAGGTGGTAAAGCTGTATAAGTTTTATCACGAGACCGAGGCTTAATCAAAATAGAATACCTTACCCCGCGAGATCGACCGTGAAAGAATCGCCGCCACCTGCCACCCACAGTTCGGTTCTAGTGATCGACAAGAACGTTTGTTACCGGTCTGCTGACGTCACCGTAGACATCACTATCCGTCGTACGAATTCTGTGAGATTCCATACTTCATTGTCGTGGATTTACGGATACTGTCCTCCTCATTTCTGTCTTCGCCTAATTGTACTTCTGTCGAACTGTTGGTTCTATTTCTTTTTCCCATCCATTCTGCTTTTCAGGGTCTATCGAAGATAGGCTATCACCAGCTAGTAGCTGACATGCGCATTGATCCCTGAGTTACTGTAACAAGTTATCCGAGACTCCGGTGGGCCCTTTACCACGTGAATCCAAAGGGTGGGGCCCGATATTTCACCGTTAAAAATCTGTCAAAAAATTTACAGACCGATGGACAACTGAAGCCTCGTGCACCGAAGGGACGAAGAACGCTACTACTACTTTAATTATCGTTTTGAGAAGGTGGTAAAATTTACATGCAAGGAGAATTCTTTTTTTTTAAATCTACCCCTTCTCGGTTATTAATATTAGAAGATGGAAAAATTTTAGCAAGAGGAAGAGTTTTTTTTAAAAGAGATGCTCCCTGTTGTAGAAGTCTTCACCTCCCCTCTGGTTATCACTTTGTCAAGAGAAAAATGTTAATACAAGGAAAAGGTCAATTTTTGAAGTTAATTAAGTTTAAATATCCAGTTTGCTTTTTGTTTTGGGGTACTGTAAATTAAATCACCCTCGGTCGATATGTTAAAATTAATGATAGGTACGTTGCCATCGTCTATCGATAGGCCCTTTTTATTTCCTTTTTTTTTCCCACAAAAACCGGCTATTTCAGAAAGTAACAATTACTACAATCGCGATCAAAATTTAGTAAAAGTGTGTATTGTTGAAAGCTTTTACCCACACTCGCGCTATTTTGGCAGATTTCAACTGGCATAAATTAGGCAGATCTAGATCACTTTACGCATTTATGCCGACGTACGTCTAAAAAGACAAAAGAATCCCAACATGTCGTAAAGGAATTTGGATTAATCTTTTCTTTAATCAAATATATATTTATCTAACCGCTAATTCACCGCTGAAATGTTTGGTTTTTAGTTAACCAAAAAAAAAAATGGTAAACGTAGTAACAACTTTACTAAACAATTTCTAATGAAAACATGTTGGCCCATTATTTTAATTATTAATAGAAAATTTTATTAAAAGACAGTGAGAGTTATTTTCCGCATTTTTTGTCCTTAGTTGTTTTTGTTTGTTAAATGGGTTTTGTTAAAAAGTTTGAGGTCATGCGACCATCAAATTCGACGTTAGATGTCATTAGATAATTTTGGACAGTTAATTTAAAAATGTATTTATTTTTGATTCAATCACAATCTGATCGATTCTGACAGTTCATACCTTTAAAAATTTTGTCTGCTTTAGCCCCTATGTACGGAATTCTTTCCAATGTTTATTTTTGGAAAAATATTGAAATTTTTCTTACAGTTCTTCTTTACTTATTATAGCGTTAAAACTGAAAACATAAAGTATAACTAGTGTTAAACAGATAAAAATTACTGATTAATGAAGTTTACAAGTTAACTCCGGGAACATTGCTTCAATTTGCCAATTCCATATGATCTACAAAAATTCACATGAATGTTTTAAGTATCATATATCAGATCATATTAGTGGCGGGGTCTTACAAAAAAGATTGTTTCGTTAGGGCCGAATTTTCCATGTTAATAATTTTGTACTCTATTTGTTACTAATTTTCTATAGTATCTTTTCTTACAATGTTTTTGTAGTTTTAATATATTAACTGATTTACACACCACGTAAAAAAATAAGTTTGCCGAAATTATTGTAAATATTCACTATAATATAAAATAAATAATCCCTATAGTCAATACTAATCGAAAGGTTAAAAAAATTGGTCAAAGTATTCCAATGGTTATACTACTAATTAGCTACATAATTCTAGCAGTTAGATTATAAACTAATAAACTGTGTTCCATAGACTATTTACTCAAATGACGGTTACTTAATAGGAAATACAAATTCCTTAAAGGCATTAAGAACTTCAAAGGTGCCTATTTAATGAGGCTAATAAAATACTAGGATAGCCCGTCACAATTCGCTTTCGATAGGCACGCCTAGAAACAGACTCTTCTATTATTTACCGTTTAGGTAAGCAAAAAACATTAAATAATGTTAATTCAAAATTTTTTAAACATTTTTTGAAATTATTTGAAGTATTTTATTTTCCAGATATCAATGTCATGGAGAAAAAAAGAAAATATTAAGAAAACTATTTAAAATTTGGATTTTCAGCTGTTATTAATAACGGCATAGAGAAGCTACAGTGTGTTTTATGCAATGCTGTTCTTAGTGCTGAATCTATGAAACCCTCAAAGCTCAAAAATCACTTAGAAACAAAGCATTCCGAACATATTACAAAAGACTTGAACTTTTTTAAACGTCATGAGGCTGCCTTGAAAAACCGAAAGTTGGATTTTATTAGGACGTTTCAACAACAAAGCCAGGCTAATAGTTCAGGCATCATATGTAATTTCCCTGGAAATTGCAAAAAATAAAAAAACCCCATCAAACCCTGTTTATTAAAGTCGGTTAAGCTAATTCTTGGAGAAGCGAGTGAGACTAAAATACGTAATATATCTTTGTCCAACAACATAATTCAGAAACGCATTTGAGACATGTCCATAGACGTGATAGAATCTTTATCTGAAATAAAGACATCTCCTGTCTTTTCCTTTCAACTTGATGAGTCTACCGATGTTAGTTCATGTTCCCAGTTACTCGTTTTCGGGCAAAAATTAAAGAGCTTGCACCACAAGAAAAAGGACTGCACTGCATGATTCACCGATTGGTCCTTGCTACCAAGACTCTTCCAAAGCCTTTGCAAGAAGTGCTCGACTCGGTGACAATTGTCAATTATATAAAATCTAGTGCTCTCAATACTTGTCTGCTCAAGGAACTAAGCAAAAACATGAACTCTGATCACGAAGTTCTTCTTTTCTACACTGCTCTTCGTTGATTATCGAAAGGAAATGCTGTAGGCCGAGTCTTTGAATTGAAAAAGGAAAACATGAGTTTATGACAGACTTTAATGATGAAACCTGGATTCACAGAGTAGCTTATTTATCTGATATGTTAGATCAGCTAAATAAACTAAATTTGAAACTGCAAGATAAGGAAACGCACATTATTCATCCAGGAGTTCGTATTAAAGCTTCAAAACTGGCGCCGTAAAGTAAATCTTGGAAACTTTACCATGTTTGTACACCTTTGCACCAAGACTGAAGAATCGAAGGCTGGAATTGTAGATAATCTAAAAGAGGAAATTAATAACCACCTTCAAGCCCTTGAATCTGAAATACAACGTTATTTTCTAGAGTTCTCTGAACAAGAAGCTGCATTAGTACGAAACCCATTTCATGTATCTTTGGATGTTATCGACACTCTCGATCAAGTGGAGAATGAATTTTTAGAGCTGCGAAATGACTCCTGAGCACATGGTTTATTTCAGGAAAAATCGTTACCTCAATTTTGGTGTGCTATGCGTCGTTCATATCCTAAAGTTTTCATGCTTTCTTTTTAAATATTAATGCCATTTGCTTCTATTTACTTCTGCGAAAGTGGATGTTCAACTCTTCTGCAGATAAAGACAAAAGCCAGGAATAAACTGGATGTTCAAGTTGACATAAGATTGACCCTGACAAAAACTCAACCAAAAATTATAATACTTATTAAGCATATACAAACTCAATCATCACATTAATCATTAATACTCAATAATTAATAGGTACTTTGTAAAAAATATTACTGGTCCTAAAATATTTTTTTCAAACTCTTTATTTTTTGTTTAATTAATCCAAGATGGTGGATGAGAACGGGGGTCTCGAACATTTTTAAAAAATCTAAAAAAGGTGGCTATTAAAAAAGGTTGGAAACCACTGCTATAGATATCTTACGACATATTTACGAGAATGTCAAGATATTCGCCACGATGACCAGATGGCGAAAATTACAGACTATGGGAAAAAAAGTGACGTGGGCAGTAGCAACATGTCTCTTTGATAGGTTTATCTGGCACAGAAATTGTTCACCTTTTAGATATTTTCGGCAGTCCCTACTGGTCCATTGTCCAATAAAGCCCAATTCGAATATGCTATTTTAGGCTTGAACAATAGCACCGTAGGCATGGTACAGTATCACTAGCCAGTTCAGTAGGACTTGCGCTCAATGACTGGCAGGAGTCGATGTTGTTCCGGGAGCCCAAGGGACTCTTCTTGACTCCAAAAAGTGGCGTGAATGGTAGCAGCTTAAATTTTGTTTCATTTATTTCGTTTTGACGAGAATATAGGACAAATAAGGTTGACAGGAATCGCCCGTGGGCGTTTTCTCTGAAATTGGCTCTTTTAGGGGCCATTATATATATATATATATATATATATATATATATATATATATATATATATATATATATATATATATAATCATCTCATCTCATCTCATCAGCCTTATTCTTCGGTCCATTTCTAGACATAGGCCTCTCTCATTCCTTGCCATTTATTTCGATCTTGCGGTTCTCGGATCCACATCAGTCCAGCAGATCTTTTTAGGTCGTCTGTGCTTCGCAAGTAGGGCCCCCATTTCAGAATTGTGTTGGTCCATCTTTCATCCTTACATGGCCTGCGTAATTCCACTTCAGTTCCGCTACTGCTTCGGCGACGTTTTTTATTGTTGTTATGCCTCTTATCCAGGAGTTTGTTTTGTGGTCTTTAAGTATTATGCTCAACATTTGGCGCTCCATTGCTCTCTGTGTCACTCTTAGCTTGTTCATTGATTGTCTTGTGAGAGTCCACGTCTGAGCTCCGTATGTTAAAACTGGTAAGACACATTGGTCGAATAGTCTAGAACGTAGATGCATCGGTATATTTTTATTTTTTAGCATCTTACTTAATTTCCCAGCCCAGGCCAGTCTTCTTCTTCTATAAATTACTATCTTTTGATTTTCTCTTCCAAATTTCATCATATGTCCTAAATAAACATAATTGTCCACTTCTTCTAGTTCTTGGTTTTAATTTTTATCTTCTGTTCTAGGGATCTACTACACATAACTTTTGTTTCTGTTAGATTCATGTTTAGACCGATTTCACTTGATACTTTGTCCAGTTCCGTTAACATAATCTGTAGTTGTTCAGGGGTTTCTGCGATAAAAACGATATTATCAGCAAATCTGAGTTTTTAGAGTCTTTTTAGTGTTCCGTACGGAACACTTATAAGATCACTTCGGTGTCTGTCTGTCTGTCTGTCTGTCTGTCTGTCACACCCGATTTTCTCCGAAACTATTTGACATAGAAAGGTGAAATTTGGTAATAATATAGGAATTGATGGCCTCATCAGAGCCATGTAGTTTTGAGAATTAAATTTTGACTTAAGGGGTTAGTTTTGGGGGGTGAAGTAGGAAGTGAAAAAAAATTTTTTTACTAGGTCATCGAGTGTGGTGTCTAATGAAAGCTTGTGAAAACACGAGTAAAAAAATATATATATAATATTATACTTGCGCGCACTTTTCTTTGTATTATTTTTAAAAATTCGCGAAAAATCGCTGTCCCGGGCCTTATCTCGAAAAGTACTTATCAAAAAAAATTTCGAAAAAACTCTGGAATATTCTCCACGGGGTGTAGATTGAACGAAAATTATCACGAGTGCATTACCTTTAATAATTTATATGGTATATAAAAAAAACAAAAATTTCAAGTTCATCAGATTTCAGTAAAGATTGGAAACAAACTTTGTTAAAAACTCATTTGGGGTGTTTTTGTGAAGTCACTGATCATTTTATACCACCGTAACATAAATTTTGACTTAGGGGGTTCGTTTTGAGGGGTGAAATCGGAAGTGAAAAAAAATTTTTTTTATTAGGTCATTGAGTGTGGTGTCTAATGAAAGCTTGTGAAAACACGAATAAAATATATATATATATATATATATATATATATATATATATATATATATATATATATATATATATATATATATAATGTAATACTTGCGCACACTTTTCTTCGTATTACTTTTAAAAAATCGCTGTCCCCTACCTTATCTCGAAAAGGACTGATCAAAAAATTTTGAAAAAATTCTGGAATATTCTCCACGGGGTATAGATTGAACGAAAATTATCACCTTCAATAATTTATTTGGTATATAAAAAAACAAAATTTCAAGGTCACCAGTTTTCAGTAAAGATTGGAAACAAACTTTGTTGAAAACTCATTTGGGGTGTGTTTTGTGAAGTCACTGATCATTTTGTACTACCCTAACAAAAATTTTTATTTTAAAAAACAATCAACATACGGAACACTAATTGTGCAAGTTCAACTTGCACTTGACCGGTTTTTTTCCATTTATTAGGATGCCTTTATTATCTTGCCAATTTAGTTGTATGAAAACATCTTCCAGAGCATTCGTAAACAATTTTGGCGGGAGAGTATCTCCTTGTCTTATACTTCCTTTATTTCTATTTGGTTTGGTGCTTTCATGCAGATGTATAGTGGATGTAGCGTTCTTATATATGTTTTCAAGTAGCCTTATATAACGATGGTCTAATATGGCGTTTTTTAAAGACTTCATAATTACCCAGTGTTCTACTTTGTCGAAGGCATTTTGAAAGTCGACAAATGCTAGCTTTCGTTCAAAGTTGTACTCAACTGATTTTTCGACTAGCATTCTTCTTGTTATTATGTGTTCACTTGTACTATAGTCTCTTCTTAAACCGGCTTGTTCGATTGGTTGGTACTTTTCAAGTTTTTTAGCTACGCGATTTGTAATAACTTTAGTTAATGTTTAATATAATTGTGATTAAAGGCTTATTGGTCTATAATTTTTGAGGTTGGTCTGATCACTCTTCTTATGTAATAATATCATGCTTGCGTTATTCCACTTCTTGGGAATTTCCCCTTTTGCTAGGCATATGTTAAAAAGGTCACGTATTTTTATTAAAATTTCTTCTTCCCCTTCTTTAATAATTTCAATCACTATTCCATCTTTTCCTAGCGCTCTATTTTTTTTCATTTGTTTCAATGCATATCTTAGTTCTTCCGTTATTATATCCGGCATTTCTTCTGAACCTACGTTGATTATCTTTCTCTTATTGGTTGTACTGTTGTATTGTTGTTCAGTTTCTGTATCGTATAGATTTGTATAGAACCTCTCTGTTTCTTTTATAATCTCCTGCAAGTTTCTTATTTCTCTTCCGTTCTCGTCTGCTAGTGTAATAATGTGTATTTTTCCGTTTTGTCTAAGACACTTTATTCCCTTGTTTTCCTCTATTAATTTTTCTACTTCAATTTCATAGTTTTGTAGATCTTTTCTTATCATCCTTCTAGCTTCCTTTGCATTTTGTCTAAATTCTTCATATTTATCTTCACTGAATAATTGCCCTTTTTCTTCTATTTTATTTTTAGTACATTGGCTTAGTTTTTCTATCTTGGAGTTTTTCACTTTAGCAACTTTCTTTCCAGCTTGCTTCACTGCATTTGTAATTATATTGTTCATTTTATTTATATCATTTGACCTCCACTTCTCCTTTTTCAATTGCTTGTTGAGGTCCTTTTCATATTTTAATGCATGTGGTTTCAGTTTCTCTGTATAAATCTTTGTTGTTATTTTATCTTTTTTTTGTCCAAGGCTTTCTTTTCTTTTCTGTGTCTATTGAAATTTTTGCACTTAATAGCCTGTGGTCACTATTTATATTGAACGAATTTAGGGTTGTTACATCTTGTACTATTTGTTTTTCGCTTGACAAGATATAGTGTATCTCACTTTTATTCTTTAGATTTGGACTGATCAATGTCCAATCTATTTGTTGTTTTTTGGAGAAGAAAGAGTTCATTACATACAGACGGTGTTTTATTAAAAACTCTAGAAGCATACTTCCTCCCTTCATTTCTTTCGTCATAGCTGAAGTTGCCTATATATTCTTCATCTTGTTCTTGTCTTTTCCCCACTTTTGAATTAAAGTCTCCTATTACTAGTGTGTGGGTAGTGTTGTCTTTTTTTATGTTGTCTAATATTTCTTCGTCTGCATTAGTCGATGTAGGTGCATAACACTGTATTATTTTTATTTTATATTTCGGTGAGAGTTGAATGATTATATATATATATATATATATATATATATATATATATATATATATATATATATACGAGGCTGGTTTGAAAAGTCCGTGCAAAGTCCGAGAGATGGCACCACCGGCGCGTATCGAGGTCATGTTTAGTTTGTAGCATCTCTTGAATGAACGCACACCAAGTTTCAGCCATATTGGTCTATTTCTTTGTGTTTGGCATTCGTGTGAATCAAGGAAGTCGAGTGATTTTCAAGAAATGGACGAAAAAGAATTTCGTGTGGTGATTAAACATTACTTTATGAAAGGCAAAACGCCTCAGGAGACTAAAGAGAAGCTTGATAAACATTATAGTGACTCTGCACCTTCGATTAGAACAGTTTTATAAGTGGTTTCAAAATTTTCGGACTGGCCATATGGGCACAAGTGACGCTGAACGTTCTGGACGGCCTGTGGAGGTTACGACTCCAGAAATCATTGATCAAATCCATGATATGGTGATGGATGACAGAAGAGTTAAGGTGCGTGAGATTGCTAGTGCTGTGGGCATCTCGACTGAACGGGTACATAATATTTTGCATAAACATTTGGACATGAGAAAGCTATCCGCAAGATGGGTGCCGCGATTGCTCACGCTTGACCAAAAACGGAATCGTGTGAAGTGTTGCAAGGATGGTTTGCAGCTGTTCCAGAAGAATCCGGAACACTTTAAGCGTCGTTTCGTCACTGTGGATGAAACATGGATACATTACTATACTCCTGAGACCAAACAACAATCTAAACAATGGGTTACCAAGAGGGAATCTGCGAAGACCGTTCCTTCGGCCGGAAAGGTTATGGCGACTGTCTTTTGGGATTCGCAAGGGATAATCCTCATCGACTCTCTGGAAAAGGGTAAAACTATTACAGGTGAATATTATTCATCGTTATTGGACCGTTTGAAAACCGAGCTGCAAGAAAAACGCCCGCGATTGGCCCACAAGAAAGTCCTTTTCCATCACGACAACGCACCAGCACACACCTCAGCAGTTGTGGTCGCAAAATTAATGGAAATAGGATTTCAACTCGTTTCACATCCCCCCTATTCTCCAGACTTGGCTCCCTCGGACTACTATTTGTTCTCCAATTTGAAGAAATGGCTGGCGGGACAAAGATTTTATTCAAACGAGGAGGTGATTGCAGACACTAATGGATATTTTGCAGACTTGGACAAATCCTATTATTCGGAAGGGATCAACAAACTAGAACATCGTTGGACGAAGTGTATAAGCCTAAAAGGAGACTATGTCGAAAAATAAAAAAGGTTTACCCCAAACACATAAGTAGTTTTTATTTTTGCACGGACTTTTCAAACCAGCCTCGTATATATATATATATATATATATATATATATATATATATATATATATATATATATATATATATATAAATAAATAAATAAATAAATAAAACGTAATAAAATGTATCCTATAACCCGGTCAGAGAACATGTATGAATTAAAAAAAAACGTAAATTGGATAAGTGGTTCTCGAGTGATAAGTGCACTAATGGACAGACAGAGACGTTGCATTTTATATATGTTATACATACATGTTATGACATAAGTAGTTTTTATTTTTGCACGGACTTTTCAAACCAGCCTCTCGTATATAATATATATATATATATATATATATATATATATATATATATATATATATATATAGAGAGAGAGAGAGAGAGAGAGAGAGAGAGAGAGAAAGAGAAAGAGAGAGAGAAGGGCAGTCTTGACCGACTAGTTAAACAGCAGTATTATGTTCTTGGGGTAAGCGGTCTTTGGAAAAGAACTAAAAAGTTTTGGACACCTATTTAGCTATTTTCTTCATCAGGGCTACAATTACAGTAGATTATCAGTATTTTTGAGATTAAAAGTAAAGAACCACCCTATTTTATATGTAACATTAAAGTACTTACTGCTAAGTGGTGTGTTCAAAAATTGTTGTTTGTGGGGGCACTTTATTACACTTATTCATTAGAAAAAACAGGAAAAAACACAAAAAAAACTCGACATACGCATCTCTGGGAAATATAATAAATTTTTACTTCATTTTGTTAGAATAATAAGAAGAATTGTGTGGTTGTGAAGTGATTTTAATTTATAAAGGATTTTTTTGTTATGTTTTCTTGTCATTTTGCTAAGGGCAGTGTGTGTCTATCTCTTAGTTAAGTTGTGGTTAATTTATATTTGAAAGTAGAATGACGTCGACATTTTGTTGGATCGCTTTAAAGTTGAAAAGTTAGTGAAAATCAGGGGGATTATTATCAAAGCGATATGTCAGATATATTGTGAGAGTTTTCATTTTGACTGCCTATTTGTAATAGACTGGAGAAAATCAAACTCAGATCTTCAATGTCAGTTTTTTTATTGATCGACTTCGGTTCAAGGTGGATTTCCACCATCTCCCTAAAGATTCTCCTGCCGAGATTTCTCTCTTTACATAGGATTTTGGTTTCAGCAAAATTAAATTCATGTGAAAATTGGCTACTATGCTGGGCAAGCGTACAAGAGTTTTTCTTTAATCTGCAATCACTTTTGTGGGAAGTGATTCTGTCTTTTAGGACTCTAGATATTTGTCCTATATAGATTTTTTCACATTGAGAGCAAGGGATGCTGTAAACTACTTCTGAAACTTTTGTGATTTCATCTTTGTCTTTTAGACATGTGAAAATATTGTTGATAGTTTTTTTGTGTTTAAAAGCAATTTTTAAATTAGGTAACTGGTTGAAAAGTTTAGTTGTTTTTGTGGAGATTTCTTTTATGTATGGAAATGAAAAATAACATTTGATTCGGTTTTCAGAGACGAAAGCACTAATATCCGGTGTAAGGTTGTTCTTTTGTTGTACGGGGGGTGTGGTTGTGTTAAATAATAATTTATTTAATAATTGGATTGGATAGGAGGAGTTGGTGCGTAGAGTGTCTCGTAGTTAATTTAGATTTTTCAGTCTGAGGGAAGGATGAGAGATTCTCTCTATTCTTGACTTCAAGCCCAATATCATGTTTATTTTGATTTTAGTGGTATGAGAGGAATGAAAGTTAATGTATCTTCCTGAGTAGGTTGGTTCGGTGTACCAATCTACTATGACGGAGTTATCTTCTTTTCTGACTAGAAGAGTGTCTAAAAAGGGGACACTATTGTTTGTTTCCTCTTCAATGGTGAACTGTAATTTGGGATGAAAGTCATTAAAGATTCTGAGAATCTCTTCTATTTTATTGTAAGGTATCGAGATAATGATATCATCAGCAAATTTTTTTATGAATGGTAAGTCGAAGGAGAGTTTAGGGATGGATTCCTTGAGGAGGTCGTCCATCACATGTTGTGATATGATAGGAGAAAGAGTAGCCCCCATTGAAGTACCCATTATTTGTTTATAGAAAAGTTGATTGAATTTACAACATGTGGAATGAAAAATAAAGTTTGAAATTTCAAGAAAGTTGACGAGTGTTAATTTCGTGTATTTGCGAATATCAGTCCAGTGCTCTCTGATGCTTTTGATGACTAATTGTAAAGGGGTCTCTTTATACAGTAATATCCGCAAGTGGCCGCTTTCGAGGAAAACTTCAAATTCAGGTTTAGTTTATTTGATTTCTTGTCAGTGAATGTTTACCAGTTTTGCAATATGACGTGGGTAATGCGAGGTAACGACCAATGTTATTGCAAGTTTTTTTAAAGATGTGTGTGTAAATTTGTAGAAAGTGTAGAATATAGCAGCAAATGTAATAAATTGTGTCATTCGATGCAGTTATTTAGTTATAATTATCTAAGTTGGGAATGTGGAATCTTTGGCACAATGATACTACTCAGTATATATCACCACTACACCAAACACTTTATTTTTGCACTCGACGCGCGTTTCGCTAACCATGTTAGCTTCATCAGGAGCGATGATTGACTAAAAATAAAAAATAATTTTAGTCAATCATCGCTCCTGATGAAGCTAACATGGTTAGCGAAACGCGCGTCGAGTGCAAAAATAAAGTGTTTGGTGTAGTGGTGATATATACTGAGTAGTAGTTATAATTATGTTACTGATAACTTTATATGGGGATCGACGATTGCACATTTAAGGTACATTTATTTATTTATTTATTTCGTATGGATGTACATTGCGCGCAGCACAATTGAAGCTGAATAAAATTACCTAAATGAATAATGATACAACGTCAATATTAAGGTACCGATTTAAGGTAGATAACTAATACGTTTTTTTCACTTAGGATTAAAAAATCTTACTTTTCTTACAAGAAAACCGTTTACCATTTAGTTAAATAAAGAATAAAGTACCCTAAATAAATCTAATAAAAAAAATAATATAAAAATTGTTATCTTTTAAAATAATTCCTCAATTTGATATTTCATTATTTTTATAAGGAAAAATTTTAACACGTGTAATCGGCAAAATTTTTATTTGCGTTATTTTAAAGAGAAGATAGCCTAATAAATAATTCTGCTCGGTTTCGAAAGTCATTCCTGGTTGCCTCGCACAGTTGTATGGAGTAGTACTAGCTTGGACAAAATTATGTCTACCCTTTAATTTTCTTCGTATTGTAACATTTTTTTTTAAATGCTCATGATGTTTATTATATATATTTATTATTATTTTTAAAATATACCTGCAAGTTTTTTGATTTTTTTTTTTTATTTATTTTTTAATATAAACTGATTTTTTATGAAAAAATTATAAATTTTCCGTAAAATAGATATTTGGATAGTTACGGATCCTGTACATTTACGTGGACATGATTTTTCAACGTTATAATAGGTTTTTGGAGTCGCAGATTACGAAAAAAGTAACTGTTATTTTTAAATGTATAAGATTTTCAAATATTTACCAATTTTGGCTCTTTTTCACCTTTTTTGAGATTCTTTAGTAATATGAGAATGAACATTACATTTGAGCTGTTTGACAATTATTTAGAGTTTAAAAATCACCAATTCTACAATAAAATCAAAAATAGTTGAACCTAAAAAATTGTCCAAATTTGGACATTTGTCAACATTTTTCAAGTTTTTCTAGTGAATACATGAATTTACTCTACTTTGTAGCTATTTCCATATCATTTCAAGAATGTAAACTAAAAATGTAACAAAAATATTGTTCCGAAATGGTCTAATCTTAAAAATCAGGCCCATTTCGGCCATTTACCACCTTTTTCTACCGCTATGTTCTAGTTAATATATGCAAAATTCGCATTACTTTTGATGTATGGGAAAATTATTTAAATTTAAAATTATCTTATGGATGAACTCATTTCAGTTAAGCACCAACCTAACATAACCTAATGGAGAAACTTCGTACCAAGAACTCCAAACTACATATGAAAAATTCATATATTCACTTGAAAAAGGCAAAACATCGCCAAAACTGGAAATTATTTGAAAATCTTACACATTTAAAAAACGGCTACTTTTTTCGTAATCTGCGACCCCAAAACATATTATAACGTTGGAAATTTCATGTCCACGTAATTGTACAGGATCCGTAACTCACCAGATATTTATTTTACGAAAAATTTATAATTTTTTCATAAAAAATCAATTTTTATTAAAAAATAAACAAAAAAATCAAAAAAATTGCAAGTACTATTTATTAGGAGCATTTGAAAAATTAAAGGGCAGACAGAATTTTGTCCAAGTTAGTAGTACTTCAGCCAACTGTATCTCGGTGTCGTCTACCCAGCATTTTTTGTCCAAGGCTGAAAACAAATACTTCCTTTGATACAGCGAAAGATAATGTCTTCAAAGGGTGTTCCGGCCGGCTTCATAGTTTACGTTTGGGAAAAGTAGTAAAAATGGTATGATTTTGTAACTGCCGTTATATATTTTTTTATTGATGCCATTACCTTTTTTTAATTGTATTTTTCTCAGCTTAGTTGGTGGTTAGATGGTTCCACCATATTTTTGTAAAGACTGGATCTAATTTTATCAGTTTTTTGTAGAATTGGGCATAAAAATTTTACAATTTTTTCTTAGAGCTTTAGCATTAAATCCCGAAGTAGACGGTTCAATATTTAAATATGGTAATTTGTTTCATTATTTAACAGAAGCGTCTTATAAGATCGATATGCTTTCATTACTTGAGTTTCTTTGAGAGACAGGACATTTATATTTTCAGCTGTTTTAAACGAATGTTCGGGAAAGACGCTTTTGTCCACGGGCCATAGTAGCTCTTGGTAAGCTTCTGTAAATAAACTTGCGACTTGATATTGCGTTACTCGACGACCTGGATTTGTCCTCAATTTTTCTGTTGCTTGAATATATTAATTGCTCATAGGTTAAAAAAAAAGATACGTTCAGTGGCTGAAGCTGATGTGTAGTAAGGCCTGGCAGTTGTAACATTAGGCTTCGCTATGGTTAAGGCCTCCATGATCTTCGAATGCCTTGTATTTCCATCAAGCAGAAGTAACATTATATTTTCAGGGGTTGGCTTTACGACGCTTGTAAAATGTTTCATTCATTTTACAAATAAGTTTCATTTAACACAGTCAGTGTCTGGAATGGTGACACCCTGAGAAGGTGTGCCATTCCCCAATTCAGGATTTTGTCTCATTCTTTTGAATATAAGCATTGGTGGCACATACTGTCCAGGTACACTGGCGCAACACATGGCCTATTTTCCCGCTTGTGGTTGCGCCGATTTGTTTCTTCTTTTTTAATCCTAAAACTTTTGCATTTTTTTCTGAACGGTGAAAAATCCACTTTCATCATTAAATGTGTATTTTTAGTGGGTCGATTTCCCTACTATCCTCAACTTTGAAAAATCACCAAATAAAAATTACAGAACACGAAGAAAGTTTCATCCATAAAAAATCTGATTCAACATATGTGAGTCATCTTTTAACTGATAATCATACGTTTAATAAGAATTTCAAAATTTTACATGCCCGAGAAAGTTTAAAACTAAACCTTTTAGAAACAGTGCAAATAAATCGATTAAGGACTACAGGTACTCTTTTTAACGATCAGATATATTCAAATAATTAACCGTTATTGAATTTATTTTTTTAATAACATTTCTGTGTGGATTTCCCAATATAAGTAATTTAAATAGGTATAATAGTATAATAAATTAATAATATAAAATTGTAAAGATTAAAAATATTCAATGTTACTCAAATCAACCAAACTCGACAGTGTTAAATGTAGATCCGATGAAGCTGCATCCACAGCGAAACGCATCATCAAAAAAAAATTATAAATAGATCAGTGGAAATTGACTAAAAAAACCACTCTTTTATTATATATATATATATATATATATATATATATATATATATATATATATATATATATATATATATATATATATACATATACTTCAAATATCCTGAACAGAACACAGGACGAACGTATCCATCTTTTAAGAGTTTCATATTATCCAAAAATTATCAGTAACCATCTTACATTTCTTCGTCGAGTGCCTATCTGTACCGGATTGTTGGCAATTATCAGCGCTATCTCACTCGCTATGTCCACTGCTGCCCGAAACAGACCTGGAAAACCAAATTGTCAAATTTTCAATCCATGAAATTCTCCTTTTGCCGACACCTCTGTTTCCAACGACTTTTTCTTGTAATTCTAACTGAAGTAATCTTTGTTAGTTTTGCATAATATCCCCGATATCCTAATGTACATATTTTAATGTTTCTCGCGATCTCTGTTTCTTTTTTCATTCCTTGTAATATTTCTTCATTTGTGATATGATCTATTCAAGATATTTGCAATATTCGTCTATACGTCCACATCTCAAAGCTTCAGTTATTGTCCAACTTTTTACTCCGTATAGTAATACTGTGAACACGTAATAACGAAGTCTGATTTTTGGCTCTAATTTGAGACAAAGGCTTTAGATTGTTGAAAGCTGTTCTTGCTTTTTCTATACGAGCTTTGATTTCTATAGGGTGGAGTGGTCATTAACAACTGTACCTTTTTTACCTGTTCTATTTTTGGAGATCCTAAAAGTAGCTGGCCAAGGTTAACATTGTTCTTGCAAATTATAATACTCGTATATTTGGTGTTTTTTCATTCAGCGGACGTCCGTGTTCTTGATTGCTGGTCGGCACATTATTTAAGAATTTTTATAGACCTTCCAATGAGTGCAAAAATGACAGTATCATTTGCATACCTGATATTATTTATGCGTTCTCCATTGACAGTTTTTCTAGCATTTGCATTTTCGAGAATCTCACTGAATATGGCCTCAGAGTAAATATTTAATAGCAGGGGTGACAAAATGCATCACTGTCGCACACCTCGCTCATTCAGTATTTACGCCGAACAACTACCTTTCACACTAATTGTTGCACTCTGGTTCCGGTAAACATTTTTGACGAGCTTCACGCCTTTCTCATCCATTCTAATGGCGCCTAAGATTTCGATAAGTTTAAAGTGTTTTATGTTATATGCCTTTTGATAATCTATAAACTAAACGTATATGACACAGTTCATATCGCGACATCGTTGGAATAATATCCGAATACAGAACATTTCTAAAACCGAATGGAGTTCTGGTTATATGTCCTTCAGATCTACGATAAATTTTGTTATGGATAATTTTGAGAAACAGTTTCAGGAGGTGAGATTGTAAGTTTACCGTAGTCATCACAAGTCTTTGCAGATACTTTCGTTGGTATATTTATTATTATTTTTTATTATATATTATTATATATTATTATAATACTGCACAATATTCTTAAATTCTTTGTCTATGTCATGAGAAGTGTGGAAGGCATGGAGAAACTGAAAATCTAGAGTAAATTTGAAGGAAAAATATGGAGAGGGTGTTCTCCCACGAGATGGATGGACCAGCTTATATAGGTAAAGCATCGACCATTCCACGAGAAATTCGAAAATCGAAAATTCCACAAAGCCCAAGACAGAGAAGCTTGGAGAAAATGAATTGTCCACTATATTTCCAGGGGGGCATTAAGACTGAGAATATATATTTTATATATATATATATATATATATATATATATATATATATATATATATATATATATATATATATATATATGTATATGTATATGTATATACATATATATATATATATATATATATATATATATATATATATATATATATGTATATATAGTCCAAAAAGTCTCCATACACCACCTGCTTTATATACTATTTTTCTGTTTAATTAATTGGAACTATAAGAAAACATGTTTAAAATAATATTTGAAAGTTAATTAACGAGTATTAGTATTAAAAACAACTAAGGAACATTTTTATTTAGAAGTTACATCATTGTTATAAAATGGTAAACAAAATTAATGTTAAAAAAGTCTTCATACACTCAAAGAACTGCACTGAAAAAAAAAACATTATAATCAGCCGCATTTTATCAAGCTGTTGTGTTTGTTGTTTTCTCATTTCTCAAAATTAATTAGTTAAACATATAAACATAACAGAAAAATGATGTAGAAAGCAGGTAGTGTATGGGGACTTTTTGGATTGATTGTATATATATATATATATATATATATATATATATATATATATATATATATATATATATATATATATATATATATATATATATATATATATATATATATATATATATATATATATATATATATATATATATATATATATATATATATATATATATATATATATATATATATATATATATATATATATATATATATATATATATATATATATATATATATATATATATATATATATATAATATATATATATATATATATATATATATATATATATATATATATATATATATATATATATATATATATATATATATATATATATATGTAATATATATATATATATATATATATATATATATATATATATATATATATATATATATATATATATATATATATATATATATATATATATATATATATATATATATATATATGTATATATATATTTATATATATATAAATATATATATATATATATATATATATATATATATATATATATATATATATATATATATATACTTATATAATTAAAAAAAAACGGTTAAAATGACTCCAAAAAAAAAATGTTTTTAATGACATCGAAAAGCAGACGTTGAGACCTAAATTTTGAAAAAAAAAAAAGATCCATTTTAAATAACAAATTCAGTTGTGTCCACTAGATTCAATATTTCCCAAAATTTCAAGGTATTTTTGCTATAATAAATATATATTTTTGTAAAGTTTCAAGCCTATCGGTTCACTTAGTTGACCTGTACAATAAAATTTAAAAAAAAGAAACCCTGTTTTTTTTCAGTTTTTTAGGTTATGTACACATTTGAGCGATTTAAAACCAACGAGAATTTGTTGGAAAATTCATTACGAAGAGTTTAGTTGTTTGTTTGTCTCGCTCCGACTGATATAAGTTATTCATATTTTAAGCTCATAAAACACGGTTTGAAAGCTTCATTTGTTCATTAACAAAAGAGCACAAGTTATTCGAGGTTCACAACTCAGGTGATACCCCAAAGTGTATCTAAACTATGCCTGTCTGATCATTATTTTGACCTTTTTTACTGCACTATCTAAAATATATAACTTTAAACCAAAATTGACATTTAATGACAAGTGTCCTAATTTTTGTGATGTTAACTGTCATACCTAAATTTGTATAACTATATTTTATTATTTTTTTAGTTACATACAAACAAATATATTTATGGAAAATGTAAATTTTATTTAAAACTTTTTAACATGCCACTCACCTTATTTTCCTCAATAGATAGCATTTTTGCCCATTTATCCTGTTTTAGTCTATAAGATTTCGTAAGGTAATTTAGCAAAAATTCAAGTCGTTCGTCTTCCAAATCATCGTCTTTCTTTTTGTCATCACCCATTGCTACACTTTGAAAATTATTTTTAAAATTTTCTCTAGCAGTAAATTGTTTGCTGTTTATCAATATCACTAAGCAACCAAAGACTTATGGCTAATAATCGATATTTCACAGGTTAAAGGATTTATTTGGAGTACGGAGTGACCACGGATGGTGGTAAAATTAAATAGATAAGTGGCCTAATGGCTAATCTTAGGTTGGCTGTTACAAAAGACAACTGACCGTCACATTTTTAACTGGGAAACTTTCTGGTAACTATTCTTAGAGCAAAATTTTACAGGATATGATTTTGGTTGCAAAATTCAAACATATATTTAATTAAAAAAATCATACTAAAAAAATGTTAGCCCATTTTTTGTTAAATGATATGACCTGGGGTAAGCTTTATCAAGATAATGTAAAATAAAAAATAAAAGAATAAATTTTAATTTTCTTATTTTTTAATTCTTCCATTTCTTATATTTTTTAGGTAAAAGAATATAGAAAATTCTTTTAAAGGTATTCAAGATTAAATTTAAAAAAATTCAATATATTTATTTTACTCGTTGTGGCTAGCACGAATTATAAACACCAATAACTGTGAGCGAAAACAAAAATCATTAGTAGCCCAAGAGATATAATTTGTTATGTGTCATTTAACTTAAGACAATTTTATTATACGAGGGCGTATTGATAAGTTCTTAGCATAGTATAGAAAGAACAAGCGATTCCCCAAACAGAGATGTTTTATGCAATGTAATCTCCTTTCAACTTTGTATACTCATCGCAACGATTATAAAGTAACTTTAAACCTTTCAAAACAATTCTATGCCTTGGTTTGTAAACCAATCTCTGACAACATTTGTTATTCATTTGAATGACATGTGTGTCTTTTCAAATATTTTTTCAGTGTTAGGAATAGGTAGTAGTCCGAGGGAGCTAAATCAGGGGAATATTGGGGATGATAAATCAGTTCAAAGTGTAATTCGTTAATTCCTTTCAAAACTTAGGACGATTTGTGAGCAGGCGCATTGTCTTTCAAAAACAACGTCGCTTTAGATACTTTTACTCGGCTTTCTTCTACAATTTTCTGGCGAAGATTAGGTAATAATAAGGCATAATAACCTCCAGTCGCTGTTTTGTCGTGTACCAAGTAATCTGTAAGAAGTATCCCTGTCTCAAGAAATGGAAGCAAGAACTTCCTGTTGGGTTTTGTAAGTGAAACTTCTCGAGGCGGGGTCAGCATATTTCCATTCCTTCGACTGTTTCTGCGTCTTTGGATTATAATGATGGACCCATATTTCATCCGTAGTTATCATTCGATTAAAAAAAATTAGACGAATCCTCTTCACGATGGCTTCAAATCACCTTGGAAGTTGTGCCTGTCGTTTTCGGTCCGCATTCAGACATTTAGGGATTCACTAAGGTGATAATTTCCTCATGTAAATTTCTCACTTTATTACAGATCGATGTATGTGTCTTTATGTAGGGATAGATGTATTTTCTGTGGTAGAATACAATCAGCTGTTTAGAATAACCCAAATTTTTTTTGATATTTACTGTGTAATTTTAATGTTCTTTTTTTAAAAATTTAAAAATTGGTGCAGACCTTGATGTAACTCTTTTTCATTTTTATCTTCTTTATATTATAAACAAGATTTTGGAAAAATAAAAATAAGAAAATGAAAATTTGTATCACATCAAATTAAAATGTTAAATTTTCGTTATTATCTCAAATATCACAGTGACTTATTTGTGAAAATTCGAAAACCTATAATTTCTTCTTGTTCTACGAGCGATTGGGCAAGAATCAGCAACGGTTGAGGGGAACACAAAGGAGATGCGTTATCGTTGTATCTTCCTGTTATTTAGAACAGATAACATTTTTTCAATATATTAGCAAATTTATACGATTTTATTTTTATGACAATATTTAATAGCAGTTTTCGCTCAGAAGTACTTATTTTACAGTGTTAATATTTTATCTGTACTCCTGTTTAAAGTTTTATCATTTTTAAGAAACATATGAAGTTAATTTGACTAGTATTTTTGTATACTTCTTATCTCGCAGTTTTGATTGATTGTTGACTTTGTCGATACTCCTTTATGCAAAATACGATTTTTAACTACTTTTTTTACCTCCCTTTCTTCGTGGAAGTCTAATATCAGGTAAAAAAATCACTCTCGGTCCCTAGACTACGAGAACCGGAGGCCCCATTTACCTTGGTCTATCTGTCTGCCTGTCTGTTCGGAAGATAACTTTCGAACGAAATGAGATATTGATTTCAAATTTGGTACGCATATAATATTTGAAGTATGAATGGAATATATATGGTAGTTTTTAAGCGATATCGCTTTAGAGGAAGGGGGGGGTAAAAGTAGCGAAGGTCAATAAATTTGATATATTTTCAAGATAATGAACAAATTTTAAGTATAGTTATTTATGTACAAACATGTAAGGGGTTAAAAGTGTAGACGAGCGTGTTAAACAGTTTTTTTTTTTTATGCGCATAGAAAACGTGCTGCAGGGAAATCCCCAAAGCGCTACAAGAGCGACGCGTGTACGGAAAAAGCAATTCACGATGGTCTTAAATCGCTGTAAATTATACTCGGCGGGAAGTCCTGGCAGTCTTGGGCAAAAAATTTCAAAGGGATGAGATTTTCCATATAAAATACTGCTTGGAAAGGGTTGTACGAGGAGTGACAAGCTGAACGTCACACGGATACGGCAGTATTAACGCGACGTATATTTCTAGCCTACACCGCTCTGGGAGGAATTAAGCGGCCTACATCAATCTAAAGCTTTTCATGAAAATGGTTGTAGAATAGGCTCAAGTCTCCAACCATTCTTCGTTGTTCTTAGGAATCCAAGTTGCTGATCAGTTCTGGGTCTCCAATCAGGCGAGCAGCTCTCTTCTAAATAGAATCCAACAAATACAGTATACGTTTGTGAGCAGAGCCTCAAACATAGGAGCAGTTTTCCATCATTGGTTAAACTTGTGCTTGTACAGAATTAACAGTGATTGTGCATTGTAAAGCTTTCTAGTTCAAAATAGTATTCCCAGCTTTGCTATGCTTGCAAGATATTTATGCCAAGACATATTTGCTTTCAAATTAATACTCAGCAAATTAAATGACGATGCCGGAGAAATGAAGTGCCCCGATATAAATATCGAGTTCCGCAACTTTCACTTTTTTAGAAAAAAGTACCGCATGGGTTCTTGTAGCGTTAAATTCTGTTTATTTACTCTCACCTCAAAATAGAATTTCCTCCAAATCTTTGTTAAGTGGCACAACTTTCTGCTGTCTACGGATATGTGCATGAACCTATGTGCAAGCCTTCAAAGTGAATGAAGAAATAAGGGTACTGTCATCTGCAAAGCTATTGATTGAATTTTTGCTTCTTTCTAGCAGATCATTAATGTAATTAATAAAAAGAGTAGGTGACTATATGAAGCCTCGCGGCACACCAAGGTTGATAATGAAGGTGTTAAAATAAAATCTGTCGACTGTCACTCGTAAAGAACATTCTTTGAGGACACACGATAGCTATAAACAGAACTTTTCATTCGGACACCCCATAAAATTGTTCCTTAGTAGCCAACAATCCATCGTGTCAAATACAGTCGACTGTCTTGGATATATCAACTGCAACCGCACGAGATTCTCCAAAGTGTTCAATTGTGTTACCCCAAACATGTATTACATAAGTTAGAAGATCTCCTGTCGATCTTTCCTTAAGAATGCCATATGGTCGGTAATAATACTCAATCATTCAAGATATTTTAAAAGATGCTGATTAATTGAAATGAAAATTCTCTGACTTTCGATATTATTGAAAGCAGTGCGACTAGTCAGTAGTTGTTTGGCAAGATTTTTCTTGCCTTTTTGGGTATCGGCTGAACTGCAGAAAGGAAATATTCTCTTTCTGTAGGATAGGTTGAAAAGTCTACAGAAAATTGTTGTTAGTCCTCTCGCTCATTTTTTGAGTACTATGCTTTTTCGATGTCTAGTTTCATTACAATATGTTTTATGATATGTTGTCTGAAGACAATATTGGGAATCCTTGACTGCACTTTGGCAATAGTTGATGGTGTTTTTCCTTGGGAGTCAATATTGGAATGGGAGGGAAAGAGTTCATCTAACAAGTTGACTTTCTCAACTGGTGTTGTTGCAATAGTAGTATCTGGCTCTATGAGTGGCGGTATAGTAGATTTAGTGAAATTTTGACTAACGGCCTTAGAGGCTGACCAAATGGACCTGGAATTGTTGGGGCGGGTAACAAGTTTGTTTTTAATTCTTTGATTGTCTGTCTGCTTGGTGTTATACGTTCTTTTCAGGGTTTTAAAGGGCAAAAAAATCTGAAAATTGTGTTATTTTTCCATATTTTTTTTATTACCTATGGTCAATTTTTGAGGAAGATAACACGATGTGGAAGGAGGTTGAAAGCGTTGCTGTATAAGTATCTTATAATACGTCCTTTCCAGAATTCTTGAACTCGAGATATCTGAAAATTGTATTATCCTTTTATTATTTCCAGTTTTAGCAGAAATAGTAGGAAATGTCCAGTTTTATTTGTAAATATGTCTGAAACGGTTTTGCTTAGTTTTTTTTTTCAATTAATATAACCTATAATTAGTCCTTGGATTAAGTTATTTATTGATGTAAGAAAGTCTGCAAAGAAAGTACTGAGTAAATAATTTTAGCTACCTTTTCTTAATTTATCATATCTTTAGCTTCTCATATTAATTGAAAAAATAGATAGTTAGTATCACTGCCACTTGCATTTATAGTTTTGACTATTGTAAGTGTTTTATCAGTGTGTAAATGATTTATTTTCATGAACGGGTACACATACTGTAAGACGTATTTAGAAGTAGAATTTCGAAAAGAATTTGAAATAGAATTGTAGACAAAATATTGTATGTCACTTATATGCAAAAAACTTGCAAAAAACCTTTATCGGTCGTAATTCTTTATTACTCTTTAATTAAGAAACTCCATTCCGGTTTTTTTTTTTAAAATGCCATTAATTTATCACGTGATTTATGCATGTACCAAAATCATAAAAGTATGTAAAGGATATTAATGTAACTTTTCATGTGACGAGTTACTATACGATGTTTTTAGAATACTTTTAAGAAACGTGGTGTTGCATTATTACGATTGTTTTGTGGGTGTGCAAGAATGAAAAGGTTGCAGCAACTAGTTAACCAAAAAACTAAACAAAAATTAAATAAGAATATATACAAAAGAAACTATATAACTGTACAGATTTAAGATATCTCTGTTTTCCACTCATACTAGACACAAGAATATATAATAAAAGAAAAAGGATATATCCTTTAGTTTGGGAGATGGTGGAATGGAACCTAAGACAGGACACTGTGTATAATATCGCTGACAATTGTAGTAGAGCCACCGTGATGTTCTTGAAACAGGCTAGGGTACACTCACAACTGGTACGCGAGGGCAAGAACATGTTGACTAATTTAGCTTATTAGTAATAGCCTACTTCTCATCGGGGTTCCTGGGGTACACAGAGTCAATGAGTAAGATGGCTGACACATTGGCTAAAAAGAAGATTTTAACGAGCTCTATTGTACCTTTTTTATAAACCTCGTGCAATATGGGCGAGGTGGAATCGTAGATCTGCTAGATCAGGGGTCGGCAACCTTTTAACTAAGGGGTGCCAGTTTTCATCCATACAACATTTTGCGTGCCGACATAGGTACTTACTACAACTAAAATTAACAAAAATTAACTTAAATTAACTTAAAATTTTAGAAGGTTTAATTACAAAAAAATTTTAACATTTAAGAAATAATTTTATTACACTAGTCCTAGGATCTAGTGTGAACCCTGTGCTTGAAGTTCTTTAGAGAGTTTTCTTATATCCGGTTCATGTCTGGTTATTTTCAGTGTCACACATGCTTCCGAGTTGTCTGTTGTCAGCCTGCTTCGGTACGGATTTAAAATCACTCTAATATGGGAAAAAAGTTGTTCACAGATATAGGATGATCCGAAAGCTGTAAGCATGGCAAACGCTACTTTCTCAAGACAAATAAATTTCTCTGGTAAACTCGTCCAACAACTGAATATCTCGTTTGAATGGTTCTGGCAGTCACCTTCTAATACCCTTCTTAATTTTACAAACTTCGTGTTCCATAACTCGGAGCTTTTAAATTCAATGTACTGAAGATCAAAATCATTAATGTCCATCCATGAGAAAAAAGATATGTCAAAGCAACTGCTGGAAAAATCCATTAAATCTGGTTTGATTAAAAAAGCGAACATAGGACATGTTTATCAAAATCCTGACCCCTCTCGATAAATTTTAAATTAGTCATATATTTAAGAATTTCGTCTATTAGTGCACCATCGTCGACACTGGATATATAAGTTTTTAAATTTGGAAAATATTTATGTGTTTGTAGTAATATCGCTGATAAATAAATCTATTTTTAATTTGAATGATTTTCAGGTTTCGTATAAATCCAGAACTATTTTGCCTGAACCTTGTAACTTTAAGTTGAGTTCACTGAGATAGTTTATAATATCAATAAGAAACATTAACATACAGATCCAGTTCTTATCTTCTAGTTCAGGATAAGCATCCATATGATTTTTTTCCAACAAGAACGATTTAATTTCGCCCAGACATTGCACAAATCTAGAGAGCACTTTATCACGGCTGAGCCAGCGCACATTATTGTGCAATGGTATATCTGAATATGCATGGATTTTAAACTTCGCATCGGAGATTTTAGCGCACAAACTCTCTTGGTGAATTATGCAATAAAAATTCAAAACTGATCGACCCATGCGTTCAATAAGAAGGGAAACAAATCCTTTATGTCTCCCAATCATAGCAGGAGCGACATCTGTCGTTACGCAAAAAAATTTATTTAAATCAATGTTCCGCTTTTCAAAATGTTTAACAAATTCTGAAAATATATCCTCTCCTCTTGTAGTTCCCTGCAATGGGAGCAGACAAATCAGCTCTTCATACACACTGCCATCATCGAAGTATCGCGCAACGATTGCCAGACGGGCAATGTCATTAATATCGACACTTTCATCCAATGCTACCCTAAATACAAAACTCCGTTTGATTGCTGTTTTTGGACATTTTGTGTCATTTCGGTAATTCGTCTCTCGATGGTCCGCGCTGATGCCGGTATATCCCTAATCCTGGCCAATATCGTAACCTTATTGGGCAAGTCGTCGAATAAAATCTCGCCAGTACTCAAAAACGTTTGCTTCATAAATTCTGCGTCAGTGAACCTTCTACCCTTTTGTGCCAACGATTGTGCAATTTTGAAACTGCATTCAGTTACCTGATTTTTTCCTTGGAAAACTTTGCTAAAGAATGTTGACTGTTTCTCGTATTGTTTACTTGCTCTTTGTATTGCCTCCCTTTTATCAGCGTTATCTTTAAATGACGATTCATGTTTTATCTGGAAATGTCGTTGAACACTAGATGTCCAGAAAACTACGCTTTCCCGACATAGGACACAAATGGCCCGATTATTTTGCTGTACGAAACCGTAATCTGTTGTCCATGAAGTTTGAAATTATCGAACGTCTACCTTCTGTTTCTTCGCGGCCATAACGCAACGTAATTTTAATTTTTTAAACTTTTCGACGACTATTGACTGGAACGGATGTTACTTCTATACTAAATGATCCAAACGTGTAGCCGCTTGCTATATATAGAAAAACAATGTTTCCAGAAAAAATTCCAATAATTACGTTTATTAAATTTCTTAAAACAAAAATTATTATCTACAACGCGCCCATTGCAATCAAAGGGCCGCCTAGAAGTTAAATCTAACAAAAACTAAAGTTCGGCAATATAAAAAGAGTTGCGGCGCGCGTCGGAACGATTGAAGTCAAGTCAAACAAAAACCGCCTTATAGCGGCTCTTTTGATCTGAATTGAGGACGTTTATTTGTGTTTTTGCCTAGGCTTATATTTTGAGGCTTGCCGTCTTTAATACTTGCCGAAATTAAAGCCAAACCAATGCATTCAGTAAAATTATAAATTACAGAATATGTATTTTGTAGTTTTTGGTAATAATACCTAGTGACCTATATAATATATCGTTTTTGTTTGTATCGTTAAAGTAATACTGTCTTCGATTATTTACTTAATTTCGAAACATGTCACAGATTACAGAATTAATGTGTAAACTTTGAATAGGTACGCATGCCATTCAAAATTGCTTGGCGTACCAGAGATGGCACGCGTGCCATAGGTTGCCGACCCCTGCTCTATAGTTTATAGAAGCGTTTGTACCATTGAGATTCATTGATTCTGCAGGGGGATCTAGATTCTGTCGAATGGTGGGTCTCATTGAATACAATAAAAATAAATGCTGGAAAGAGTCAGCTAATAATTTTTGGCGAGAAAAGAATCATCATGGTTTGCAATGTAAATAATATGTTTCTAACACCTGAGAATACTGTTCGGTATTTAGATGTTTACTTGTCAATAAATATGAACTGAGAGTATCATAGAAACTAGATGGTCGCCCATGCATATCGGACGCTCATCTTTATAATGAGGAATTTAAAACAAGCCAGATTAAAGGACTATTTGACTTTGGTGAGACCGCTATTGGAGAATTATTGCGCAGTTTGGCATCCGGGGCAAGTACAATTGACTAAGGAGATTGAGAGGATTTAGAGGAAAGCTGCAAGGTGATCAGAGTGTCACAGAGAATTTGGTCCTCTCAGGCAATTAGAAAATTGTCGGCATATTTTTTATTCTCGAAGGAAATATTTTATAAAGATGTATAAAATTAATAATGATCCTTAATTTTATTGGGAAATAAGGGACATACGTGAGCAACCTACTTAAATGGCTAGGGGGATCATCCTTTTAAAATCACATTTCTTTATTTAGGTATATATATATATATATATATATATATATATATATATATATATATATATATATATATATATATATATATATAGGAGAATTCACAATAACGACCTGAATAGATCTCTTCTTAACATTCAAAATCAATTTCTTACCCCTAATGTTCTACCACATGTCACCCAGACCCTAGCACAACAGTATACAGAAGCTTACCTCATATTAAGGGCTTAACCCCTAAATTAATTAAAGTATTTAAGAACGAAAATATTAAATTTGCCACGAGGATCGATAATACCCTCAAATGGCTATTCACTAATTTGAAACAACCAGTTCCCAAACTACAAAGAACAGGAATTGTATACAAGATCCCTTGTCTGGATTGCCAGCTTTCATACATTGGCCAGACTTCTAGATCACTCCAAAGGAGAATAACATCTCATAAGAGCGACTGTAGAAGGAGCACTCAATCTTGTGCCCTGGCACATCACTTTACACAGTGCGACCACAGGATTAATTTCGGGGAAGCTGAGATACTGTACTCAGAGACCAACTACTACAAGAGGAGGTTTTTGGAGATGGTGGCACAACACACCTGGTAATATGAACATCAAAACTGATGTGGACGACCTTAGCGTCGTGTACTCTTACTTACTACAGCTATCTACCACTCCAGATTCTCCCCTTGTTGACCACTAGTCTTTCAAAATAGATAATTATCAAACAAGTTCCTTTTAAAATTTTTAATAAAAATAAAAAATTTTTTATAATTATGATTGCTCCCCCGTAAAGTTCAGGGTTGAGCCCCCTTTTTGGTACAATACGCAGGCGCGAACTGTCTGCCAAATGTCAAAGAATGCCGGGAATTTTCTTACCTTGCACTTTTTCAGTTCCTGAAACCACATGTTGCACCAGTAATGATTAAGACAATGTAATCTTTTAACAAGTTTTAATATGTAGTTTTTTAGTTTTTTAGTATAAAATTGTTTTCTACAAGTTGTTTTTGATTGAACCTAGAAGATAGCTCATGTTAAGTAAGTTTTAATACTATAATTCTCTGTTCAGTGATACCAATCAGTTTTTTTGCCATCTGCTTCATTAATTAGCTCAAATTTACTGTCCATTTTGTTTGTAGAGTGTCCTGATGAAGGAAGAAATATATTCCGAAAGCTAGACTATTAACTAAGAGTTTTATTTGGCCAAAAATATTTTGACCGCTACCCTCGCAATATTGTGAATTTCCTATATATATATATATATATATATATATATATATATATATATATATATATATATATATATATATATATATGTATATATATATATATATATATATATATATATATATATATATATAAATTTCCTTTGGGGGAGTATCTACACAACCCCTTGCTAAATATGTATATATCCTCTATTTTAGAAACAGTTTTTTCTACTTAAAAAAAAATCAGAATAATAAATACTTTCGAATTTGCTGAAAAGATAAACGATTTCGTAATACCTGAGGATTTTGTACTTGCCTCCTTCGACGTGGTTTCACTTTTCACTAACATTACTTTAGATCTTGTTATTTTCATATTAGATAAATATTTCGCATTAATAGAAGAGATATGTATTATTCCTGAACAAAATTTTTACAAACCATCACTTATTTATATTAAAACACGTTTTTTTCCCTTCAAGAACAGGTTTTATACACAAAAAGTAGGCATGGGACGTGCTATTTCGCACATTTTAGCAGAGATCGTCATGAATAAGCTCTTTTGTCATTTCACAGGTGAACTTTGAACTTCCCCTTTTGTTTCAGTATGAAGATGATCTGTTAGTTGCATTACCTGCCAGAAGTATCCATGACACTCTCAATACTTACAACATGCTGTTCCATTTTTGGATGCTAGGGTTGTACGCTCTGATAATAATACAGTCAGACTGTAAAATCAAGTTCTGGTAGCTACATTCCATTTCAGTCATACCACCCTATGAAACAAAAGCTGGACATCATTATATATTTTAAAAATAGAATAGATAAGATTTGTCACCGTTCTTTAAAAGAAAAAAAATGTAAAACTGTTAAAAAAAACATCTTGATTGACAATTATTATTCGAAAAATCTTATAAAAAAGATATTTCATAGACCATCTCGTCAAATCAATCCAACTGATCTTAGAACTACGACCAATAACGATACTGGACAAATTACAATATATAGAGGGTCTCTCCAAGTTTTTATCTTCCTTATTTGTAGGCAAAAATTACCAGCTTAACTTAACAAAGATAAATTGTTTTTATGCTAATTTGAAGGACAAAACCGATACTTCACAAAAATCTAATATTATTAGGGCATCCCAGGCCAATGTGGTTTGGTCTATGTAGAAATGATAGCAAACGTAAACTCAATGCAAAAAGTTTAAGTTTACATGTTAACAGCACATATTGCAGAGTACAATACACCAACGGAGTCTTTCTGGATGTTGAAACCAAGAAGATGCTTTCTCGAAATGTGCTACATAAAGCTTGCAAAAACAATCTCAATCACAAAAAAGACATGGAAAGATTGAACTCTATTTACCCTTATTTGCTAACACAGAATCACACCAAACTAATTAGAAGTAACGATTTCTATGAGAAAATTAATTTTAAGTAAAGTAGACGTTTCTTTTTTTGCGTTCTAAATGTGTTGAGTGACTTTTGAATTTTCTTTAAAATAATTTTTCCAATAATAACATGTTGCCGAAATGGTAGACGCCAACCATAATGAATATCAACTAGATGCTTGTTGTTGGCTTTCTGACGAAATCTAATACCAACAATGTCCGGTAGTGAACCAAAAATCACTATAAGTGACTAAACGTTACGTCAAATTTAAATTTAAAAATGGAATACCATTAAGGGAACGAGATGTTTCTCACAGTTGGTTTTGGTTCTAAAAAGAACCTTTAAAAATGTTATTAGGATTATTTTACCTCTTAAGTCCTTTATAATTCTCCAAATGTGTTGTTCTCATGTTCTTTGTATGATTCTATTCGCTACTTGGTTAGTAAAATGCTTAACCTGCATACCTAATTAGAGAAAAAACTGTTACAATTTTGTAAGTATACTATTATATAGCGTACACAAAGTTATATATCACACGTCCGGACGAACATCTTAATTTTCCATCTCTCGTTTGTTTGTATTTCAGTATTCAGAAGAAGCTAACAATTATGTAGCTTGATTAAAAAATAAAAAACAGAAGTTAGAGCCTAAAGATCTTTAATTACTCATCTGTAGTTTTCACGGGGGCGTTCCCAGGAGTTAACTTTTTTTGGCGCCCCTGAGTATGGCTTTTTATTTGAGGTTTTTAGGAGACTCTTAGGTATATTGTATTATTTTTGTTTATTGGTGGTGTCTCTCTTTTTGATTCCTTCTTTTATTTATTAATGTCTTTACCTATTTTAAGGATTTGATGTAATTTCCAGTTGTTTGTGCAGTATTATATATATATATATATATATATAAATATATATATATATATATATATATATATATATATATGTATATGTATATATATATATATATATATATATATATATATATATATATATATATATATATATATATATATATATATATATATATATATCTATATATATATGTGGGTGTGTGTGTATGCATATGCAATTGTTTTTTAAATTGAGAGATTATATTTACTCGGTTCTTGTACTTCCCCCCAAATACAGCCCACGTAAAAGTTTTTAAATAAGTATTCTAAAAAGGTCTTTTTGAAAATGGTGTGATGTGATTATGACGAACTAGTCCATATGTCATTAATTTGTGGAGAATCTCATTCAAATGCCGCAATAGCAGCATCGTGAATATACACAAACTTTTTTTCGTTACGAATTGTCTCTGACTCTTATGTATCTCGTATTATTTTTGTTATTGGTGGTGTCTCTTTTTTTTTTAATTCCTTCTTTTATTTATTAATGCATTTACCTATTTTGTGTAGTATTGAGTATAAAGATTTTACAATTGTTTTCAAAGCTTTAGTATTAAATCTCGGAGTAGACGGTTCACTATTTAAATGTGATAATCTATTCGGAGACGTCTGGTTGCTGAGTAATTTTTCATTACTGATAATAATAGAAGCGTCTTGTAAGATGATCGATGTGCTTTAATTGTTTGAGTTTTTTTGAGGGAGAGAGAGAGAACATTTATATTTTTAGCTGCTTTAAATAAATGTTATATATAAATATATATATATATATATATATATATATATATATATATATATATATATATATATATATATATATATATGTATATATATATATATATATATATATATATATATATATATATATATATATATATATATATATATGTATATATGTATATATATATATATATATATATATATATATATATATATATACAAGGTGTCTCATATGTATGGAATAATGATTCCACAGCATTTATTAATCAGTGTATCAAAAAAAATGTTTAAATAAAAGTTATAGGGTGTTACACGGCGCACATGCTGACGTTGACAGTAAAATGTTTTGAACTGTCAGTTCGAAGAAATTACGCAATCTTGATTTTTTTAAGTGGAAAGCCCTATATAATATTACTTAATAGTGAGGAGGTTCTCCGCCCAGTTGATACCGCAGCTTCCTGTTAGGGGTATCCAAATTATTTTCATCAGGAAAATGACTTGCACAATTTGAAATAACTTGCTCTTGGAGTAACTGTAAATACCGCTGTCCTGTAAGATTTCCATCGATAAAAAATGGACTAATGATATGACGTCCAGAAATCCCTGCCCACACGTTTACCTTTTGTGAACTTTGAGAATGACTGTCGATTGGGGTGGGGATTCTCAGTAGACCAGTACCGGCAATTATGCCTGTTAACTCGTCCGTTAAGACAAAATGTGGCCTGGTCAGAAAAAACAATATATAAATTAGGTTAGGATCATTAATGATTCGTTCCATCTGACCTCGCAAAATTCAACGTGTCTATCATAGTCATCTTCAGATAATTCTTACAATAGAATGGGTTTGTATGGATGCAATTTTTCTTCATTCAGTATACGACTTAAGGGACCTTTACTTATGTTGTGGTCTAGGCAGAGCTGACGAGTGACTGTATGGGGATTTTCTGTAATTTTCAATAAAACATCTAACTTTTTATCATCGCTTGTTTTAACTTTTGGAGGTCCAGATTTAGAACGATCCTTAACATGACCTGATTGTCTAAATTGTTTTAATGTTTTGCTAACTGCGGATAGGGTAATATGTTCTCCATTCGGCTATTTTGAGTTAAAAAGATCATACGCTTCCTGTTGTGTTCTCCTATGGTCTCCGTAACCAACCATCATTAACAAAATGATTCTTTCAGTTTCTGTTAAATGTACAGGGTGAGTCAACGATAGAGTAAAGTTAATTACCTCATTTGTTTCGGGAATGACGAAAAAATGTTAAATACAATAGTTTAGGGAATGTGCACAGTTTAAAATTATTTTTGAGGGTACTTCAAAAAAGTGTGGCCGATATAACATATGTTTTTTTAAATGAAACTTCCTATTTTCTAATTTATTTTTAAATTCTGCCTAAAATTTTATAACTTTTTTATTAATAATGTTATATACCTAAACCTAGTAGTTTTTCTAATATTTCATTTTTTTTTTTTAAATACTACTTTTCAGTTTTGTAAAAAATTGCCAATAGTGCCATTGTTTCTGAAGGTGGAATACTCATAATTGGTAGGAGCATTCCATAGAGATGAAAAAAGATATATGTAAAGAAATTTGAGTTAGATGCTACAGGGTGTTCAAAATAAATTTATGCATTTTGACTGTCTTAAATTAAAAAATCTCAAATTTTTTAAATGGCACACCCCGTATATTATTATTTTTTCTGGTAGATTTTACAAAACCCTCCAACTTTTACTAAGTATAACATATACCTATTTCTAATAATTTTCGATTTATTTTGAGTTTTTCAATTTTTACCCTTGTTTTTAATACACTTGCGCTACAACATCATACTCGTAGTTGCCAAGACAAAACAAAAATGTAGGCATTGTCAAATTTTGACATGTCCATTAAGCAAGTAAAAATAGTTTAATTTGTTGTAGTATGTGACGTATAAAGGTAATAGTTATGGATTTTCCTAAAAATTAATTAATTGATATGGTTTATATACTGGGCGAGGCGGGAAAAATTGTCTTTTGGCAGTAAGGCTTTACGGAGCTAAGCACCTTAATAGGCGTATACCATCTAGAAAATCTTTTCAGTGCTTAATGGAACATTTTGATCATAGTGATAGCGTTGAGTATACGAAACGGAAAGTAGTAAACCTGAATGCTACCAATAAGGAAAAAGAAATGGAGATTTTACTACATGTTGAAGATAATCCCCAGGTCAGCAGCCGTCAACTAGCTGACTTATCTGACACATCCCAATCTACGGCTAATCGCACCACAAGAAAATATCCTCCTTTTCCTATGGAACTATACCAAAAACTTCAAGACCGTTATTTTGAACTACGAGTAGCACCATGAATGAAGCAATAGAGGCCGATCCAAATTTTTTATCCAAAATAATATTTTTTGATGAAGCTACTGTTCGCAGTAATGGAACAGTTAACAGCTATAACATGCGTTATTATTCCGCTTAGCGGGCCTAGATATCTAAATTTTTTGCAAAACGAATTGCCCCAGCTTCTTGAAGAAGTTAATAACTTTGAAAAGGAACAAATGTGGATTTAACAAGACGAAGCTCCTGTTCATTACCACCGGAAAGTTCCGAAATTTTTAAACAATCGTTACCCACAAAAATGGATCGGTAGGGATGGATTCATTCAGTGGCCCCCTCGATCATGTGACTTAACATCTTTAGACTTCTTTTTGTGGGACTACATTAAAGATTGTGTTTATGTGAATCCCCTACAACACCAATAGATATGGAAAATAGGATACGGGTTGCGTGGCGGACAATAACGCCCTTTATGCTAAGGAAAGTGAAGGAAAATATAGTAAAACGATTAAACATGTGTATTCAAGTAGATGGGCATATTTTTGAACATCTATTACGTCATAATAATTAACCATTAGATAAGTTAAACTATATTAAAATTATTATTAACCATTTGTTGATGGTTTCACAATTGCGTAAGTATATTAAGAACAGGGGTAAAAATTGAAAAATTCAAAATAAATCGAAAACTATTAGAAATAGGTATGTGACATACTTAATAGAAGTTGGAGGGCTTTGTAAATTCTGTCAGAAAAAATAATAATATACATGGTGTGCCATTTAAAAAATTTGAGATTTTTCAATTTAAAATAGTCCAAATGCATAAATTTATTTTGAACACCCTGTAGCATCTAACTCAAATTTCTTTACATATATCTTTTTTCATCTCTATAGAACGCTCGTACCAATTATGAGTATTCCAGCTTCTGAAACAATGGCGCTACTGGCAATTTTTTACAAAACTGAAAACTAATTTTTTTTTTTTTTAAATTGAAATATTAGAAAAACTACTAGATTTAGGTATATGACATTATTAATAAAAAGGCATAAAATTTTACGTAGAATTTTAAAAATAAATTAGAAAACAGGATGTTCCATTTAAACAAACATATATTATATCGGCCACACTTTTTTGAAGTATCCTGTATACTCAAAAATAATTTTAAACTGTGCACATTCCGTAAAACTATTGTAACATTTGTTCGTCATTCCCGAAACAAATGAGATAATGAACTTTACTCTATCGTTCACTCACCCTGTACTATTATGATATTACGCTCAAATTGCAGTTTCACAAAATGCAGCAATAAACGTTTTCGTCAATAAATCATTTTTTGACGCGGTAAGTCGTTACCTGACAGTAAATGTTTGGCACAAGCCAGCTTAAATTTTTTTTTTTTTAATTTGATCTTAATTTCAAATATCAATAATTCCAAAACAGTTCAATTTAGATATATGGTTTGTTCGACAATTTTTTTTAAATTCCCATGTATTTACAATCTGTAACCACTAAGGTACAATAAGTAAATATTTTAAAAACTTAAAATGTCATGTTGAAAATTATCCTGTGACAATTTTCGCTATTCACTGACTTTAAAACAAAATTATTTGTATTTCCGGGAATTGCATTGCTCTTGAATCTACGATGCAAGGATGGTTGCATGAGGTCATGTGTCAAACTGTTAGGCTGATGTTGTAATTTGTTTTTATATTTTTTGGATTGGTGACCTATTTCTTCTTTAAGTGATTTGATTGAAAGGTCTCGCGCAATGAATTCGTTTGATATATACCAGGGAGCATCCGTAACAGAGCAAAGGACTTTTGCTTGAAATCTTTCAAGAATTTCAATGTTAGACTTGGATCCAGTACCCCAGAGTTGGATACCGTAGCTCCAAATGGGTTTTAAAATTGCCCTATAAACTAAAAGCTCGTTTTGTAGTGTTAGCTGTGATCTGCGTCCAATTAACCAATATAATTTGCTGAATTTAATTCCTAGTTGTTTGCGTTTGAGATATATGTTTTTTCCAGGTCATTCTTCGATCTAAGTACTTTCCCAGGTATTTTAAATCTTCACATTGTTGTAGCTGTTGACTGTTTATTGATACAGGCGGACAAGTGTCTCTTCTAGTGGTGAAGGTTACATGAACTCTCATTGACTCGAATGCGCCACTTCTTCATCCACGACTGTAACTTGTCCAAGTTGGTTTCCAGACGCTGTGAGGCGACGGCTCGGTCTTGATGAGTTGACAGGATGGCCGTATCAGCATACGTTGCCGTAGTTATATTTGGGGTTGTGGGCAGATCCGCCGTGTAGATCAGGTATAGGACTGGCCCAAGTACACTGCCTTGTGGAACTCCTGCGTTAATTGGGTACAGTGATGTCTGCTCGTCTTGATGTCGTACAAGGAATTGACGGTTTTGGAGGTAAAAAAGTAGTTAAGAGGGAGGTTCTTTCTTAGTTTGTGTAAGAGGCCACCATGCCAGACCTTGTCAAAAGCCTGGGTGATGTCCAGAAAAACTGATGAGCAGTAATTTTTCTTGTCTATTGCCTAATTCACAACCTTTACGGCGCGGTGGATTTGTTCGATAGTGGCATGTTGCTGGCGGAAGCCAAATTGATGATTTGGAATTAATTCATGTTCTATGAGAATAGGTGTTAATCTGTCTATTAGCAGCTTTTCGAAGACCCTGGACATAACACGAAGGAGACTAATAGGCCTGTATGATTTAACATCTTCTAAAAGCTTGCCCGGTTTAGGAAGCAGTATCATTTGGACTATTTTCCACGCCTGTGGAAAGTAACCAGTTCTTAAAACTGCATTAAATACTTGAGTTAGATATGTTATCCCTTTCTTAGAGAGTTCTTTCAATATTTTGCCAGCAATGTTATCGTATCCTGATGATTTTTTGGGATTTAAGTATAGGTGAATTTTCTGGTGTACTTGATTCGGAGTAAGATTTTTTAAGGGTAATTCTAACTGAAATGGATAGTTCAACTGGCATCGGATTTCGTGTTCGGTACTCACGTTTATGTAGTCTGGGTCTGAGAGATGCGGTTGAAACACTTCAGCGAGGAGTTGAGCAAAGACTTCAGCTATTGCTTTGTTGCTTCTTGCCGAATGGATATTATTAGTTCGTATAGGAGGATTGGGTTGTGCTGGTTGCTTTATTTTACGGGTTGCCCTCCAGAGGGAATAGTCAGAAGCTTCTGTAGCTGACAAATTGTGTAAGTATTACTGGATACTTCTGTTTTTGTGAGAACTGAGGATTCGTTTGAGCTGTACAATGGCTCGATTCAAATTGGCTTTATCTTGAGGTGCTCGTGTCATTTGCCACACTTTTCATAGGCTTCGCTTGTCTGCAATTTGTTGCTTAATTATATTAGGTAGTTCTTGTTGCCTTGGTACTGTTTTTCTTGCAGGTGTTGATTGCATGACAGCTTCTTCTATTGACTTCTTCAGGTGTTCTATAGCATGGTCTATATCATAGGAGGTTTTTAATGAAATTTTGTGTATATATTATCGAGTAGTTTACGAAATTTATCCCAGTTGGTATGTTTGGTGCCTTTTTTTGATAAATGTTTCCTTTCAATGGGTTCTGTTGTTATTGTAACCAGTATAGGTGAATGGTCCAATGTAGGATTGTACATTTTGAAGTTCTTTAGAAATGCCTTTAATTATACAGAAATCCATTAAGTCCGAGATTTTGGTTCTGTCAGTTGGCCAATATGTGGGTTCATTAGTCGATAGATGTTTGAAGTTGTTCTTTTCCATAGCCAAATACAGTTGTCTACCTTTTGAGTTTATTAATTTGGATCCTCAATAGGAAGGCTTAGCGTTAAAGTCGCCTCCGATAAGAACTCTACTGCCAAAGATATGGATGAATTTTTGGTATTGTTCTGTGCTTACAGTGTGACGTGGAGGACAGTAAATCGCAGAGATGGTTAAGGGGCCTTTCCACTCTTCTATTTGGATGCTTGCAAGAAGTCTTTTTTATGTTCGATTAGTTAGTGATGTTTTATAGACGATTTGATTATAATTGCGGTTCCGCCATGAGCCGTACCATCTGGATGTTTGGTGTCATAGACTTGATAATTAAGAATCTTAATGTAACTTCTGTTTGTAAAGTGAGTTTCAGACATTAGCATTATATCAGTTTTGTGAGTCATAATTAAGTTTTTGATTTCTTGAACATGTTGTGTCAGGCCACTGGCATTCCAGATAGCTAGTTTAAGAAACTTTATCATTTTGACAATTTGAATAACACGGTAGTTAAAAGGTTTAATATTGTACTCATCTGTTCCATGAGTGTTTTTAGCATTTGCTTTAACTCAGTCATGTCGTTCAAGCTGGAGGGAAGGAATTTCTGACTGGGTCGCCTGGTTACTCGGTATTTCTTGTTGGGTATTTCTGTTACCGGCAAGATGAGCGTAGCTAACCCCTGGTTGTACAGTTTCAACAGTAGCAACGCAAGATACTGGTGGGTGTTGTTTTAAGCTAAGTGCAGGAAACTTATTCTTTTGTACGTCTTTGTAGACGACGCAACCTTTATAGTTTGCTGGATGGTTTCCGTTGCATAATACACATTTTACGTTTGATGATCTTTCTTTTCTTGAACAGTCAGCAGATAAGTGGGATCCGGTGTATTTTACACACCTTGGGCTTAGATTACAATACTTTTCAGTGTGTCCGTAATGCTGACAACTGGCACACTGAGGGATATCACGTTTTGTGTTCGATGGTTCAAATTTAATCTTGTGGTTCATTAAATATAATATTTACATATGGTTTTATTGTTATCAGCTGGTTTCAAATCTATGAAAAACATGGACAGAGGTATTTTTGTTCTGGGGTTTTTTATGTTCCAAATGTTTTCAACGGCGTGTTTGAGCACCTCTATTGCCTTTTTTAGATCGTCTGAATAATGCTTCTTAAGCACAACTCTAAAGCTGCGTTCGCTTTTCAACTTGTAGGTATAAAATTCTGTTTTCTTCTCTATAAGAGCTTTTGTTATTATAGTGAATCCCTCTGTTGATTTGGGTTGTAGTTTGACCTGTTCAGTGAGTGGCGTTATATTTTTCACATCCTTAATAAATATTGGTGGAGGTTTGGCAGGTTTTTCTGCTCCAGTATTTGTGGCATTTTCTTCCTCATCGCTTGTCATGTTCTCCAACTCGTCGAATCTATTGGAAGTGATTACGGGTGCGTTTAACCAGTAATCACTGATTTTGGTTTGTTTTGCATTTCTTTTGTCCTAACTGGTTCGAAGTCTCTTTTTTGATAGTTCGGTGGTTTTCCATCCTGTTTGGTTTTGATTAAGTGGTTAATTGAAATATGCGAATTGTTGAATCGGTTGATAACAAGTAGTTGGCAGTGGTTACAAAAGAGCAACATTACCTTGGAGTTCTTGGACATTAGAAATTGTTGTGGGTACGCTACTGGTTGTGACGCAGTGAGGCTGCCTTGGTGTATCATTGTATTTTTTACGGGATAAAATATTTGTTGACCAGATTGTTGTATTTTTATTTGTATCATTGCAGCCGGGGCGTGATCCATTTCTTTATTTTATGTAGCAGTTGACATTGCGAGTCCGATTAAAATATCGATAACACTTATCAGCACTTGTTACGTAGAAAACAGAGTATCAACGGCAACGACTGTATCGCTTGAAATTCAAATTAAACTGATTAGACAAATAATATCTAGAATTTTTAGTAGGACTCAAAAATAAAATAATATACAGAGGTTTCCATTTAAAAAAATTTAAGATGGTGTAACGTCAGCATGTGCGCCGTATAATTCCCTATAACTTTTATTTAAACCTTTTTTGATACACTGATTAATAAATGCTGTGGAATTATTATTCCATACATATGGGGTACCCCGTGTATATATATATATATATATATATATATATATATATATATATATATATATATATATATATCTATATATATATATATATATATATATATATATAATATATATATATATATATATATATATATATATATATATATATATATATATATATATATATATATATATATATATATATATATATATATATATATATATATATATATATATATATATATATATATATATATATATATATATATATATATATATATATATATATATATATATATATATATATATATATATATGTATATGTATATATATATATATATATATATATATATATATATATATATATATTATATATATATATATATATATAAGGTCATTCCTTAATACGCAATGGTAATAGCGTTTGTGCTAACTTGGCTTAGGCCCGTCAGCCAAACATAGAACCACATTGACATGTGAGGATTAAGGACAAAAAAAAAAAATCCCACAAGGACCAGGGGCATCCCAGGATTCTTCTAGTATAGGCATTGACATTCCCGCGGTACCTACGTCATGTTATGCTGTCTTGTGTTGTCCAGATTATTTGTAACAAAAATACAATCTTAAGATATGTACCGTGCCAAGAAGATGAATAGCTCAGCGTTTATGAGTCGCGAACGGTTTATTCGGATACTGGGCGCCCTCTGAGAGTAAGTAGCCTTGCTGTGGCATCCAAGCTCTGCCGAAGTCGACCCCCCTTTCCTAGGATACTCGTGAAAACACTATGTCAAATAATAATAATAATAATGGCAGGGTATTGCGGAGGCGAACCCCTGTCGTACAAACAGCTACAGCCCCACCACAATAACAACAACCACAGGCGAACCAAACAACCGCCAGAAGCATCGGACGAGCGACGTAACAGTCGAGGACGTCGCGGGAAATAGCAGCTCGACCACAACGATGAAGACCGGGCAGAGGAAAATGGACCTGACAAAAGTATTGTGCTGGCTAGTAAGCCGACACCCACCAAGGCAGGAAAATGAAAGCAACGCATGAGTTGCACCACAGAAATCAACGAACACGTCATGCGTTGCTATGAAAAATTCACAAAACCTGATAAAGAAATCACTAAAAAAAATTACTCGCCTTCTAGACTCACCGAAATCAATCTCAAACAACCGAAACAGATGCGCGACAAACACAACCACGTATATTTTGCAAGGACAACATGCAACTACCATAACTGTCAAACCAAGAGGGCGGTTAAAATGGGCAGATGAAATGAATAGAACAGTGATGCGCTGTTACTACACCGCCACCAAACTCGAAACAATAACATCGGGCTACAGACAGGAACTGCACAAACCTTTCTTGCTCCATTATCCACATCTGCAATTACTTGTTACAGAATAGAGAGTAATAGACAAAAAAAGAGTTATTACCAAGGACAATCGCCTCACGCATTTCGAATTACAAACCATCAAAGATACAATAGCTGCTGAACTGAACACAAACCAACTAAACAATAAAAACAATGAAGCAAATACCGAACAAATCTTACACACACAACCACCCCGCCGAACACAAAAATGCACACAAGACCCACCACGCAGCAGAAGCATAATTCAAAATAATATTACATGGCAAGTATCAAGCACTACACGACACCGTATCACAGACAACAAAATCAATCACTCACCACCCTCAACAACATCTACACAACATCACACCGAATCACCTTTCATACAAATACTCAAAGCAGAAATGGAGTCACATTTAGCTCGATGGTCAGGCACTGACCACACAACCAGAAATTCCATTCCTCGTTTAATCTCCAAACAGAGCACACAAATAATTCGCAACACAACAAACAAGCACATAATACTCCTGTACATAACAGACTTAAGCAGAATCGAAGACATTCACACAATAGTAAACGCAGCAACAATCACTATTCTAACCAAAAACTCCCGTAACGACAAAGAAACCACAACAGCACAAAACCTAAATTCAAATTGCAAATAAGAATAGAAAAAAAATTAACAACATCAGAAGAGATCTAGAACACCTTACCTAGTTTATGAACTGGAACGCATCCAAACGTGTCACAGAGGGTGTAAACAAGATCAAATCCAAATTTCCCAACCGAACCCTACCAGATATCCTTGATATTTTGAATCCGTATATGCCACAAGACTCCATAGATAAAAAGAATCAAACGTGAGAAAAGACACCAAAGACCTATTCCGAAGAAGCAAAAAACAGTTCTACCGAGAAACTATGTACAACGAGAAAACAGCAGTGACTGAACCATCAAACAAACAAGAACTCACAGATTATTGGAAAAGTATCTGGTCAGAACCCTCTCGACTTATCCCGGGCAGAACACCCAGCAGACATACACAGTCACATCCAATTACAACAGGAAATAAAGAAAACATGGTCAGAAAAAACGTACTTCACGGAAAATACAGATACCACATAGAACAAGACTACGTAAGTAAAAAACATACACCTGGTTACAGGATAGGTAGTTATTCTCTGAAACAGAAGGCTTCTTACTTGCCATCCACGATAAAGTCATATTAACTAGAAACTACCAGTAGCATATCATCAAAGACCTAACTATTACAGAAGACAGATGCAGGAAATGACACCCTCATAAAGAAACGATCGAACACATAACAAGCGGATGTAAAATATCAGCCGGATCGGAATACACAGCCAGACATAACTCGGCGGCAAAAGTAGTTCGCCAAGCACTAGCCACAATATACAAACTCATAGAAAACACAGATCCCTACTACAAATACACACCAACATCCATACTTAAAAATAAAGATTACATGCTCTACTGTGATAGTAGTATCCACACAGATAAAACAGTCCCCGCCAATAAACCCGATATTACTTTTCAGTGAAAAAAAGGAAAAGTCACCTATCTAATTGATATAACTGTCAACATCCATGATAATAAAATTTAGCAGGAGCAAGTTTAGCGGGGATCCAGCGTGTCAAATGCCTTGCTGAAGAACCAAGGCAGTTGTCTCTCCTCTATCCGCTGCCCCGAAGATATCATCCAAAATGCTTAGCAAGGCTGTTGCAGTGCCAGAACCCCTGCGAAACTCCGACTGACCTTCAAAGAATAAGTTATTATGATTAAAATTTATAACAATTTGTTTAAAAATTATTTTCTCCAAAATCTTAGATATAATACTCAAAAGACTAATCGGACGCAGTTCAGAGTAGTCGTTTGACACCTTGGGTAAAGGCAATACTAAGGCCAACTTCCAATTGGACGGAAATTTACTCTCTAATATAGATATATTGAAAATATGAGAGAAAAATAGTACAATAAGAGGGCAACAAAGTCTTAACATCTGCAACGTAAGAAGTATTCGACCTTGTATCAGAGATGGCAGAAATGACATCACCATCGCTAACTAATGAGACTTCAAACACACTATCGGTAATCTCGTTATCAAAATAGTAATAAATCGTATCCGGATTAACATCAGAGCAAATCTGTAGCACATAATCAACGAAAAATGAGTTGATTTCGTCGGGGTCTTGTAGATGCGAAGGAATTGTAAAATGATTCTTCTTCTTGTTCTATATATATATATATATATATATATATATATATATATATATATATATATATATATATATATACATATATATATATATATATATATATATATAGATATATATATATATATATATATATATATATATATATTTATGTATATACATATATATATATATATATATATATATATATATATATATATATATATATATATATATATATATATATATATAAAGCAATGTTTTTGCCTCCTGCTGTAACTTCTCTCATTCAGCTTATGGATCAGGGTGTACTAGAAAATTTAAAACGCAATTACAGGCGTTTATTATTGGAGCATATTTTAGAAGAAGTAGATGAAGGTGCAATCTTCCTGATTGTCTAAAAAAGATAAATATGAAAAATGTTATATATTGGATAGCTTCAGCCTCGAATTAAGTAAAGAGTAGTACTCTGGAAAAATTTTGGTCAAAATTGATTCCAGAAGAGGAGAGACATTACTCAGAGAAAGAAACAGAAGATAATGAAAGCTTACATCAAATTATTACAAGAATATCAGGATGTGAAAGTGTTACGGAAGCCGATGTTTGTGAATGGTGATAGTGTGGAAGATGAAATGACTGACCAAGAATTAATTAAAAGTGTATGCAAAAATCCTAATAAAATAAACAGTGATGACATTCAGAAGGACTAGAGGCCCTAGAACAAGCGTTAACTTATGTAGAACAACAAGAAAATGCAACCGCTGCGGACGTTTTGCTTATCAAATGTTGGAGAGACATTGCAGCCAAAAACAGAACTAACGCAAAACGAGTGCAGTTAAAAATTACCTCATTTTTAAGACATTAAAGTTAAGAATGAAACTGTTTTATTTTCGATTTTCCATATACAGTCGACACTGTTTATAGTGAAACTCTATATAGTGAAAAACTCTTTATAGTGCATTCTGGTCTTTCACTATATAGAGTATCGACTGTATATATACATAAAATAAGTAAACTAGTTGTTCTATTCTTTCTTTTAATAAATATCTATGGACGTAATAGCATATCGTATAAATGCTTTTAAGTCAATCTGCAATGTTGTATTCATTCTAAACTTCTATTTTATAAAAAAAATTCGGATTAACCGAAATTTCGATTATCTGAAATCACTTTGGTCCATATTATTTCGGATAATCGGGATTTTACTGTATATATACATGTATATATATATATATATATATATATATATATATATATATATATATATATATTATATATATATATATGTTGTGGCTGTTTGTGGCTCTCATGTTTCCTCAGAGAGCGTTCTTTGCGAGTGGCAGTCGACGGATTTCTTTCTAACACCTTCACTATCAACGCCGGTGTACCATAAGGCTCCATACTGTCTCCTACTCTCTTTCTCATTTATATTAACGATCTGCTGGAAAAGACCGAGAATCCAATCTACAGCTTTGCAGATGACAGTACACTTATCTATTCATTCACTTTGAACGCTCGGACATCGGCTACTCAGACGAATATCCGCAGACAGCGCGGGAAGTCATTCAACTTAACAAAGACCTGGAAGAAATTCTATCTTGGGGTGACAGTAACCAAGTGGAATTTAACGCTACAAAAACCCAGGCGGCAGTTTTTTCTAAAAAAGTTAACGTTGCTGAACCCGACATAGTTATGTCGGGGCACTCCATTCCCCTAACATAGTCATTCAATTTGTTGGACGTTAATTTGAAAGCAAATATGTCCTGGCATGAACAGGTTGCAGGCATAGCAAGGAGAGCTTCTCAGAAGTTGGGAATATTATTTCGAACTAGAAAGCTTTACACTTTACAACAACTGTTAATTCTTTACAAAGCTCAAATTCGACCAACTATGGAATACTTCTCCCATGTTTGGGGCTCCGCTCCCAAACATACACTGCATTTGTTGGATTCTATTCAGAGAAGAGCTGTTCGTCTGATTGGAGACCCGGAACTGACAGGTGGCCTTGATTCGCTGGAACATCGAAGAACGGTTGGCGACTTGAGCCTATTCTACAAGTATTTTCATGGAAACTGTTCGAAGGATGTGGCCCGTTTAATTCCTCTCAGAGCGGTGCATGTTAGAAGTACACGTCACGCTAATACTTCACATCCGTATGAGGTTCAGCTTGTTACTCCTCGTACAACGTTTTTCAAGCAGTCATTTGTATGGAGAACATCATCCCTTTGGAATAATTTGCCCAGGACTGTGTTTCCCACCGAGTACAATTTACAGCGATTTAAGAACAACGTGAATCGCTGTATCGCTTTAGGGACTTCCCTGTAGCACGTGTGCTAGACCCATAAAAAAAAAAATGTATATATATATATATATATATATATATATATATATATATATATACATGTATATATATATATATATATATATATATATATATATATATATATATAAGTATATGTATATACTTATATATAATATATATATATATATATATATATATATATATATTTATATATATATATATATATATAAATAAATAAAATAAAAAGAGAAACGCCCAGGCTCAACTGAAATTCTTACTTGTTTGTTATGCTGTAAAAGCATAACAAAATTTTCAACTAAATGGATTAACATGAGCTTACCAAAGAATCAGTGTACTAGTAGATTAAATTTAATTTCTGCAATTTATACTGAAAGAAACGATGTACAGGATTTTTCATATTACGGCCTAATTGCTCTACTGAGTATCTTTACTAAAATAATAGATTCGGTAATACATGAAAAAAAATGGTCTCATCTAATTGAGTTTAAAATCGTAACGTGGTTTTCGTAGTTGGCGCTTTACAGAATCTGCTGCTACAAGCTTTATTCAGGAGGTCTGTCGAAGACTAGCTGGGGTAAATTTGTGGCAGGAATATTTTTTGACTTTATGCGTGCCTTTTACACTTTAACCATAACCTGTTTACTTCATAAAATTTAAAGTTTAAGAATAAAAAATAAAGAAACCTTAGTGTAGTGTGTTGATAGGCCAATTTTATAATAAACTTTAAATCTCTTGCAAGCAAGAAAGAAAAGTTGTAAATTTGATGGCTTATTGTAATTTAGTTGTATCAAAAATATAAAGCATGTATATATATATATATATATATATATATATATATATGTATACGAGTATATATATATATATATATATATATATATATATATATATATATATATATATATATATATATATATATATACATGTATATATAACGTTGCTGAACCCGACATAATTATGTCGGGACACTCCATTCCCCTAGCATCGTCGCTCAATTTGTTGGGCGTTAGTTTCGGAGATATGTCCTGGCATGAACATGTTGCAGGCATAGCAAGGAGAGCTTCTCAAAAGTTGGGAATATTATTTCGAACCAGAAAGCTTTACACTCCACAACAACTGTTAATTCTTTACAAGGCTCAAATTCGACCAACTATGGAATACTGCTCCCATATTTGGGGCTCCGCTCCCAAACATACACTGCATTTGTTGGATTCTGTTCAGAGAAGAGCTGTTCGTCTGATTGGAGACCCGGAACTGACCGGCGACCTTGATTCGCTGGAACATCGAAGAATGGTTGGCGACTTGAGTCTGTTCTACAAGTATTTTCATGGAAAGTGTTCAAAGGATGTAGCCCGCTTAATTCCTCCAAAAGCGGTGCATGTTAGAAATACACGTCGCGCTGATGCTTCGCATCCATATGAAGTTCAGCTTGTTACTCCGCGTACAACGCTTTTCAAGCAGTCTTTTTATATAGAGAACATCATCCCTTTGGAATAATTTGCCCAGCTCTGTGTTTCCCATCGAGTACAATTTACAGCGATTCAAGAACAACGTGAATCGCTTTTTCCGCACACATGCCGCTCCTGGAGCGCTTTAGGGACTTCCCTGTAGTACGTGTGCTAGACCCATAAAAAAAAATACATATATACATATTACAATAGAGGTTTTCACGGATGGTGGAATGTAATACATTAAAATTCCGGGTTTCAATCCGTTCGTCTAACAATGAGTTTGAACGGCGATTCGCCAAAATCTCATTTGGAATTTTTTCAAATGCCAAAAATGCCCAAATTCATTTTTAGACGAACGGATTAAATCCAGGAATTTTAATGTATATATAACATATATATATATATATATATATATATATATATATATATATATATATATATATTTATATATATATATATATATATATATATATATATATATATATATATATATATATATATATATATATATATATATATATATATATATATATATATATATATATATATATATATATATATATATATATATATATATATATATATATATATATATATATATATATATATATATATATATATATATATATATATCCAAATTCCCCTGAAATTTGAGTACACGATTTTATCTGATAGGAGAGAATTTTGAATTTTTAAGAGACAAAAGAAAGAATAAAATGAAAACAATTACAAAGTACTAATACAATTTTCCGAAATTAGTAGTTATAGTAAATTCAGAAGCGTATTAGATAACAAAATATAATTATTTAAAAATTTGGAAATTCTACGACAAAAATAATTATGTCAAATTTAGAAAGCAATACTAACTTTATTTATACATCTTCACAGACAATCATTTCCTTCAAAAAAGACTCCAAATAAACAGTACCTTTAACCACAGGCATCGTATATATATATATATATATATATATATATATATATATATATATATATATATATATATATATATATATATATATATATATATATATACATATGTATAAAGATTTATTAAAGTTTAAAATTTAACCTAGTTCATTTTTGGTACATGCTTAATTTTTAAAATAATGTATAGTGCAATTGAAGTATTAGCCAAATCTTTTTAACAAGTGTAATTAATGTGTAATATATTCTAAACAAAATTTATCAGTAAATAATCGTATCTAGAGAGAGAGAGTAAATCTAAGGTAACCTCCATCATTTCAATTACTTACATATTAATATTTTTAATCTTTACCTTTATTCTAGCATAAGTTTCTTCGAAATTATTCTAGAGACACCAGATTTTTTATTTTCTTTTCTCTAGGTGACTACTAAGTGTGTAGTAAATTTCTGGTAGTGCCATCTGCAGTGCCGAGATAAGTTTGAAATATCCAAAATTATATATACAGTGATTTATAATGAAGAGTAAAGTGTGTTTAAATTTAAACACAGAACAAAATAATAATTGAAAATGTTAACAGGAACTAAAAAAATATGCTCACGTTTAGATTTGTGGCCTTTCTAGTTAAAAATTTAATAAAACTCCAGTTAACACGTCAGTAATTGTTGGATTAATTATGGAATAAAAGAAAACGAAATCACTATAAATTTTAGGCTGAAAATAAATGAACATATCTTTGAAAATACCTAACAACTGTCAATAAACTTCAAAGCTAACGTCAGTCTGTATTTGCAATAATTAGAAATGCCAGTAAAATTGAGTGCTGAAGATAAAATTGAAATTGTTCTCATAGTTGGAGATAATTATAAAACTTTTAAAGAAGCAGCAGAAATAATAGATACCCTGATAAAACTGTACAGTTCACAACTGTAGGATATCAAATAAATAAATTCAAGATTTATGGAAGTGTTGAAAATAAATTTAAAAAGAAACATCGGGCATGGGTTTCAAATGAAAATAATCAAAATCAAGTAATGCTACCCATAGTAGAAAAGCCAAAAGATTCACTTCAGAAAAGATCAGCTTTATTGAATGTGAGTAAAACTACGGTTGCGAAAATTTTAAGATCAAATAAATTTAAACCATACAAACCCAAATTTACCCATACTTCAAAAGCAGGAGATTTTGAACGAAGATTTGAATTTTGTGCTTGGTTTCAAGGAGAGTTGGAAGATAACAGGTTTATGGCAAGAGAAATACTTTTCTCTAACGAAGCGACATTTACGTCTAATGGGACAGTAAATTCTCAAAACTATCGCTGGTGGAGCAATGTTAATCCTAACTTCAATATCCAAACTCGAGATCAGTACTCGTTTAAAACCAATGTGTGGAATTTTTAAAGATAGAATAGTTGGACCATTCTTTTTTCGAAATAGTATGAATGCTGAACGTTACCTAGAATTTTTAAATAAAAACCTCTCTGAGTTTCTCAATCGCCTGCCAAAAATTGAAAGACAACGTATATGGTACCAACATGATGGTGCATTATGTCACAATACACGAGAAATATTCGAGATTATCTCCCATATTTTTAACGGTAGAGTAATAGGGAGATATGTGCAGTTTACTTGGCCTCCAAGATCTCCGAATATTACCCCTCTAAACTTTTTTTTATGGGGCTACTTAAAAGAAAAAGGTTTATCTTAAAAGGCCATTTCAAGATGTTGTTCATCTTGAGAGAGTCATTAGGGAACATGTGAAGCTATAACTCCTGACGTAATTAGAGATGTAATAAAAGATTTTACTCGAAGAACAATCACCTGTTTAGAAAGGGACGGTGGATACAGTGAAGCACTGATGCAATAAAGCTAGAATTAATCCATTATGTTTAGTTGTTATGTTATGTATGTAGTAATTAGGTAATGTTGCAGTTTCAAAATAAAATAATATTAGCACAAATTTATCATGGATGTAATTGTTAATAATTGGTTATCAAATTTTTTTAACAAAAATATGATACAATCAAAATATGTACACTAGTTTTTAATTAATTTCGTTTTCCTTTATTCAATAAATAATCCGACAATTACTGACGTGTTTATTGAAGTTTTTTTTTGGTATTTAACTAAGAAGGCCACAAATCCCCTGGACATTGATTTTTAAACTGGGTGTAAGTTCTGTTGGAGAAAAGGTTTTTTTTTTTTTGTGAAAAATCTGGGATGGTTCTAAAATTTTCATGACTTCTGATTCTTGAACATTTCAAGCCATTATAGAAAAAAAACCGCTGGGCGCTTTTTTTACTATTTTTACTGATTTAAAAAGAAATGAACAAATTCCGCTAAGGCTAATTTATATGATTTGCGTAATAAAACAAATCTTAAGTTGTTTTTTCCCAGCTTATATTAAACTTTATTATTTCTGATGTAAACTTGTATGAAAAAAATATTAATACATACTAAAAGCGACGTCTCATTCAGGTTAAAGTAAAAATAAGAAAACCACGACTATAATTGTTTGTACTAATATAATATGTACGACATTATCGTTTGAAAAAATAGAATATCGTCTATAGTCAAAAATACTATATAAATATATATATATATATATATATATATATATATATATATATATATATATATATATATATATATATATATTCTAAACTTCTATTTTATAAAGAAAATTCGGACTAACCGAAATTTCGATCACTTTGGTCCATATTATTTCGGAGAATCGATATATATTTATATATATATATATATATATATATATATATATATATATATATATATATATATATGTATATATAAATATATACACATATCGATTATCCGAAATAATATGGACCAAATTGATTTTAGATAATCGAAAATTTCGGTTAGTCCGAATTTTCTTTATAAAATAGAAGTTTAGAATGAATACAACATTGCAGATTGACTTAAAAGCATTTATACGATATGCTATTACGTACATAGGTATTTATTGATTAAAACAAAGAATAGAACAATTAGTTTACTTATTTTTTATATATATGTACGGAAAATCGAAAATAAAACAGTTTCATTCTTAACTTTTAAAGTGTTAAAAATGAGGTAATTTTTAACTGCACCCGTTTTGCGTTAGTTCTGTTTTTGGCTGCAATGTCTCTCCAACGTTTGATAAGCAAAACGTCCGCGGCGGTTGCATTTTCTTGTTCTACATAAGTTAACGCTTTTTCTAGGCCCTCTAGTCCTTCTGAAATGTGACATTTTTACTGGAATATTGTTAGTAGCTTCTACTTCGTTATCATCATCGGCATCACTGTCTATTTTGTTACCATTTTTGCATACACTTTTAATTAATTCTTGATCAGTAATTTCATCTTCCACGCTATTCACTATTTAAACCATTCACAAACATCGGTTTCCGTGACACTTTCATATCCTGATATTCTTGTAATAATTTGATGTAAACTTTCATTATCTTCTGTTTCTGCCTCTGGGTAATGTCTCTCCTCTTGTGGAATCAATTTTGACCAAGATTTTTCCAGAGTACTACTCTTTACTTGATTCCAGGCTAAAGCTATCCAATATATAACATTTTTCATATTTATCTTTTTTAGACAATCAGTAAGATTGCCACCTTCGTCTACTTCTTTTAAAATATGCTCCAATAACAAACGCCTGTAATTGCATTTCAAATTTTCCAGTACACCCTGATCCATAGGCTGAATGAGGGAAGTTACAGCAGGAGGCAAAAACATTGCTTTTTATTTCCCCACTTTCAAGTTGCTATGCACTTGGGTGAGTGGGGGCGTTATCTAGTAATAGAAATACATTTTCTGGTATATCCATGTTCTTTTAAAAAAAGTTCCACTTTGGAACAAAGTCTCCAAAAAAACCAATCTTTAAATAGAGTCGTGTTTATCCAGGCATTGTTTGATTTTTATACAACACAGGAAAAGCATTGCGACGAATATTCTTAAAGGTTCGTGGATTTGGTGACTTACCAATACATAATAATGGAAGTTTGTGTCTTCCAGAAGCATTACTGCATGCAAGAACAGTAATACGTTCTTTGCTACGTTTGTAACCAGATGCTCCAGCTTCCGTTTTTGAAGCTAAGGTATTTGACGGCAACATTTTGTCGTTCAAGTCTGTTTCATCACAATTATAGATTTGGTCTGGTTGTAAACCATGTTCTTTCATAAGCTGCTCAAAATTCTCTGCAATTTTTTTGCAGCAGATACATCAGCCGACAATCTTTCTCCACAAACTTTCAGTTGACATACACCATGTCTTTTTTTACACCTGTCTAGCCATCCATCACTTGCAGAAAAATTTACAGGCTCTTCAATAACCGACAACTCTTCGCTTAAACTCACTGCCTTATGTTTTAAAATTGTTCCTGAAATTGGTATTCCACGTTCTCGATTCTGTGTAAACCATAAAAATAAAGAATCATCCACTTTTTGATATCCACCGCTTTTTCATACTTTTTCATCCTTGTGTGGGCGATGACAAAACACTACACCATTTTTCAAGTTTTTCGCGATTTTTTCTCCACTCTGAAACAGTACTCACACGAATATTTTCAAAACCATCCATATAATTCAATCAGACTAGCAAGCAGGCAATTAAACGTATCTTATGGGGCTATTCAGAATTCTCTTAAAGCTAATAAATACCATGACTATAAAATACATAATCATCATTTATTAACACAGTTTGATTCAGAACGACGACTAAGTTTTATGGCAGAAATGATGATTAAATATGACGAAGAAAGTTATTTTCTGAATCATATATTATGGACAGATGAAAGTCATTTTGTCAGCAAAAAATTATCATTACTGGGATGACGTGAATCCATACAAAGTAATTTCAGAATCAGGGCAGTTATGGCGTTTAATGTATGGTGGGAGACATTTGGTTTAAACCATGCTTTTTGAGGGAACGCTAACTGGAAATAGATACCTTAATTTCTTGGTTTATACTCTACCAGTTTCCCTTATTTTACATATGAGGTATCAACACGATGGAGCGCCACCTCATACAACTGTTGCTGTTAGAGAGTATTTGAATGAATTTCAACGAAGATGAATAGGGGTTCGCAGCCCAGTTATTCAATGGGCACCGAACTCACCAGACCTCACGCCGTTAGATTTTTTCTTGTGAGGGACTCTTAAAAGACATCGTATGCAAAACTGCGACAAATGATATTGAGCACTTAAAGGCAAAAATATCGGATGCGTGCAATAGTATATCTGGAGAAATTATTTACAAAACCACTCTTCAAGCGTTATTGAAAAGAATGGAAAAATGCATGATAGAACAAAGAAGACATATAGAAAATTGCTTTTGATGTTTTTTTTTTATGTTTCAAACATTTAATTTTATAAATAAGTGATAATTTATGTAATGTTAAAAGTTTTTTTTTAGTAGTTTTATGGTTCAAACATTCTTTATTAAAGGAAAAAAGTCAACAGCATAGTAACTAGTATTATTACAATTAGTGTCAGATTAAAGTAGGACAGCCGCCTACTAGATAAACTGTTTAAAAGCCGCCAAACGTGGCACGCAATCCATGGTAACCGTGATCATCTAAAAATAATATTTTAGAGGATTTTTGTTCATAACTTTTTTGCAAAACAAATTAGAAAAAAACACTTTGAGGAAAAAATACTGAAAAAAGTTAGAGCTTTCCAATGCAGTTTTACCAAAAGTATGTCGATGGAAAAAAAGTTATTTGGCGTTGTGGAGCCCAGCGTCGTTTTCACTGCCAAATATCAAATAAGTCAGTATACTCCTTGACATGCACTATACTATCCTACATTAAAAAAATATCCAACAATTTTCCACAAATCGAGGCCGGGATACTGAAAATGATCACCCTGTACATAGTGTTTGGAAAATAAAAGAAAACACTTTTAAATCAACTTTTAGTTGATAAATTCAAAATGGTGCACTTCTATACATCCAGCCTATATATATATATATATATATATATATATATATATATATATAATATATATATATATATATATATATATATATATATATATATATATACATATATATATATATATATATATATATACATATATATATATATATATAATATATATATATATATATATATATATTATATATATTACATATATATATATATATATATATATATATATATATATATATTTATATATATATATATATATATATATATATATATATATATATATATATATATATATATATATTATATATATATATATAATATATTATATATATAACAGTATACAAAATGACGGGAGCAAATGCTATGAAATAAGGTACAAACTGTATGGATGGAACATGTTTTTGTACTATAATATCCAATGGCGAATGGCCACCATAATACCTCCTAGCGATTCCGAAACTCTCGCTACTTGTATAAGTAGGATGTAGGATAATGCTATTATTAAACTTATAAGATTCAATTTATAAGTTATATATATACCACTCACCGAGTACTTACTTATTTTGCGATATCTTATGTACTTCAATCCTACAGCTTTATTATGGAATGCATAAAAATCAATAGATTTTCAAGCAGTTAAAAATTAGTAGTTGTTAAGATTGCAAAAGGCTTTGTTTATTCCAAGAGTTCATCCTCAATTTTTATGCGTTCGGTTTAACTGTAAATAAACTAATTTAACTTAAACTAATAAAATAAAAAAAATGTTTATTTTATTGACAACGTTAGGACAATAGATTCAATATCAACTAGGAATATAAGCGGTGAGTGATATATAGTAGCGAGAGTTTCGGAATCGCTAGGAGGTATTAATGGTGGCCATCTAACGGTCCAATTAAGTGTGAAAACATGTTCGATGTATAAAAACTGTATACATGGAATTTGTTTTTGAGAAGAACTTTGACAGGTAGGTGTAAAAAAAAGAGGTAACTTAACATTGGGGGGAGGTCAAGGTCAAGGGGGTTAATTTGTAAGGTTATGGTGAGGACTTTCAGTTGTCTTCCAAAAACATGTACCATCCATACAGTTTGTACCTTATTTTATAACTTTTACCCGTCATTTTGTATACGACATCTTTGATTTAAAAATTTCAATATTCTAACCTCAAATTTTTTAATCAGCCATACGAAAAGCCCCCGAATAAAAAGTTTTAACCCAAGAAACTACCATGAACTGATTTTGAACAGTTCTTTAATCATTTAGATTCCTAGTTCATTTTTTAGGTCCTTTTTAAGGTTAGAAAGGAATATGACCACAGAGTGCAATTTTTACTGATTTTGAACTCAGCATCCCAAAAAACATAGGTATATATGCATTGAGTCTCTATTTTACCATTAAGTCCGTTTTTAGAAGTTTTTGAGGTTAGAAAAAAATCGTTTAGCGTGATGGAACAAAATGAATCTCAAATTCGTATTCAGCCGGGGTCAATACATGAGAATATACTAACAAGTTCACAATACATTCCGAAAGTATTTTTTTGTCGACCAGTGTTATCAAACGTAATGCACTCGTGATAATTATTGCTTAATCTACACTTTATAGAGA
>CM032446.1:122236325-122251599 GCA_019049505.1 Pachyrhynchus sulphureomaculatus | reverse complement strand
CCAATAGGTCAGTCTAGTGCAATCTAGAATTTAGTAATAAAAGTGTAAAACAAATATTTACTCCCTAATTATTTGATTAATTATAAACAAATAAAATAAAATCAGTACCCATCCTTGTGTGTACCGGAAAGTATATTAAAAAATGTCCACCATATTGCCATGAAACAGTTTTTTATATGAGATAAGTTAATAAACGTAATGTCCACGTAATAATTCTTACTCAAACTACAATTTCTGAAAATATTCCAGGGTTTTTTTTTTTTCAAAATTTTTTGATCAATACTTTTCGAGATATGAGGTTGTGTCAGGGGTTTTTGCTGTTTCTTTAAAATAATACAAAAAAAAGGTTTGCTCAAGTATTACATTATATATATTTTTGAACTCGTGTTTTCACAAGCTTTCATTTGACAACCCACTCGATGCCCTGGTAAAAAAAATCCTTCCGCTTTCAATCTCCAAAACTAACTCCTTAAGTCAAAATTTAACTTTCAAAGCTACAGAATTTTGATTGGGCCATCAATTCTTATATTTGTGCCAAATTCACTAACACTAACACTAAAAAAATGAAATATATGAGATAAGCTGTAATAATGGCATCAAGAAGTATGTTGGGTAAACAACAAACAACGAAAATCGAACAAGATTTAAAGAAAGCGAAAACTTAGACTATTCAAGGTTCGGATTAGAACAATAAATTATTGCCGAACATGCTCTTGAAAAAAACCAAAAGTCAATCAAATCAAAATTTTAAGTAATAATTTAAGGATAAAAAAAAAGTATGTGACAGAAAATTATTAGATGCATGTAAAAGTACTGAAATTTTAAAATATCAAAATAGTCTAACTAATTTGTAAAACTAAACCTTTGTCTGTGGTTTTACTCTAGTATATCAGAATTTTAATATAAACCGTATGGGTTTGATCTTTGATTTAGTCAGTTATAGCCACTGACGATGCTTGTATCATTAACGAAATGCGCGTCGAGTGCACAAAAAAATGTTTGATTTAGTAGTAGAATGTGTAAATATGACCTTAGTAAAAAATTTTTAGTTCATCGTTTAGTCAGTTTCCCGTTTACTAAAGTCAGTTTCAAAAATGAGCGGAATCCTATTAAACTATATATATACAATATATATATATATATATATATATATATATATATATATATATATATATATATATATACATACATACATATGTATATATATATATATATATATATATATATATATATATATATATATATATATATATATATATATATAGGCCAGCTCATAATTCACCAGAATATGTAAATATGACCTTAGTTGTTAGATTTCGAGATATTCACACATGAATTTCGTGAAAATCTACACCTTATATCAGTTTATCGAGTGCCACAACTGCAAATTTCCGTATTCTAAAATTCTAATTATTGTCACATAATCCTGAATAACCCTACTGTTGGGTACAACAAACAATAAAAATTGTGCTAACCAAGTATCATAAACAAAAACGTTTTAATTATCTTTGTCTCGAGATCTGTTTTTCACTAAGGTCCTTTTTACATATTCTGGTGAGTTATGAGCTGGTCTATGAGCCCTCGAAAGACATACGTTGATTTTTAGGACATACATATATATATATATATATATATATATATATATATATATATATATATATATATATATATATATATATATATATATACATATATATATATATATATATATATATATATATATATATATATATATATATATATATATATATATATATATATATATATATATATATATATATATATATATATATATATATATATATATATATATATATATATACATATATATATATATATATATATATATATATATATATATATATATATATATATATATATATATATATACATATATAGGTAGTGAGTAAGCACTCCTCTGCGATCCCGTTGGAGGATAGGCCTTGCCAACGTGATCCCTAATTCTCTCCTACCTTCAAGTATAAGGAAGAATCAAGTCCTAATATCTTATCCTATCTACTCCTGTTTTAACCTCCCTAATCCTATACCCATAGTCAGGCCAAGGGTACAGCTAATTACCGATTGGTGCCTCAAATATCAGAATTACATAAACCCCTTGCTACGGCATGCTTGGCCAGCCGTACAACCTGTAGCCATTAAAAGCTCTAAAACTTAATAGAGATTGGAAGGCACTAACGCAGAAGGAAGTGGGATCCCACTGAATTTTAGTAATATACGCCCCAAGAACAATTACGGACTTATGGACTTGTGAAAGAACGGAATGCAGACCTTAAAACTACATTGGAGAAAGTACCAAACAGAGAAATGACAATAGTACTGGGTAACTTTAACACCAAGATTGGTAACACCACAGAAAATCAGTAGTTTAGTAGTTAGTAAGTTTGGCTTAGGGGAAAGAAACGAAAGAGGTGAGCGCCTTTTTTACTTCTGTATAGCCTTGTTGTAGCCAATATAGGCTTCCAATACAATCGTAGACGGCTGTAAACATGAAAGTCACCAGGGGAATTGTATAGAAATCAAACTGATTTCAGGGTAATTAATTCCTGCTGGAGATCAATAATAAAAGATATTAAAACATATACCAGCAAAGATTACAATAGTGACCACCAATTATTGTCGTCTGAAATAACATACGTATAAAACAAAGACGATCACGAGACCAAACAAATCAGCGACGAACCTGGCCTTTTAAAAAACAATACTGCCTTTCGGAACACTGCAAACCAAGAACTTGAAAAGATTGATGTGATAACACAAGAAACACCAAACTCTTTATGGATGAAAACCAAGAACGTGTTATCAGAGGCGGAACAAAACTAGAAAAAAATATGGATCAGTGACGTTACATGGCTCAAAATTGAGGAAATAAAAGAAATAAAATCTGCAGGCTTATGCGACGAAAATTCAACACTAAGATATCAACAACTAAATAAAGACATCAAACGTTCTGTTCGTAAACACAAGTACAAATACCTGAATGATGCCAAGAAATAGAATAACATCACAACACTAATAAGACGAGAGACATGTTTCAAAAGATCAAACAACTAACTCACAGGTTTAACCCAAACTATTCTTGTATAAAAACAGATGAGAGAGTCTCGCTGACATAGGAGAAGAATGTGATAGAAAGAGCGAGATTGTGTTGCGAGAAGCTGATGGCCTGAGACAAACCTAACGACATAACACACAATGAACAAGAAATAGAACAGGAACCTAACATAGTATGAGGCGAAATTGAATTAGCGGTAAATTAGTTAAAACAACTTAAATCCCCAGGAATTAACAATATAACTACCGAAATTTAAGTGGAATCGGGAAGGAAAGAAATAGAACTTCTCCACAATATATGTCAAAATATATGGGATATATGCTTATGGCCTGATGACTGGACCACGTTAGTGTATATTCCCATATATAAGAAGGGACCAAAAGATATATGTAACAACTACTGAACCATCGCCCTGATTCCACATGCCAGCAAAGTCATGTTGTATATGTATAATATTAAAAGATTAAAAACGGACCTTGTACTGGAAATACCAAAAGAGCAGAAGGGCTTTGTGCAAGGACGAGGAACACGTGAGCAAATACTCAATATAAGACAAATAATCGAGTCTAGAGAACATAACGTTACAATGTACATATGTTTTATCGACTACAGTAAGGCCTTCGACTATATTCAATGGGACAAAATGTGGGAATGTCTTTTGGTTATCGGAGCTCCTATCCATCTTATAAATCTTGTCAGGAGTCTCTATGAGAACAACACTGCTTATGTAAGGGTCAGGGGCATACTCTCGAATATCTTTTCTGTGGGAAAGAGCGTGAAACAGGAGTGTGTGGTAAGTCCAATACTCTTTTACATGTACGGAGAATCATACGAAAAGCTAGAGAAAACGGGGAAAGCGGTATAAAGATCGGTGAAAAAAGGAGTAGCAACCTAAAATAGGCAGACGATACGACGAAGAACTAATAGATCTTATACAAGTGAACTTAGAAGCTTGTTTTAAGCATCAATAAGACAAAAACAAAATAATAACAGGTAGGACAAATAACAGCAGAGCGGAGACAAGACAAATAAACAACATCGAAGTCGTCAAACAATCGTGTATCTGGGTTCCTTTATAACTAATACTGGGAGCTCTACTAAAGGAGTCAAGAGAAAGTTTGCTGCTAGAGTCAAAAATGCGATAACTGAACTCACCAAAATATGGAAAATTCATAATATTAAGATCGCAACCAAAATAAGGTCAGTAAGAAACCTCGTGTTCCCAGACTTTCTTTACGCATCAGAGTGTTGGACACCAAAGAAAAGAGAGAAGATGCATTCGAAATGCATGGAGAAGAAAATTGCATATCCCTTGGACCTTCGAAGAACTAATAAATCCAAATAGAATGACCTGTCAATTAGGAAACGATTACGTACAATCGTTACAGAGAGGATAACTGCTTTCGTGGGATTCGCCACGGTGGGCTCGAGAAACTAACAATACAGGGCAAAGCAGAGGGCTCAAGGAGCCGCGGAAGGTCACCAACCAGGTACACTGACCACATTATTAAGGAGTTGGGTATCCTTATGCGTGAATGTATGAGAGTAGCCACAGATAGAAACAAACGGAGGCAGTTATCCAGAAACGATTATTCAGAAGGTATTATCGAAAAAAACGATTGGGTTTGGATTGGATTTGACATATATTGTGGAGAAGTTCTATTTATTTCCTTTCCGATTTCACTTAAATTTCGGTAGTTATATTGTCATTTTCTGGGGATTTAAGTTGTTTTAACTAATTTACCGCTAATTCAATTTCGCCTCATACTATGTTAGGTTCCTATTCTATTTCTTGTTCATTGTGTGTTATGTCGTTAGGTTTGTCTCCGGCCATCAGCTTCTCGCAACACAATCTCGCTCTTTCTATCACATTCTTCTCCTATGTCAGGGAGACTCCCTCATCTGTTTTTATACAAGAATAGTTTGGGTTAAACCTGTGAGTTAGTTGTTTGATCTTTTGAAACATGTCTCTCGTCTTATTAGTGTTGTTATGTTATTCTATTTCTTGGCATCATTTAGGTATTTGTACTTGTGTTTACGAACTGAACGTTTGATGTCTTTACCATAAATTTCACGATATATATATATATATATATATATATATATATATATATATATATATATATATATATATATATATATATATATATATATATATATATATATATATATATATATATATATATATATATATATATATATATATATATACGTATATTTTAATGTTCGTCACGATTTCTGTTTCATTTTTTATCCTTTGTAGTACTTGTCCATTTGTGACATGACCTACTTAAAATATTGCCAATATTCGTATATATATATATATATATCTATATCTCAAAAGCATTAATCCTTATATATATATATATATATATATATATATATATATATATATATATATATATATATATATATAACCAAGTGCAAGTTGAACTTGCGCAATTAGTGTTCCGTACGTTGATTGCTTTTAAAAAATAAAAAATTTTGTTACGGAGGTATAAAATGATAAGTGACTTCACAAGACACACCCCAATTGAGTTTTCAACAAAGTTTGTTTCCAATCTTTACTGAAAACTGATGATCTTGACATCTTTGTTTTTTTATATACCAAATAAATTATGGGTAATGCACTCGTGATAATTTTCGTTCAATCTACACCCCTTGGAGAATGTTCCAAAATTTTTTCAAAATTTTTTGATAAGTACTTTTCGAGATAAGGCGGTGGACAGCGATTTTTTTTTTAAAAATAATACAAAGAGAAGTGCGCGCAAGTAGTACATACATTATATATATATATATATATATATATATATATATATATATATATATATATATATATAATATATATATATATATATATATATATATATATATATATATATATATATATATATATATAACCAAGTGCAAGTTGAACTTGCGCAATTAGTGTTCCGTACGTTGATTGCTTTTAAAATAAAAAATTTTGTTACGGAGGTATAAAATGATAAGTGACTTCACAAGACACACCCCGATTGAGTTTTCAACAAAGTTTGTTTCCAATCTTTACTGAAAACTGATGATCTTGACATTTTTGTTTTTTTATATACCAAATAAATTATGGGTAATGCACTCGTGATAATTTTCGTTCAATCTACACCCCTTGGAGAATGTTCCAAAATTTTTTCAAAATTTTTTGATAAGTACTTTTCGAGATAAGGCGGGTGGACAGCGATTTTTTAAAAATAATACAAAGAGAAGTGCGCGCAAGTAGTACATTATATATATATATATATATATATATATATATATATATATATATATATATATATATATATATATATAAATATATATATATATATATATATATATATATATATATATATATATATATATATATATATATATATATATATATATATATATATATATATATATATATATATATATATATATAATATATATATATATATATATATATATATATATATATATATATATATATATATATACAAATATATATATATATATATATATATATATATATATATATATATATATATATATATATAAATATATATATATATATATATATATATATATATATATATATATATATATATATATATATATATATATATATATATTATATATATATATATATATATATATATATATATATATATATATAACATGTAGGCTGAAAGGTTTTTTGTCTGACACATAGATGTCACCCTTTTCAAAAAATCCATGTGATTTTTAGGAAGTACCAACCGTCAAACGATACGTGTGAAAATTTCATGACATTTCGATGATTAGTTTACAAGTTACAGTGGTTTTAGTGAGGCTACTTTTTATATTTTCAAAACAGTGGAAAAAATCGAATTTCGTGTGTTGACTAAACACTGTTTTTTGATTGGAAAAAATACCGTTTAAGCAATGCAATGGCCTCTGGAAAATTACTCATTATTTACTGGTATGCTGCATTTAAACGCGGTCGTACAAATACAAATAATGCTGAACGCTCTTGACGCCCGAATGAGGTGGTTGCACCGGAAAACAAAAAAATCCACAAAATTGTTTCGGATGACTGTAAAGTGAAATTGCCTGAGATGGCTAACACCCTAAAGACATCAAAAGAATGTGTTGGTCATATTTTGCATGAACATTTGAGCATGAGAAAGCACTGTTTGAAATGGGTACCGCGTTTGCTCACAGTGGACCAAAAACAACAACGTTTCGATGATTCTGAGCGCTATTTGGACTTGTTAAAAGGATTTTTTTATGCGATATGTGACAATAGACGAAACATGGATCCACTACCGGGATCAAATCGGCGGCCAGCTGAATAGACAGTAGCCGGTGAAAGCCGCCCGACACGATCAAAGACACAACAGTCGGCTGGGAAGGTTTTGGCCTCTGTATTTTGGGATGCACATGGAATAATTTTCATCGACTATGCCAAGAAGAGAGAAACCGTCAATAGCCAATATTATATCAAGTTATTGGTGCGTTTGAAGGCAGAAATCGCAAAAAAACGGCCCCAAATGAACAAGAAAAAGTGCTCGTTCATCAAGTGTCACAAGTCAATGGTTACGGTGGCAAAATTGCGTGAATTGAAGTTCGAATTGTTTCCTCATCCACCGTACTCTCCAGATTTGGTCCCCAGCGACTATTATCTATTCGCAGACCTCAAATTTGGCTCCAGTGAAGAAGTTATCACCAAAACTTCCTCCAAGAAACGTATAGAAATGTCAGAAAAGCATTGGACTTATTGTATCGCTCTTGAAGGAGGCCATATTGAAGAATAAAGCCTAATTTTGAAAAAAAAAAAGTGTTTTAAGTAGTGAGACCAACAACGTTTACGCCTACGTGTCGGTTACGCATAATATGCCTGAGATATTCTAATTTACGTATATTTTAGTGTTTGACACGATTTCTATTTCATTTTTTATCCTTCATAGTAGATGTCCATTTGGGACATGATCTACCCAGTCTACCCAATATTTGTCTATACGTCTATATCGCAAAGGCATTAATAATTTTGATGTTATTGTCCAACTTTCTACCTCGTATAGTGATACTGTGAATATATAACAACGAAGGAGTCTAGTTTTTTTCTCCAATTTAAGATACTGACTTTTAAAGAAATGACCTAATTTGTTGAAAGTTGTTCTAGCTTTTTCTATAGGAGTTAAGATTTTCATAGAGTAGTCCCAATAATCATTAACAACTGTACTCAAGTATATGTACTTTTTTACCTGTTCTATTTTTGGGGATCCTAAGAGTATTTCGCCATTGCTCTTGCTAATTACCATATATGTTGTTTTTTTTTTCATTCAGCCGGAGTCCGTATTCTTGACTGCTGGTCGCCACATTATCTAAGAGTTCCTGTAGACCTTCCAATGAGTTTGCGAAAATGGCAAGTTCGTCTGCATAACTGATGTTATTTATGCATTCTCCATTGACCGTGATTCCAGCATTTACATTCTCGACAGCGTCACTAAATATGGCATCAGAATAAATATTTAATAGCAGGGGTATCAAAATACATCCCTATGGGGTACCTCGCTCAATGGGTATCTCCTCCGAACAACTACCCCCCACTCTAATTGCTGCATTCTGGTTTCAATAAATATCTTTGATGAACTTTGGATCTTTCTCATCCATTTCAATGACCCTTAAGATTTCCATAAGCTTAGAGTATTTTACATTATCATTTCTTTGATAATCTGTAAAACACGTGTATATATCACAGTTCATATCGTGATATGGTTAGAATAATATTGAAATACAGAAGAGCTCCGCTCATGTACCATCAGCATTTCTAAGACCAATCCGAGTTCTGGATATATGTTCTTCACATCGACGATAAATTCTTTAATAGATAATTTTGAGAAACACTATCAGTAAATTAGATTGTAAACTTATAGCCCTCTATTCATCACGAATCTTTGCAGATACTTTCTTTGGTATAATTATGAATGTGAAACGTAGCCATTGTTGAGAAATATCACCAGAGTCGTATATTTTAATAATACGAAGTTTAATTAGTATAATTTATGCAAACCCTAAGAAAATAATTTTACTAATGTTAGTGCAATTAAGAAAAAAATATAAAAATAATATAATTTTGTTAAATAAAAAAAAACTGTAAGAACGATACTGATTTTTTATGTAATCGAAGAGCTCAATGTACCAGGGTGCATAATTGCACTAAATTTTATCTTATTAACAATATTGTAGTAAAACTGTAAATTTTCAGTCCATTTAAAGGTTTATTTTTCTTATTTCAACTTTTTAATGAAAAATGGATTTATTCGATTAATGGAAGAATAAAATGAATCTGATATTACAGAGTGAAATTTTCCTTTATATCTGAATGCAAATTTGTTACGTTAAGAAATCAAAACAAAACAAAAAAACACGTAATTAACATTTTGTTAATTATGAATTAATTTTTTAAGAACATTGTTGAACATAATTTCATTGTTTAAAAATCGACTTACAGCGAGTTCTACCTAGTATGGGTCTGAGATTACAGATGTCTGTCGGATTACAAATCCATTTATAAAAGTACTAATTTCTTTTCTTTCTGTTTTTCAATTTTGGACTGTTTGAACGGTATATCGGGGGTAACTGCAGAAAATCCCGTTCTCAGGACGACGACCCTCATCTGTAATTTGAACAATTATTTTACAATGTCAAACACGATCTAAAAATATTCTTTGTTTTTTTTTTAATAGATTTTCCACTATTTACCTTATTAGAGTAATAATGTCACCTACAGTTTGATTCACTTTTTTTATGAAACTCACTAAAAACATTTGTCACTTCCTAGCCTACGTGTTTTATATGCATTACTCGTGTTTTCGAGTAGTCGAGCGGCTGGCACTGACAGCTGCCGCGGTGGCGCCACTTGAAAAGCTGCACAGTTCCTATCATTGAGATACAGTGCCTCCCTGACTACGTGTGTGCCGCTGGCGGAAACTCTGTAATGCCAAGAAGATTATGATAATGGAGAAGACTGGTTCTTTAACCTTGGCAAAGGTACACTTGTATCAGTTACGGACCCCGTATAGATACGAACATGTCTATCGACGATTTCGGATTGGCAGAGCTCACTTCTGTTCGTTTGCAAGATTAGTTGCAAAATAAAACACAAGCAGATTATTATCTGGGTTAGTACGGCCAGTATGTAACCCATAACCAGTGAATGACCGAATCGTCTTAAAAAAATTATTCCTTCCTCTACAATAATTATTATGTAATTATGATTATATTTTTAATATAATATCTAAGTAAAAAACTATTTAATTGACTATTAATTTTTCCGCTGATACGCCATCTGATTGAATAAAAATTAGTCTTTTGATTTCAAAAATGAAACATTAACCTCAAGAATGGAAATTCTAGTGATCAAAGCTTATCTATTTAGAAAGCATGGGAGCAGTCAATAAGTTATTGGGTCGGTCCCTCCCTAGCATTTTCAATGTCTTATCAAAATCCTATGTTTACTACAAAATTGGACAGATTTTGAAAATGTAAATTTTTGAATATAACGTTAACAGTTTAACGATTAATAAAACCCCAAAAAAAATATAATTCAGAGTTAAATTGACGTAGATAATTAATTTACAAGTTTTCTTAATCCGATATTGGTCATTCATTGGCCAAAGAACAATGGCCGACTTACCCTAAAAGGAAATAAATATGAAAAATTTTCCATTAATAGAGACTGTTCAAGACCATATGGGTCAAAATACACCTATTTTTTTACTAATTACATTGAGAGAAAAATCAAGCAGAATCAACTTGGTATTTTTCGAGCTGATTGTGCTCTATATACAGTGAGCTCGGTCTACGGGCGTACCAGTACGAATAAACCAAGTTGGAACTCTAATAAGATTTCTAATTAGAGTTTTAATTTAAAGTTTAATTAAAATTATAATCAAAACTCTAATTAGAATTTTTATTAGAGTTCCAACTTATTTTTTTCATACAGTGAGCTCGCTATATACAGACCGAGTTGGTTTAGTAAACGCCGAGATGATTCCGTTCAATTTTTCTCTCATCGTACATCCTTATGATCCAAATGAGTTTTATTCCAGATGAATTTCATTTGAATAAGATTCGAGATCTCATCGGTTCATCAATTGCTAAGTCACCTAACGATATTATCCTCCAATGAACGTGGCTCGAGCAGCAACCAACCTCCTCCTAAAAAGAGAAATCGGAAGCATGTTGCTCCTATTAAATTAATTAATAAGAAGCTTCTGCAACCAAAAAATTGGCTATATTTGAAAAAGTATGCTGTTAATAACGGTTATTCTTATATTAATAAAAAAGGGAAGATAGTACCTGCTAAAGAAATGCAACCTTCTTGTGATATAAGTTGTTGATTCAAGTGTGTGAATTGATAACTGAAGAAACACTTTCAGGGAAAGTTTTGGGCAATAGATTATAATTTACAGATGCATTTTCTTGTATCTTGTATGCGTCTAAAAGAAAAAAAAACACTTCCCCAAACTTACACATGCAAGATTCTGAGCAGAACGCAGAAGAAATCTGATGAAGAAGATATCGCTGAACAAAATCATGATAAGCAAAATTGTACTAAAGCTGATTAAAAGGGTGAAAATCAAGATAATAGGTCCAAGAGAGCTAACTTAAGAGTGGAGAGAAAAATCAGACCGAAGAGTGTTATAACAGGATGCCTACAGCATCCTTTCTTAAAATGAACGGAGTTAAAATCAAAGTATGTTGGAAGATGCTTTTAAGTACACTTAACATCTCTAAACAACGGTTGGATATAATCATTAAAAACGGGCTAAAAATAGTAATGTCATTACTGCTGATAGAAGAGGTAAGCATGGACATCGTGCTAATAACATAAGTGATTTGACGAAGTCGAGCGTTCATAATCACATCCAATTATTGCTAAGAGTTGAAGCTTACTATGTGCATGCAGATTCTAACAAAGAATATTTAGAAGAAAAGCTAAATATTCGAATTTTACACACATTATATTTAGAATGGTTTGCAGAAAATAATGTCGATTTCAAGCCAGCGAATTTACGTCAGTACACTGATATATTGAATACGAATTTCAATATTCGATTTCATAAACCTAAGAAGGATCAGAGCGACGATTGTTTCATTTATCAAAATAGTTCATCAGAGATGAAAAAGCAATTAAGAAGTAGTAGTTATGACATTTACTTTGCTAACAAAGGGAGGGCTCGTGAGTTGAAAAATTTAGGTCGCTAAAGTAAGTCTAACAAAGCGAATATCAAGAATATTGTTATAGCTGCTTATGATTATCAAAAAATACTTAGTATCAAAGGCTTAATATCTTATTTGTATTATAAACGTAAACTCTCGGTTTATAATTTGACAATAGCTGATAAAATTCACTCAGACGGGAGTGCTGTTGTTATGATGAGTCCACTGGGAACAAAGGGTCTTGTGAGGTGACTAGTTTTGTACAACATTTTATTAAAACCAAGTTCACTAAAAAATCTACAAATATTCGATTTCAGTCTGATAATTGTTCAGGACAGAACTGCAACAGATTTGTGTTTACGATGTACTTGTATACCGCAGAAAGTTTAAAGTTAAAATAGGTCACAGATTTTTAGAAAATGGACATACACATAATAATGCAGATATAATACATAGTGTAATAGAATGTAGGAGTAAAAGAAAAAAATATTTTCACACGTAGCGAATGGTATAATTTAAATCGTTCTGCCAAGGATACAAAACCAAGTAAATTTGAAGTGACCGAAGTTAAAAAAGAAATGATTTTTAATCGGAAGGACCTCGTTGAAGACAAATTTTGGCAGAAGAATGATAACAATGTTATTAATTCCTGGTCTCAAATATGCGAATTTTTTGTCGATGGTGATTTTTTTGGATTGTTGGAATATGTTCTTATGACTCAGACTATCTCACCGTAAATATTGCAAAAAATGGCTCGACTAAATTACTACCTCCCGCAGATATGAAGATATGCTATAACTCAAATTTAAAAATTAGTAATGACAAAATACTTGATTTGACGAAAATGTGCGAAACAAATATTATTCCAGATAAGTACAAACAATATAAAGACCTGAAAATAAGAAATGATCAAACGGTATTAGAAAAAAAAAGAGCATATTGTCACTGAATGAGAAGTTCAATCTGGTGGTATTACTAAGAAGGATTATGAAGGTAAAAAATCTTCAAAACCTGAGCAATGCTTGATAAAAAATCGTATCAAGGAGGCTGGATTTGAAGATATGACACTAAGTACAGCAACTAAGAGGCGTGCAGAGAAAGTTTCTACTCCTAAAAATAATATGAGTAAAATAGATGGAAAACTTAAAAAGAATTAGACTAAAACCTACATGTACTTAGGTTGCATTCTGGGAATCATAGTTTATATTGCATATAAATATAGGTAATAGATATTGCTATAATCATTTATAACTCTTATTTATAACTATAATTATTAATTAACTAATTATTTACAACTATAATTATTTATTATGTATAAGTAATGTAAATTTTTCAAGTAAATTTTCATTAAGTTGTATTATTGAAATATTAATTTCATTTATTCAAATAATAATATAATGGTAATATTTTTACACGGTGTCTTGTGAAATAACATTTTAATTTTAAAAAGGAACATTTGTAGAAAATGTTATGTTCTTAGAATGGAGAAGGTGCATCGCTTCATCCCCACTGCGGCGCCGCTGTTCCGATTCTACTGTGTGGTGTCAACTTCCGAATGTTAGCCTCTCCCAAATAAAGATCTTATTAATATTTATTTTGAATAAGGATCTTATTAGTGCAGATCGGAAATAAGGATCTTCTTCTTAGGAGAAAGTGATACATATATATATATATATATATATATATATATATATATATATATATATATATATATATATATATATATATATATATATACATATATATATATATATATATATATATATATATATATATATACATATATATATATATATATATATATATATATATATATATATATATATATATATATATACATTTATATATATATATATATATATATATATATATATATATATATATATATATATATATATATATATATATATATGGTCCTTCCTAATTTATATTTTCTCTGTTCAAATGGATAGTTCATTACGCCATCCGAATTTTCATACCGGATTTAAGCGTGTCCCATTTGTAATTTTCCACTTTACCAGCTTTTTCAATTTGATGATATATATTTTTATATTTTGTAAATAACCGTTTCTGTCCTGGTTGTTTTAATGCTCTTTGGCCCTGTAGGTCGAATGATCCCTTGCTTCAGTCAGATTGCTGTCTTTTGTTAGCGTTGTGTCAAATATGTCATACAGATTGCCGGTCACAGGTGGTTAATTATAAATGAATTAATTTGAATTGTTTTTAGCATCCAAAGTTTTTAATGGCATCCTGTTTGTAAATGCCATTTTACTGAACTAATATGGTAGTATATATATATATATATATATATATATATATATATATATATATATATATATATATATATATATATATATATATATATACCTCACTTGGAAGTACTACTGACTATAATATTAAAGATACATTTTCCTTTGTAAATGCAGTCAGTGGTTTGCAAGTACTAACAGATTATGTGTTCATCTCTCATTAGATGTAATATCGTTGTTTACGAACATACCACTTAAATTGGTAATTGAAATCTTGGGTAATAAATGGGATCTTATAAAAGTATATACTAACTTATCAAAAAACTATTTTTTAAAATTAATCACATTTATCTTTCAATACACTTATTTTGGATTCGATTTGGATTCAGTAATAAATTTTATAGTCAAATATTTGGTACACCCTTTAGTCCAATCTTAGCCACCATAGTTTTATACCAACTGCCTGACTGTGCGTTACCAAAGTTACCGTTTGGAATCCCCTTTATTTACAAATATGTTGATGATATTATGTTATGATATGTTCCGTACCTGCTAACTGCACCCTAGTAATTTTGTACATTTTTAACTCTTTTCATAATAAACTACAATTTACCGTGGAAACTGAAAAAGATCATAGTGTATCTTTTCTGGACACAGAAAGAAATACAGATAATAAAATCATTTTAGACTGGTACCAAAAATCCTCGATATCTAACACATTTATCAAATTCTTTTCCAACCATCATCC
>CM032446.1:122181325-122233825 GCA_019049505.1 Pachyrhynchus sulphureomaculatus | reverse complement strand
ACTTTACTAAACAGGGTCCAATTACTCAGGCTATTATATTTTGCAATTTTTAGGTGAGGAAATTTTTTAAAAAATGTTTACTATTTTGTTGGTTAACTCGGGTATAAATGGTAGTTTGATATATTTAGCTTCATGACCATTGTCATCCGAGGGGCCATCATAAATAATGGAGTTGTAAATAATCCTTTTTAGAATATATTTTGGAAATCCGTTACTGAGAAAGATATTAAAAATTTTTTTTAAGTTTGTGTGTAAAAAGCTTTGATCACTGATGTGCGTTATTCTGTTTCTCATAGCTGTAACTGTATTAATTTTTTGATTAGGATGATGGTTGGAAAAGAATTTGATAAATGTGTTAGATATCGAGGATTTTTGGTACCAGTCTAAAATGATTTTATTATCTGTATTTCTTATGAATTTTGTGTCCAGAAAAGATACACTATGATCTTTTTCAGTTTCCACGGTAAATTGTAGTTTATTATGAAAAGAGTTAAAAATGTACAAAATTACTAGGGTGCAGTTAGCAGGTACGGAACATATCATAACATAATATCATCAACATATTTATAAATAAAGGGGATTCCAAACGGTAACTTTGGTAACGCACAGTCAGGCAGTTGGTATAAAACTATGGTGGCTAAGATTGGACTAAAGGGTGTACCAAATATTTGACTATAAAATTTATTACTGAATCCAAATCGAATCCAAAATAAGTGTGTTGAAAGATAAATGTGATTAATTTTAAAAAATAGTTTTTTGATAAGTTAGTATATACTTTTATAAGATCTCATTTATTACCCAAGATTTCAATTACCAATTTAAGTGGTATGTTCGTAAACAACGATATTACATCTAATGAGAAATGAACACATAATCTGTTAGTACTTGCAAACCATTGACTGCATTTACAAAGGAAAATGTATCTTTAATATTATAGTCAGTAGTACTTCCAAGTGAGGTGTATATATATATATATATATATATATATATATATATATATATATATATATATATATATATATATATATATATATATATATATATATATATATATATATATATATATATATATATATATATATTATATATATATATATATATATATATATATATATATATATATATATATGTATATATATATATATATATATATATATATATATATATATATATATATATGTATATATGTATATATATATATATATATATATATATATATATATATATATATATATATATATATATATATATATATAAATATATATATATATATATATATATCATATATATATATATATATATATATATATATATATATATATATATATATATATATACATATATATATATATATATATATATATATATATATATATATATATATATATATACTACCATATTAGTTCAGTAAAATGGCATTTACAAACAGGATGCCATTAAAAACTTTGGATGCTAAAAACAATTCAAATTAATTCATTTATAATTAACCACCTGTGACCGGCAATCTGTATGACATATTTGACACAACGCTAACAAAAGACAGCAATCTGACTGAAGCAAGGGATCATTCGACCTACAGGGCCAAAGAGCATTAAAACAACCAGGACAGAAACGGTTATTTACAAAATATAAAAATATATATCATCAAATTGAAAAAGCTGGTAAAGTGGAAAATTACAAATGGGACACGCTTAAATCCGTTATGAAAATTCGGATGGCGTAATGAACTATCCATTTGAACAGAGAAAATGTAAATTAGGAAGGACCATAAAAATTGCAGACGTTGAAATGTACCGAACATTTTAAGGCAGATAAAGAAACCAAGTGTAATAGTGGAGTGACTTAAAACGGTCGTAACTAGAGGACTGGAGCGGGGGGGGGGAAACAAGAGAGATGAAGAGAATGGTGTGAAAAAATCCTAAAAATATAAGGATCATGACAGGCCAACCGGTAATCAGTAAAGTGACGGGAGGGGACCATTGGTTACTGAGAGATAGAGACTAAAAAAAGATGACTAGAGGGATTAATTATGAAACGAATGACAGTCTAGAGGTATCGTGTTGAGGTGGCAAATCACATGAAAGGAAAAAGCTGTATATGTTGCTCAAGCCATCCAGGTCCGTTCTTTTATTAATGTTGTTGGGATTTTCGTTAATGTAACACATTTCAAGAAATTCTCTTTAAGACAGATTTTTTTCAGAAGTGGAGAATTTTACGTTCATTGAAATTAAAAGAATGTCTATTATCAATGGAGTGGCTTACCAATGCACATCTTTGTGGATGACATTTGGTATCACTTTTATGCAGTGCAAAACGGCAATTGAGAGATTGTGAGGGCTGCCCGATATAGATTGAAGGACAATTACGACAAGGGATTAGATCCACTACATCTGACAGTGAGAGAATGGGTAAAGAAGAAAGAAGAAAGAAGAAATAATACTTAGCAATGTTGACATTTGGAATAACACGCAAAATATGAACCAACTTACTAGGGAGTCCAGGAATAAAGGGCAAAGAAAGTAAGGAGAAATTTGTTTCAGTATGACTAGCAGGGTATGTAAGGGTAGAGGGTGATGGAGGGGGTGCGGATGGGGGAGGAGGTTCTGGTAACATGTGGTTGGTATGGAAGAGCTTATTAACTACACCTTTGGTCTTGAGTAGGAGCTTCTTATTGTATCCATTCTCCATGAAGAGACCCGTGAGCAATGTCTGTGCTTGAAATAGATAATCTGAGTGAGCTATATTTCTTACTCTTTTGTACAGACCCTTTATGACATTGACTTTCACTTTCCAGTCATGGTCAGAGTTGGCATGACTGGCCAGAAGAAGTTGGTTATATTGTCAGCGCCCCTGACGACTCTTGTATCAAGGAAACGGAACAGCGTTGTTTGATTCCTCTTCCATAGTGAACTGTAGGTGTGGATTCAAAGAATTGAAAATCTGAAGAATTTCTTCTTTACCATGAACTGGTATAGACAAGATAAGGTCATCAGCATATTGATATAAGAAAGGTGGTCTGAAAGATAATCTCTCTGTACAATTCTTCAACAGATAGGACCTGACAATAGAAGCAAGAATGGGGCTTAAGTTACTGCCTGTGGGGCAACGAAGATTGGTGAATGGAAACTTTCATTAAATTTAAAGAAGGTGGATTGAAAGAAGAATTCCATGATGGTGAGAAAGAACGATTTATTTATTTTTGTATTGGGCGAGATGAATGCCCATTCAGAATCAATAATCTGTTCCGTTAGCTGCCATGAGATATTGGTAAAAAGACTAACTACATCAAGTGATATGACGACATGATTGTCAGCCAGCTGAAGATTGTTCACCTCTGTGCTGATGGCAGAGGAGTCTCTAATGGCATAAGTGTGATAGTTGGAAAATGATTTTTCTAGTAGATCCGCACAGAATTTGCTGAGGCTTGATGTAGGGGAGTTGATGATAGAAACAATTGGTCTAAGAGGTACACCCTCTTTGTGAATTTTTGGCAAACCATAAATTCTTGGTGGATTAGCTTTATAGGTGTAGAGTTGTCTCGCCATCGTCGCCAGGGAATTGTTTCTATTTTGATATTGATTTGTGGGGTCGTACGAAAGTTTCTTATAGACCTGTTCATCGTCTATTAATTCAGACATTTTTGCCTCATAGTGTTGTCTCTCTAATGCTACAGTAACTGAGCCGTTATCTGAAGGAACGATCAAGATATCTCTATGTTGCTTGAGGAACTTCTCTGCCTTCTTGAACAAAGTATTCTCAAAAGATACAGCGGTGTTGTGGTTTTGCAAAACGGAATTAGTAAGTGCATTAGTGCATTTAGCTCTAAGGATATCTTGGTTGGAAATAGGAGCAAGTTTAATAAAGGATTCAACATCAGATAAGACTGTCTTGACAGGAATATCGCTAGCTGGGATAGAATCGAAAACGAATTTTCTATAACAAATAAAGAAAGAAAGCAAAAGTTGCCGTATCTAACAAAATTCTTAAATATGAAATTAATTGGGGAACTCGGCAAAGGGCACAATAGAAATTCACACAATGTTCATTTATCCAATATTTCGGTCCTAGGTTGGGACCTTCATCAGGGCACAACTGAAAAAGAGAACGAAATACCAAGTAAGGTAGTGGGCATAGAAAAAAGAGTAATAGTTATTTCCTTTTAATAAAATGTTGTAGAAAAATATATAATAATAGAAACCCTCATGTGAGTGGTTTTTCATTTTTGGACATTCTTTTAATTTCAATGAACCTAAAATTCTCCATTCCCAAAAAATTTATCTAAAAGAGAATTTCTTGAAATGTGTTAGATTAACGAAAATCCCAACAAGATTAATAAAAGAACGAACCTGGATGGCTTGAGCAACTTATATATCTTTCTCCTTTCATGTGATTTGTCACTTCAACACGATACCTCTGGGCTGTCATTCATTTTGTAATTAATCCCTCTATTCATTTCTTTTTAGTCTCTATCTCTCAGTAACCAATGGTCCCCTCCCGTTACTTTACTGCTTACCGGTTGGCCTGTCATGATTCTTATATTTTTAGGATTTTTTCACACCATTCTCTTCATCTCTCTTGGTTCCCCCCAGTCCCCTACTTACGACCGTTCTAAGTCATTCCACTATTACACTTGGTCTCTTTTTCTGCCTTAAAATGTTCGGTACATTTCAACGTCTGTAATTTTTATGATCCTCCCTAATTCACATTTTCTCTATTGAAATTGATAGTTCATTACGCCATCCGAATTTTCATACCGGATTTAAGCGTATCACATTTGTAATTTTCCACTTTACCAATTTTTTCAATTTGATGATATATATTTTTATATTTTGTAAATAACCGTTTCTATCCTGGTTGCTTTAATGGTCTTTGGCCCTGTAGGTCGAATGATCCCTTGCTTCTGTCAGATTGCTGTCTTCTGTCAGTGTTGTGTCAAATATGTCATACAGATTGCCGGTCACAGGTGGTTAATTATAAATGAATTAATTTGAATTGTTTTTCGCATCCAAAGTGTTATTTCACAACACACCGTGTAAAAATATTACCATTATATTATTATTTGAATAAATGAAATCAATATTTCAATAACACAACTTTATTAATGAAAATTTACTTGAAAAATTTACATTACTTACACATTGTAAATAATTATAGTTGTAAATAATTAGTTAATAAATAATTAATAATTATAGTTATAAATAATAGTTATAAATAATTAAAGCAATACCTATTAAGTATATTTATATGCAATATAAATCATGATTCCCAGAATGCAACCTAAGTACGTGTAGGTTTTAGCCTACTTCTTTTTAGGTTTTCTATCTATTTTACTAATATTATTTTTAGGAGTAGGAACTTTCTCTGCACGCTTCTTAGTTGCTGTATTCAGTGTCATATCTTCAAATCCAGCCTTCTTGATACGCTTTTTTATCGAGCATTGCTCAGGTTTTAAAGATTTTTTACCTTCATAATCCTTCTTAGTAATACCATCAGATTAAACTGAATACCGTTTGATCATTTCTTATTTTCAGGTCTTTATATTGTTTGTACTTATCTGGAATTATTTTTTTAACACATTTTCGTCAAATCAAGTATTTTTTCATTACTAATTTTTAAATTTGAGTTAGAGCATATCTTCATATCTACGGGAGGTAGTAATTTAGTCGAGCCATTTTTTGCAATATTTACAGTGGGATAGTCTGAGTCATAAGAAGATATCCCAACAATCCAAGAAAATCATCATCGACATAAATTTCGTCTATTTGAGACCAGGGATTAATAACATTGTTATCATTCTTCGTCCAAAATTTGTCTTCAACAAGGTCCTTCCAGTTAAAAATTATTTCTTTTTTAACTTCGGTCACTTCAAATTGACTTGGTTTTGCATCCTTGGTAGAACGATTTAAATCATACCATTCGCTAGGTGTGAAGATATTTTTTCTTTAACTCCTATGTTCTATTACACTATGTATAATAACTGCATCATTATGTGTATGTCTTTTTTCTAAAAATGTGTGAATTATTTTAACTTTAAACATTACTGCGGTGTACAAGTACATCGTAAACACAAATCTATTGCAGTTCTGTCCAGAACAATTATCAGAATGAAATCGAATATTTGTAGACCCTTTAGTGAACTTGGTTTCAATGAAATGGTGTACAAAACTAGCCACCTCACTAGACCCTTTGTTCCCAGTGGACTCATAACAATAGCATTTCTCGTCTGAGTGAATTTTATCAGCCCTTGTAAAATTATAAACAGAGAGCTTACGTTTATAATACAAATAAGATATCTCCGCCTTTGGTACTAAGTATTTTTTAATAATCGTAAGCAGCTATAACAATATTCTTGATATTTAGCTTTGTTAGACCCACATTAGCGATCTAAATTTTTCAGCTCACGAGCCCTCCCTTTGTTAGCAAAGTAGATGTCATAAATACTAACACGATGTCCATGCTTACCTCTTCTATCAGCAGTAATGACATTACTATTTTTAGCCCGTTTTTAATGATTGTATCCAACAGTTGTTTAGAGATGACAAGTGTACTTAAAAGCAACTTCCTACATACTTTAATTTCAACTCCGTTCATTTAAAAAAAAGATGCTATAGGCATCCTATTATAACACTCTTCGGTCTGATTTTTCTCTCCACTTTATGTTAGCTCTCTTCGACCGATATGTAGATTATATATATATATATATATATATATATATATATATATATATATATATATATATATATATATATGTTTGGCATTCGTGAAAAGTGCAAAGTCCGAAAGAATCAAGGAAGTCGAGTGATCTTTTGATTCAGACCAAGAAATGGACGAAAAAGAGTCATTTCGTCGTGTGGTGATTAAACATTACTTTATGAAAGGCAAAACGCCTCAGGAGACTAAAGAGAGGCTTGATAAACATTATGGTGACTCTGCACCTTCGATTTTAGAACAGTTTATAAGTGGTTTCAAAATTTTCGGACTGGCCATATGGGCACAAGTGACGCTGAACGTTCTGGACGGCCCTGTGGAGGTTACGACTCCAGAAATCATTGATCAAATCCATGATATGGTGATGGATGACAGAAGAGTTAAGGTGCGTGAGATTGCTAGTGCTGTGGGCATCTCGACTGAACGGGTACATAATATTTTTCATAAACATTTGGACATGAGAAAGCTATCCGCAAGATGGGTGCCGCGATTGCTCACGCTTGACCAAAAACGGAATCGTGTGAAGTGTTGCAAGGATGGTTTGCAGCTGTTCCAGAAGAATCCGGAGGACTTTAAGCGTCGTTTCGTCACTGTGGATGAAACATGGATACATTAATATACTCCTGAGACCAAACAACAATCTAAACAATGGGTTACCAAGGGGGAATCTGCACCAAAAAAGGCGAAGACCGTTCCTTCGGCCGGAAAGGTTATGGCGACTGACTTTTGGGATTCGCAAGGGATAATCCTCATCGACTATCTGGAAAAAGGGTTAAAACTATTACAGGTGAATATTATTCATCGTTATTGGACCGTTTGAAATTTTTTTTGAAAACCGAGCTGCAAGAAAAATGCCCGCGATTGGCCCACAAGAAAGTCCTTTTCCATCACGACAACGCACCAGCACACACCTCAGGCAGTTGTGGTCGCAAAATTAATGGAAATAGGATTCCAACTCGTTTTCACATCCCCCCTATTCTCCAGACTTGGCTCCCTCGGACTACTATTTGTTCCCCAATTTGAAGAAATGGCTGGCGGGACAAAGATTTTATTCAAACGAGGAGGTGATTGCAGACACTAATGGATATTTTGCAGACTTGGACAAATCCTATTATTCGGAAGGGATCAACAAACTAGAACATCGTTGAACGAAGTGTATAAGCCTAAAAGGAGACTATGTCGAAAAATAAAAAGGTTTACCCCAAACACATAAGTAGTTTTTATTTTTGCACGGACTTTTCAAACCAGCCTCGTATATATATATATATATATATATATATATATATATATATATATATATATATATATCCTAACTGAAAGAATAATTAAGATGTGTATCAACATAGATTACTTTTTTTGTTATGGAGATGCGGAAATTTGTGCACAGAATATGGGACTCGCGCTTTCACTTTACACCGGGACCCGCTCTCGCATTTCTTGGGTACAAACTCTTCCTATGTTAACGTCGTTCCTCTCTTTCTTTGTTTTCCATTATTTGTCTAATTACCTTATATGCATATATCCATCGATGTCATCACAATAATAGCAACTTAATGCTGCTTTTCCGCTCCAAAAAAGGTGCTCCCGCATGTATCCATGTACACACAACGCTTGAGTTAGGAAGAAGTCAACTTCTCCATACAGCCTATTCGTCCACGTTTGTATGTCAGGTATTAGCCTGTAGGTAGGTCCAGCGGCAATAAGTTCCGCATTCCACTTGCTACCATCGGTTTACCAGATTATCACTTGCGGTTTGTTTATCTGTTCTGTGTAGGTTTGCAATGTTTCCTCAGTCTGCAGATCGATTGGGGGATACCAGCAATTACACCCACGTTCTTCGAGGAAATAGTCTTGTAGGCACTGCATACTCTGATAGAGATAGTTCGTTCAGTTCTTAATAGTGCCAGCATAAGTTCTCTGTTGTGTCGATTTGGATTCCAGGCTGGTACTCTGTATAGTAGCTGTGACTTTATGACACTTGCCAGGGTTCTCCGCTTCGAGGCCCTTTTAACTCAACAACGCTCCTAATGTTCTTTCCGCTTTCTTAATGGTCTGGTTTACGTGTTCCACAAATTTCAGCTTGGAGTCCAGCCACCCACGCCCTAGTACTTTAGGGCCTTACATGGGGTTACTGTAGTGTCACATATGATAAAATGTATTGGTAATATTTTTTCGCTTAGTTGTAAGAAGCACAGTTTCTGTTTGGTGTGGAACCAGTTGTAGCTGGTTGTCTTCCATCCACTTTATTACTCGGAGTAGCCCCACATTAACTAAATTCATTAGTGTTTTTTTTTGCAGTAGCGACATCGTCTGCAGAACCAACAAGTTTAACGTCACCCTCCAAATCGATTCGCAGTAGTCCATCATACATGTTGTTCCGGGGTAGGGCACAGAACCGAACCATGTGGAATGCCGTTATTTACTTTCACCTCCCTCACAGTGTCGTTGGCTTCCAATATTATCACTCTATTTCATAAGTACCATGCTCTGAGTCGGATAAGAATCAATACAGATTACTAAATACTTTTAAAGTTACCTACTTAGCCAAAAAAAGGACACTATAAAAAAAGTGCTTGATTGTCGCTATTCTAAGTACTTTGACGAAGATTTTTACGATCCCTACTGAGTTTTATGAATTTTTTTCTTGTGAAAAACGAACTAAAGTATTTTGGAGCACCGTGCAGTGATTAAGTTTCTCATTAAAGAAGGAAATGTTATGCAACATGTCAAGTGTACGGCACAACTTTTAAACTAAAATTTTTGTTTAAACAGTTTTTATACTCAGTATCTCGGAGAACGACTAAGAATAAATATCAGTTATAATTTATATTTGACATCTTCATGAAAAACTAAGTTCAGTAGTGAAAGAATTGTAAATGCTTTCTATAACTTTCATGTTGAGTATCTCGGAAACGACTCACTTTAGATGAACAATGATATATTTATAAAAGCCGATTGAGAAAGGCTATTTAGTCAAATCAGAAGTAAAAAGTTTTTCTGTATTATACGAGTATTCATTAGGCTTCTGTATGGAAATTTAAATTCAATATTCTGAAAATCTAAATCGAGTACATTTAAAGAACGTACCTGTAACTATAGGTAATATAATCAAATCTCCTATAAAACAAGTCACTATAAATTGTTTTCGCAGAGTTAAATCATTTTTTTTTTCTGAGGTTTTGGATACACACCAAGTTGCTTGTACAAGGATAACTGTTAAAGAAATAAATTGACGGTAATTAATAAGGCAGTAAAATTGAGCAATACAGTGCAATTATTATCTCTATCGCTGGGCGTCACCTGTGTTTCTTTTCGAATTGCTTTAAATGCATGACTTCTTTTGTAGTCATGAATTTTGTCTTCAATTTATAGCATCGTACTAAACACAATTTGTCGTACAAGAGCCTTACATCACATTTATAAAACAGCTTGTTAGGATCCATCTTAATATTTACGAATGTTACTCACAGTTGAAAAAGGACATGCTTAGAAACAGTACTTTGTATGGCATATAAAACAAAATTTTAATGTCGAACAAAGAATAAAAGAAAACTTTATACTTCTAACGATTAAAATAACAATTTTTTGGGCAAATAATTAATTAAATAAAAATTGCATTCAAATAAAATAATTTTGTGAAGATTACGAGAAAATGTGTTTGTACCTTTATTAGCCTTAGTAATTAAAGAGAACAACCATTGTACAACCCTGTACATAAAAAAGGGTAGAGAAGATGTTTGTAGTAACCAGAATTTAATTGAATTAATTGTCTGTTTTGATTGGTGTCGTTAATCTCTCCAAATTCTGCTTGCTATTAACATCTTTCCTTCTCTTTTGTATTGTAAACGCTCATAGGTAGTAACTTAATTTTGTCTAACCACTTTTTTTTGTTTCAGGTCAAATTTCCACTATATTTTTTTTTACTAAGTGCCTGCAAGAACTATAGCCTGACCTTTAAGTTAATATAAAATTATTGGCCATGTAGTATGAAGATGTCTAGTGTCGGTTTCTTAGTTGTTGTTCTAGTGCTACTCGTTACATGTTCGGTCGCAGAATTAGCAACAGAATTTGCGGAGGCTAGTGAAGATAGTACTGCTGTTCTTCCGTGTAGTTTGGACGCTACCGAGTTTTTACTGATAAGATAAGTAATATTTTGTGGTATCGTGGTAGCGAAGAATCGCCTATTTATAAATATGAAGTGCATGGAGCTCACTCACAACACTGGGCGGCGCCTATCCTTCAGAACAGATACTTTTTGCGAATTAATGAACAACAAGCGTTGTTAACGATATCGCCAACGAAAAGTTCGGATGAAGGATATTTTTCACTGCAGGGTGGATTTTGAGCTGTCGCAGACGAAAATAACTCATGTCAACTTAACTGTAATAGGTAGGTTTACAATAATTATGTTTTTAATATTCTGATTTTTTTTGTGTAACATCAGCAATAAAAAATTGTGCCATCTTATTTTATTTTTAAAAATAAAAGATGTAAACGTTAGATGTATATCTATATATATATATATATATATATATATATATATATATATATATATATATATAGATATAGATATTCAAAACACTCTGACAAGACGTTCAGACATAGAACAAAAAATTATAAAACATAAATAAAAAGTAATTTTATAACATCTTTTAAAAACTTCAGAAATAACTTAGGACAGAATCGATTAGATTTCTTTCGTAATTATTGATATTTGCACTATCCGACACTCCACCAATATTTCAAAAGTGATTTATGAAAGTATCTAAACTGCAAAAATTGATAATCATTTTTTTTTGTTTTATTTTGCGTTGATATTTCGTTGGCATTAAAACAGAAAAAATAATATATAATTCAATATGCGGGGTTTGCTTTAATAACTTTAGGGTGTATTTTATTTTATTAAAAATATAAATAAAGAATTACAGTAATAGGTTCACCAATAACAATAAGAGCGGAAGAAATAAAAACTGTATGTAAAGTTCTGCAGAATAACAAATCCCTCGAACTTGGGGATATCCCGGGAGAATTGTTCAAATATGAAACAGACAATTATTTCAGACATTTATAAGTACAAACGAAATCCCGAAGAAATGGAAAGGGTCATACCTAACCACTATACCTAAAAAAGGGGACAAAAACAATTGCGATAATTACTGAGGAATAGCAATTGCATCTATGAGTAGAATCTATCGAAAGGTTTTAAAGAACAAATGGAGCAGGTATATCAAGATTTCGAAGCAGAAGAATAAGTAAGCTTTCGCACGGGAGGATGCAAAATAGACTACATTTTCTCCTTAACTCAATTAATAGAAAAAAGGTAACAGGAAACCAAGAAGTCCATCCACTTGCTAGTCGTTGACTTGAGAAAAGTATATGACTTTAACCCATAACAAAAATTAAAGCAGGAACACATCAGGATTTATTACGTCATAAGGTCCGCAGCAAGGATGCTGTTTATCATCCCCCTTTTTAAGATATATCTGGAAAGTGTACTAAATAAATGGAAGCAGAAATGTGGATCAATGGGGATAACATTAATTAACACCATGTTGTATATGCTATGGTTCGCGGATGACCAATTGGTAATGGCCCAAAATAGCGACCGCCTGAACTACATGACAACAAAAAAAATTTAACGAATGCGAAGATTAGGGTTTAGAAATCAAAACACTGCGACGACTACAAGTATATGGGTATAAGAATGGAAAACTGGACAAGGCAATAAGAGACAGAAATATGGCAGGAAGAAAGGCCATTAAACTGCTAAACATCATTCTATGTAATAAATCTACTAATAAAGTCGACAAAAAGAGGATATATGAAACCATTGTCATTATAGCCTCTGAAGGAAAGAGCTTTAGCCACGCTGAGAGCAACGGAAATGGACTTCTGGAGAAGAGCAGCAGGAATATCTTGGAGAGAAAGGGTCACCAACGAAAATGTTAAAGAAATCGTGGGAATTAAACACAGTATTACGGACGACATTCTAACCAAACAACTTATCTGATTTGGACATATTCAAAGAATAGGCAATGATCGAATCTTAAAACAAATATTAAAATGGTAACCAGAAGGCAAGATCAAGGAAGATAGGCCGAGAGCTAGTTGGAGAGAGGGGATAGACAGAGAAATTGAAGCAGAAAATCTGAAACATCTATGGAGCGATCGAAAAAGATGGAGATTGAAAGTCGGAAAACGTTGCAAATATTTACCAAATATTTGTAAAATCACCCCGCCCATGAAAGACCGACCTTGGCCTTCATAAGGCGCGAGAGTAAATATATCCCTTCCCGTTAACAATGGTTTTCAAGTAGGGAGAGTAGGGCAAAATTGACCCTCACTTTAAAAAAATCATTTACTATATTTAACGGTGATGAAAGTGGATTTTCCTCCATTCCGAAAAAAACGCAAAAAGTTTTAAGATTAAATGTTCTAAAGAATGTGACAAAATCTTGAATTTGGGAATGGCACACCCTCTAAGAGTGTTGTCACCATTCCAAGCACTGGCTATATTAACTTAAACTGTGGGTAAAACTTGTAAAATGAATGAAAGATTTTATAAGCTTCGTAAAAACAACCCCTGAAAATAAGCTATTTCTTCTGCTTGATGGACATACACTCATTCGAAGAATCTGGAAGCACTGAACATAGCAAAGGCTAATGTTAGTTAATCATCTGTCCTGATGAAGCTAACATGGTTAGCGAAACGCGCGTTAAACACAAAATTATAGCGTTTGGTGTAGTGGTGATATATACTGAGTAGTTACAACTGCCAGGTCTTACTGCTCACCGGCTTCAGCCACTCGACCTTTTTTTCTTTTTAAACCTTATTATATTCAAGCAACAGAACAATGATTGAGGATAAATCCAGATGGTCAAGTAACGCAATATCAAGTTGTAAGTTTATTTGCAGAATCTTACCAAAGTCATCATTGCATACAGATTTCAAGCGGCTGGAGGACAAAAACGTCTTTCTTGAACCTTTGTTTAAAGCAGCTGAACATATAAATGCTCTTTCTCTCAAACAAATTCAACTAATGAAAGCACATCGATCTTTTAATTATCAATTTTGAAAAGCCACATTTAAATAATGAACCGTGTATTTCCGGATTTAACGCTGAAGCGTTAAAAAAATTGTAAAATCTTTATGTCCAATACTTTAAAAAATACTGTACAAAAAACTGAGGAAATTACATCAAGTCCTTACAAAAATATGTTGAAAAAAATCAATAAACTACGTATCGTATAATATACACGAACCTCACCGACATCGGTGATTTTAAAGTAACGTGGACGTTTGACTAAAAAGTTCTTTCTAGTTTAAAATAAGTAAAGATAATAAAAAAAAATCCATCTCAAGGTTTATTTTATTATCTTTTTTACAAGGAAGCAAATAAAATTTTAGTGAATTACCTGTTAAAATTTTTTTCTTTTGATATTATATAATAATTTATTGTATAGTGATAAGTAATTATTTTAAAATATAATAATTTTTATATATTTTTTTTTTTATATTAAATCGGTTTAGGGTCGATTTTTTCCTTTATCATTGAGATCCGCCATTTTTTATTTAGGAACTGTGTCGAGGCAAAATAAAAGCAGGATATCAAATAATGGTAAATGGTAAACGATTTTCTGATGCACCTTAAATCGGTACCTTATTGGTTGGTTATATTTTTGTATAATTCATTTAGGCAATTTTATTTACCTTCATTTGTGCTGTGTGCAGTGTATATCCATACGAAATAAATAAAAATGTACTTTGAATGTGCAACGGATCTTCATATAAAATATTCTAAGTTGTCCGTGAAAAAATTTAAAACTTAACCAATGTCACAATCTATCTACACTTTATTGTACACATTCTGCAAATTTCTTACTCACTCAGTCCATCCCTCTTTAAAAATCGTTTACCTTTACGACACCTTACCTCATATTTAGTAAACGTTCACTGAAAAGAAAAGACTGGAGTCCCGGCATAAATGTAAAGGAGCCGTATTCGACCTTCGTCTAATTTAGGTATTTCGATATTGCCGAGTGCAGCGTTCATCAGTGGAGTGCGACAAAAATATTAATGACATTTCTTTAAGGTCAAGTTTCATAACACCCGTTATATATGTTATATATATATATATATATATATATATATATATATATATATATATATATATATATATATATAATATATATATATATATATATATATATATATATATATATATATATATTATATATATTATATATATATATATATATATATATATATATATATATATATTATATATATATATATATATATATATATATATATATATATATATATATATATATATATATATATATATATATATATATATATATATATATATATATATATATATATATATATATATATATATATATATATATATATATATATATATATATATATATATATATATATATATATATATATATATATATATATATATATATATATATATATATATATATATATATATATATATATATATATATATATATATATATATATATATATATATATATATATATATATATATATATGTTATATATATATATATATATATATATATATATATATATATATATATGTTATATATATATATATATATATATATATATATATAATATATTATATATATATATATATATATATCTATATATATATCTATATATATATATATATATATATATATATATATATATATATATATATATATATATATATATATATATATATATGTTATATATATATATATATATATATTATATATATATACACAAGTAATCTATTTGTGGGAATGCATACAAATCCGTTTTTATAATGACATGGTTGATTATTATTCACAAAGTATAGATGCTTGTGTAAAATATTTGTAAACTTTAAACATTCTAAAATTTGTCAAGGAATTAGACAAATGTGATTTCCATAAAGAATTTGTAAGTTTAAAAGATTATGTAGAAGCCCCTTCAACACTAAACTATATCTGAAGCTGAAGAAGAAGTTTGTGAAATTGTATTAATTTTTCTAGATGGAGGAATTCGTAAAAGAAGAATTATGTCAGAGGCATGTTCTCGTTACTATCGGGATGTAGGAGGAGATCATGAAGCACAAGATTGGTCATTATATCTTGTACTAACACATCATATTGAGCTTTGTCAAAATGCCGCTCAAGCATTTATTGGCTCTTGAAAATACGTGATTTAAAAGAATTATTGTTAGAGTTTAGATTATTAGAATTATATGTACATTTTATATTAACTGAAAAATGTTTAAATGAAAAGGAGAGGGGACCCAAAATCATTATATATGTTCCCTAAAATTACTTACCGATAAGATTGAAAAATGAATTACTATGGAAGAATAATAAGATGGCAATGGAGAGAGTATTGGAAAAAATAGTGAAAATGTGGAATATGTTTAGAGAATTTCAAATTTGGTAACTCAACATATTATTTATTAATGGTTGTCGCTAGACCAGAACCCGAAGTTTAAGAATTCATTATTAATTTAGGTGGAATAGTAGAAAGATGGAAAGTGTGATTCATTTTATTGTAAGATATATAACCCTTAAATATTGAAGTTGTACCAACATCTCGAACAGAATCGATAATAACACCATCTAAAATATAACGCAGGTCTTTAAATAAAAATACTAGGGCATTATTGATTGATTGTTTGTTAGGGAAGTTTTTCCATTCTCTCTAGTAACTTGTAGTTCTAAATAAATCTCACTCACAGGGGATATTTTCCAGTTTGTTGGTAAGAAATTCTTATTTTATGATTTGGTCCTAATTCTGCTGGAATGAAAGGATCAAAAGAAAGTACTTCCCAACTTAAAATAGACTCATCAAAATAAATTTATTGACGAACCAACACGAATCCCTGATCGAGACGGGAGTTCGCGAGTCTTCTTGATCTGTTTTTAACCACCAATCCGGAGATTTACACGGTCACCGTAAATCCGCCGTTGGGTTCTTCCGACCATAAACTGCTTTCGACATCGAGTATCCTGCCAATCAGTGACAGAGAGGCGCCTAGGCCGCGCAAGATTTGGCACTACAAATCTGCTAAATGAGAAGATCTCATGGAATATTTTCGAACTTTCCCTTGGATGGACGTTTGTTTTCGATCCGACAATCCATCTGACTGCGCCAGAGAGGTCTCCGATGTTATTTTGGCTGGTATGAAACCTTACATCCCTTTTTCGAAGAAATGCCCCTCCAACGGCGCCTTGGTTTGACCGAAAATGCAAAGAAGCTGTTGCTTCTAAACATATTGCCTACCGACAATGGCGTGAAAAATCCTAACACCATAAATCGTAACACCTTTGTTCGTGCCCGGAATAGATGCAAAGGAATTATCGACGAAACCAAGGAGGCATACAATCAACGAATTAGAAACAAACTTCTCGCTTGTCCCAAGAATTCCAGGTCCTTTTGGGCAGTCGCTAAGGCAGTTAGTCAAAATTTCACCAAGTCCAACATACCACCAGATAATTCCATTGCAACCACACCTGTTGAGATAGCGAACTTGTTGGCTGAACTCTTTGCTTCACATTCTACTACCGATTTTTCCAAGGAAAAACACCACCTACTATTCCCATATTGCAGTCAAGGATGCCCGATGTTGTCTTCAGACAGCGTATCATAAAGCGTATTTTAATGAAGCTAGACACCAAAAAGGCTTCTGGCGCTGACGGAATACCTGCCATAGTTCTCAAGAACTGTGCAAGGGAACTAACACCAGTTTTCTGTAAACTTTTCAACCTATCCTACAGTTCAGCCGATACCTAAAAAAGGCAAGAAGACCTTGCCAAATAATTGCCGACCAGTCGCACTGCTTTCAATAATATCGAAAGTCATGGATAAGGTTATCAATCAGCATCTTCTAAAATATCTTGAGCGATTCAATATTATTAGCAATCACCAATATGGCTTTCGTAAACATAGATCAACAGGAGATCTTCTGACTTACGTAACATATATTTGGAACAAAGCAATTGAACACTTTGGAGAATCTCAAGCGGTTGCTCTTGTCATATCCAAGGCATTCGACCGTGTTTGGCACGATGGGCTGTTGGCTAAGCTACGCTCTTGTGGTATGTCTGAAAAGTTCTGTTTGTGGCTCTCATGTTTCCTCAGAGAGCGTTCTTTACGAGTGGCGGTCGACGGATTTCTTTTTAACACCTTCACTATCAACGCTGGTGTGCCCCAAGGCTCCATACTGTCTCCTACTCTCTTTCTCATTTACATTGACGATCTGCTGGAAAAGACCGGGAATCCAATCTACAGCTTTGCAGATGACAGTACGCTTGTCTCTTCATTCACTTTGAACGCTCGGACATCGGCTGCTCAGGCGAATATTCGCAGACAGCAGGGGGTCGTTCAACTTAACAAAGACCTGGAAGAAACAGTAACCAAGTGGAATTTAACGCTACAAAAACTCAGGCGGCAGTTTTTTCTAAAAAAGTTAACGTTGCTGAACCCGACATAATTATGTCGGGGCACTCCATTCCCCTAACATCGTCGCTCAATTTGCTGGGCGTTAATTTGGGAGCAAATATGTCCTGGCATAAACATGTTGCAGGCATAGCAAGGAGAGCTTCTCAAAAGTTGGGAATACTATTTCGAACCAGAAAGCTTTACACAACTCTTAATTCTTTACAAAGCTCAAATTCGACCAACTATGGAATACTGCTCCCATGTTTGGGGCTCCGCTCCCAAACATACACTGTATTTGTTGGATTCTGTTCAGAGAAGTCGAAGTTCGTCTGATTGGAGACCCGGAACTGACCGGCGGCCTTGATTCGCTGGAACATCGAAGAACGGTTGGCGACTTGAGTCTGTTCTACAAGTATTTTCATGGAAAGTGTTCGAAGGATGAAGCCCGCTTAATTCCTCCCAAAGCGGTGCATGTTAGAAATATACGTCGCGCTGGTGCTTCACATCCGTATGAGGTTCAACTTGTTACTCCGCGTACAACGCTTTTCAAGCAGTCTTTTATATGGAGAACATCATCCCTTTGGAATGATTTGCCCGGCGCTGTGTTTCCCACCGATTACAATTTACAGCGATTCAAGAACAACGTGAATCGCTTTTTCGCTTTAGGGACTTCCCTGCAGCACGTGTGCTAGACCCATAAAAAGAGAAAAAAAAAATCACTTTTACATTTAGATACTCTATTTCTATTTAAGTTTAAAACCCAAACTTTTCCGAAATTGTTTATTATAAGGTTTTATCCTTTGTGGGTTTGATTTATTACTAAATAAAATATATTTGTTGATTTTCTTTTTAAGCTCCTTTATACTAAGCTTTATAGCCAAATTTAAGTTAAGTTTTTTGTTATAAAAAACTACCATTGTTCATCAAATTTTTTTAAAATGTAATCTTAACGTTAGGAATTTCCCTCTAAAATTAACGAATTCCCCTTCTTGATCTGATGAGATGATTTTAGAAATAATTTTATCTATAGTTTTTACAGTTACTGGAAAATATATAAAGTTTTGTGGTGATTCTACTGAACTAAAACCGGGAGCTAAGTTGAGAAAAAATTGATGTATTACCGGGATTACCGTTAAAATGTGATCCTTCAGCAATACTACAATTGATATTTACAGAATTTACTTTATTAATCTCCGCAGGGTTGTCTGATATGTGTTCTGCATTCGGCACTAATCGTTTATTCGTAAAATTTAATAATATACCAATTGCTACTTCGTTAAACTTTATTGCAGCTAATGACATAAGCTGTATGAGTAAAGTATTATTATTTGCAAACATGTTAAATTAAATACCTCTTTTAATACATTTATCACGTACAAACTTGTTTAGGTCATCCAATTCGTAGCTACGTAGGTATCAAAAATACAAAATCATCATCAAAAATTATTACACTATTGGGCTCGTTAGTATTTAGTATCGCATTAACTGTTTCAAATTTTACTAGTTCAACAACATACTCACGTTTTCTTCTAGATATATAGCAGGATTAAATTCTACTGTTAAAGTAGGAGAATTACCAGTAATATCCAAACTATATGACATATCCTTTAATATTTCTGTAGACACTGAAGTAAGATCATCATATTACTGTAAAGAAATTTTAAACGAAGTTTGCCACAATTTGTTGGGTTAAAAGTTTGATGTTTGTCATAATTGTATATTATTATGTTTTTATTACTGTCACTATAAAAATATGAATTTTTTTTTATTTTTTTATATATGCTGTCCAGTGGGTGCCATTACCACTGTCGCGGTCTAGAGTAACAATCCCACTTTCATATTTCCTAATCCTTTTAGGTAATTTATTCCTCATAAATACACCGTGTTAATTTGTAAAAAAATGCATACTTTATTAGGTCATAATTTGTAAGCGGATTCTGAGATATGTAATTCAGTTGTTTTTAAATATGATTTTAAAAATAATCCACATCTTGTTTTATACAGTTTTAGAAACAAGCCACCTGCTTTTTTTTTGAACTGCAATTGAATCCATCATTTGATCAGTCGTTTAGCTTCAGATTACCTTTCTATGGCCGAGCTCGCATCATTTGCAGCTTTTGCAATACAAACCTCTCCTCCTCCAAGAGCACCCAAAGCAGACAAACCTGCATATATAAGTGGTAAAAGCTTACTGGTCCTGAGAATAGGTATTACTCGTGTCTTAGAGTTCACAAGCTTCCCACTCTTTCCTATTGCTTTAAAAGCTATTTTGATACTATCATTTGTTTGAAATTCTTTTCCCATAATTCATTTTCTAGTTTCCAATATAGCTTTAGACAATGATATTCCTTGTCCTGCGAAGTATTTTTTTTGTTGTTTTTCTCCTTTTTTTAAGTCCCATTTCTAAATTTCTCTTTACTTTCATAGCTTTGGCTGTTCCTAGAGCAGAGGTTTTTCTCTAAAACAAGCATAGGTAGATTTAAACCTCGCCAAACCATTTTCAGATTATAACTTACCAGCAATATGTTTCACATTTATATCATTTGATTAGGAGTAAGAATTGGCATGTTCCTTGCCAGCTTCATCTAATGGATTAATTCCTTAATCACTCCTTATAACTCTCTTTTCTAAATTTCTACAAACACCATAAAAATTATAACCCGGTAAGTGTAATTTAAATGGTAATTTATTTTTTAAAGTGTTTTAAAAAAACTTCCCTTTTTTCGTTCGGTTTTGTAAATGTGTTACGATTAAAAAACGTATATTACGAATATATAGACACAGATAACTAGTATTGCTGTATAAGGCAACTATATATAAGTTAAATGTATATAATTGGAATTGAAAAACAACAGTTTTCAATAAAAACTGAAAATCGTAATGCTTTATCAAATAATTTTAGAAAACACGGAAAATTGTTTGAGGGAAACAGCAAAAGAATAGTAGGTCCTTCGGGATACGATAAAATCAATGTCGTCATTAGCGTATTTGAAAATCCTAATCGTTGATCAACTTAAATATGAATATTTAAAGGCGCTTTTTAAACCTTTAAAGAAATTGGTTTCTCGACGTCAGCCAATGAAGAAAATATCATTTCACAACAGAACATAAAACCAAACTCTTTAGTAATATTTAATGATATAGTTTGTTGTAACGAAGCCATAGTAAAGGATTATTTTTGTTTCGGAGGATATAAGAATATGGATTGTTTTTATTTATGTCAAACATACTCACATATTCCGAAACAGCTGGTACGTGACAATGCAAATTTAATTATTATATTTCAGCAAAATAACACAAATTTAAAACATATTTATGATGATCAATGTTAATGTCGATATGTCATTTAATAAACTTAAAGAATTATGTTTATTACGTTGGAAACATCAATTTGGATTTCTGCTAATAGACAAAGATTCTAATATTATGTCGGGAAGGTCTAGGAAGGGATTCCATTTATATATTTATTTGTGAAAATAGACTAAGCGAAACAAACAATAATTACTTTCATTAATACAGAAGCATATAGTAATTGGTTGGATCAATTTGATAAACTACTTCGTCAGTATACTGTAAGGGATATAGAACACAAATTTGATCACCAATATGGAATAGTTAACGATTATGAAAATTAAAAATTTTACCTAGGTGTAACATCAAAAGCAGATCAGAGCTAATAAAACAACCAGACAGGGGGTAGCTTAAGTTTAAAAATTAATTAACCTAATACAGACTATGTATATCGGAATTATGTAAATGTAGATAGACTTCATTTATTAGTAACATCTATGTTAGTAGGTTTACACCAGACATAATAATGAAATAACATTATAAAAGAACTCAAAGAAGCCAATCTTATCATATCAACACATGTTACAATTTAATTAATACATTTATAACATGACAGTTAATAAGTTTGTTTCTCATATTTTAAACCATTATTTTTACTCATTTGTTCCTTCTTTGAAAAAATCAATAAGTTCAAATATTGAAAATAATATATTAGAAAACTTCATGAACGATACAAAATATGTTGAAAACAAAATAATTGAAACTTTGGAATCTGGTTTGAATACGGACGACAAAAATTTTGATGAAAGGGTTAGCGACAATAATGAGGACATAGAAAATATTGCAAAAAAGATAAAAATATTCGAAAATAAAATTATTCCTTAACATCTTGACCAAATAATAAATTTCAAAGCATCAAGATGACATAAAAATAATAAAACAGAAATATGAGAAATTCGATAGTTTGGGACAAGATATGGGAAATGAAATAATGAGGATGATATCAGCAAAACTACAAGGTAATATTTATAAAAACATAGTTTAAAAGTTTCAAAATTTTACTGATATGCTGAATAATAGAGTTTAACAAGAAGTGGAAAATTTTAAGAGGGTGCATGATGATATGAATAAAAATATTAAAAAAGTTGATAGATCTGAGAAACTTCATTTTCCAATCCATAAAAATGATAGTGAAAATGTTAGAGTGTTGGAAGAAAAATTTAAGAAAGCTTATAAAAAACAAAGGATCATATCTCAAAAGAAATAAAAATAATAATAAAATTATGGCTTGAAAAAATCAAAAATATAGAGGTAGCTTCAAATAACCAACAAGTTGATAATATCACTAAAGACAGTGAACAATTTGGAGAAAATTTGAATATTAAAAAAATTAATGAATATTCTAACAGTTAAAAAAAACCTTGAACAAATATTAAGTGCGAGAATAGGGGAGGAAATATCGCTAATAAAAAATGATCTGGTAGAAAGAGTAGTAAAAATAGTAACCAATGTAGATGATAAGTTTAAGGCATTTGACAATAAGTTCAAGGAATTTAACAAAAGAATTAAAAATCTTATAGACATAAGTTCGAGAAATTTGACAAAAAAAATAAAAATGAGTTCGGTCCTTTTAAAAATGCTGTTGATAATATGAGAGTAAAAGTTTCAAGAAATTCAGCAGCATTAAAAAAGTTAGAACAGGTATTTGCAAAGGTTGATCGTAATGTTAAAGAAATCAAAGGTAGAGTTGATATTCTTAATGTTGATATGGAGAAAAATAATTAGTGGTTATTTAAGTGAGATATCCAGGAAAATATATTAGTACGAAAAAGGCTGAACCTGGAGAAAAATATAAAAGAAACTATTGTTGAAGAATTACATCAACCTGCTAGAAAAAACGATCAAAGATGAAAAACAATTGTAAAGGGTTTAGACGACTTATGGCAAGGCGATTTGGTTAAAATGCAGTCTTATGCTAGATTTATTTCGTCGTACAGTTAAATTTTAGTAGTAATAAATATTTTTACAGAATACTCTTGGACGGAACCACTTAAAAATAAAAGTGAGAAACATGTAACAGCAACAGTGAAAATAATTTTAGATAAACCACAAAACCCTGTTAATTTCCAAGCAGATCTGGGAAAAGAATTTTACAATAGAGTCTTTCAAAAACCAAAGAATGTTAATCAAATTAATCATTATAGTTATTTTTCCAATTTAAAAGCTAGTATTATTGAGCGTGTTAACGGAACTTTAAAAAACATTATGTGGAGACATTTCAATAATCAAGAGAATTATAAATGGTATGATCTTTTTCCGCTTATTGTTGAAAGATAAATTACCACGCACAGAACTATAGGATACCGAAATTAGCAGCAAAAATTAAAAAGGTATATTAAATTTGTTTACTTATAACAAAACTATCGATTTAAAACACACAAAGCTTAAGGAAAACGACTTGGTTAGAATTCAAACCAATACTTATTAAAAGATGCCAATAATGAAGATATCGAAGAAAGTTTTTATTCTAAAGAATTGCAGAAAGTTAAACATATAGACGCATATTTAGTAGAAAGAATTTTAAGAAAGAGAAGAAATACAGTTGTTAAATGGTTAGGATTTGAAAAATCTCACAATTCTTGGATTAAAAAAAAAGATGCATTATAATTTATAAAATATAAAACAGAAATTTCAAATTTGCATATATGTAATGTATGTATAATTGATATCATTAAACCTTTTCTTATATATTAGGTTTCAATTATTTTCGTTTAAAATTGTAAAAAAAATTCTCACAATCTTTCCACATTCCTTGCATTTTGATAGACAAAATTCCATGCTTTTAGAAAAATGAATTTTATTTTGCTTCTCTTTGAAAGTTAGAAATTTCTTCAAAAATTTTCTTTTTGCTTCATTTTTTGATAATTTCTTTTCCAGTTAGTTGAGATAGCTTCTCATTAGCTCTAACATGGTACACACGTTTTCACTATTTGGGTTTAAAGTGCTGTAGATATTTTTTAACAAATTTAAAAATGATTATTAATTCAGAGAAACATTAAAATATTTCTTAAATTTTGTCTTTTATATATTTGAATTCTGTAATCAGTAACTCCTTGTGGTTCCCACATTTGTCTATAGAATCAGAAAACAAACATACATAATAACCATCATTCTTTTGTATTTTTACAATAGGACGATTATTATAATTTTCAAAATATATTGTTATATTATCAAATTTAATAGAACTCACATCTTCAGTATACGAATAAAAATATTTCGGAAAAATACGTTAATATCTTAGTAAATTCTTCCAATCTTCTTCATTTAAAGTCACCCTGAATCCTTTTTGACCACCAATAACAACCTTTGGTAAAAAATCACAAAAACCAATTCCAACATTTATAAATTTTGATGAAGATTTCTTTAAACAATATATTTTAGAACTGAGAAGTAGAGTATTTGTATGTTCAACTATTCATTGTGGAAACAGTGTTGGAATAGCTACTGTATTCGATACTGGTCGAATATCTCTAAATAACTGAATTAGCCAAGATGATTCTTACCATTTTGTCTAATTCGTTTATTATAATTTTTCCCCCCACCATTGTCCCTTTTCACACAAATTTAAACTGAAGAATCCTCATTTTCAATATACTCCTGTTAATGTAAGGAGTAAAGATACACAAATGTATATACAAAATTTTTAAATAAAATATAGAATACAATGTATATTATCTCTATTCTCGATAGTTTTGTAGTCTCAGGAAAAATTAAAAGAGGTTTTCTTATTTGTTACATTAAAATTATTCAGGTTGTTGCTGTTATTTCTTGTACACTTTATCCTATTCAAATTTTCTATCCAGTTAGTGTGTAACAATAGTAATATAAATTTTGAAAAATTTGTTATTTTCCTCTAAATTAAAAATCTTGTATAAAAATATGAAGGTCTTATTATCGCTAATTTTCTCAAACATCACATTATATATATATATATATATATATATATATATATATATATATATATATATATATATAAAAATCATTGGTTGTAAGATCACCATCACTAAAATTCACAAAAAAACAAATCATAACATGTCTTGCCTGTTATGGATATATATATATATATATATATATATATATATATATATATATATATATATATATATATATATATATATATATATATATATATATATATATATACCTTATATATATACGAGGCTGGTTTGAAAAGTCCGTGCAAAAAATAAAACTACTTATGTGTTTGGGGTAAACCTTTTTTATTTTTCAACATAGTCTCCTTTTAGGCTTATACACTTCGTCCAAAGATGTTCTAGTTTGTTGATCCGTTCCGAATAATAGGATTTGTCCAAGTCTGCAAAATATCCATTAGTGTCTGCAATCACCTCCTCGTTTGAATAAAATCTTTGTCCCGCCAGCCATTTCTTCAAATTGGGGAACAAATAGTAGTCCGAAGGAGCCAAGTCTGGAGAATAGGGGGGATGTGAAACGAGTTGGAATCCTATTTCCATTAATTTTGCAACCACAACTGCTGAGGTGTGTGCTGGTGCGTTGTCGTGATGGAAAAGGACTTTCTTGTGGGCCAATCGCGGGCGCGTTTTTCTGCAGCTCGGTTTTCAAACGGTCCAATAACGATGAATAATATTCACCTGTAATAGTTTTACCCTTTTCCAGATATTCGATGAGGATTATCCCTTGCGAATCCCAAAAGACAGTCGCCATAACCTTTCCGGCCGAAGAAACGGTCTTCGCCTTTTTTGGTGCAGATTCCCCCTTGGTAACCATTGTTTAGATTGTTGTTTGGTCTCAGGAGTATAGTAATGTATCCATGTTTCATCCACATGACGATGACGCTTAAAGTCCTCCGGATTCTTCTGGAACAGCTGCAAACCATCCTTGCAACACTTCACACGATTCCGTTTTTAGTCAAGCGTGAGCAATCGCGGCACCCATCTTGAGGATAGCTTTCTCATGTCCAAATGTTAATGCAAAATATTATGTACCCATTCAGTCGAGATGCCCACAGCACTAGCAATCTCACACGCACCTTAACTCTTCTGTCATCCATCACCATATCATGGATTTGATCAATGATTTCCGGAGTCGTAACCTCCACAGGCCGTCCAGAACGTTCAGCGTCACTTGTGCCCATATGGCCAGTCCGAAAATTTTGAAACCACTTATAAACTGTTCTAATCGAAGGTGCAGAGTCACCATAATGTTTATCAAACTTCTCTTTAGTCTCCTGAGGCGTTTTGCCTTTCATAAAGTAAGGTTTAATCACCACACGAAATTCTTTTTCGTCCATTTCTTGAAAATCACTCGACTTCCTTGATTCACACGAATACCAAACACAAAGAAATAGACCAATATGGCTGAAACTTGGTGTGCGTTCATTCAAGAGATGCTACTAACTAAACATGACCTTGATACGCGCCGGTGGTGCCATCTCTCGGACTTTGCACTGACTTTTCAAGCTCGCCTCGTATATATATATATATATATATATATTATATATATATATATATATATATATATATATATATATATATATATATATATATATACCATATATATATATACGCCATATATATATACGCCATATATATATATACCATATATATATATATATATATATATATATATATATATATATATATATATATATATATATATATATATATATATATATGTATACATATATATATATACATATATATATACATATACCATATATATGGGACGATCCGCGTCAACCGAATCAGAGCTACGACCAAAAATAGCAGCAACCAAAAAACTTGACCAAGGGCTCATTTTAAAGCTTAGAGCGTCTACTTTCAAATACCGAGTGCGCCTTTGAAAAATCCAATATGGCGGCTCCAATATGGCGGCCGGTAGCCGGAGAAAAATCAAGTGTCCAGCAAAAAAGCTTGTAAAAATAAAAATTCGCAACTGTTTAGGACGTTTTTTTTGGCTCAAATTGTAGCTGATGGACGCCCCAAAAAATTGGGGTGGTAAGTTGACAAAATCCAACATGGCGGATCCAATATGGCGGTCAAAAATCCAATATGGTGGCCGAATTTTCGCAAATGAACCGATTTGCACTAAATTTGGTAAACGGGGGTTTTTAGGGCCGCTGATCACGAATCCGAGGTCTAATTTGCCAAATTCAAGAATGGCGGATCCAAGATGGCGGATGAAATTTTCGAAAATCTATCGATTTGTACCAAATTTGTTATAGGTTTTTGGGGTCGCCGATTACGAATCAGAAGTTCAATTTTCAAAATCCAAGATGGCGGACCCAATATAGTAGATTGCCTTATTCAGTTTCCACCATATGGGGTCCATCTTCTTGAATTTAAGAATTTTAGAAATTTGACCTCAGATTCGTTATCAGGGACTCCAAAAACCTCCGTATAACAAATTTGGTACAAATCGATAGATTTTCGAAAATTTCATCCGCCATCTTGGATCCGCCATCTTGACTTTGGCAAATCAGACCTTGGATTCGTGATCAGCGACCCTAAAAACCCCCGTTTACCAAATTTAGTGCAAATCGGTTCATTTGCGAAAATTCGGCCACCACATTGGATTTTTGACCGCCATATTGGATCCGCCATGTTGGATTTTGACAATTTACCACCCCAATTTCTTGGGGCGTCCATCAGCTACAATTTGAGCCAAAAACGACCCAAACAGTTGCGAATTTTTATTTTTACAAGCTTTTTTTGCTGGACACTTGATTTTTCTCCGGCTACCGGCCGCCATATTGGATTTTTCAAAGACGCACTCGGCATTTGAAAGTAGACGCTCTAAGCTTTAAAATGAGCCCTTGGTCAAGTTTTTTAGTTGCTTCTAGTTTTGGTCGTAGCTCTGATCCGGTTGACGCGGATCGTCCCATATATATAATATATATATATATATATATATATATATATATATATATATATATATATATATATATATATATATATATATATATATATATATATATATATGGTATATATATATATAATATATATATATATATATATATATATATATATATATATATATATATATATATATATATATATATATATATATATATATGGTATATATATATATATATATATATATATATATATATATATATATATATATATATATTAGAGTGACCGCAAAAAAATCGATGTCGGAATTTTGTTCGTCTGGACCCCACAAAACGATTCCCCTTTCCAGATATTGAGATAGCCGAAATTTGAGCTCGATTAAACGACGTTAATCCTCAGCTCGTCGCTCAAAGTTTGAAAAAATCCAAATTTTTGGCCAAAAAGCTGACATATGGAACCATAACTCCAGAACGGTAAATAATAGAAACACGCTTAATATCTCAAAAGAAAGCTAATGTTGTTCTTCAAAATTTATATTCTATACATGATTGTTGTTATTTTAAGGCAAACCGAGTTACAACAGCCTTTAGCCCCAAAAACGTGACCTGGTACCAGTAGGAGCCAGTTTTGGAGTATTCTAAGAATTTTACGGGTTTTTACATAATGTGTCTCGGAATTAACATTTTTTTGTTAAAAAGTATTTTGGAACTCAATTTTCAAACATAAAGAGCCTTTTGTTCAAATTTAATCTTTTATTATATGGGGATTACCTGACTAGTTTACCAAAGAAAGACCCGTTTGACAGGTAAAAAGGAGGGTGAATCTAATTTCTATTTTCGGGATGGTGATTTTACTCAGCGTACAACCGACCTTTTATTTATTCAGTTTAGTTTCTAAAGTGCCTTTGAGCTGGTTAGATCGAACAATTATCTAGTGAAGATATTTTAAGACACTGAAGAGGACAGCATCTACCAGGAACTTGAGAGCTTGGAGGAAATGGACATCCCTGAAGAACCTGCAGAAGATCCAGGACCATCTGAGAGCAAGAGGATGAAAGTTTCATTTGCAAGGGGCGTGAAAGAGATTTTAAACATGAAATTGTCCATTTTATTCTATCGATATCCGACAGAAATGCCACAAAAATTTTAATAGCTACTCTAGAAGCACTAAACCTTGACCCTCTTGAGTACAAAGTCTCGAAAACTTTATTACATGATAGAAGGCAAATGTTCAGAGAACAATATAATAAAAAATTTTTTGATAAAGTAAACATTCCTGAAAAAGAGCCCGTGGTTGTCCATTGGGACGGTAAACTTTTACCGGGTGTTTTAAAAAATGAACAATGTGAGCGAATAGCTATAGCTATTTCATATGGCGAAAAGAAACAGCTGCTGGGAGTTCTTGTAACAGCAAACAGCTCTGGAGAGGAGCAAGCCGTAGCCGTATATGAATGCCTACATGAATGGGGTCTTCTCAACACCGTCAAGGCGATGTGCTTCGACACTACAGCATCCAACACGGGAAGACTCAAAGGAGCATGCGTCATATTGGAGCAAATGTTAGGAAGAGAATTGTTATACCTAGCTTGCCGTCACCATATCTTGGAAATTCTGTTAAGAGGCGTATTCGACACAAAAATGGGATCAACCACTGGACCTCATCCAGACATTTTCAAGAGATTCCTCACTGCGTGGCCCAAGATAGACAAAGAAAAATACGACACAGGTATCAGTGATAATCTAATACAAAAGCAGCTAACTCCAGAAGTAATTGCAAATGTTACTGCTGAATTCGAGACCAAATTAACTGAGAGCCACCCCATAGATGACTACAAGGAGCTATTGCAGTTGGTTCTCGTATTTGTTGGATCACTAGACGGCAATGTTGTGGGTTTTAGAACTCTAGGAGCCATTCATCACGCTAGGTGGATGGCAAAGGCTATTTACTGCTTAAAAATGTTCATTTTTCGTCGTCAATTTAAGATGTCTACAGAAGAAGAAAGTTCTGTGCGTGCCATTTCTGTTTTCCTAGTTAAAATTTATTGTAAAGCTTGGTTCAATGCTCCAAAAGCTCATCTTGCACCAAAGCAAGATTTAGGTATTTTGCATAGTCTGTTAGACTATAAAGAATGTGACAACGACATTGCAGAAATAGCCCTGACCAAATTTTCGAACCATTTGTGATATTTGAATGCAAAGTTGGTGGGATTATCGTTTTTTGATCCCACCATTACAGACGATGAAAAGTTGTTAATGGCTAATAAATTGCTCAGTAGCACAGATGAACCATCACAGCACGCTAGGGTTGTAAATCCAAAAGTTAGAAAAGAAAACTTAAAAGAGGTAGTTGATGGAGGATTGGTAAATTTACTTACCAAAGAAACGTTTACATTCTTTGACCAATTTAATATAAAAACAGATTTCCTAAGACAACATCCTGGCCTCAAAATAATGACTTCCAAGAAGGATTGAAAATTGTCAAAACATTAAAAGTAGTTAATGATATGGCTGAGCGTGGTGTTAAATTAATAACCGACTTTAACGACCTTCTGACAAAAGATGAAGACCAAAAGCAATATGTCCTGCAAGTTGTAAGTAAATGCCGAGCATTATATCCTGACGTTTCAAAAACTACTTTAACAAAAGCTCTAGAATAGATTAGACAACTATGTAAAATTATCAACTCATGTAGGTACTACGTCTGTATCTTTTCTGTGTCTGTTTTGTATGTATTATATACCTAATTTTTATATTTTAAACCTATCAGTATTACTTGTTTTTTTATTATATTTCTACTTTAAACTCAAAAATATAACAAAAAAAAAACAAAATTTATCACTTAATAAGAAAATATACGAAGTATGCTCCTAGTGGTACCAGGTCACGTTTTTGGGGCTAAAGGCTGTTGTAACTCGGTTTGACTTAAAATAACAACAATTATGTATAGAATATAAATTTTGAAGAACGACATTAGCTTTCTTTTGAGATATTAAGCGTGTTTCTATTATTTACCGTTCTGGGGTTATGGCTCCATATGTCAGCTTTTTGGCCAAAAATTTGGATTTTTTCAAACTTTGAGCGACGAGCGGCACGGGTTAACATCGTTTAATCGAGCTCAAATTTCGGCTATCTCAATGGGAAAGGGGAATCGTTTTGTGGGGTCCAGACGAACAAGATTCCGACATTTTTTTCCCCCTCTATGAGATCCGGTCACTCTATATATATATATATATATATATATATATATATATATATATATATATATATATATATATATATATATATATATATATATATATGCATTTTCAAATAGCATTTTACTGATAAAATATGTACAATTTTAGCCAAACCCGACAAAAAAAAATTGAGAAAGGTAAACTGTGCCGAAACGTCAATAAAAGGAAAAGATCACAATAAAATTTAGGAAGTTTCATTCTATAATTGACCTCCAAACCCAAGAAAATTGAAAAATAAAAATATATACAGGGTCAAAGAAAAATAACGAAATATAACAAATATAACATATATAACAATATATATATATATATATATATATATATATATATATATATATATATATATATATATATATATATATATATATATATATATATATATATATATATATATATATATATATGTATGTATATATATATATATATATATATATATATATATATATATTTACAGTACAATCACGATTATCTGAAATCCAGCTTATCCGAAACAAACTGTTTATTGTACTCCCATTAAACGAAAAAATCCCCATTATTCGAAACAGACGATGAGTGGTTTCCTTAACGCGTCGGGGACTCCCCGACGTCTAGAATTTCACCGTTCCATGTTTTAAGAGACGTTAACCTTTTTCATAAGTTCTAGAGGTTATTATCAATTTCCTTTTCAAGAGATTCTTAATATGTTTCTAACTTTTTAAACATGCAATGCTAGATAAAATTGAAAAACAGAAATACTTTCCGATGTTATATATTAACCAGGTAAAGTAAGCATAAAAAATTCAGCATTTTCCCCAACCTATTGATAAAGTGGAATATCGCGATGTTCCCAAGCAAGTATATCGTAAGAATTTAATTAATTCCGTGTATATATTATGTATCCTAGATTGAAACACATACATAAAACAAAAAGTTTTTAGTTTACACTCTACAGCATCTTTATAATAGATAATATCTAATTGTTTATTTCTACTTTTTTTTTAATTGCCTTAGCCTTTTTAAGTAAATTCTTTTAGTTTTTACACAATATGCTTTGGCTCCATTTCCATAGAAACATTCTAAGCTTTCATCAGCAAATTTATCTTCAAATTTACCTACTATATACTTAGTTACTGGCATGTTGTGAACATTTTTAAGTTTATAATTAGAGGTGTCAAAATAATCAATATAATTTTGGATATTTTAACAAACATTATTTTTTTCTATCTCCAAAATGAAAGAGTCAGTATCTGGGTATAATAATTTTACCTTGTCTTGATATAAAGGTTTTAAAAAATCATTAAAGAAACCATATATAATCATTAAAGAAACCATATATTCTTAGTCTTAGAAATATCTAAAATAGAAAATTCAACATAAATAGGCTTGTCGTATTTAATTAGTGTTTTATTCATTTGAATAGCAACTAAATTTTCATTAAAAATTATTGATTCTTTAAAGTGTGGTTTTGTAATTAAATTTTCAGCACCATCTTTACTAATTGATGTCCAATCGGTGTTCTACATTCTCCATTATTTTTCCATATATACTATTATTGCTAAGCTTATAACCATTTCAATTAAACTAGTGGTTAGATTCGTTTCTTAAATTAGTATTTAAATCTATATAGTTCTTTAATCATGGAGATTGTGTAAGCTGGAAAATTCTATGAATTTTGTCTATTTTAAGCTCATTTCGGGCATATTGTTTTTAATAAAGTATATTTATTAAAGAAACAACATGTCGTTGTTTATTTAATACATTTAGAATTAATATTCAATTTTAAGATTAGGAGGCTTATAATTTTCAGGACAAAAAGGAAATTCCGTGTGAAAGTCATAAAAAACAAGATCCGTCTGTGAAAGATATTGAAACATTACATAACCATATAAGTTAGTTGCATCAACGTATAAGATATATTTATTAGTCTTAGATGAGTCGAGATTTTCAAGAAAATTATTGTTTGCGATGAACTTTCTAGTAACACGAGTATTTACTTCTCTTATTTTACCCTGCGAATTTTAAACAATCATCAAAACTTAATCCTGGGAAAGTGTACTAATGTGCAGGATCTAGTTTCGGCTAAAAACAATACATCGGATTTTAAATAAATGTGTAGTGTTGTAGTCGAAAAGTTAGATACCATAATATATGCTTTTTGGTGTGCTAAAAACGAATTTGAGCTCAAAATTGACTCATCACCCAAGGATTATGACATCTCAAAAAATACTTGTACAAATAAATTAAAACAGTAAAGGTTCAAACCATATATCACCTATACGTATTTTTGGGTGCTAGAATCGAATCCAAGGTCAGAATACACCCATCACGTCAGTATTTTGGCATCACCTCCAAAAAAGGTCAGAATTACTTCTGTAAGTAAATTAAAAAATTAAATCAGACATGCCACCATATCTATACGTATTTTTGGGTGCTTAAACCGAATATGCCAAGATCTTGAAATAATTTTCAAAAATCCTTTCATTTAGAAGTTGCTGGATTAAGGTGAGTCTCCCCTCTTCTCGCCCATTGGATGCTTTATTAAAGTGATTCTCCGATGGTGAGTGGCGAAGGGACCTACTTGAATAAAGCACCCTGATGCTGAGAGGCGAGGGGACTCACTTAAATAAAGCACCCCAAGAGTAAAAGGCGAGAGCAATTACTATAATAAGGCATATCGTGGATAAGAGGTCATAGGACTCACTTTAAAAAAGCACCCCGAGGGTGAAAAGCGATGGAACTCACCATAATTCAGCATCCTGTGAATGAAAGAATTGGACCAATTGAGGATATTTCATACTTGCTTTCAGCGACCCAAAGTACGTATAGAAATGTTGGTCTGCTCATTTTTTTTGCATTAGGTTATGTTATGGTTATAGTTTAACGTTCTTAATGTAAGTTTCTTCTATTAGATTATGTTAGGTTTAGAGTTCTTAGTGTAAGATTCTTGCATTAGCTTATGTTAAGTTTAGAGTTCTTGGTCTAAAGTTCTTGGTGTAAGTTTTTTGCATTAGGCTATGTTATGTTTAGAGTTCTTGATATAAAGATTTTGGTATAACTCTATTGAGTTTAGTGTTCTTGGTGCAAATGTCCATTATGCTGTGTTAGGTTTAGAGTTCCTGGTGTAAAGTTCTTGGTGTAAGTTTCTTGCATTAGACTATGTTAGGTTTAGATTTCTTAATGGCTCTTGTTGTAAGTTTTCTGCATTAGACTATGGTAGGTTTAGAATGGTGTACAGTTCTTGCATTAGGTTTAGAATTCTGGATCTAAAATTCTTACATTGGGATGAGAGGCGAGAGGACTCACTGTTATCCAGCATCGCGAGGGTGGTGTATGAAGGGAATCACTTTAATAAAGCATCCAGTGGGCGAGAAGCGAGGAGACTCACCTCCAGTGACCTGTGAGTGAAACGACTGAACTTTTGAGGTTATTTCAAGATCTTGATTTAATAGGTCAATTCTTTTGGTATAATCGGTTTAAGCCCCTCAAAATACGTATAGATATGGTGGTCTATTCATTTAATTTTTTAATTTACTTGCATACGTAGTTCTGGCCATTTTTGAGGTATTTTTGAGGTTATGTCAAAATACGTTTTTTTTTTTTTATGGGTCTAGCTCACGTGCTGAAGTCCCTAAAGCGCTCCAGGAGCGGCACGAGTGCGGAAAAAGCGATTCACGTTGTTCTTGAATCGCTGTAAATTGTACTCGGTGGGAAACACAGCGCTGGGCAAATTATTCCAAAAGGATGACGTTCTCTATATAAAAGATTGCTTGAAAAGCGTTGTACGCGGAGTAACATGCTGAACCTCATACGGATGCGAAGCACCAGCGCGACGTGTATTTCTAACATGCACCGCTTTGGGAGGAATTAAGCGGGCTACATCCTTCGAACACTTTCCATGAAAATACTTGTAGAACAGACTCAAGTCGCCAACCGTTCTTCGATGTTCCAGCGAATCAAGGCCGCCGGTCAATTCCGGGTCCCCAATCAGACGGACCGCTCTTCTCTGAACAGAATCCAACAAATGCAGTGTATGTTTGGGAGAGGAGCCCCAAACGTGGGAGCAGTATTCCATAGTTGGTCGAATTTGGGCTTTGTAAAGAATTAACAGTTGCTGTGGGGTGTAAAGCTTTCTGGTTCTAATACTGACGTGATGGGTGACTTATAACATTCGATTCGATTTTAGCACCCCAAAATACGTGCAGATATGGTAGTTTGCCCGTTCATATTTTTAATTTATTTGTAAAAGAATTTTTGATCATTTTCAAAGTGTTTTTTAGGTTATGTCAAAGTTCTTGGGTAATGAGTCAATTCTAACCTCGAATTTGTTTTCAGCACACCAAGAGACATATGGTATGGTATCTCACCTTTCCACTACAAAACTTTTTTTGTGGTCCTGTGTATTTATTTTCAGTAATATGTTTCCCTGTTAAATCGTTATAAAACTGTTTCTTTTCTAGCAACGCATTTTCTTGTTATTTTATATAATTAGTAATATAGCTATTGAAACAATTTTGAAATTTCTTGACATTGTTGGTTTGGTACAGAAGATGTTAAGAACTGAAAAAAGTCTATAAATTCATGAAAACTATTTCTTTTCTAGCTTACCTGTCTGCTTTGATATATTTTTCGAACGAAATATATTTGTTCATATTCTGTGCAATAATTTTCAGTTGTTCATTATGTTGACATGAATTTTGAATAATTTGTTAAGTCGTGTATTATACCCGGAATATAATTTGGTAATTTAAAATTTAAGTTATATTTATAGTGAGCAGGTTCCCTGTAATGACCCTTGGGTGATTCGTCTGCACCTTTATCCCCTTCGTCAATAATGATCTTATTGCAAATATGACATTCATTCGTATAATTATGATATGCTCTATCCAACTCGGTCAATTTACTCATAGGCTTATTTAATTTTAAATATTTATTATAGATATCAAACACATCTCGTTCTATTAACTTAACAAAAACTTGATCATAATTGGAACTCCTGTAAAGTTCATACTTAGATGCGTTGTCACCAAAAGAACATTTTATTTAATATGCAAAGGAATATGGAATATGTGCGTATTGTTTAATAGTATAAGAACTGTTAGAATCAAAATCATTTAAGTTGCTAACATAATTCTTAATTTAAGAATACATTCAAAATCAGCTTAGATAACGGAAAGAACTTCAATTTCTTTTTGAATATTTATAAATTTGAAAATATTTCCCGGCACTATGCCGCCAAACTTATCAATTTTGGGTGTCGGTGATGGTAAATTGATTCTAACATTATCATAATCATAAGCATTATGTCTCGTTAAATCGTCATTGTTTGGAAAATATTATAAACACCCATCGCAAAATAACTTTGCTCCATGATGCTTTGAAAGTTATTTAGACACTAATCTAGAAAAATCTTTTATGCAACAACACTGAAAATTCCCGTCACCATCGTTAATCAGTAAGTAAATTAACATGACGTTTTCGCCTATGTATTGTATAATGCAAAAGTCCTCCAATTTCATAACAATATTTTAGATCTGTTTTCAAGATTTCTAATCCATAAATATTTAAGGAATATCCTTTAAAAGTTCAAGTTTAGCTACATCTTTTAACTTAAAAGGGCTATTAAAACAAGAAATTTCATATAAAGACGAAAAATGGGGATAAGATGAAATGTGATATTCTAATTCGTTTGGGTTGTGTAAAGCTGATGTCACGGACCATAACAAGTAGTTACCATCTTCATTGCGCATATTGATGGTTGCACCTTTCCTGTCAATTTCATAGGGTAGAGAAATAAACTCCGAAGCACTTACGAGATTGTGCGTATTTACGTTACGTATAGAAGTTGAAGTCCAACCTACAAAAAAATAAATAATCATTAAAATATGTAAATATTAAATTTGCTAAAAAATTAGTAATAAAAATAGATACTAAAACTAGGAATATGCTCCGGAGAAAATATAAAAGAAATTTTAAAACTTTGAAAAAATGAGAAATAATAAACCTACCAGAATCCCTTTCCGCAAACTTAACAGCTTTTCTGACAACTCTTTCGTAAAACTCTTGGATTATATCTGAGATATCTGAACTGCTGCAAATGAGCTTGTATTGTGTAGTGAAAGACTTGACGCTGTGGCTTAGATTAGAAGAATTTATATATAGCCCGAAAAGCTCCACATTGGCTTTAATACAGGTATGTTTTCCAACTGCTCGCTCGCATAAACTATTAACTTTTTGGGAAAGTTCTGCAAAAAAAGTTTTGACATTTACATGATATCCATCAGGATTAACTCGATATGCAGTGCTTCGTTCTTTAAACGCCGACTCTATCACTTCTATTCCAAATTCCCTAGATGATATCACATGTTGTTTGGGTCTATTAGATTTTGAATAGATACCCCAGGACCTTCTAATTACATCTTTCTTGCAATCCTGATAGTATCTCGTTATTTCTGAAACAAACTATAAACTAAATTAGACATGAATAATGGTAACTAAAATAATTAGCAATCTTTTAACTCATTCTGTATATGCAAACAGAATTATGAAGGTTTTCGAATCCAAGTACACCTCGATGTGTTGAATGCAAGCGAGTCTGGGAATAAAAAGAAATTTTGTTTTTGGGTGCACGAGTATGAGAAGCAGTTGACCGTGAAATCGTAGATCGACGAACTGTTGCAATTGTTGTTGTAGTTTGCTCGCTTAACGTGCTATTTGTTGCAAGACGGACGAACTGCTTTTTAAAAGAATATAAAATAAATAAATTAATCAAATTAAATAAATTACATAAATTAAACAAATTAAGAGAAAACATTAAAACTAGGATTGGAAGAATGTGGAACATCGTTTAAGAGTAAAGACCATTGTTGTTTGGACAATTATGAATTACGAAATTTTCTCATGTGTCGATAAAGATTGTTACGTTTAGTAAATTTTCACATATACATTTCACGATTGTGCATGATGACAGCTGGTTAGTTAAGCTGTATAGTATTTAAAGCGAAATGAAGACAAATTTAAAAAAAGGATAACTTATATATAATCCAAACAAAATAAGAGAAAAGAGAGTGAAATAAAATTAAATAATATTATTTGCCAATTCGTCGAAGCTACAATTTGACTCGATCCCACATAATTCCTTCTTCGTTAGAAACGTTTCGAAATCGAATATAATAAAAATTTAAGGCAAAACACAGACTTTTTAAATTGGCAACTAATTTTGGAAAAATTTGGAATTTTTATGTTTTGCCTTAACAACGAAAGAATATTTATTTATCAAAAAATAATTTGAAAAAGTTTGGGTGCGGCGATTCGTGCAACTAATGCCAGTTTCATTAGTTAAATTTAGAGAATTAGAAGGTGAAGAAGAGTCTGAATCGGTAACTTAAGAAATTAAAATCGAATTTTGAATTTAGCAGTGGTGTAGTGGGTTTAGGTTGAGAACAAGGTAGTAGATCAGAATCGATAGAATTATAATTAATAATCAAAAAGTTCATATTAATAGGGTTAGTAAAATTTGGAGAACGTGAAGAAGATTCCGAAGTCTGTTCGTCGAAAGAAGTGGGAATCTGTATAATCCTATCAAATTGTAAATTTTGCTGTGCTGACAAAGGTCTAGGTTATGCACGTGGAAAAGTTATAGTCGTCGAAGTTATCATCAATTAAATGTTGCATATTTTTACACAGAGCTAACTACTAAGGAAGAAATTGCATTCACGCAGAGAAAATAATACGAAGCTGCTCTTCAAAACAGGCTTTATACAATACCCCATCTAACTTCAAAACAGGCTTTGTACCTGTATATAGACGACAAGCGAGCAAAACCCAACCTTGACCGATCAGTAACCATGGCCAGTAAACATGTTTAATAACAAGTTGTTTTTTAATAACTAGTTAGGAACTACATTAGAGAAAAACGGTAGACAAGCGCGCACAGCGCGCCTTTAGTGTCAGTCACGATTGTAGCGCGAAGCGTTCGTCAAATTAACAAGACGGGTGATCTCGCCCTTGGTCGCGCAAAGCGCAATAGTGTCAATCACGATTGTAGACGAGCGCGAGCCCTGGGCGCATGTTGTAATTCCCTAAGCGCGTTATAGCGTCAATCATTATAGAAGATGAGCGGAGTTAGCGCATTTAACGATCACGAAGCGCGCACCTGACAAACGTAAAGATTCCTGCGCGTGGCGCATGGAATGCTCGAAGCAGCTTACAGTGCGACTCACAGTTCCTAGCGCTTCAACGAGACGAGTGAGCTGGCGCGAAGCGGAGTTTCCGTCAGGGGGAGGTTGGAGCGACGGGAAGGGGGGTGCCCCTGCCCCCTGCGGCTAATTTTGGGATTTAAGGGGGGGATTTCCACCATTTACATTCGCTCTATCTTTTGGGATAAAATAAATTTCAGGGGTAGGAAAGCATAAAATCAAAGCTTTCGGACGCTTTGGCTATATTTTGACTTCATCATTATTTCAGTAAGTTAATATTAAAAAAAAATTGTTAAAAAAAAACAATGGCATTTAAAATAAATATTAAAACCGATTTCTATTTCGAAGTTTTCAATAGTGATAACGAAATTATACCTCAGGATAGTTTAGCAGCCTCCATGCCGATTACTCACAATAGCTGACTTTATTTATCGTTTCCAAACGAACCTGAAAGTGTAAAAGGAGAGTAGTACAGGTGGCGGGGTTCTGGCTCACTTGTCGTACCGAGAAATATCTCGTAAATTACGTTATTTTTTGCCTTAAATTCAGTAAAAAGCATCGAATCGTGGAAGTTGCCTGGCATTTGAAAAACGGTATTTGGCGTCCGCATAAGTAGTCTCTGACGTCACAAATCCTATACGGGGTGTGTCAAAAAGGCCTTAATAAGTTTTTTGTAAAAAATGTGAAAGAGGGTTTATAATAGCAAAAAGTAGTCCAAAAGGTCCTTATATGTGTGAATGTGGTTGTTATTAGTTGAAAAGTGTTCAAAAAGGCCTAAATGAGTGTGTAAAATGTCCTTATTGTTAAAATGGGGGTTGTTTTAGTTGAAAAAGGTGGTTGAAAAATAGGTAGTCAAAAGGTCCTTATAGTTGAGGGTAAGATTAGATCTCTGTTAAAAAAATAGTTTATCGTAACGGTAAATGTATTACAGTAACGTAATAAGGTGTATTTCAATAGCGCTTATTTTAGCAGGGTACCTTAACTTCATTAAAACTTCATGAAACTTTCATTAGAGGAGAAGTTGCATTAGTTTAGGTTGATAAGAAAAGTAGTATTTGATAGGTTGAATAGGTAAAATGGGTGTTACCTATTTGCAAAGGCATGTATGATAGGTTGTTGTGTAAAAGGTTGATAATAAAAGTGTTAATTTCATTGGTTGAATAGGTAAAATGGGTGTTACCTATTCGACAAGGCATGTATTTGATAGGTTGTTGTGTAAAAGGTTGATAAGAAAAGTATTAATTTGATTGGTTGAAGGGGAAAAAATGGGCGTTAGCTAGTCGAAAATGCACGTGTTTGATAGGTTGAAGTGTAAATGTTACGGTGTAAAAGTGGTTCAATAGGTAATATTTTGGTGTTAAATGTGTGCAAAAAGGCCTTATTAGCATGTATATTAGGTGTTAAAATTGGTAAATGTTCCCCTATTTAGTTGTTTGGCGCCGTAAAGTCGGTAAAAAGTTGAAGATAAGGGTAAATGTAAACAAAAAGTGTGACTCATGTTAATTTCTGGAAGTAAAAAACCAGTAAACATGTACGTCGATAGGTCACCGAAGTAGATAAGAAAGGTCAAAAATAGGTGATAAGGAGTTGAGTTGAATGCATTGAAGAGTGTAAACTTTGTTATATTTGGCAAAAATAGTAAAATAAGTATGAAATGAGCTTAAATTAGTCTAATTTGGCCTCGTTGAAATAGTTTGAACTTGTTGGATTTTGTTATATGCTATATATGTTAAAAAATGAGATGAGCCTAGCTAGGCTAGGCTTATCTCATTTTTTAACATAACATAATTAGCCTAGCTTGAACTCGTTGAAATGAGTTGCTTATCCTATATATGATGAAGATGAGAGCGAGAGAGTTAAATAATAAAATAAAACACAAGTATGAGCACATAGATATAAGAAATATATTAATATTACTGTAATAAATGTTTTATTTACAAAAGAGTAAAGTAAAATTTTAAATTAGACTATCCTAAATGAGTTTGATGAACATGAACAACATACGCAAATCGTTGTAATACAAAAAGTTACATAAAATGTTGATAAAATAAGTGGTAACAACTAAAAAACATACAAGTATGAGCTAGAGTTAATAAATAAATTTAATAAAGTATGTGTAAAAATAATTTTTAGTCGTTTGTTTCATCCTACAAGAAGAACGAAACATTTCCAAAAATGTTAATAAAATGAATGCAATATTTGTTCAAAAAACTAGATCAGCAGACAAGGTTTTCCTCCATCAAAAAAACTTAATATTACAATAATAACCTGTACGAATGAGCTTAGCCTCGTCTAATTTGATCAAATCTTGACTCTTAATACTATATATGTCTTAAGAAATAAGAAAATTTGAATAACTATGAATAATACAATAATTACTGACTAAAAAATAATATTTTGCCTGTTACGAAATGACACCAACAAAAACAGTTGTTATAAAATTAAATGAGAGTTCAACAAATTTGATAAGAAAGATCAAATTTTTGTTGATAAGAGGATGTAAAATGTATTGGATAAAGTACAAATTGGTATGTATAATTTTCTTTACTAATAACTATATAAATTCGAGAGCGAGAGAGAGTTCAGTAAAAACAGATAACAAAGGTTAAAATTAGTTGATAAGGAGTAGATTCAAATGCATTGAGAATGTAATAATTTAAACAGCCAAAATTTACCGTATATCGTTGTCGTAAGGTTAAATGACTTGTTGTTTTTCTTAAGTTATTACTATAGTAATAGTAGTATGAAACGGGTGATATGTATATCCACATTGTATAAATCAAAAATTTGTTTTCCAAAAGAACTAAGATTTGAATAATAATAATAAATATACTGAAATAGCCTGTAAATATAATATATGAAACAATATTATTTGTCTAAAAAACAAACAAATAAATTTTGTACTAGTCGTTGTAAAACAGACCCAAAAAACATTTCCTCCTCCAATAGCACAACAAGTTAAGATCAGAATCGCTTTTTGGAGTAAAAAACCTATAAAAAATATGAATAAATACAAAAAAAAGTACAAAATATCTTAAAAATCCTAATAAATAGCCTAGATATGCTAACCAATATTTAATATCTCGACAATAAATTTGAACAGTTTGTTGTAAAATTCAAAACTTATATTCCTATTTTCTAACAGTTGTTTTAAATAATATGAGAAATGGATGGATGCTTTTTTTAGTCTTTGAATACATTTATCTAGGGTTATTATCCTTATCTGACGACAACGACGACAATGAGCATTTATATTCGGGATAACCGAATAGGATACATTGACGCCAACCACCAACATGTTATCCAGTCGTACTATTAATAACTTGACAATAAATTTGAACTTGTTGTAAATGTGGTACTAATTGGAAACACCTTTTACATTGTTTAAATCGTTTTTTTCGGTACAATATAATTTACCTTCCAATCATACCATTTTATAGTTTTCAAACCACACACTGGACATTGTAAATTTAATTTAAATCGTCCAATATCATCCATACTTTGATGTATATTTGATAACATGGTTAGATGGACAAACTATTTGTTTTATGTTTTAAACTTATTATTTTCGAATGAGTTAATCAAATATATACACATAAATAATGATGTATGGATACGAATAGTCTCTAAAAAAAAATCACAAAAATAACAAAAACATGTAAACAAGTGGATTCATTTAGTCTATAAAAATTCAAATATAATAAGAGATAAATGTTGAAAACATGTTTATAATAACAAATATCTGGTGATTGGAAAATTTGGTTGTCTGACTTAATTAGCGCTATCTTTTTGATGATTTATTTTTCAAAAACAAACTGCAATATACAAAATATTTTAATAATAAAATTTATTTTTTAAAACAGCTCAATAGATTTACAAATAGTTTTGCTAATTGATTAATCAACTTATTATTATGATTGCAATGAATACAACATTTGTTTGATGTCAACGACGACGATGACAATTCTTCATTGACACGTCGTACTATAAGGTGTTGAATATTCTCAATAAGATATTAATCGAATTTTTGATTCACAACATGATAATTTCTTGACAAAACTATCAATTCTTCTACAAGTATTATGTACTATATCATCTTGACTGAATAAATTCATTATATTTGCAATAAGATGAAATTTGTAACATTTTAAATATATCAATTTGTGGTTCTCTTAAATGTTATACGGAGATTCTCCTATGAATTCATAACTTACTTAGATACTGATAAGGTTCTACTATTGAGAAGGGATATATATTTAAATGGATATGTTGCCACTGGTTAGTAATAGTAGTAGTCAGTATTTGATACACATTGTTTTAAAATCAAATAAACAATGACTGAAGAACGTCAACGACAACAACAACGAGAACAAGTATATTTAGTAACAAAAAGAAGTAAGTTTGGGTTGATCGTGAGGCTATCGACTTAACACCTGGTAAATTGTTAAGTGGAGTCGGTTTATATCAAAATGGTGGATGTATAGCCTGTGGTGTTCGTGATAACGATCTTTTACGTAGTCAAGAGGGACCACAAAGAATGCATTCGAAATGTAATGATATCTGGAAGGCTGGGACACATGATCTTCTAGATAAATATGTACAATCACACTTTCCACGCCCCATTGGTGAACGAGAATACCAACAACAACGATTACAACAACAAAGAGGAAACCAATGATGTTCCAGTAGAAAACAACAGTTCTTGATAATTCCTATAAGCTTTTATGTTTAGTCTTTAATTGGTATTTACGTAGATATTTAGTTTTTTGTACATTTGTCCTAATAAATTCCTTATATCCTTAAATATCGGATGGCTTGTTTTTAAGTGGTAGTATTTATGTATATTTTTAATTTTTAATGAAGTCCTTTAAATTTTGTCTTATATACATAAAGTTTGAAAAATAAGTCAGAATTGTAGTTTATAATTATATCTGTTTAATATGCCGAATAAAATTTTTAATATTATTACTATGCTTTTGTGTTTTTTAAGAGCCTTTTTTTATAGGTTTTTGTCGTATTAAATCCTTTATAGTAAAACACACAAGTTTGACTTAAAAATATTTTTTATTACTAATAATTACTAATACTATCATCGATTTTTCTACAAATTATTCGTTTTTTAACACTGGTTACAAATTTCTTAAATCTAAGTTTATTATTAAATACATGGAATTCTCACGATGACAACAGATTGAATATAGTATTGGAAACTTCTTCTTGATTGTTGTTGTTGTTGATAGACATTATGGGATGAATATTGCGAGCCATGTCAATAGTGCCATACAGTTTGTAGTACTACACTGAACTTTAGCATTGTAGGTTAGGTTATGATCTAAACAGGAAGGTTTTTTCGGTTTGAATGTTGGCATATCCCATATATTCAAATTATCTATATCGACCATCTTGAAATTGGGATTAGTAGGAGTAGTACTAGCAGCAATGTTGTCTTGAACACATACACATACAATACATCAATATTGTCTAGTACTCTATCCAAAATTTCTCCAATTTGATTGTAATTTACATAGCCGGAAGAATATCGTAAACCATGTTCCTTTTCAGCCTTACGAACAGCTCTTTTATTGAGTTGAGATAATTGTGCAAATGCAATTTTCGGTTTCAACACATAATGACTTGTTTGTAAACCATTTGATATCGTAATTTCTTTAGCATGGAATCCCTCCACATAAACCTCATCATTAGTATCATCGGCAGCAAACAAAAAGTTAAATCCCTGAATATCAAGAACTGCCAACTTCATCGTGTCACAGTTACTTTACAACTAAACTCTTTTACAAAACACACATTCAGAATTGACTCACTATAGAGAAATGATATCTATTTTCCTTGTTTAAATGATTGATCTCAATATTACCCTTTTTGTTTTTTCGTAGCAGTAGTAGTAGTAGTAGTAGTAGTAGTTTGTATTGATTGGAATAAAATAGTTAGCTAGAGACTTTATGTTTAAAATTTTACACAAATGGATATAGAGGAACGCTTAATAAAATTTTATATAAGAGAAATAATAAGATTTATTCCTTAAAAATATTACAAAAAAAAACCTAAAAACTATAAACTAAAATCTAAAAAACCTTACAACAACTATATAAATAAATATTATAAAATTTTATGCCCTAATTTAACAACAACCTCCCAACTTAAATATTCATTATCAGAATCCTTCTCATCATCCGCATTGTATTCATCTGCATTCTCCACATCCATTTCACTATCTGATTGTTCACTAACCATTATTGTTTTATTTTTCTCTTTCTCCTCCTTCTCATCCTTCTTCTCCTTTAACCATTGTTGTTTTAAGATAAGAGGTATGTTGTCATCATTATCATAATCATCAACCTGAGCAGTTTGTTGTAACCATCTTTGTTTCAATATGCTGAGTGGTAAATTTTCTTCTTCTGCTTCAGCAATTTCCTTTTCCCTTAATTCTAACAGTTTTAATAATTCATCATTTCTTTTACCAACTTCCTTGATATATTCTTCATATTCTTTATCCATCATCTTCATCATTGTAATTATTTTAGTATGTGAGTAGTAGACGTATGTTCAATCGAAGAGTATAATTTGTATTGGTTTTAATACCTTTCTAGTCAATTATTATATAAGGGATTTAACACACTTACGTAGTAGTAATCACATGAGAGTAGTCGATAAAAATACCAAACGATAAACGAAAATGTAAACTATGAGAGTCAATTAGTCTATTAAAAATGTTGTCTGATAAGGTTTTAAGTAAACAGCATTATGTGATAGAAGTGTAAAAAATTGATGATTTTATTGCTATAGCTAGTTGCCTAAATTTTCCAAAAAATCAAATGGCGTGATCTATCAATTTTTTTTTTGTTAGTGTATTTACTATATAAGTAGGAAATTTCTTACTCCGAATCAAATTACATCTCTGTGTGTTGTTGTTGTGTAGTAATATTTAGTAAATAAAAAATGGTTTTATACATCTTTGAAACCGAAGATTCAAAGGTGCTTCCCACCAATATGTTATATATCTTACTAAAAAATTTATTAAAGTATTTTTATTTTATTAATTTTGGTGTTATTGTGAATTTTACAACAAAACACTAAATCAGAATTTTCTTAACATTATCCAATATACATCTCTCATAAGAAATATAGACGACATTTTTTTCTTTAAAAAGGACATACTAAAATTATATTCTGTTTGTGTTGTTTTCATACAACATATGTGTTAATTTATTTTTTTCAGACGTGGTGTTCAATATATCTGTATTCAACAGGAACAAGTCTATGTGTATGCAGATGAAGAGATTACACCAATTAAAATAGAGGACATAACATGGATGATATCTGCCAAATACATCAAAGTTGAAGCCTCGGATAAAGAAGAGGAGAGAACATTTAAACAAGCCATGGAACACTATCCAAAAGTTAAAAATTATATTTTAAATAATATATATACGTTATAAGCAAATAAATTGAGAAACAAAACATTTAACTTTGTTTTATTTGATATTTCCTTGTTCTTATGATTTGCACAAGTGTATTTCTTTTATCTAGTTAGATATAGGTTGCATGTGAAAAACAATATAAATAATTATTTATTTCTCTGATTTTTGAACTATCATCATCATTGGTTAGATATCTTAGGATGTCATTTTAGTTTTAGACATTGAAAGTATAGTAGGAGTAATGTAAAATAAGCGTATCGAACTTGACTTGGTTCGTAAATCAAAAGAGGTGTTGTGTGTGTGTGTTTAGTAGAGAACGAGGTAGAAATCGATTAAAAATGGATTCCTCATCATCGTCGTCAATAAGTTGGAGATGTCCCTCATGTCAGAGTAAAATTACATATATAGGCCATAAACCTTAGAACGAGAATACCTATTGTTCCAATTGTACTCGATATTATAAAAAGGCTTCATGGCAAACTGTAGGTAGTCTAGGTTATATACCAAAAGAGACTTTGGAAAGACAAAAGGAAAAATTGGAAAATGAGGACAAGAAACAATTTGCTAAGGAAAGTTTATATAGTCAGTATTATAGATCTGTAAGAGACCGAAATGAATCATCATCATCATCATCATCATCTACAACAATTGGTGTATGACTTTCAAAACCCAAGAAGAATTAACTTAAAAATCCATTAATAAATGTACAAGTAAATGGAAAAATCTTTAACATATAAATAAGTAAATTTTTTTGGTAAATATGTATATCGTGCAAAATGTATTTGGATAGATGTTGAATAAAGATGTGTTATGTTTGTGTTATATTTATTTGTGATAAATGTAGTTTTAGTAAACTGTAATAAAAAACATGTTATTACTTAAACATATTGTTTTTATTCTTTTATAGCTGGATACCATTTTAAAATACAAACCACAAGTACTAAATATTAGCTAATTACCTACTGAGTAGTATTGTTTTCTATTTATTCCTCGATAAGATACCAAATAGTAATACGTTCACACTTGTAACAATAATCCCGTAGTCTGTGACGAGGTTGAAGTTGTCGAACAGCATTATTACGTCTAATGATTAAATTTACTTGACCTATATGTGGTTGAAATGGTATACTTTTCGATTCTCTCCAACAACCACTACATAAATAAGTAAAATTCATGTTTGTTAGCAGCAGCAGCAGTTGTTATTTCTATGAAAATCTCTAGGATACTGATGTCAAATTATTCCTCGAGCAGATACCACATAGTTATACGGGCACATTTGTAACAATAAACCCTTATTCGAGTTCGAGGTGGAAGCCTTAGACGAGTTGGATACGGAACAGTTTGTTTTCCTCTCCAACAACTACTACATAAATAAGTAAAATTCCCCTTGCAAACTAGGAAAATTTGTTAAGAGAGTAGCACACACAAAGTTGTGTTTCCCATATATCCTATAGATCTCTATGAGAATACCGACTTGTTCAACTATTAAATAGTCCTTTCTACTCCTTCTCCTTCTCCTCGTAATTTTCTATTATTTTTTCTACATGTTGACAATCGAATAATATATTTGTCTTTCGTTTCCAAAAGTACTTCTTCTCGTTCTAAACAGTCTTTCAGATTTACGAAAATTTTCGTTTGATCTTTCACTTGTTGTTGTAGATCCTTTTGACATTTTGACAAATCGTTATCTAATTGATAGATTTCACGAGTCAGATCGGTCAAATTACGTTTAAAATTTGTCATTTTCTCCTTAAAATCAGCAATTACGACATATGCTGCTTCGTTTTTTTCTTGACAAATTTGCAATGTTTACGTTAGATTTGTTCTCAATAAATACAAATCCGATTCCAATTTAATATTTTCTGACATATATGCAATAATTTACTTGAATTTTTGAACAAAAACAACAGCATATTTGTATACAAATAGTATTATAAAGTGAATGGTAATCTCTAATAAATATCCATAATTTTGATTACAAGAATTATTGCTGTCATCACGTAATACTTTATATTTGTAAACAAAATAGGTTTAACAATATATATGTAGAGAACATTTTTGGACAATGTTAGTTGAGTGAATGATGTTTCCTATTAAAATGAACCAAAAATTTGTTTAGCATCTGTTTTATAGAGATCGTTTTCCTTCTAAAAAAATCGATAAGAATAATAAGAAGAACCGCCCATAAGTTATAAGAGTTTCAATAAAAAATGGAAGAAGTTAACTTTAGCTGTTTAAAATGTGGTTGTCAAGTTAAAATATCTATAAATAGTTACTATCGAGATCGAGTTAGAATACTCAAATATTGCACATATTGCTTAATTAATTATGTATATGGAAAAAATAGTCTAATTTCCATGATTCTATCAACTATGACGACTACTACTAATAGTGACATGTGACCACACTTATCACTAGTAGTCAAAGTAGTAGTAGTAGTAGTAGGGAGAGATAATATAAAGATAGAAATGATAGTACAAAATTTGGAGAGCATTAACTAATACACACACACACACACATCATATCATTCATTCAAAATGCCAGTTATTGTAAGAGTAAAATGTCCACAATGTAAAGGGGAAAGTGGAATACCAAATCAAAAATGTTTGTCATGTGTGGTAAAAGATCGATAGAGACAGAAGGAGCAAAACACGTGCCTGCTGAATTTCTTTCCTTTGGCAAAGCAGAACGAGGACTCGAAAGAGAGGAGAGAGAGAGAGAGAGAGAGAGAAAGAGCTGCTGCTGCAAGACAAGGAAACAGATAAATTGAATAGATCTATATAAAACATAAATCAACAATTTTCATATTATTAGTATCTCCGCTTACTATTGACACATACATACATACATACATATAAAATAATGGCTTGTATAAGAGCTTGGTGGAATGAAATATCCAATTTTCTCGATTTACCATCAAAATTTATCATTTATTTTCAAGATTTTGTCAATTGGAATATCATATCACGAAAACAACATTTAGACGAAGATCTAATACGAACTTGTATCAGTAAAAGTCAATTGGCAACTCATCTCCCAATATCAACAATTAAACGAACAATTTATGAGGGAATTTGCCGGAATGTTGGATAGGAATGCAATTAGTATTCATTAAAACTTGACGGAAGATTTTATCCGTCGGACATTTATTCAAAAATTTCAACGAGCAATCAGTCCTGCCTTTTTGCATGAAATGAAACCCTACATTGATCTTAGTTGGGAATGTGGAATCTTTGGCACAATGACACTACTCAGTATATATCACCACTACACCAAACACTTTATTTTTGCACTCGACGCGCGTTTCGCTAACCATGTTAGCTTCATCAAGAGCGATGATTGACTATGTTTGATTTTGGCAAATTAACCTTAATAAAATTAGGAAAAACTTTAAATTTCTTGCATGACTTTAAAAACCAAATATCTGCACCTACTAATTTAATCTTACTACTGTACTTACGATAAAGGTTTAATTCCGTTGACCGTGAAGCCATCTCAACTTAGTTGGGAATGTGGAATCATTGGCACAATGATACTACTCAGTATATATCACCACTACACCAAACACTTTATTTTTGCACTCGACGCTCGTTTCGCTAACCATGTTAGCTTCATCAGGAGCGATGACAGTCAATCATCGCTCCTGATGAAGCTAACATGGTTAGCGAAACGCGCGTCGAGTGCAAAAATAAAGTGTTTGGTGTAGTGGTGATATATACTGAGTACCTACATTGATCAACAAGAACAATTCAATTGTTGTTGTTAAATCAGTATAATCTTAGGTTATCCTATTTTATACTTGTGTGTATTAATTTTCTGTATATTTTTTAATAAAAAAAAGTTATCAACAGTAAAAGTTTTTGTTATTTTTACCTACATACTACTTATACACTTTAAAACAATTTTATCATTGCATACAAGCACACTCTTTTTTTTAAACCATTTATTGTACATTCAATGCATATTCATCAACACCTTATCTGGTAAATTTTAAACTTTCTTATCGAATATGACCTCTCGCTCATACATTTTTAGGAATTTTGTTGTTATAAAAAGATTGAATTAGTAAATACAAGCATCAATTGTCAGCTTCCCTCACAACATATATCTATATCATATAGTTTTTTGTTTTTGTTTGACATTGTGTGTAATTAATTGATCAGGTGAGTTTAACGGGAAAAAATAATCTAATTCGAAATGTTGTTTGCAGTATGTTGTCATCATCCGCATCATTAAAAAAATCTACTCCAAACCCTTCAACTATGACGACTACAAGTAAAATATCTAATCTTATGGAGGCAACATCATCATAACAAATTCCTACTACTACTAATATACATAAAACCAAAGAAAAATTTCCATTCCATTCCAATTCAAATGTACACCTTTATAATTAGGTTAAACAACAAAAACAAAATATTAGTGAGACACCAAAGTCCTTTAGACAAGACCTGTACACCTTAGCAATTATGCATAAAATACAAAAAGAAACAGATAAATCTCTATTTGAACGTTCACCACACTCTCAGTTGTATTTTTCGTTAATATTTGACTCGTTGGAAAATTTTGATGAAAAGAATATAATCGCTAATATAAAGGAAATTCCCATAGAATTTTTTGAACAATTTCCATCGGTAATTATTATCCCTAATAAGTCAAATATTAAGGACATTGTTTGGAAAATGATGGAAAAACAAGAGAATCAAATAGATTTAAGTTCTAACATAAAATACGTAAAGGCCCAAATTGATTTTTTCACCTTATTGTTAAAATACAACCTTTTCAACGAATATATATTTTTACCCTATTATCACCAAATGTATAATAAAGCTTATTTTTCCGACTTGCATGTACATATAGAAACAGTAATTCGAACAATCGACGATTGTAATTCGAAAGCAGCAAATATAATTATCCCGGGAAATTATTCTTGTTGGAAACCCGATGAATCAGATGCAGGTTTCGATCTTTGTATTAAACAGGATACATTTTGTCCCGCAGGGAAAGCCACAAAGATTGAACTGATTGGATTCTATGGACAAATTGTTGCAAGATCCTCTACGAATGCATGTAGGAACCATACGGACAGGCATGTGTAGATGCAACCTATAATAGACCTCTGATTATTTATTTTATCTCGGATGAAAATATATTATTGGAAAAATATCGAAAAATTGCTCAATTGTCTCATTGAAAGAAATATTACAAGTCTGAAGAATAGTTTTATCAGACAATCCAACAATTTTGGTTCTTCAGGAATATATAAAATTCCCGCTGCTCAATTCTTTCGA
>CM032446.1:122163825-122176325 GCA_019049505.1 Pachyrhynchus sulphureomaculatus | reverse complement strand
TAACTAAGAGAAACAAAAGCTAAGGGATATTATATATATATATATATATATATATATATATATATATATATATATATATATATATATATATATATATATATATATATATATATATATTATATATATATATATATATATATATATATATTATATATATATATATATATATATATATATATATATATATATATATATTATATATACTCGAGTCAAGTGATATATACTGAGTAGTATCATTGTGCCAAAGATTCCACATTCCCAACTTAATATATATATATATATATATATATATATATATATATATATATATAATATATATAAAATCAGTGTTTCTGCAGTTACCAAACATTCGTTTTTGTTTTCAACAATTAAAGATTTTTTTATTACAATATAATTTTTATGTCTGTAATGAAAATATTAAATAATATCAAACAAAACGACTACTAGGACAGATCAAAATTATTTTAGTGAAAATAAATAAATAAACAAATTATGAAAAATTCTATGGACCAGATTTTAAGTGCAATTCAACTAATAATAAATTAAAATAATAATAATAAAAATAAAATAATACGCATACCTACTTAAAATAATGTTTGACCATAATAAAGATTCCTTTTCTATTATTTTAAAAGCCAACCTCTGTTACTCTGCGACGGCACATATCTTTTGAGCGCCTTCCTGGTTTATCGGTCGTTGCCACTTGTCAGCTGATGTTGACGTGTCAGTGAATTTTATAATATTCTGTGCAACATGGAACCAGAATTTTAAAAATATTCTTCTAGTAACCTTTCCAAGATTATTGCTGAAATAGTTAAGAACTTTTTTGCTACAAATCCAAAGGCCCTATTCTTATAGGAAAGTGAAAGACAGGAGGAGCAACTGCGTCCTCCCGTAGAATTAAAAAACAAAAATATTAAATCAGTCAAGCGAACAACCCACTAGGATATCTATGGATTCTATTCAAAATCATATCTTAAACCAAATGAATAATAAAGGCAATATGCCAAGAGATTTTTTTTTTTAACTATATTACCGAAAAACTATATTACGAATAGACGAGTCGGCGTATTTTTTTTCGTTGGTGTTTTATTTTGTATAGTAGCAGCAGACAAATCTAATTCAGCAACAGATGACGCTGATAAACTAACAATTATGTCAACCACTAGATAGTGCTGTAATCAGTGCACTCAAGCACCCAAGACTAGACTAGAATGTCCTCGAAGTTAAGTGCCCCCACAATAGATGAACATACCAGAGACATTCAGATCTTTGTAGCGTAACATACTAATATATACCATGAATGCAGTATCAGCGAGTCAGTCAGTGCAGTTTTAGGTACGTAATTTGCGTTATTTCATCATTACTCATACGTTTGAAGTAAAAGTTCTTTAGTAGCAGCATTGTGAAAAAAATGTTATGTACAGAGTACAGGGTGTTCCAAAATTTACTCTATATCATTTAGGTTGAATACTAAGACAGATACGACTTTTTTATAAAAGATAAATCTTTTAGCCTGATGAGATCTTTAATTATGCTCTTAAACTTTTTTCTGGTTAAGTACTAAAAGAGATCACCAGCAATATATTTTTTTTAAATGGAAACCCCAAGTCTTTATTCCAAAATAACCTACAACCCGAAATAAAATACAATAAATTACAATGAGGATATGGAAACATTTTACCATCAGTGGAATTTTTGTATCGTAATAGATGCTTTTTTAAATTTATATTTGTGTTTTATTTGATTTTTCGCTGGAATTTTTTAATAGTAATGCATGCTGGTCAATGATCTTTCTATTCTTTGTTTAAAAATCGGATTAGTCGCACTTAAACATACTAACTTCACTGCAATTCTTATGTAAAATAGACTGTGCTATTAATTGAACTTTTCGAATTGTTTGATAACCACATTGATCATATTTAAGCATATTAACTTCATGGTGATGTTTATTTATGAGGGAGGACATTGTTAAACTACCTTCGCGAATTGTTTGATAACTACATTCATTGCATTTAAACATGTTAACATTACTAGATAGAAGAAGTTTTCTGTAGTAATAGATGATTTTTTAAAATTGTTTTATAGCTTATGAACGTTTCACCAACAATTACAAGAGGTATCTTCAGGGAATTTGACTTTGAGATATTAGAACACTAAATAAACACTGAATTCGTTGTTCTAATCGGCAAAAGTAAACATACCTCTACATTCCTCAGGAAATCGTAGGCGAAACGTCTGAAAGTTACCCCACATGGACATAGTCTAATCCCAAGAATTACGACAATGACACACATTGGATAGGTTATATTATAAAAAAAGAAAAAATATGGTACACTTTACTAGTTATAGTGATTTGCTACCTCCTTTTGTATAAAATTCATATTTTTATAGTTACAGAAACAAAAACATTGTAAATTATAATTACGACTAACGTCAAATTTTTAACAAAACAAATTGTGGTCAGTTAAGTCTAAAATTTCTTCATAATAAAACATGATAACTAGTCTTACATTATCTTTTTAGTGTTCCGTACGGAACACTTATAAGATCACTTCGGGGTCTGTCTGTCTGTCTGTCACACCCGATTTTCTTCGAAACTATTTTACATAGAAAGTTGAAATTTGGTAATAATATAGGAATTGATGGCCTCATCAGAGCCATGTAGTTTTGAGAGTTAAATTTTGACTTGGGGGATGAAATCGGAAGTGAAAAAAAAAATTTTTACTAGGTCATCGAGTGTGGTGTCAAATGAAAGCTTGTGAAAACACGAGTAAAAAATATATATATAATGTAATACTTGCGCGCACTTTTCTTTGTAATATTTTTAAGAAATCGCGAAAAATCGCTGTCCCCCGCCTTATCTCGAAAAGTACTTATCCAAAAATTTTGAAAAAATTCTGGAATATTCTCTACGGGGTGTAGATTGAACTAAAATTATCACGAGTGCCTTACCTTTAATAATTTACCTGGTATATAAAAAAACAAAAATTTCAAGGTCATCAGATTTTAGTAAAGATTGAAAACAACTTTGTTGAAAACTCATTTGGGGTGTGTTTTGTGAAGTCACTGATCATTTTATACTTCTGTAACAAAATTTTTTATTTTAAAAGCAATCAACGTACGGAACACTAATTGCGCAAGTTTAACTTGCACTTGACCGGTTTTATACGAATATTAAGGTGGCATGTAATACAGCTTTGTAATTAGCGGCAATTCTGCTATTTCAACGGAAGAGTTTAATACTCCTATAAATCTGAGAGTATACTTTCAAACATTTAAGGCAATTCGCAATTTGAGGAAATTAATTAATTTTAAAACTAATAATTTATGAGGAAAATAACATAACTGTTATAGCGCCAGGCAGCTAAGAATTCGAAGATATAAATAAATGTTTGCGAAATCATTATGCTAAATGAGGAATTTATTTTAACGTTTTTACAAATAATATTACCTACTAATATAACCTAAATCATCAATTTTGATAACTTTTCAGAATCCAACTATTGGTAAATTATAAGAATTTAAGAATAAATTATTAGAGCCCAATGTAAAATATTTATTAATTTATTCTGCAGAAATTATTAACGAAAAATCACTAAATATTGACTGTATTGCTGATGATATCTAAATGGTAAACCTGTTTATATGCTCATTTTTTCCCAGCTTAATGCCTGGTTTTAAAATAAGAGTTAGCATAAGCTATTTTCTCGTTTCCATTAACTGCTAAGATAATAAATAAAATTACTACTGAAATAATAGATCAGGAATGTGAATTGATAACTACATCTTAAAAAATTGAATTAACTATGGTTTTATATAAAAGAATTGCTAACTCTAGATTTGATTACAATGCCTGGTAAAAGAGCTTAAAAGAAAAAAACGCATTTTATTTAGTAATAAGTCAAAACTTAAAGGTTAATACATCGAATCGATAATTTCTCGTAAGTTTGGGTTTTAAAGTTGGATACCGATGTTATATTTAAATGTCAAAGAAAATGTTAATTTAGATGAATCAATTTTAAGCTTGGAACTACTTCCTTTTGATCCCTTTAATCCTGCAATACTTGGACCAAATAATAAAATAACAATTGCTTTACAACAAATAAGGAAATTCCTTGCAAGGTGAAGTTAACGTAGAATGAAAAGTAATTAAAAAATATAATAATCCAGTAAAAAATACTGTATTTATCAATAATACCCCTTCATTCATGTTTAAGGAATTACATTATATTTTAAATATTGTAACTATCGATTCTATCCGAGATGTTGACACCTTAATTCTCAAAAGAAAAATTAATGATAGTATTGCGCTGTGCACCATTAATGATGAAAAACATAAAATTTATCTACTTCTATGGAGCGATCACTCGAAGCGCGCTCCTCCGAGACGCGTCTGTATCCTGGATTACGGTACCATTGCTCTCTCGAGCACATTTCGGCTCGTTCTGTGAGGACAGCTCCCACCTGCCTTGTGGTATACTTAAAGCGGGTTTTAGTCCCCGGGAAGAAGTCGTATCTCCGACTCTAGCGAGTTCGTTTGTCGATTCGTTGCCCTGCACCTTCCAAATATCCAGAGATCAACAACAAATCAACTTGTTTTCTCTGTCCCAACTTATTCAGGGCATGTCTGCACTCGCCGAGTTCATCCGGGGTTCGGCAATTGCATTGAGTGCCAGAGCAGATGTTCACTACCTGCTCAGGGAGCGACACCAACTCCTCTTTTTTTTCTTCCTTCAAAATCGCAAAAAACTTCTGCTTGAAAAACGGTAATGTACCTTTCCAAAAGGAAGCTCTTTCGTAGGTCTACAGTTTCTAAACCTAACATATCCCACCTATTCAACCCTGGCAGTTCGGGACCGATCGGTGAAGCATACCATAGCGTTCTGGGAGAGATTGCTTTTCTGTTCTTCCCAATGACCATGTTTAAGGATTATAAGGAAGAAGAACCGGTGTAGACAACTGCCCTGAGGACATCTTCCCCTTACCTGGATTTACAGCCGGCCATCCCCAATGGCCTAACTTTCTACATGCTCATCTAATACAGAGCTTACCTATTGCGCGATCACTGGCAGCGTACCCCTTGTCGCGAGGAACTCACAGATCGTTGTCGGTTCCATCTCGTCAGAAGATTCCTTCACATTAAAGAAAACCATAGTGCAGGGCTTTTCAGATTTTCGCAGCTACAGCATGTAACGCGGTTTTCGTCGATCAGCCCTGCAGATATGCACACTGATTACTTTGGAGAGGGTGAGTAATACAGAGCTTACCTATTTCGCGATCACGGGCGGCCTACCCCTTGTAGCGAGGAAGTCACAGATCGTCGTCGGTTCCGTCTTGTCAGAAGATTTCTTCACATTAAAGAAAACCATAGTGCAGGGCTTTCTCGATTTTTGCAGCTACAGTCGTGCTGATATGCATATTAATTACTTTGAAGAGAGTGCCTTTTAAACATATTTATTAAGAAATATATATATATATATATATATATATATATATATATATATATATATATATATATATATATAGATACATATATACATATATATATATATATATATATATATATATATATATATATATATATATATATATATATATATATATATATATATAGATACATATATACATATATACATATATATATATATATATATATATATATATATATATATATATATATATATATATATATGTATATATATATATATATGTATATACATATATATATATATATATATATATATATATATATATAATATATATATATATATATACTAGTCAAATCAATCCAACAATTGTCGAGTATAAGGTAAGCAAAGACAATCGTAAGTTATCTCTTAGTGCTGCGGTGAGTAGTAACTACTCCTCAGAGTCAAGTTGATAGTAGTCATATACTAGACGAAGTTAGCAGGCTCAGTGGGCACATTATGTCGGCCTATAAACAATAGCTACAGTCGTGCTGATATGCATATTAATTACTTTGAAGAGAGTGCCTTTTAAACATATTTATTAAGAAATATCCGTCAAATATCTTTTCCGCGGTTTTATTATAGAAAATTTTTTAGACTTATGGCTCTGAAAATCTTTACCATCAAAACTCAATCTTTCCGATTTTTGGGATGAACTTAACCTTAGCTGTTCTTCAGAGTTTAATGACGTAATTCATCCTTACTTACATATGTATATATATATATATATATATATATATATATATATATATATATATATATATATATATATATATGTATATATATATATATATATATATATATATATATATATATATATATATATATATATGTATATATATGTGTATATATATATATATATATATATATATATATATATATATATATATATATATATATATAGATACATATATACATATATATATATATATATATATATATATATATATATATATATATATATATATATATATATATATATATATATATGTATATATATATATATATGTATATACATATATATATATATATATATATATATATATATATATATATATATACTAGTCAAATCAATCCAACAATTGTCGAGTATAAGGTAAGCAAAGACAATCGTAAGTTATCTCTTAGTGCTGCGGTGAGTAGTAACTACTCCTCAGAGTCAAGTTGATAGTAGTCATATACTAGACGAAGTTAGCAGGCTCAGTGGGCACATTATGTCGGCCTATAAACAAGCGTGTCCGCTTATGCAAACAGTCCGTAGTAGAGTGCGCTGGGAGACGCGTATTTATCTTCATGAACTTACTCGGATGACCACACGTACTGTGAATTATACAGTAAGAAGTGGGAGTCCTGGGATGTCTATAGATCTACTAGGCGAGATTTAAAAGAGAGTTCAGGTGCAAGAAAAGAGTCTTGGAAAGCCTTTTGTAAATAGATTGACTCCTTACTAGAATTTGCATGTTTTTTAAAAATTCAGAGCTCCGAGAGTGAAGAGACCAGTTCAGATGGTAACTGAATCACTCCCAGTAAAGAGTTACTTATCGGGTAGTGCGACATCGATATCCGCCAGTAGTGCCGATCTCTAGCCTGGATTGGGGGCTGGCCGAAGGAATTATGGTGTGAGCAGTGAATGCCTTAACTCATACAAATCAGTACGTTAGGAATTTTCTCAGTATTGCTTCAAAGGGGCCTGGGAATTTTACTGCCTAAGTTGTAGAGAATCTGTCGATCAAACCTTGGGATGAATTACGTCATTAAACTCTGAAGAACAGCTAAGGTTAAGTTCATCCCAAAAATCGGAAAGATTGAGTTTTGATGGTAAAGATTTTCAGAGTCTAAAAAATTTTCTATAATAAACCGCGGAAAAGATATTTGACGGATATTTCTTAATAAATATGTTTAAAAGGCACTCTCTTCAAAGTAATTAATATGCATATCAGCACGACTGTAGCTGCAAAAAATCGAGAAAGCCCTGCACTATGGTTTTCTTTAATGTGAAGAAATCTTCTGACAAGACGGAACCGACGACGATCTGTGACTTCCTCGCTACAAGGGGTAGGCCGCCCGTGATAGCGAAATAGGTAAGCTCTGTATTACTCACCCTCTCCAAAGTAATCAGTGTGCATATCTGCAGGGCTGATCGACGAAAACCGCGTTACATGCTGTAGCTGCTGCGAAAATCTGAAAAGCCCTGCACTATGGTTTTCTTTAATGTGAAGGAATCTTCTGACGAGATGGAACCGACAACGATCTGTGAGTTCCTCGCGACAAGGGGTACGCTGCCAGTGATCGCGCAATAGGTAAGCTCTGTATTAGATGAGCATGTAGTAAGTTAGGCCATCGGGGATGGCCGGCTGTAAATCCAGGTAAGGGGAAGATGTCCTCAGGGCAGTTGTCTACACCGGTTCTTCTTCCTTATAATCCTTAAACATGGTCATTGGGAAGAACAGAAAAGCAATCTCTCCAGAACGCTATGGTATGCTTCACCGATCGGTCCCGAACTGCCAGGGTTGAATAGGTGGGATATGTTAGGTTTAGAAACTGTAGACCTACGAAAGAGCTTCCTTTTGGAAAGGTACATTACCGTTTTCAAGCAGAAGTTTTTGCGATTTTGAAGGAAGAAAAAAAAGAGGAGTTGGTGTCGCTCCCTGAGCAGGTAGTGAACATCTGCTCTGGCACTCAATGCAATTGCCGAACCCCGGATGAACTCGGCGAGTGCAGACATGCCCTGAATAAGTTGGGACAGAGAAAACAAGTTGATTTGTTGTTGATCTCTGGATATTTGGAAGGTGCAGGGCAACGAATCGACGGACGAACTCGCTAGAGTCGGAGATACGACTTCTTCCCGGGGACTAAAACCCGCTTTAAGTATACCACAAGGCAGGTGGGAGCTGTCCTCACAGAACGAGCCGAAATGTGCTCGAGAGAGCAATGGTACCGTAATCCAGGATACAGACGATCACAGTCAAATTCCCTGAAGATACCTCTTGTAATTGTTGGTGAAACGTTCATAAGCTTAAAAACGATTTTAAAAAATCATCTATTACTACAGAAAACTTCTTCTATCTAGTAATGTTAACATGTTTAAATGCAATGAATGTAGTTATCAAACAATTCGCGAAGGTAGTTTAACAATGTCCTCCCTCATAAATAAACATCACCATGAAGTTAATATGCTTAAATATGATCAATGTGGTTATCAAACAATTCGAAAAGTTCAATTAATAGCACAGTCTATTTTACATAAGAATTGCAGTGAAGTTAGTATGTTTAAGTGCGACTAATCCGATTTTTAAACAAAGAATAGAAAGATCATTGACCAGCATGCATTACTATTAAAAAAATTCCAGCGAAAAATCAAATAAAACACAAATATAAATTTAAAAAAGCATCTATTACGATACAGAAATTCCACTGATGGTAAAATGTTTCCATATCCTCATTGTAATTTATTGTATTTTATTTCGGGTTGTAGGTTATTTTGGAATAAAGACTTGGGGTTTCCATTTAAAAAAAAATATATCGCTGGTGATCTCTTTTAGTACTTAACCAGAAAAAAAGTTTAAGAGCATAATTAAAGATCTCATCAGGCTAAAAGATTTATCTTTTATAAAAAAGTCGTATCTGTCTTAGTATTCAACCTAAATGATATAGAGTAAATTTTGGAACACCCTCTGTACTCTGTACATAACATTTTTTTCACAATGCTGCTACTAAAGAACTTTTACTTCAAACGTATGAGTAATGATGAAATAACGCAAATTACGTACCTAAAACTCCACTGACTGACTCGCTGATACTGCATTCATGGTATATATTAGTATGTTACGCTACAAAGATCTGAATGTCTCTGGTATGTTCATCTATGTGGGGGCACTTAACTTCGAGGACATTCTAGTCTAGTCTTGTGTGCTTGAGTGCACTGATTACAGCACTATCTAGTGGTTGACATAATTGTTAGTTTATCAGCGTCATCTGTTGTTGAATTAGATTTGTCTGCTGCTACTATACAAAATAAAACACCAACGAAAAAAAATACGCCGACTCGTCTATTCGTAATATAGTTTTTCGGTAATATAGTTAAAAAAAAAATCTCTTGGCATATTGCCTTTATTATTCATTTGGTTTAAGATATGATTTTGAATAGAATCCATAGATATCCTAGTGGGTTGTTCGCTTGACTGATTTAATATTTTTGTTTTTTAATTCTACGGGAGGACGCAGTTGCTCCTCCTGTCTTTCACTTTCCTATAAGAATAGGGCCTTTGGATTCAGATAGAGATATCAGAGTGCCAACACTTTACAGCAGCTAGCGCGATTTTTCGAGGAATCCCCTCTCAGGCGTAGATGGTTCAATCTAAAACACTGAAAACGGACGAAGGCTCATATTTCAGCAGTCTACCCACCCAGAAGTCGTAAGGGAATGGAACCTAAAAGAGTACACTAAAATCTCATTTCTTCCTAGCGACAGAACCTCCAATCGTTCTACAAACTTTAACCCGTTCAGTTTTGGTTTAGCTGAGTTAATTTGGGCTAATGTATTTCTGAATGATACTAGTCATTTAGTAAACCACTTTATAATTACTTTATTATCCTAATTTATTGGAGCACGTTTTTTACAGGCACGAAAACACGGGTACACAATAAAGAGATTTAGGCCATAGGCAAGGGATTCGGGTCAGTTGCCATTATATAGATAGGCAGCTCAGTATATAAGATTGGTTCCCTAAACGTAGCAACACTTGTATCTGGTTGAAACATTAATATCGAAGTGGCGGGGATTTGATCGAAAATTATCAGCAAAAAATGCGAAGAACACGAAAACTTTGAATACAAATATATTTCTGGGTAAAAAAATAAAACAGAAAATTTCTATTTTTTACGAACTTTTGAATATTTGATTGAAAATAACAATTTTTAACCAAATACTTAGAAATCTTTTTAAAATTGTTAAAAATACATCACACTTACTGTCTAAATTATTAAAAAGATCTAACTTTTAAACTAATTTATTTTGCAAAAGGGCAAGTAAGTTAGTTATGAAGCTCTACAATATAAGAGTAAAATATTTCGTTTTTGTTATGACTAAATTGATGTAAATAAAATATAGTGTTAATATTCTAAAAACCATAATATTCTCTACCTGTACCTAGGCCCTAATACTATATTTTTTTATACTAACATTTATTTGGTGAAATTTACGTATAAAATATTACGCTATCAAATACAAAAGTCAATTGGACAGCTAAAGGTTTTAGATTCTATGACAACTATAAATTTTAGACAATTGTTGTAAATCTGACTATAAAAAATTACACCTACCTTTAATAAAATAAATAACTAGTATTTAAATAAATAATAAACAAATCACTAACTCCTATCATAAATCGATGTCCTGGAGTACATTTACGAAAAAAGTTGTATTTCTTGTAAGTTGCAGTTAATTTTGGCAAAAGAGACATACAACATTGTTTAAATGCCACAACTTCCTAAATGCTGTTACACATGAGTAAAGTAGAAATTAAATACAATAAATTAATTAAATCATTAAAAGATAGTAAGTTTTTAGATGAAGCAACTGCTCGCACATTGATAACTTATAATGGGATTGGCCCTAAATATTATAGTCTACCAAAAATACATAAACCGGATATACCTCTAAGACCAATAGTTTCCTGTGTAGGAGCATCTACACAACCACTTCCTAAATATATAGCCTCTATTTTAGAAACAGCTTTTTCTCCTTTTAATAAATTCAGAATTAAAAATACCTTCGAATTTGCAGAGAAGGTTAATTTCTTCATTTTGCCAGAGGGTTTTGTACTTGCTTCTTTCGATGTAGTTTTACTGTTTACTAACATTTCTCTAGACCTTATTATATCAATATTAAATGAACATTTCACATCAATAGAAGAAATATGTAATATTCCTAAAGAACAGTTTCTACTAATTATTACTTTTTTTATATGAACATACATTTTTCTCCTTCAATAGTACATTCTACAGACAAAAAATTGACGTCCCAATGGGAAGTGCTATTTCGCCAATTCTGGCCGAAATCGTTATGAATAAACTTCTTTATTTTGTCATTTCAAAGATAGAATTTGAATTTCCCCTTCTGTTTCAATATGTAGATGACTTACTAGTTGCTTTACCTGCCGGAAATGTACAGAACGCTCTTAATATTTACAATTCTTTCAATCATAAATTAGTATTTACTGTTGAGGAGACCGACTATGCTGTTCCGTTTTTGGATACTAGGGTTGTACGGTCTGAAAATAATACAGTTAAACTTGACTGGTATAGGAAAAAATCAAGTTCGGGTAGATATATCCCATTCCATTCTTATCACCCTATGAAACAGAAACTGAACATCATCAGAGGATTAAAAAACAGAATAGATAAGATTTGCCACCCCTCATTTAGAGAAAAAAATGTAAAACTGTTAGAAAACATCTTGTTGGACAATTACTATCCTAAAGCTCTGATTAAAAAGAATTTTCAAAGACCCCCCTCAAATCAATCCAACTGTCACCACTAATGTCGACATTAAAGTAGGAAAGTTACAATACATAGAAGGTCTTTCTCAGTCCTTGTCTTCTCTTTTTAAAAATACAAACATTAAAATTGCTAATTACAACATAAAAAGAATGAATTATTTTTATACCAATTTAAAATATAAAACCGATACTTTACAAAGATCTAATATAATCTACGGCATTCCCTGTCAATGTGGTTTGGTCTACGTTGGACAAACTTCACAAAAAGCTCTCTAAGAGATTAGCGTTACACAAAAGTAATAGTAAACACAAACCTAACGCAACTAGTTTGGGCTTACACGTAAATAATACAGATCACAGAGTACAATATAACAACAGCTTCATTCTGGAGGTTGAGACTAATTAATTCAGAAGAAGTTTCCTGGAAATGTGTTACATAAAAACTTGTAAAAATAATCTCAATCACAGAAAAGACATAGAAGGATTGAGCTCCATGTATACCTATTTACTAACAAAAAACCATGCCAAA
>CM032446.1:122111325-122158825 GCA_019049505.1 Pachyrhynchus sulphureomaculatus | reverse complement strand
TATATTCTTACTTTTGAGATTATATTGAGCGGATATTAATACTGAGAGAGAACAAAAATTAGAATATCAACTAACCAGTTTTTTTCTGGTAGAGATGTGGGGACGAGGTAATTTTTGAAGATGATCTATATAGCTGTTTAAAACTTTGTACTGTTTTGGGCACCATTCATTTTATAATAAAAGAGAATCTTAAAAAATGAAAAAATACTGGAGAGATACCTAGTTGTAGGTAGATAATTAAACTAGAACTTATACGTCCTGTAAAATAGAACGAGAGTTCAGTGAAACACTACGCTAAAAGAAAGTGATGAAAATGTACATATTCACAGACAGTCTCGGATTTAAAAGTTTGAAGGTTGGTGCATAGTTTTTCTTATACCACTTAATTTTGGTTTAGAGAACGGCTTTAAAATCTTGTAAATGTATTAAAAGTTGGTCTCAGATTTACTTCTGGTGAAGCTAGTTCCAGGAACACACGTGTAGAATAGCTTTCAAGAATACACGTGTAAATTAATTTTGAGGAGCATACATGGAAAAGAATTTTACAAACACAGGTGGAAACTAGCTTCAGGAATACTCGTTTTTAGAAGAAACTAAGTTAGTTATACTTGCCGAGTGGCCTTTTCCCGTGGGTTTCTTATCACTATACTACCCTACACACACTACCCCCTGACTTCCATTTGGGTGACTGATCACCCTAGGATGGGCAGGGTATTTGTCGAAACCCAAAAAGCCTCGAAATAAACAAAATATCGAAGTGAAATTTTTAAAATCAACTAGTTCACTTAAGGAGTATAAAATGAGATAGGAGCGTTGAACTTGTAACGTCATAGACAAAGACGGAAGATGCTCGCCCTAATCCGAATTTATACATATTCAATGCAAATGAAATAAATTAAATCGAAGACTTGCGGTTAGTACAAGTTTGGTTAGATTACTCAATTAAATATGAAAAATGTAATAAAATTCAAATAAGTTACACTGCTTAAATTTAAGTTAACAATTATTGCTTGTATTAAAGAAAGAAAAACGGCTTACTAACATGATCTTATAATTTAGAAAAAAGGAATGTTACATTTACCCCCTTCCAAAAAGAAATAGACTATAGTAGTCTATTAAACTAAGCCTATTTAAGTAGACGAAGGGTTACACTGCATCATGTAACACTAAGGTTAAAAATTACAAATTTCAAATCTTACTACTAGACTTAAGCTCTTTCAAAATCTAATATAAAAGTGCTTGCATGATGATAAGAAATACTTTTCCACAATAATAATAAGGATTCCTATATAAAAACAATATATCTATTATTGCTACAAAAACAAAAAAATATAATACCCTATCTATACTCTTGTCTAAATCAAAAAACTGAACTAAAATTTAAACATCCTCCGTAATAAAATTTAAGAATTGTTAGAAAATTTTCTATTCTAGTAAAAGAACATTAGAAAAATTCTAATATAAAGAAGAAATAAAAAATAGAAAGATTCCAGTAAAAATACCAATTCTAGAAAGGAACTCTTGTAAGACCATTTAGCCTGTGGCTAAGAAAAACTTCTGAATATATCACCAGAAAAGCATTCGGGAAAATTGCCACCAATGCTCTAGCATATCGCAAAGGGAACATTCCGAATTTAGTATCATTATTAGACACATTCAGAAAAGAACACCCTATCGTGCATTGTCGGCGTTCCAAGACATCCTGAAAAATACAAAAATCTCTAGGAAAAACACTCTGGTACGTCAGAAAATACATCAGCTCATCGTCAAAAAAATACTCTGGTTCATCGCCATAAACACTTCAACTAAACGCCAAAAAAAAAATTCTGGTACATCGCCAAGAAACACTTCGTAAATAGCCCTCAGCTACACAAAGTCAGAGTTCTAAAAGAACAATATCGCTACAAACACAGTGAATAGCTATAAAAGCTAACAGTATCACTATAATCACAGTGAATAGCTATAAAAGCTAACATTCACCAAACATATGGAACGGAATGATTAGTTCATGCGCGCAACTAACATTCTAGGAAATATTTCCAAAATAACTATATGAGACAGCAAGTCTCGAAATAAGACCTATCTAAAATCACAATTTTATATATGGGAGTCCATAAACAAAAATAACTCAAAATTACACATTTTGAGCATATGCCCTCAGGCGGCAAATATATACAGGAGTTCAAGTCCCAAATTCTTAGTTATGACAACTTCATATTGAGCTTAGTGCAAGCTCTTAGCAAAACTAAACAAATGAACGGCATCTGCTAGCACCCAGTGCATCCTAGCCTGTATAAAAGCTAAAAAAAGGCTTATGGGATACAACCTAAAAGAGGTTTTAAGGTTAATTTAACCGAGCATCTAGGCTGAAATTTTTCAAACAGGTGAATATGAGCATAAAAAATTCTAATCGAAGCGAAAATTTCTTAAGCTGTCTATGGTAAAATGTAAAAAATTAAAGACTACAAAAGCTTCTCCAACATAATCAGAAACAAGAAGAAAACATTATTGACAGTGAAAATATTTGATCACGTTGTTAATCGTCTCCCCAGATAATAGCCTCTAGAAGAAACTGCTACAGATATCAAGCATAACTTTTTCTGTCAGCACAAACTTTTAGAATTATCCAATAAAAATCTAAAAATTCAGTTAGGAATCTTCCTTCACTGCACTTAGCCTCTCTTGACAAGGTCTTTATCTCGGTGTTAGATTTTTGATCATTTTTTTTATGAAACGACTGTCTTACTTTGCTCTCTTCTCCTGCAAATAATCAGACTTTAATTCCCCTGCAAGAATTCAATTTCCTATCAATCTGATAGTAAAAACAAAAAAGCAACGTTATACGCCTATGAGTCTATACAAAATAAAATCAGAGAAAAATAATGACTCAAAGGTAATGTTGGTACGACCCTGAAAAATGTAAAAAAATCACCCTTAGCTAGTTAGTTCAGAAGAAGATCTAAAAAAATAAAAAATAATCCAAGTTTCAGACTTACTGGATAAATCAAAACCAATTTACTATTAATTGCACCCAAAATATTTCATATAGGTAAAAAAATACACCGTCTCGGGTAACCAAACTTTGAAATTGCGCATAAAAGAACCCCTAGACTCAATATCATACCAAACAAGCTACTTCTTGCGCTTGTATAAACTCAAAATCACTTGAGATAGGTACTAATCAAGTTTTTGCCTTCAAGTGTAAGAAACTGGATATTATATGGGTCATTAATAAATCAAATCTTGCGATCACCAATATACCCAGTGTGACACTGTCGCAAGCTCACAAAAAAAATTAAGTCGATGCTAATGCTGGATATGGCCAGTACCCAAAACTTTAGCAAAAAATAAAAAGGTAAACTATACAAAGCTCAGCTTACACCAAACAAATAACGAGGTCGCCACCTCTACAGAGCAACGTTAATAAAAAATAAAAATCGTATTGAGCAATTAAGATAATGTAAATATAAATTATTCTTCTTCTGAGAAACTTTCATTAGGATTAGGTCCATTAAATGGTTTTTAAGTTTTTCATATGCCATTATCCTACTTTAGTTCCATTTATATTAACTAAACTGTAGACTAAATCTGAAATTTTTTCTCTTATAACACAATGTACATACTTAGGTACCAACTTAGATGTGAATTTATCGACTGCACTTGAAAGAATTTTATTTTTCTGCCAAACGTAGTCACCTATTTTAAAGGAGAAACTCTCTTTTTCTAACGTTATAAGACTTATAGTTCTGTTCATAAGTCTTATGTGTCCTATTACGCACGTCTGTGAAAACATCTTTTAAACCTTTTAAATTTTCGGCATAGGTATTTCTATCAAATGGAATTATTTCATTGTCAACACTCACATTCAAATCTAAATTTTTATAATATAATCGAGATAAAGGAAACTAGGAAAAACGGTGTAAATCCGGTTATTTCGTGTTTTGATGTATTTATGGCCTGTTGAATCTTTGAAATTTCGTTATCCTAATTATCATGTGAGTCGACATAACTCTTGATAGCGGTTCTAATAGTTCGATTATTACTTTCAACTAAATTACATTGTGGAGAGTACATGGAATTGAAACGGATATTAAAACCATATGTTTCGCGCAGACTTTTAAAACTCTTAGAGGTAAACTGAGTACCGTTATCGCATATCAAAAATGATGAAACTCCGTGGATTAGAAAGACATTGTTTTCTAAAATCCTCTCTATGTATTCAGCTTTAGAGCTTTTCAAAGGAAATAACATGGTATACGTTGTAAACCAGCAAAAAACCACGAAAAGAAATTTGTTTCCCTTTTTTGAACGTGGAAGTGGGCCTACTAAATCACCTGCTATGACTTAAAATGGCTAATTAACTGTTTTTTTCTTTTCCCATTAGTCCCATGGGTAAAGTATTTGGAGATTTCCGCGCTCCACACACTTCAGAATTACAAACTTCGATATATCAAAACGCATTTTTGGCCAATAGTACTGTTCGTAAACTCTGTGAAGAGTTTTATGAAAACCAAGATGACCAAAAATAGGTAGAGTGTGACACTTGTCTATAATTTCCTCTCTCTATGGCTTAGCAACTAATATTTTCTACTCGGGTATATTGATTTTTAAGGGCAATTGGTGTGGGATAAACTTATACACGAAGTCATGTTCTACTTTCCACTGAGGACATTTTTTAGGGGAATCTTTAATTTTTTAGCTTAAATTATCGTACCATGGATCGATATAATCTATGTCAACTGTGTCAAATCTTACAGCAATTTGTGCACGACTACTGCATTCGTCCACTGCATGATTCGGGATTGTTGACAAGGCGTCAGGCATAATATTATAGATTCCTTTTCTATGAACTTAATTAATCGTATGTTGTCTCAGCCTAATAGCTCAACATGCTGGTTTGCCACTAGAGTTTTTGATACAAATAAGTCATAATAAACTATAATGATCTATTTTAACCTTGAAAGGAACATCTTCTATATAAGGTCGAAATTTTTCAATATTCAAGAGTACTGCTGAATAATTACGTTCAGCCTTCGATAAAGTTCTACTGGCATATGCGGTCACCCTTTCCTCACCATTGATTTTCTGTGTTAAAACGCCTCTTAAACGTGTGTTAGAAGCATCAGTGGAGATATAAAACAGTTGCTCTTTAATCTTTATAAAAGATTCTTTTCGTTCAGTTTATAGACTGTCCTTTTTTTCGTCCTTTAAAAAGATCAAGACGACAACATCGTAGAAAATTTTTTTATAAAACGTCTATACCAAGAACATATTCACACAAAACGCTTAACTTCTGTAGTATTAGTAGGTCTCGCATAATTAACCATACTTGGTATTTCATCCGGATGAGTACGCAAAGAATTTGAGCCTACTATATAGCCTAAAAACTGTGATGTTTTTTAAAAAAAATCTCATTTTCTCAAATTTATCGTTAGTCCTGCATTTTTCAATTTATCTTTTACTTCTTTAAGCAAACGAATATGCGAATCGAAATCTTCCGATGTTGCTAAAATGTCATCTAGATAAGTAAAAATATTTGGTTCGTATTTTGGACCAAATATAGCATCCACTAGACGTTGTTGAGTTTGAGCAGCGTTCTTTAGACCAAACGGCATCGTGACCAACTGGAATAAACCTCGTTCTACGACTGCAAAAGCGATTTGTTCCTTAGAGGATTCGTCTAAAGGAATTGGCCAGAAAGCTTTTCTAAGGTCTATCGAGGACACATACTTAGAATTCCGGAGTAATGTCAATATCCGGTAGTGGATAATTATCAAATTTGCTGACTTTGTTGAGCTTTCGTCCGTCAAAGCACAAACGATACTGTTCATCGGTTTTTTTCACCAAAAAGATTGGAGAACACCAAGGACTGTTTGATTCTTCAATCACTCCAAGTTTCAACATTTCATCTAACTCTTTATTTAATATTTTTGACATGTACAGAGATATGGTAAAGGGCCTTGTCTTTACAGGACTGGCGTCAGCCGTATCTTTAGACATGGTGATTTTATTCGTTCGGCCTAACTTATCTTTACTACAAATTTCCTTGAAGTAACCTATAACTTTTTCTGCTTTTAAACGTTCTGTCTCCGAGAGACCATCTATGGTACATAGACACGAGAAAAAGTTTTCTGAAGAACATTTTGTATAATGATCATTAGAATTTACTTCGAGTGACTGTGGAAACTACGAATTATCTTTAAAATTTACTAGAATTCCAAATTTTTGTGCAAAATCATATCCTTAAATAAAACTGTTTGATAAAGAAGGTACTACTAGGGCAGAAATAACTAAACTATGACCATTGCAGACCAGCCTACACCTTTTTGGCTGCTATCTGCTGTGGTAACAGTTCTATTTTTGACATGGCATATTTTTATATCTAAACAACTTAAAATTTAAATACTATTCCGACCTATTATCGATGTATTAGCGCCAGAGTCAAATAAAGCTAAAATATCGACACCTAACAGATTTATCTTTATATACAATCCGTTATCTAAATACTTATGCACGAATAAAGGAAAAATTTGACCATTTTGAGAGACAAGAATTTTATCTAAAGGCGAAAATTTATAAGACTTTAAAAAGTTAAAAACTTTTTGCAACCATGTTGTCCAATCAGATTTATTGAAATATTCATGTTTGTTTACGTTTCTAGGACATTTTAGTCAGTGTCCTTATTGCGAAAATAGGCTTGCTTCTTAACAAAAGAATAGAGTTTAAACTCTTCTCAATTCCAGCCGTTTCTTCATCAATAGACAGGGTGTCTTCCCTTATCTTTATTATTTTTCCGGTCTCATTAATTTCCTTGCTTAAGATTCTCGTTAGAATCTTTTGTCGGCTACCGAACGTTCTGAAAAAGTACGACGAATTTTAAATTCATAATCCAATTCATATTCCAATAGGTGATTGACTTTAAAATTGAAAGCTTGCATGGCAGTATATCAAGGTTATATATTTAAAAAAAGTTTAAAAAATAGTGGAAACATTATTTTTTGTCGTCTGAAATAGTCAAAGAAGATATGTAAAGATATTTTAAAATTTTAAATATTTTTTTACAACATATTTTGAAAATTTTTAACAAGCTCCAAAAAATTCTTAAATACCGCCCTGCATAAGTAAAATATTTTTCAACAATTTGAACGAATCAGGAATGAACAAAAACATAATTTTTATTGCACCGCGTTTTTAAGATAAGTTCACAAGTACCAATAGCAGGTAGACCGGCGCATCCGCCAATCTGGACCACTTAAAACCTAAAATTGTAATTGTTTGACAATAAATAGGACAATTTTATATCAGGTTCAATTAATAAAAATTAAATATCAATAACTATATCATCAAATAAATTGAAATAATTCATTCCTCAAATTTCCTGCTCTTTGTCTTATTACCATAAACTGCTATACTTTAATAAACCTTCAACGATAGAAAAAAAAAAAATAAAATGAATGATAGAACTATTCACTCTTCTCCAAACGTAGGTTTACTGATCCTTGCTCTAATTCATGAGAGAAAATCTTCAAAGTCCCAAAACATTGCGCTATTTTTATGGTGTCGGTTCTTTATTTTTAAATAAATACATTATTTATTAGATAAGAGTATATTCTTACTTTTGAGATTATATTGAGTGGATATTAATACTGAGAGAGAACAAAAATTAGAATATCAGCTAGCCCGTTTTTTTCTGGTGGAGATGTGAAGACGAGGTAATTTTTATACGCTTTTTGAAGATGATCTCTATAGCTGTTTAAAACTTTGTACTGTTTTGGACACCATTCATTTTTATAATAAAAGAGAATCTAAGTTCAACTCAAAAAATGAAAAAATACTGAAGAGATACTTAGTTGTAGGTAGATATTTAAAGTACAACTTATACCTCCTATAACATAGAAAGGGAGTTCAGTGAAACACTACGCTAAAACAAAGTAAAGTATATTAACAACCATAGAGAGACATTTTTACATTAAATCTTCTTATGATTAATGTTTCTAATAAATCTAAATAAATAACCTTTCATGTGATGAAAATGTACATGTTCACAAACAGTCTCTGATTTAAAAGTTTGAAGGTTGGTGTATAGTTTCTCGTAGATCACTTAATTTTGGTTTAGAGAACGGCTTTAAAATGTTACTGTATTAAAAGTTGGTCTTAGATTTACTTCGGATGAATTTAGTTCCAGGAACACACGTCTAGAATAGCTTTTAGGAACACACTTGGAAAACTATTTTAGAAACACACGTGGAATCCAGTCTCCAGGAACACTCGTTGTTAGAAGGAACTAAGTTAGTTATACTTGCCGACTTTCAGCTTGGCCTTTTCCCGTAGGTTTCTTATCACAATACTACCCTACACACTACCACCTGGCTTCCAGTTGGGTGATTCATCAAGACTTGACCTTAAATGTCTTAGGATGGGCAGGATATTTGTCGAAGACGGAAAAAGCTTCGAAATAAGGAAAATGTCGGATTTTATAGCACAACCCTTCCATCGAAGTGAAATCTTCAAAATCAACTAGTTCACTTAAGGAGTATAAAATGAGATAGGAGTATGAACTTGTAACGTGATAGACAAGGACGGAAGATGTTCGTCCTAATCAGAATTTATACATATTTAATACAAATGACATAAACTAAATCGAAGACTTGCGCTTAGTACAAGTTAGACCACTCGATTAAATATGAAAAATGTAATAAAATTCAAATAAGTTACACTGCTTAAACTTAAGTTAACAATTATTGCATGTATTAAAGAAAGAAAAAACGATTTAGTAACATGATCTTAAACTTTAGAAAAAATGAATGTTACAATATATATATATATATATATATATATATATATATATATATATATATATATATATATATGTCTATATATATAATACAATAAAACTCCGTGTTTCATCCATTCGTCTAACAATGAATTTCCATGACGTTTCGCCAAAATCTCATTTGACATTTTCAAGTGCTCTCGTAGCTGCTGTTACTCGATACTGTGATCTACCTACTGCTGCCGCTCGAAGCCACTCGAGTTAGCTTCGAGCGGCAGCAGCAGCAAGATCACAGTATCGAGTAACAGCAGCAGCAACAGCACTTGAAAATGTCAAATGAGATTTTGGCGAAACGTCATGCAAACTCATTGTTAGACGAAGGATTGAAACCCGGAATTTTAATGTATTACATTCCATCATCTGTGAAAACCTCTATGAATGTTACGTGAAAATATATTTGTATTTTCTGAAATATTTTTTTAACGAAAAATTAATTGGATGGAGATTGAAAAAGAGAATGATAATTATATTTGGGATAGTCTCAGAATAATGTATGTTTGGTAATAATACTTTACCATTCTTTTATCATCAGATGAGCTTAAAATATTTTATTGGTTCAAGTTATATATTTCATGTTTTTGTGATCTAATTAAAATATTAACTTGTTTCCAACACTGAATTATTATTAAACCCTTATAATAATCGTCTTCAGTGCGATTCCAAATAACGAAAATAATACATTTTAAATTCACATATTATTTGTTTTGTTCTTTACACAAAACAACAATTATTTAAAAAAAAAGGATCATAGGCACAATTTCAACAAATATGCTATAAATTTTTTCACCAATATTATCTATTTCAGAATAAATCATTCTATACATTTTAATATAAATAAGGAGCCAATTTAAATAATCAATAGGAACGTTTTAATAATAGGTCATATGGAACACGAATTTTGTTAATTCCAGTCTCGTTTAAAAAATTACTCTATTGGTACTTTTCTTATACACTTTCATGATTATCATAATTTACGAATGGAAGAGGTTCTTAAATTTGAATATATATATATATATATATATATATATATATATATATATATATATATATATATATATATATATATATATATATATATATATATAATAGGTGTTTCGGTTAATAATGTCGATTTTGCTAAGAGATGGCGTTGCTAATACACTTGTTGGTATAGACTAGTGACATCTATGGCATTTAGGAGGGTAAACATACGCCATCAAAAGCCAGTTCGTTATTAATTGTCACTGTGCGAAAAACATAGTTCTTCATAGCTTTGAATATGTCGTGTTTCGTACCAGAAAAAGACGTTCTGCGGGGAAGTTTAATAACCTTCTTTCATTTGAAGAAAACGGCTGCTGAAAGTAATCGACTGTTGGTTGAAGCTTATGGTGAACATGCTCCAACCCAAAAAACTTGAGTAGATCCAGGCCAGCCTTCAACATGACAACCAGTCTGCAATATACAGGGAAAAAATGCTTTGCTTTGTATTTGCTGGGATAGTAGAGGAGCTGTGTATTACGAACTGCTGAAACTTGGTGAAACGATCTCTGGCGATCGATACCGACAACAATTGATAAAGTTGAACCGAGCATTTAAAGGAAGACGACCAGAATACGCCCAAAGACACGATAAAGTCATTTTTCAACATGACAATGCTCGGCCCCATGTTGCAAAATGTTTAAAAACTATTCGGAAAACATCAAATGGGACGTTCTACCCCAACCGCCGTATTTACCGGACCAAGCCCCTTCAGACTATCACTTATTTTCAGAACAACACTTATATTATTACGAAGAAGTGAAAATTTGGCTTGATAAATATTGGCCTGAAAAGATGACAAGTTCTTCTGGTGCATTTTTTGACAGAAACATGGGAAAAAGTCATAGCTAACGACGGGGTATACTTTTAATGTGATATATCACATCCGTAGTATTTTTGCCCGCTGATCACGAATCTGACGTCAGAATATCGCCATCACATCTCAATTTTTTTCTAACCTCAAAAAAATAGGTAAAAATTAGTAAAAATTAAGAAAAATATACTCCTAAAAAATTGATTCAAGCTTTTTCATGAATCCAAAGATGTATTAATATGTATTCTGACACGCTAAGCTAATATTCATCGGTTGGATTAAGCCATACAGTTCTGTTTTCTTTCTAACCTCAATAAATCAGACAGATATAGTGCTTCTCGAATGCAAAAACGAATTCAAATTAAAATTCAACCGATTCTTACCAAATTTGGTACACGGGGTTTTTTTTTGGGTTGCTGATCATGAATCTGAGGTCGGATTTGCAAAATTCAAAATGGCGGATCCAAGATGGCGGACAAAATTTTTGAAAACCAACCGATTCCTACCAAATTTGGTATACAGTTGGGGAATCCTCAAACCTGATACTCTTAAACCCTAAATCTTAGACTCCCACACCCTGTAACCTCAAAAAATAGACCTCAATAACCCTGTAACTTTAAAAATGAGACCCAATAAACTCAAAACCAGGACTTTTAAACCATATACTCTCAAATAGTAGACCCTTAAGCCCTAGAATTGCGAAGGTTAGACCCGCGCCTAACTTTCCTTTTTTTTTGGCTGTATCTTGTTCTCTTTTTCCGCGAATGACCTATTCAAAGGCTTTCTGCCCAAACGCTTTTGAGGACTTGTTTCTCTTTTAAGTAAATGTCTTTTCTTTAAAAAGGAAGCAAGATGCTCTGAACCATCTTTGGATAAGCCTAAATCTCTGACTAGATCACTAAGTTCTGACTGTGATAGGAGTATTGGTTCTGGTTTACGGTTGTATGGTAGAAATTCTTTATCTGTGTCACTAGTATATGATAGGTTGTCACTAGAACATTCATTAGTAACAGTGTTTGAATCTTTTTCGACAGTCTCAATGTTTTCGGCATGAACTGATAAGGTGAAATCATTTGTTTCCATAACATCAGCATCAAGTGGTTCAGGAGGCGGAATTAGTTTAGTTGGTCTTGTTACTGTCGAAACATCGTTATAAGTAATATTGCTTTTATTTTTTCGGTTATGCCTAGATACAACATTCATACAAACGTAGCAATCATTTTCACTGTATGGTCTATTCCATATTGCTGCTCTGGAATATTTAATCGCCTTCTTATTGATGTACAACATTATTTTGCAAGAACTGCAAATGATGTGGGGAACCCAATCTGTATCCTGGTGCTGTATTTCAATGTTAAAACAATCCTCATATAAGGTTTTAATCTTATCCGTTATCGGTGACCCCATTTTACTCAATAAGTGTTGACAGCAAATATAACAAAATGAATCACTGTTTTTATCGCATTTATGGAAAGTCCTTGTACCGTGAGACCGTTTTCTTGTAGCATTATACTCTACATGAGCCAAGTCACCCACACATGAAGAGCTACGGTCGCTGGATGACGATGGCTGCGGGCCCGCTTTCCCACCCTGACCAACCGCCGATACTGGGTTTCCGAGTCCCTGCATCGTAATTCTCTTTCTTCTACCTGCCATGACGGCATCTAAGCCGTTATCCAGGGACTCTGCCGGCTAGTGGAGTATCACCGTTGCCCACCGTCACCACGTGGAGGTGCCCTGTATGCAGGTAGAAGAATAAAAATCGACCGATGAATTTTATCGGCGTTCTAAATGGCGCGAAAACATCTGCCATCTTGAATTTTGCAAATCCAACCTCAGATTCGTGATCAGCGACCCAAAAAATCCCCGTGTACCAAATTTGGTAAGGATCGGTTGAATTTTAATTTGAATTCGTTTTTGCAGCACTACATCTGTCTGATTTATTGAGGTTAGAAAGAAAACAGAACTGTATGGCTCAATCCAACCGATGAATATTAGCTTAGCGTGTCCGAATACATATTAATACATCTTTGGATTCATGAAAAAGCTTGAATCAATTTTTTAGGAGTATATTTTTCTTAATTTTTACTAATTTTTACCTATTTTTTGAGGTTAGAAAAAAATCGAGATGTGATGGCGATATTCTGACGTCAGATTCGTGATCAGCGGGCAAAAATACTACGGATCTGGTATATCGCATCAAAAGTATACCCCACTTTTTTTTTTTGTGGGGCTGTGTTATTATAAGGGTTTAATAATAATTCAGTGTTGGAAACAAGTTAATATTTTAATTATATCACAAGAACATGAAATATATAACTTGAACTAATAAAATATTTTAAGCTCATATGATGATAAAAGAATGGTAAAGTATTATTACCAAACATACATTATTCTGAGACTATCCCAAATAATTGAAATTAATATAATTATCATTTTCTTTTTCAATCTCCATCCAATTAATTTTTCGTTAAAAAAATATTTCAGAAAATACAAATATATTTTCACGTAACATTCATAGTTTTCATTATTTTTGAAATCATTCCGATAGCAGTAATACATAGAATATCAGACTCTCAATATTGTATTCAAGAATAATTCTACATACCTTGTTAGGCCTTTTTTAAGAGTACATGCAATACTGAAAAAACCGTAACAAGGCGAAACACATGTCGAGTTATTCTCCAATAAAATAGTGAAACACTACAAAGCAAATTAGTTTAATTTCTACTTTTAAATATTTCAACAATGTTTCACAAGAAACCAACTGCCGAAAAAAAAAGCAAAGATCACAAACAACATTTTTATTAATAAGAATAATATTTTTTTTTTTCTAAAATTTAATAAAACAATGTCTTCAACGTTATTTGGATAAACGACGTGTCTAAAAGTAACCACTCTGCTTCATCGACATCTGATATCCATTGGAGGAGGAAAAAAAACAATTAAGAATCTGACGATATTGGGCTAAAGCTCTGTATATTTAAAATAATTCTATTATAAGAGGTTCTTCCCTTAAAAAAACACAAAAAAAAGAACGAAAACAAATCATGGGTAAAGAAGCCAGAGGATATAAAATATATTAAATATATTATTCTGGAAATTTCAAATAAAATCTATATGTATAGAAATAAGAGAAGTTTTAGCTTTATTATACAAATTACATTATTTGCTTGTCATATTAATTGTATCGTTAAAAAATAAATCAAATCTCATTACCCCATCCCTTTTACCCCTTTCGCCTGCTCTCCGCTCGTCAACTACCCTGCACTCGAAAACCCTATGAACAATACTTGAGAGAAAAATTTGCATAAACACATGATGTGACCTTAAAATTTTATTTTTTTGGTCCCCAGCTTCTGGCCAAGTCATTGGCGACTTGTTTTTGGAGATGGGTGACATTAGTTCTTTAGAGCAGACCTTGAATAAGTTGTTAAAGCCCCTTTGGACAAGAACTAGTTGAGTAAGTCAGTGGCAATTTATTCTTGTAGACCTGACGTTACAATTCGAGATCCACTCTTGTTGTTTAGTAGATATGAATGAACACATGATGTCTTGAGTTGAAACTATACTTCCTATGTATAGGCTGTGGCATTAGCTATTTATATCAGTTATATACATAGGCTGGCATAGGAGGTTGAGCTTGTAATACCAAACAAAAACTTTACCACTTTGAACACCGCCCATACACTTTATACTATTTGTGATTTATAATATAAATTATAGTCATACAGGTATATACACTTCACGTATATCACTATAAGGTTCATGTAACCCAATTTAATCTTTTTATCAGTTTTCGGTTTAAAGAAACATCTCGTAACAGCATATATAATAAAAGGTTTTTTGCTGTTCTGTTATTCCTTAAACTCAAATATTTTCTTATTATCAGTTGGTAATATTATTCTAAATTGATTCGGCTTGTTATATTAAATAGAGAAAATTTCTAGTGCAATTTTCTTTTAAAAAGGGTTCCCAGGTATATTTTTTACTAGTATTCTTAAACTGACGAAAGGAGTCAAGATAGACTTTTAGCTAAACAGAATTACTGAAAATGTGTAGGAATAATAGTAAATTTTACGAACATGTCTTATACCAACAGTACATTAGCGTCCTCATTCTTCTTATTTTTTGTTAGGTAGGTTACTACAGTAGAAAATTTTTATATTTTCCTGTTAAGTATATAAACATTTATATGTAACGGGAAATAATATGTCATTTAGATGCAATACACTAGAGTAATACACATGTGATGAAGTTCTATGTCTAACATAATTACTAGTAGGATAAACTACTGGTGTCAGAGTCCACGAAAAACAAGCCTTCTTTTTACCGTAAATTTTTCTTTTTTCGCCCAAAAAACTGTACTGTATTTGTCATCAAAGAGGTGACAATAATGCATCTGACCAGCGCCGTCGACCTGTGACGATTGCATTACTATAGAGCAGAACTAGCTAGACTAGATTACCAAATAATAGCCAAATCAAGTTCGGTTTCTTAAGTGCCTCGAGGATTAGAATTGACTTAAATTGATTAAATAAAAAAAAAGGACGTTGATCAAGTAGGTAACTAACAAGTTGAACTGAGAATGCGCCAAATCAGCCAAGGAAACTTCTATCCTAATAATTAATTTTATTAAAATCACCAGTTCTATTATAAAAAAAAGATAAAAGCATAATAATCTTATAAATATATGAGATTGAAAACAGTAAGGTGTAAAATAAATCATTATCATTATTTTTATCTGAAAAGGAAAAGAGGAATTGGCCGCGCTAAAACATGTGGCTACGACCCACAGAGGTGATATAGCAGACAGAGGTGAAGCATGATTAATCATCATGCTTCACCTCTGTTCGGCAAGTGTTCGTCAACCAGACTCATCTACTTGAGCAACCTTATGAAATTAAGTATTTCAGCTTCATTGCAAGTGAATCAGTTGAAATACAGCAAACTGGTATGTTCATCTTGTTTTCTGGGAATGTATCCTAACTTCTCTTAAAACTTTGATGACTAGATCTACCACTGTTACTGAATAGCGTGGATACAACGCACAAATTAGAACTGCAATTATTTGTACTTAAAAGGTTTTCGCTCCTTAATTACTATATTCTTTCCAACATGTGGCGAATACACAATCAGAAAAATATTTATTGTTTTACCGAGAAGTAATATATCAGATTTGTTGATTGGTACTCGCCTTGTAGTTGAAAAGGCAAAATTCCAGTAAATGCGGTTCCTGTCATTTTTTGCACTTAACCTAATCTCTCCTGGAAGATATGGCAGCCTGCCATGCCATCAATAGGGTACAAACATATCAGATTATACTTGGTTTTATAGAATACGCAACGCTCTACTATGACGATGGAGCTATAATACAGTGCGAACTGAGCAGCCCGAGCAAGAAGAAATCCCTTGTTATGGTTTGTTAGATTTCCAATAGCTCCAGCAGATCAATATTTTTGTATAATACTTCATGTTAAAGCTTTTCCATATTCGGTCTATAAAATTGTAGTTGTTCCACCATTTTAAGAACCTTGTTAAAATCTAGGCGGTTTTTAACTCTAGAATATAAATTTTGTCATTTTGTGGTTTGATCACGTTGCTAAAACTTAACCAGACCAAGGTCTTTTGCTGTGCCTTCTATCTCCCTAAACAGAAAGGCTTCCATATTTGTTCGTGTATAGTTGCAGACCATTTCCAGAAGATAATCCGACTTTTTTGCTATTTTACATGCTAGCACAATTCGAGTATGTAGACTCTCTAAGCTCAAGACTACAATTCAAATGCAACATATTGGTAGCAGCAACTATATTACGTCCTGACAGTTCCGACCACTAGATTTTTTATTCATTTTCTACTTTTTTTGAAAGTCAAAGGTATCAGCTGTTATGAGCACAAAAAAAAGAGTTTCTTGAAAAATAATGTAAGTATGGAAAACTTAATCTTTTGTTTACTTAAGTAAGGTCCTAGCTTAATAATTTCTTTATTGCTTTTGCCTTAATCCTTTAGTATGTTAATTTCTAAATTAACTTATTTTAAAATATAAATAAAATTAATTTATTTGTTAACCCTTCAGCGGGCGCGCTATAAAGTTTTACACGAAAAGGTGCGCGGCGCATTTTATGCTCCACGGAATTATTATTGGAATTAATAAAATATTTAAAGAATTTTTTGTTATATTTTCGAAATTTATTGATTTTAATAACACAAAATTATTTAAACAGAATTTTTAGATACAAATACAGTGCAAAATTTTGACTATTCACTAATGTCTGCATTTTCATTGCAATTTTTACATACTATTTGCTTAACAGAGTGATTTTTACAAGCGAAATTGTTGCATATACTACATTGCACGGTTGTGTTAATATTTTTTGAACGTCCACATAATAAGCAGCGTCCCACTTTTTTTCTTTGAGGTTTCTCCTGGTTGGGATGTTGAACTTTTCTATATTTCGCTAAAGATACCCGTATGTCTTGTTTTAGGGATTTTATATTAGCTCTTTTTTCCAGAAACGGTCTCATAAGCGCAACTGCCAAATTTTTCAGAAATATTCTTCTGGCTATATTGGGATTCTCCTCGTTGAAATTAAACAATACTTGGGCATTTATTCCCGCCATATCCATCAGAGAATAAAAAATAACTAATGGCCATCTCCGGGTAACCCGTTTTACCGAATATGATCCACACATTTGGTCAACGCTGTTTACTCCACCTTTGGTGGCATTATAATCCATAATTAATTCAGGCTTTTGTGAATCCTGATCAATATCGCCAGTGTTATGCATAGTACTCAAAAGAATTACTAACTTGTTTTTCTTTGGTACATATGAAAGTAAAGTAATATTTTTTTGATATCCAAATACAGACGTTTTGTTTTCACGGGATTTATTTGGCAAAAATTCCAACGGAATTTCTTTTTTATTTTTTTTTAATGTTCCTATTAGTGTAATTTTATCACTAAGTAGAGTCTTTACTAAAGGATAACTAGTGTACCAATTATCTGTCGTTAAATTTCGATTTGAACTTTTATTTCTTCCACAAATCTAAGTACAATATTTGTTGGCGAATTTGGAACTCTGTACGGACCTTCAGGTTGTTGTCCACAATAAATTTCTATGTTGCTAACGAAGTGAGTTTTTGCGTCGCATAAAACAAACATTTTGATGCCGTATTTGGCCGGCTTATTGGGTATGTACTGTATGAAACCACGAAAACTTTCGAGTTTTTCGTCAATTGTGACGTATTGTCCAAGACTATAATTTTTTTTGCAATTTTCTACAAACGCTTCGTATATATCTCTTATAGCTGCTAATTTGTCTGTTTTTTTTCTTTCGGGTCTACTATCGCGGTTATCAAACCGGAGACACCGCAATAGAAATAAAAACCGTTTGTAGCTCATAACCAGGCGAGTAATTTCTAGACCCGTTCCATCAGTTTCCCAAAGTTCTCTACCGTTGACATGATTGGCTTTCTTACATCCCAATAATATTAGCAAACCCAGTAAAGCCATAATTTCACTTTTTGAACATATTTTAACATCTCTTTCCCGTGAATATTCAATAGTGGATTTTTTAATTTCTATATACTCATTTGTATATTTTACAATAGTTTCTATCATGGTAGAATCGATGATTTTTTGAAATGCTGAAATTTCTGTTGAAAGTTTTCGTGCTGTTGGCTTTGGACCGGGAAAAATTCTTGTAATGTTTTTACTTTTTGTTTTCGATTTTGTCTCCAAACTAAATTTGTACCACTTACATGTTTTGTCTTTGCCAAGAAAATAATCACTAGACGTAATCTCAGGATCATTACTAGAACCATGATCGTCATCGTTGGGACTATACTCTAGCTCGGAATCTGTGTCGTGGTCACTAGTTATAATAACTTCTTCATCTTCCTCCGAAACATCATCATCCACTGGCAAATATTGTTCCTCATCTGAACATTTGTCATGAAATATTCTGAACAGCTCTTCATCAGAGAGATATTTTTTGGCCCTGAAATCAATTTTGAATTATCAAGATAAAATATTAAAGATTAAAAAAAGCTTATAATTTCTCATATGTGCACAAAACTATGTGTTACATACATATTTATATTATTTGCGAAATATATTATTAAAATGGACCCTTTACAATTTCATGTAAAAAAAAAGAAAAAACGATACTTACATGACAAGGCGCGTGGCGCACGTTATGCGCCAGAAGCCACAAGTCTCAAAACAAAGCAAAATAAAAAAATATATATAAACTAAAATAGGACACCAAGCACTTAGTTACAAAGGTTAAGGTTAACTGAAAGAATACCTAGACTTAGACGTTAATAAACGGGGAAACACCGACAATGTTGCCATCTTTCGAAATTTGGCGCATAAAATGCGCCAGCGCGTCCGCTGCAGGGTTTAAGTTACATAACCTACATTTTTGTATGTTGAATTTGGTAGACTTTTCGTAACAAACAGTTTTTGGGAAAATAAATGTGATTTTCCTGATATTCTCATTTGATTAACCTATGGAAAACCTATTTTGCTTAAGGCAATAATTTTAAATAAATATAAACGTTGCGTAACAGAAAGCTATCAAAAATAGATGATTTTTCATTTTGTAGTTGGTCATATATTTCCTTCGTTTACACGTAAGGACGCATCTAATAAGTTATTTTAGACGGGTGAGAATTCCGATCTAAAGTGAGTTCAATTATTTTTGAAGGGAGTGTTATTAGAGTGTATATTATTCTCTCTGGAAAAAAGATCGTTGTAATATGTATTTTTGATTTGGTTTTTTTTAATTTAGGATGAGTTGTCTCAGTGCGGCGAACGACTAAATTTAATATGTATATATATATATATATATATATATATATATATATATATATATATATATATATATATACATATATATATATATATATAAATAGGTATATATATATATATATATATATATATATATATATATATATATATATATATATACATATATATATATATATATATATATATATATATATATATATATATATATATATATATATATATATAAATAGGTATATATATATATATATATATATATATATATATATATATATATATAAATAGGTATATATATATATATATATATATATATATATATATATATATATATATATATATATATATATATATATATAATGTATCGTGTTCGCCATAACTAGCCTCGAGATAGACGTACAACGCAGATTCTACAGATAGTCCTTCAACGACTCCTGATGTACACACATACTGCAAATGATCTCGTGCCTACTTTAGTTGGAGTCATCTTCTCGATATAGAAAAATGATGCTGTTCTGAAAAGCGGAGCAGTTTTCCTTAGCAAAGAAGAATATAGCTGTTCTCCTCAGTGGAGAAAATGGAATTCAGTGAAAAAAAAATGGACCTTACCTCCTCAGTACAAAAAATGTTGCTGCCTCTCTCAGTGAAGAAAAAAGCTTCTCTTCTTAGTGCAAAAAACCTCTGTTACAATTACAAGCACGTCAACCTCAATTCTTATATGACGTGACAAATGCATACATACTGCAATCTTAGGTAATATTTTTTCTTAATATTTATCCACCTTTCGAGGATATAACTGTACAAGTTTATAATTTACTAATCTTCTCATGTGATAATTTGATGGGCAACTTCACTGCTTGCAAGTTGCCGATAAAATACATCTACACGTACATCTCTTGACTTTTCTTTCCCGCATCCGCCTGTCCAAAAGATTGTTCTTTTTGGAGATGTATCTGTTAGACGATGACGTAGCCAAACCATGTCAAATTTTCATCTCTCAAAAATTCTGCTGATGCATTGGGATCACCGTAGTTTGGATAACTCGTCCTATTTTCCAGTGATATTGATGTTTCAATTATTTTTTAGATATAAACAAAAGAAATTTAATAGTTATTAAAAAAAATTGAATATTCCCTCCATCCAGCTCTTGAAAATACCTAAAAATATCTAAATAAAAGTTACCACGATAAGTCTACTATTGTAGCTACAGTTTCAAGGTTATACTTATATTTACTTGTTTAAGTTTTTGCTTAATAAGTGTTAAAGGAAAAATCACAATAATATAGTACGGCAAAGCTTAATGAACCTGTAATATATGTTTCCACTTGCTGGAGTTATCTATTCGGCTAGGAAAATTCAGGTACAGGCTTTTGTAAGCTTTGTATTCCCACATTTTGCTCCCTTTGTCTCTAACACAATTACTCAATTATATTTCAAACCAACTGATATTTGCTACTTTCCTATTTTAATTGCTTTTTTATTAAACAATATACGCATGATATGAAGAAGAAGAAAAGAGGAACTGCTGTCGGAAAACCTTCGCGAAGATAACTAGTCCAAAATCCTAAATTTGAAAAATTGTTTAAAATTCAAGACCAATCGGCACAGGCTATCGCTCAGGCACTTCGTTATGTTCTATAGGTTATCTTAGTCAAATGCCTACGACCTACAATTGCTAGCTCTAACTCAGGTCTAAGGTACGCTTTTTTGTTTTCTCTGTTAATTTGAACTGTATTTTTTCATATACCGGAAGGCGTCGCCGAAATTTTATTTCTAATAAACGCGGTCTTGCAGGCGTGGTATGTGGCCAAAGATAAAAAAAAAAATGAAAACGTTTGTTGACTGATAGTTTATTTTAAAAGAAAGGCAATTAAATATAGTACAAAACAAAATATGGTATCTATTTTAAATGAAAGAAAGTTCAATATAATACAAAGCAGAGCATCTATTTTAAATGAAAGAAAATTGAATATAGTACAAAATTAAGTATCCCTAATAAAATAAAATGGAGTTCTTGTAATAACGTGACTTATACTAAATATATCAGCCAAAATTTACTTCTAACAGAACAAAAGTAAAATTCCTAAAGCTAGTCTTGCAAGGAGTATCTTAAACGTATAACAATAAAATAAATTTGAATGAATGATACTTATTCTAAAATAGATAAATGATTGTTGGATGGTTGACTTGTGGAATTATTGAATTATTAATTTGTTGAATTATTGAATTGAATAGTTGGTGACTCAACCACAAATTTTCCAACTATGCTGAAATCTTATAATTCTAAATCTTAAAACTGTAGTGTTAACAAAGGTTCTTAAAACTAAAATAAAAGTTCTTAAAACTAAATATAAAGGCAATACATTTGTGATCAAATTTTGATCACAGGTAATATTTTTGTCTCAAGCTAAGGGTATAATAACAGTAAATTTTCTCTTGTGGTTCGTAGTTTTATGAACACCAAAAATAATTAATTTTACAGTATAACTTATCTGAAATTATTCCTGACTGTCCCTAAGTGGATGGTATAGGTGGAAGTACTGATGCAGACACCAAAGATGTTGGCTGGGACAAGGCTATATCCTACTCAATAGATGGTGCAAGGAATGATGGCTCTGATCTGTCTCCAGTACGTGGTGAGTTTCCCTGTAGAGACCTTAATTTTCGGTTGGTACGTGGATTGCACGAAACCAAAGTTTTCTGATATTAAGTCCAGAATTATTTTCAGACCAAAAGGTAACCAGAAAAAAAACAAAATAGAGAAAACGTAAAATACAAATCCTGAAACAAAGAAACAACCTAGTTTAGCATTTTATATTCCAGTCAGTGTGTGAAAATTCCTGAAGAGAATCTGATTGACACAGCTACACAAAAAAATTGAATTCCATTAGATGATTACTCACCTCGAGTATTTACAACGCTCTTCTGCAACTTCGGGAAGAAAATATATCGCCTCGAAATGGCTGGCTCACAGTATCTTATCCAAATTTAGCAATGAGACCGTAACCGGACCTTCAGCTTTCCATCAATCGGTACTTGGCCCTTTTTTAAAAAACTTTATTGAAAATACTGAAAACTTCACCGAAAGTCTAGTAGCAGAGAGAGAAATATCTAACGTCGTTTTCCTTTAAATGTAATTGCCCCAACACGGAAGTTTATTTTCGCTTCCTGGAGACAAAAAATGTGCACTTTTTAAAAATAATAACCAAAAAATTACGTTTTGAACGCTAGCTTGCATCGAAAATTACAGGATAAGAAAGATAACTCAAGGATTATCTCTTATTCATCTCGTGTCTCAAGTTGAAAAGAGACCACACGAATTACTACCGTCGGTCCTTTGGAATTAAATCAATTTAACAACGTGGGTGCGGAAATCCGTAGGCAACCAGTCATGTTTTTAAAATATGTAGATATCCGACTTTTCCTTCAGATGTCAAATTACTATTGTTCATTAAAATTGGATATACATACATTCCGCGCGCAAATCTGGTAGTGTGAAGACTAACTGTGTTTTTGTGTGTGCCTGGGTCAATTTTTTGTCGCTAAGGTAGGAATTTTGAATTTTTTGCTCCGGTTGATTTTTATTTGCCGTTTTATTTATCAAATTCTTGGTACTTTTATATTTGCATTTTTAGATATTTATAGTCAGGAAGAGAGTATATTTAATCCGTGATTTCAGAAATGCTGGACCCACCGGATCCCGGTGGGACCAGCAAGCCTTATACGTCAGTTAATACAAATTATGAACTTAGTAAAAAGAACATTCCTTCTATCTTATATAGTTGTAAAGATTTAGGGCCATGGGTAGTATACGTAGAATCAACAGAGGAATCAGGCAATTTTGTAGGGAGATACAACGAGCTTAAAATCGCTAAAGAAATCTGCAACCTCAACCTCAGCGAGGTCAAACAAATCAAAAGCAAAGGTAACAACCGAGTAAGTATTGAGTTTGCAGATTACCTAGCTGCCAACAATCTAGTAAATAATGAATCTTTAAAAATAAAAGGATATAAAATTTTTATTCCGTTTAATTTTGCGACCAGTAAAGGGATCATTAGAGGCATTCATAAAAGTATAAACACCGAAGAAATAATGGAAGCATATGAAGCCCCTGTTGAAATCTTGAACATCACGAGGTTAAACAGAAAAGTGGTGAATAGAGAAGAGAATAACGTATCTTACGAACCTACAAATTCCTTACTATAACGTTTAAGGGAGTGCTATTACCTAAATTCATCAAAATATACAAAATTCAAAAAGAGGTCACTCCTTATGTGGCGCCTGTAACCCAATGCTAGAAGTGCCTTAGGTATGGACATACGAAGAAACTATACAAAGGTAAATTAAGATGCTTCAATTGCGGAGAATTCGAAAACCATACAATTAATGATGAAGTAAATAATTTAAACCAATATAATGCAAACTTCTCATGCAATACTAAATGCATCCATTGCAATAATTCAACACATAGATCAACAAACAAAAATTGTCCAGAATTCCAAAGGCAAAAAGAGATCAAATCACTGATGGCCTTCAATAATTTAACGTTCTTTAATGCCAGTAAACAAATTAACAAGAACAAGAGTTCAGACATCAGTATTCTTCATCCTACTGATTTCCCCCACTTAAAAAAAATCGCTTTATTGACGAGCATGTAGAAGATGGTGAAAAAATAACCGTTTCACAAAGAAGATTAGTAGATTTTAATTCTAAAAATAAAAGATCTTTCCAAGAGGTATTGACTGAGCCACCAAAAAAAAGGAAAGGTATATTCAATTTTGAACATAATCAAGAACTTTTATCTCCACACGGAAGAAGCCCTAGTTTTTCGGGATCTTTGTTTACGGACAGCGTTGATATGGATAGAAACATAAATTTAACAGATAGTCAATCAAACAAAAATTCACAACAAATAAACGAGCCATGATTAACGCCTTTAAGTGCCCTTCATAATTTAAATATTGACAATTTTCAAAACTTTTTTCAAAAATTTAAATTCCTTCAATCAACTCCAGATTTAAAAAATAGTATTAGATTCTCTCAATAAATCTAATAGTTCTATAGTAATTTAATCTTCCATCTAATTCAAGTTCAACGCATCTAATCACAAAACAATATTAGAAAATAATCTCAAAATTATTCAATGGAACATAAGAAGCTTTAACTCCAATAAAGGAACTCTGATAAGTACGATTAATGATGAAAAACCTGATCTCATTCTATTGAATGAGATCTGGTTAAAGCAAAATCAAAATATGTCCCTGAAATCATTTAGGCAAGATCGAGCCAACGGATATGGGGGCATAGCCACCTGTGTCAGAAATAATATTCCATTTAATATAGTTAAGAATGTAATTTGGGATAACGTTTTACAAGTCATAATCATTAAAATAAACAACTTAAACATTATAAATATATATTCGCCTCCCAATTACAAGTTAACTAAAAATTTTATAGAGAACATATTTATCCCGCTCCAAGGCAGAGTCATACTAATGGGAGATCTAAATGCTATTCACCGATCCTGGTCAGCAACATGGATAGTTTTAATGGCAAAAATCTGATCGAGTTTCGGGATGAATCCAATTATATACTTATAAGCAATGGAAAACCTACAACTTTGCTTTATCCGAAAGGTAATCCGTTAGATGTAGCGATCACAGACCCAGTGACTAGTTTGCATTGTTCATGGTGTGTTCTAAAAAATTGCGGAAATAGCGACCACTTTCCAACCAGCTGTCATATTAACCTTGGAGCAGATAAAAAAAATATTTATCTAAGGACCTTTGAAACGCGCAATTTCAAAAAGGCTAATTGGAATGCTTACTATGAAAACCTCCTTATCAATTCAAGTCATCTTAACCTAGACTGGTCGTACAAAGAATTCACAGATTTAATGGACCATGCTGCAGAAATCTCGATACCGCAGACCACAAGGAACGCACATTGTAAAAAAATGGGTAACCCTTGGTGGGATGACGAATGTGAACTCCTTAAAAACAAAAGCAGGACTCTATTGGAAGAATTCAAATCAAACCCCTCAATAGAAAACTACATTAGAGCAAAGAGACAGGTAGCTGTGAATAAGAGGTATTTTAAAAGGAAGAAAAAACTTAAATTTAAATTATTTTGCGCTGCCCTCAACAGAGAAACGGATCAATCATATGTATGGAACAAAATGAAAGCCTTTAAAGGAATTGAAATAAAATTAAGTAGAATCCTCATCTCAGATGAGATTAGGTTAGAGGTCATAAACAATCTGGCCAACATAAACATCATCCCATATGTCAATGATAAGGTACAGAATCTAGAGAACACTCATACGTTCACCTGGGAAGAATTTCAATATGGTTTACAAAACAAGAAATCTAGTTCTCCTGGTATGGATTTAATCAACTATAGTATGATCAGGAACATGCCGATAAAGATGCAGGAATTTTTGTTACATAGATTCAACCAAATTATCAGAGGGCAACCCTTTCCTGAAGAATGGAGAAATTACAATGTAATATGCATTCCTAAACCTGGAAAAAGCACAACATAGCAACTAATTTTCGACCCATTGTTCTGTCTTCATGCATTCTCAAGGTTACGGAAATCATGATAAAAAATAAGATAGAATGGAATATGGAAAATAAGGGCCAGTTTTCCTGGTGGCAAACAGGTTTCAGGAAAGGACAGGGAACGCAAAATGCCCTAGCACTCGTAATTTCGACAATTAATGCTGCTTTTTCTAATAACCAGTCTGTGATGGGTATATTTTTTGATTTAAAATCAGCTTACGATAATGTAAAATTGGATTTACTATGCAAAAAAATGGATAAAGTGGGAATTTCTCAATATTATACTAAAACCATTTATAACATCCTACAACACAGAAAAATTTTCTCGAGAAACGAGGAAGGTAATTACATTGGTCCGGTAATTGCATGCACAGGCTTACCTCAAGGCTCACCCATTAGCACTCTATTATTCAATATTTACATAAGAGACCTTTTTTATATTCTTCCAACACATGCGCCAATGGTAGGCTTTGCTGACGATTTAGTGCTTCTGGTAAAAGGATTCGATTTTAAGGACACATTAACTCTGACCAAGGATTACGCTAATATCATTATTGAATGGTTAACAGCAAATAACTTGCCATTATCACAAGACAAATCTCATGCGATATGGTTTAACAAGCGCATCAAACCCGTCTTGCACGAACCGATCAACATTTTCAACAACAACATTTTTTTTAAGCCTGAAGTCAAATATTTAGGTATGTATCTTCAGCATAATCTAAAATGGAATAGGCACACTGATTACATTATCAGTGAAGCAAAGAGAGGGTTAAATGTTATGAAGTCACTGTGCGGTGTTAAATGGGGATCTGACCCAAAAACTATGCTGATGGTAGCGAGAGGAATTGTTAGGCCACATTTAGAATACGGTGGTTTTTTTATGAAACCCAATAGTAAGCACAACATAAACAAAATAGATAGGATACAATACCAATATTTGAGAATAGCTTTAGGATGCATGAAGTCAACGCCTACCAATCTTCTGTTAGCAGAAGCTGGGGAACTAGACATGGACCATAGACGCTCAATACATGCAGTGAAATTTATATCCAATTTAATAAATATTGCTAATCACCCGTTATGTGAAATGAATATAATGATAGGAAGATGGGCTGAGAATTCGTACTGGAGGAACAAAGAATTTTGACATGACCCTAGAATTAAATCATTTTAAACCTTTCGAAAAAGATGTTTACAAAGCACACAGTTTCCCTTGCTTTGAGATTGGCTCTGAATATCAGTTAAGAGGAATTAGACATCATATTCCTAACATCAACAAACAAGAGGTAAATTGCAAAGCTAATTTCCTTAATTTTATTGAAAAATTTAAGGAAACACACACGTTTATATATACGGATGGATCAAAAAAGTTTCAAAAATTCGGGTATGGCATACACATTCCACAGGTGAATTACAATTTTTCATCCAGACTGCCAAGGAAGCCATCGTTACAATAATTTAAAAAAATATTCAAAAATCACTTATTCTTACAGACTCAAAAAGTGCAATTTTGAAGCTTAACAGGAAACGTATAAGTACGAAGGATGACTATATTACGTTACATACGAAAAGACTATTAGTTATTGCCGAAGACTCAGGTTATGGTATAAGTATAGGTTGGGTCCCTGGGCATGTACGGATTAAAGGCAACGAGGTCGCAGATAATTTGGCAAAGATTGGCAGAGAACTCAACATACCTAAACGAATAAGCATCAATGCCAAGGAATTTGTTCCAAATATTAAAAAGATAATCCTGGAAGATTGGGAATCTTGCTGGAGAACTTCACTTAACTCTAAGGGAACTGTGTATAAGCTTAGCAAGTACCAGTTCGGCGAAGTCAAATGGTTTGACTCATTTCAATACCAAGATCGGAAATTGATCTCTACGGTTATAAGAATGCGTACGGGTCACAATCAAACTAGGCATCATTTATTTAAAATTGGGATAGTGAACTCTCCTAATTGTGATTGTGGTCAATACCATGATTTGAATCATATTTTCTTCGAATGTCCTAGAAACAATATCGCAAATTTAGACGTATATGGTGAATTTAGTAAGCTGGGTCTTGATTTACCATTAAGCATTGACAATATCATATTCAAAATTAATGAAAATTTACTCAATATTATCAATAAAGTTTTAAAAAATATAAATGCAAATATTTAGGTAACTGAAAATTAATATCATAGGAGCATGATTCAAGGTTCCATGAAGGTCAACACATACCCTGTATATCCCATCCTGTGGAATGGTTTAAGTATTACCTTATGTGCTAATTACCAACCAGATTAATCGTATCGTATAGTCTCGACACGATGGTTTTAAACCAGATTTAGGGTTGATACACATAATGTGCTGGCAAATGTCACGAAAGTAGACAAGCCAAAAATTGAAAGAGAGAGAGAAATAGGATATAACTGTTAATTTTACCTACGAAATTCAAGTTTTCCTAATTGGACAAACCACGAAGAATATCATATAATAGTTCCTTACATTTTAATAGTAATAATTATAAGATATTTAGTAAAAAGAAGAAAGGTTATGTTATGTATCAGTGTAAACAAAAACAATGAAATGAAAAGTGAATTAATTTCCATTTGAAAAATCGATAAAAACGAAACCAATCAGGTATTTCCATTTATAATTTTAATTTGAAATAATTTAATATATAATTTAATTTATGCCCATTTATATCTATCAAGGATGATAAAAATCAAAAGCGAGAAGGATATTCTCAAAGGCCAATTTGGACCATAACAACATATATATTTATATATATATATATATATATATATATATATATATATATATATATATATATATATATATATATATATATATCTATAATATATATAAAATGCAACGTCTCTCTGTCTGTCTGTCTGTCTGTCCGTTAGTGCGCTTATCACTGGAGAACCACTTATCCGATTTACGTACTTTTTTTTTTAAACATACATATGTTCTCTGGCCAGGTTATAGGCTATATTTTATTACGATAGGTAGCATAAGGAATGAGCAGTGACGTAAAATAGTGAATGAAGTCGGAAAAAGTTTGCCGCTAGCGCGTTCGTTTGCAATACACACCCTAAACCATTAAATATGGAACAATATCATGTAGCAAAGAATATAATATATATAAAATGTAAGGTCTGTGTGTGTCTGTCTGTCTGTCCGTTAGTGCGCTTATCACTCGAGAACCACTTATCTGATTTACTTGTTTATATAAATTTATACATATATATAATTCGATATAAGCCTAGATAATGGGAGATAAGGTGAGATAATGGGAGATAAGGAGAAATAATTGGAGATAAGTCGAGATAAGCCTTGATAATGGGATATAACGTGAGACAATGGGAAATAAGTATAATGGGACATAAGGAGAAATAATGGGAGATAAGCAGAGATAAGTCTAGATAATGGGAGTTATGGTGAGATAATGGGAGATAAGGAGAAATAGTGGGAGATAAGGAGAAATATTGCGAGATAAGTCGAGATAAGCCTAGATAATGGGAAATAACGTGAGATAAGGAGAAATAATGGGAGATGAGCAGAGTTAAGCCTAGATAATGGAAATTATGTAGAGATAATGGGAGATAAGGAGAAATATTGGGAGATAAAAGGAAATAATGGGAGATATTTTATTACGTTAGGTAACATAAGGAATAAGCAGTGACAATAGTAGTGAATCAAGTCCACGCGAGCGGAGCCGCGGGCCCGGCTAGTATATATATATATATATATATATATATATATATATATATATATATATATATATATATATATATATATATATATATATGTTATATATATATATATATATATATATATATATATATATATATGTTTATATATATATATATATATATATATGTTTTTATATATATATATATATATATATATATATATATATATATATATATATATATATATATATATATATATATATATATATATATATATATATATATATATATATATATATATAAATCATTTTTCAATACTTTTTTATTTAGATCACGCGCTAATGCTTAGAAAAATGAATAATAATAATTATTAAGTCACACTAAAGTTATTATTATGGATGTTTGTACATATATGAGTATAACCGAAAACATTAAAATACGTCGTTTATACAATAAAATCAGCAATTTTACTTGAAAAGAAAATGATGTTTATATAATTGTCAAGGTCACAAAAACTACTCCATATATGTTCAGAAACTTCACGAAATTCCAAAAAATTGCGAGTTTCAGTCATTTTCTTAGTCATTTCTGAAATGGATGGAACATAAATATTATCTCCTTCTCCAAGCTCATCTTCGTCGTCATTATCGCTTAAAACCTTTCCAGAAGTCACTGATGTCACAATTTCATCATCAGGTAATATTTCTTTCGTCATTAATTCATTATCAGCACATATATATTCTTGAAAATTAAAGTGATTAAACATCTTTTTAATCTCGATTTCCACTGTACTTTGTTGAATGTCAGCATCGTAAACAAATTCTAGACACTCAGTAGGATCTTCTCAAGTCAACGGTAGCTCATCATCTGAGTCATATCTACATTCCTTCCTTATAAAATCCGCCATGCTTAAAATAGTTTGCAACGGTTTCTCTACTGACTTTTTGCCAAGCCATATGGATAAAGTTTATAGCGTGCAAGAGAGTTACAGAAAAAATGTTACCTGTATCTATCGTCTCTAACATTTTCATGAGTAATATCTTTCTATAATGACATTTTAAAGAATGTATGATCCATAGGCTGGAGCCTTGCAATTGTGTTTGGAGACATAAAAACCAATTTTATTTGCTATAGATCAACTTCAGGGTGCATTGGACAGTTGTCAATCAAAAGTAATATTTTCCTGTTTGTGAATTTTAATTCTTTGTCCCATTCGATCAGTTCGTTTTTAAAAATTTCTGATGTCATCCAGGCTTTACTGTTTGATTTGTACTTTACTGGAAAATGTTTGTTTTTAAAACACCTGGGATTGGCGGACTTTCCTATCACCAACAATTTTCTTTTCTCTGTTCCAGACATATTTGCAGTTATTAACACAGTAATCCTTACTTTTGATACTTTTCCACCAGCACAATTCTCTCCGACAAACTTTGATGTCTTATCAAGCATCATCTTGTAAAACAAACCTGTTTCATCCTCATTACAAATGTCCACATATTCATAACTTTCTCGAATTTCCGGCCCTATATTGGCTAACCACTGATCAACAACAGTCATATCCACTCCTGCAGTTTCTCCTACTATTTTACCCCCACTAATATTATGTCGCTTTTTAAATCGTTCAATCCAACTTCTAGAACAGTTAAACTCGGTGTTCTCTATTTTCCTTCCCAATTGTCTTTGTCTTGTAAAATATAGCTGGTAATATGAGCATGTTCATGTTGTTTTTGAATAAACCATTTAAGGAATCCTTTATCGACTTGATCATGTGTAGATTTTCTTACCTTTTTTCAACAAAAGTTTTTTTTATCATAGTTTAATAGAATTTCCTGCCTATTCTTCCATAGGGTAGAAACCGTAGATTTAGTTAAATTCAACTGTTTGCAAACATCACTTTGTTTAACTCCATTTTCTATTTTCCTTATAATATCGTGTTTGTCTTTTAAAGTAAACGCTTTACGTTTTTGTGTACTCATTTTAAAATAAAAATTTAAAGATTCAATTCGCTACTTTGGTCAAATATGCATTAGAACCGCATAACACAAAAAGTGAATTGAAAATAATGCTGCTCGAACTAGCGACGCGGCGGAAACGAGTAGAATAGAGGTTCCCAGCGAGTTTCGGAATTCCCTAGATCAAGTCGCGCGACGTCGAGCACATGGAGTGACAAGTTCGTTATAAACGGACATAAAACATCCAAATTTGGTTCGCTTTATCCGGAAGTTCGTTATAAGCAGTCTTCACTGTATATATACATATATATATATATATATATATATATATATATATATATATATATATATATATATATATATATATATCTTCTCTTCTCTGAGTCTTAAGTTTCATTATTGACGGTATTACCCTTCTTGGAAGTTTTCGGTCGCTTTAGCAACCAGTTTTCACCATTTGTCTCTGTTCTCTGTTTACCTCAGGGCATCGATCACTCGAAGCCCCCTTACTGATTTTACCTGATCGGCCCAGCGATTAGGTGATTGGCCACGTGATCTCTCCCTTCTACCTTTGGAGTCAGCATCAGCCTCTCCAAATTGTCCGATGTCTACTTGCTATGTGACCAAATCTGCTAAATAGGAAGGTCTCATGGAATATTTTCGAGCTTTCCCTTGGTTAGACGTTTATTTTCGATCCGGTGACCCATCTGACTGCGCCAGGGAGGTTTCCGATGTTATTTTGGCTAGAATGGAAGCTTACATCGGTTTGACCGAAAATGCAAAAAAGCTGTCGCTTCTACACATCTTGCCTACCGACAATGGCGTAAAAATCCTAACACCATAAATCGTAACACCTTTGTTCGTGCTCGGAACAGATGCAAAGAAATTATCGACGAAACTAACAAGGCACACAATCAACGAATTAGAAACAAACTTCTCGCTTGTCCCAACAATTCCAGGTCGTTTTAGTCAGTTGCTATGGCAGTTAGTCAAAATTTCACCAAATCCACCATACCACCACTCACCCGGCTAGATAATTCTATTGCAACGACACCTTCTTGCTGGAAATGTGCCACAATTCAGCTGATACCTAAAAAAGGCAAGAAGGAAGGAGGAAAAGATTATCAATCAACATCTTCTAAAATACCTTGAAGGATTGAACATTATTAATGATCACCAATATGGCTTTCGTAAATATAGATCCACAGGAGATCTTCTGATTGCAGCGCAATTGAACCCTTTGGAGAATCTCGAGCGCTTGCTCTTGAGATATCCAAGGCATTCGACCGTGTTCGGCACGATGGACTGTTGGCTAAGCTACGCTCTTATGGTATGTCTGAAAAGTTTTGTTTGTGGCTCTCATGTTTCCTCAGAGAGAGTTCTTTACGAGTGGCAGTCGACGGATTTCTTTCTAACACCTTCGCTACCAACGCTGGTGTGCCCCAAAGCTCCATACTGTCTCTTAATCTCTTTCTCATTTACATTCACGATCTGCTGGAAAAGACAGGGAATCCAATCTACAGCTTTGAAGATGACAGTACGCTTATCTCTTCATTCGCCTTGAACGCTCGGACATCGGCTACTCAGACGAATATCCGCAGACAGCAGGAAGACATTCAGCTCAACAAAGACCTGGAAGAAATTCTATCTTGGGGTGACAGTAACCAAGTGGAATTTAACGCTACAAAAACCCAGGTGGCAATTTTTTCTAAAAAAGTTAACGTTACTGAACCCAACATAGTTATGTCGGGACACTCCATTCCTCTAACATCGTCACTCAATTTGTTGGGCATTAATTTGGGAGCAAATATGTCCTGGCATGAACATGTTTCAGGCATAGCAAGGAGAGCTTCTCAAAAGTTGGAAATGTTATTTTGAACCAGAAAACTTTACACTCCATAACAACTTTTAATTCTTTACAAAGCTCAAATTCGACCAACTATGGAATACTGCTCCCATGTTTGGGGCTTCACTGCCAAACATACACTGCATTTGTTGGATTTTATTCAGAGAAGAGCTGTTCGTCTGATTGGAGTCCTGGAACTGACCGGCGGTCTTAATTCGCTGGAACATCGAAGAACGGTTGGCGACTTGAGTATATTCTACAAGTATTTTCATGGAAAGTGTTCGAAGGATGTAGCACACTTAAATCCTCCCAGAGCAGTGCTTGTTAGAAATACATGTCTCGCTAATACTTCACATCCGTATGAGGTTTAGCTTGTTACTCCTCGGACAACGCTTTCCAAGTAGTCTTTTATATGGAGAACATCATCCCTTTGTAATAATTTGCCCAGGACTGTGTTTTCTTGAATCTTGCTTGCGTGGGAGATGAGAAAAACTATGTGATAATTTCCACACATTTTATTGAAGCCTTTTTTATGTAAAAGGAGCAATGAGGATTCCTTCCAGTCCATTTCCCTGCTTTCCAAATTTGGCTATATATCTTATGTATGAGTTTTATTCCATGCTTTCCAAGATATTTGAGTTCCTCGGCAAGTATATTATATGTTCCTACTGATTTATTTAGTTTTAGTTTTCCTATTGCGTGTTGAATGTCTGACTCTAAGATGTATGGCTTCCTATCTTTCTCTTCAATGCGATACCTTTGTTTAGTTTTTGTCGTCGTTTCATCCTTATATAGATTACTGCGGTATAATCTCCATCTTTTCTTTATTCTATCGACTTCATTAATTACAATACCATTTTCATCCTTAATGGCCCATGCATTTGGTTTAAATTACGTTAAAGTTAATTATAAATATCATTATTTGTCTTCAACTTTCAATAGGAATGATGAAATTAGAATCCTGATACAAACGATGATGATGATGATATCCAATTTAGCTAAAAAGTATGGATGACCAATAATGGAATTGTCTTCCTTTCCGATGAAATTCGCTATGAACTTGGATGGGTAGAGTTAGAAATTCTAGTATAGCATCTACAGTTTACACCAAATAAATGTGACAATTTACAAAATGCAGGGTGATGTGAAAAAAAACATCTGGATGGTGGGTAGAAAATTTTAACGCATGTGTATCCTTAAAATGTTGATGGAGTTTGTAGAAAATTTTCGTAAAATAATAATGAATCTACGTCTTTAACTAATACTATAATGTTACACTAGTAACAATTAGAAATTACTTATATTGAAACTGTTTGAAAGTAACAGAGATTTTAATATAGCACTTAAAAGCTAAAAATCATATTTGAGTTGTGAAAAGTTCAGATAAATTGGATAAATCAAGATTCATTTTTTCCACAGTTCTGACTAATATAAGTAAAGATATGAGTCATTTCAATTACCATTATTTAATCAAATTAATAGTTTATTTAAGTTTAGAGGTGTTTCTGTATGACAATTTAAACATGACCTTGGATAATAACACGTTTGCTTTGTTGTTAGAAATGCTCGCACCATTCCAAAATTCATACAATTATAAACGTCATCGCGAACTCAGTTTATATCCTATAAAATTGAAAAATATTGCTCCGATGGAAGTTGCTCTCGTGAATACATTCTTAAAGCTTGGACATTATGACTGCATTACATCCATGTAATATGAATAAAAAATCATGTAGAACAATTACAAATATATTTAAGTTAAATTTTAAAATATGAAGGCATTGAATTTCCTCTACCTTTAAAACAGAATAAATAACTTGAAAAAATGACTAATATTTCCAATAATATTTTTGAAAATAAAAAAAAGCGATTGTGCCTATATATTTCAGGCTTCCCGAATCACATATTTAATTTGTTCATCATTTTGCATTGATAAAGGACGGTTATGGAATATACAGAATAGCTGCATAAAGAAAAAAGAATATTAGTGTAACGGGTGTTATTTACAAGAAATTTTAAATAAACACAGGTGTACTGCAGAAAAATGAATAAAACTAAATTAACATTACATAACCAAAAAGGAAATTTTGTATCGTTTAAAAAGGCTGTCATTTATGCCGCAATTGAAAATATATTACAAAAGAATTATTATTTAATGAAAATAAAGCAGATATTAGAAGCATGTAGTATGTTGTGTTGCTTATTATTTATTACGCAGTTATAATAAGAGTTTATCAAAATTTAACATATATACAAGGGAAAATTACATAAACTGGTTTTGCAACGAATTATAAAACTAGTTTTACAACTAAACCCTATATTTTACAATATAGTTTCATTAACACCGACCGAGTAATATGTATTTTATCAGCTATGATAACCACCATTTCAACAAGATCAATTACAAATTAGATATCAATGTCATTTTACGGGGTAATACAGGCGACGTGCTCATTTTTAAGTAACCTTAACTGTCGAAATTAATTATGAAATTAGCTACTCAAAGTCCCTGTATAACCTACTGTTAAAAAAAATATATTTATTTTACTAAATGCATTGAAAATACAAGTTAATAAGAGTGAATAATATTTGAAAAATATTATTGATACGCCGGACGATTCTGATGAAGCGTATATACTTGAAGTAAACTTAAAGTATTTTGTAGAGCTTTATGATGTACAAGAGGATTTATCTTTAGATCCAGAACGTTTAAAACCACCCACATGATTTTTAAAACCATCCTTATTTAATAAAAAAAACCGATGTTTTTCATTATAAAAATCTTAAACAGACTTTAATTTAGATTGACGACTTACTAAAGTTGATAAAATTTGAAATTTAAACAGTCCCCCTACTTAAAATCATATATTGATTTAAATAAAAGATTAAGGCTACAGATTAAAAATAAATTAAAAAAAAAAAATGAATATTGAAGTTTTTGGTAATACGATGGAAAATGTTAGAAAATATAAAGATGTTAAATTGGTGACACTTTGGTTAGGATGATATAGGGCAAAAATTACACATTAAAACTTAATTTTAATAATTTAACCACTATTGATAATTTAGTTATATTAGTAATCAAGAGATCAAGTATAAAATTTAATAAACCTATATATGTAGGTTTCATTTTTTTGGAAATTTTAAATATATTGTTTCCATTGGTCTTGAATCGCTGAACGACTGAGACACAAAAAACACTTCTTGGCAATAAAGGCTTTTCGGTAAAACTATCACTCGCAATAGGGACTTTTTTAAAAAAATGACCCTACCGTAGGCCACATAAGGCCCTTTTTTTTCAAAACCTTTCCAAAATAACACCAATTTACCAGAAAAAATCCGTCAATACAGTCCATTTGGTTAGGCTACAAATAAAAAGAGGAATTGGTTAACATGAACCACCGCAAAAACAAGATCCCTCCAACTAAACTTAATTAGCTAGCCTACCATCCCAGAATTACGAAAACAACTATTTCAAAACTACTCACAAATAATTTATGCGCTTCTCTTGACAAATTCGTATCTTTTTAAGTTAACTACTGGAGATTTAATAAAGAAAATTTGGATAACGAAAGAATAGTCCCATATTTGAATACAAAAAAAAATAGATAACTACCATGGTTTGAGAAAACCAAACTATTAATTATGGATATTTAAGACATCTGCAATATACTATAAAATTCTTACATATATTTATTTACAATTTAAAAATTAATTTTATGAGGTAACACAGATTTCAAATTCGAAAATGACTCTGTTGAATGGGTAAAAGATGGAAGATATCAAATTATTACCAAAATAATTTAAACAGATGCTTAGTTTTAAAGAGTTTCAAAGTCCGACCGGCAATCGATGATAATATGATAAATCATTCCAGATGAGGGTGCGAGAATTTCTTAACCTAACAAGTATTCCAGGAATATTTAAAATATTACAAAATCGTAAGTTAAAGAGTCCTTTATTGTCATATTTTCCCATAAAAATAGTCAGGTTGATATACCTCCAGAAAGTTTTCTTAGAAAATGAATTAGAAAGTTATGGTCCTAATAGCTATAATAAGGAGTTCATTTGTGGCAGGTGCCAATTTTTTGTATCTTATATATCTCATCTTACTTCAGCATATATTCTGAAGTACGAAAAGCCAAATGAGTAAATATAAAATATGATGTAACTCATATCGCTTAGTTAAAAATATTACATATATCATCCTCAGTAATGGACTCCAAGAACAATATACGACATACGAGAGAACATAAGGTTGAAGAGAAAGAGACATAATTTTACCAAATATAGTTTTCTACTTTATGGTTACAAAAACAATGAATGGAAATTATTGTTAAGGTTTAAGAAAAATCTATGTAATATAACATTATATATTGAATATAAGTTTCATTTTAAGGTAAACACAAATATAAAACAAATTTTTATTTTTTGCTTATTTCTGTCTGCTTTTGTTTTTGTTTTTAGATAAATGCATTTCTGTGTTGTATAGTTATAAAAATTCAAACACGAAAATTACTCCTATTACATATAATAAATACATACTGCATATAAATTTTCTTCTGCCATAAGCAATACAATTTTAAAGATATTTTTAATTAACTGAAGAACACTATATTTGCAGCTTTCTTTTGAGAAATGGTTTTCTTTCACCTTTTTGCTCTATTTTACTGACTTTGTTTGCTCCATTTTACTAATTTATTACTAAATTACATTTATCTGTGTTTATGTAAATGTCTCCCTACTTGTAGATATGCTATCAATAAGCTATTTTTTTACCGTTTAGCTACTAAAGTACTTGTTTTGCCACTACCCCATCCATTAATATTTTCGGTCAGTCAGATATTTTCTCTCTCATTTTTGTTATTTTTACTAATAGTTTTGCCTGCTTAAGCTGTTATTATTTTATTTGTAGACTACTAAGCAATAAAATTTAGATCCTAATAAGGATCCTTCAGTAATGGTTATGGTTGATAATATAATAATACTTAAAATGAAATCTTAATATTGCAAATAGGTATCTCGTAAATACTCTAGATCTCTCTGTAAATTTTTATTTAATTATTTTTAATACCTAATAATAATAATAGAGAGAGAAAGAGAGAAGACACATTAAACGACAGTGACCATAGGCTTATTGCACTTTCAGAGCATAACCAGTTGAAGATACTAAATGGATTCTTCGAACACCTACAAATACATAAATAGATCTGGACACAAAACACCAAAAACCTAAGGTCAATTATAGACTATATTTTAATATGCCAAAAGTCAAATTTAATAGTCCAAGATGATCGAGCTTATATCCTTTGTGCTTCGCAGATGATCAGGTAGAATTGGCCCAAGACCGCAAAGACCTTCAATACATGACCAGAAAACTGATTGAGGAATACAAATGCTGGGGGCTCGAGGTGAATCAGACAAAGACGGAATATATGTGTGTTCGCGGTATACAGCAAGATCTAGTACTTGAAGAACAACATATCAATATAAAGAATTGTGATAAATATAAATATCTGAAAATGCTCACGACGTATGACAGAACAATGGATGAAGCAATAAAAGAAAGAAACACCTAAGGAAGAATAGCCATTAATCTGCTTAACGGCATACTATGAGATCAAAATATATCCGAGAAAAACAAACAAAACGTCTATAACAGCATTTTTTAAAGCGCCATAACATATAGTAGTGAGGTATGGCAACTTAAGCAGAGAACAGAAAAAATGCTTTGGATGGACTTTTGGAGGCGCTCCGCCGGAAGATCAAGAATGGATAAGATTAGAAATGACAAAATCCGACAAATTATGGACGTAATCAATTGAAGTGGTATGGGCACGTCTAGAGAATAAACAACAATAGATTGCTTAAACAAATTCTCAGTTGGATACCCCCTCGGAAGACGGAAGAGGGGAAGACCTAGAAATACTTTTAATTTCTCAGTTTTGAACCTATGAGACATTCGAAGTTTGAAATGCGACATATTATTTTAATGTACATATTCACTTAACTAAGGTAAAATGTAAAGATTTACTTTGGATCCTACCAATATATCGCCAATGTTTAAAACAGCAACATAAGCTAGTAATATTTGACTTCAAAATATACATATATATATATATATATATATATATATATATATATATATATATATATATATATATATATATATATATATATTTGTCGTCATCCTCGTTTTCTGTAGTATTATACTTTTTCTTAACAATATATCTTTTAACACTTTTTGACATTATTATTTTGTCAAAACTCCAAAATTCAGAAAGACGATAACTGTACTAATTTAGTAAATAGAGATATTTTTTCAGCTCTCTGGTATATACACTTTTTTTGCCCTGATGATTTAAAATATTGCTACTCAGAATAAATGAAAAAGTAACAAAGCATTCATCAAAAGTAATTAATGACTTTAATGGCCTTATAAGATACATCAGGAAAGGCTGTAGCAATTAAATAGCAAATTCAATTAACTACCAGTACTTTCCCATTGGTTTCTTGAAAGAGTTATTTGATAGATTGATTCCAAAGATATAACTCGACTACTTAGATACATAAGAAGTTATTGTGTTGTTTGAAATGTAATTTATGATAGAGTTTTCAAATTGAAATTGAACTAATTTAGTTTCGTAACGCAACATATCTCAATATTGAGACTCTTGCTCAACTTACTCACTTGTAAATTTTCATATTCTGACCAAAATTAATGAGGAAAATACTATTGCCTCTACGGAAAATATTATCTTATCCTAAATATTTATAAATATCATAAGGTTTAAGTTCTAAAGGAGATTTTTTATATTGTCGGATCCTACTAGCACTACCTTCTTCATAGCTATGTACGAATGTTAGTTAAGGCTCACGCACTTGATATTTTGTATAAAAAACAACATCTGTTGTTAATAGGATTACGGAAATCGTTCGAATACTGTTCGTTTCCTTAAAGCTTTATGCACTAATATATTGCGAGAAACTCTTTGATCTGTTACGAAAGTTCAGCCATAGCAAAGCTTGTAGTTGTTCAAGGATTGGCTCGTCGTAAGTAGGATAAGATGCATTACTATAAATACGACATCGGTAAGTTAATGAGATTGATAGAGAAAAATGAGAAGACAATTAACCTAGAAAATTATCGAAAACGATCAAGAAAAAGTAGAAGATTGGCACAATAAATTTTTGGGAGCCATAAAAAAATGCAACGGTGATTAACCTAGTAAATGGAGGAGAAGAAAACATACCAAGTAAATTTGATCTTTCAACTAGCGTCCAAACTTAAGTTTCTTAAACTGAGTTTAAATGTAGATTAGTCAGAGTATTTTTCATATATTATTGGCATTCATTCATATATAAATATAGCAACTAATCAAGTAAATTGTACAACCCAGAAATAAAATATTAGAAGTAATTAATGAAACCAATGTTTAAAATTAAATAACAGACAAAAGAATCCATGAAAATATTTAAGGAATATCTAAAGAGTGCTCTAGATATGAGCGATGATTATATCTGTTAATGTTTTAATATTACCCTAAAATGATTGCAACGACTCAATTTACACCGGCATTTGTATCGCTTATTGCTTGCATTTTTATTTTGTTATTATAATAATATATTAGCATAACATATAGTTTTGTCTTAAGATGTAAACTTTTTGCATTTACTTAATTTCTAAATTTCAACTTGTGGAAATCATTTCCTTCAGAACTACTCATATTCCAAATTTGGAATCGTTATCTAATTTTGATAGATATATCAAAGGAATGAATATGTTTCTTTATTAATTTGGGAATGTGGAATCTTTGGCACAATGACACTACTCAGTATATATTATTTTTGCACTCGACGCGCGTTTCGCTTACCGTGTTAGCTTCATCAGGAGCGATGGTTGACTGAGCTCCTGATGAAGCTAACATGGTTAGCGAAACGCGCGTCGAGTGCAAAAATAAAGTGTTTGGTGTCGTGGTGATATATACTGAGTAATGTTTTTTTATGATCTAGGAACTATGAAACGTGAAGAAATGCAAATATCTCCCAGGATAATTTTTAGTAAGGAAAATAAAAATATGTCACTAATTCAATACATTTTATAAAATAGCAACAAACATAATCACGAGTTAAATATGTAATCATGTACAAAAATACTGATTAATGACAAATAAGGCAAACAGTCTGATTCCTATGAAACTATTAAGAACCTATTAAGAAATGGTATTAGCCACTGAACAGTCTTTAGTTAATTTCTCAATTTCAACTTGTAGAAATTATTTCCTTCAGAACTACGCATATTCCAAATTTGAAATCGTTATCTAATTTCGATAGATATATCAACGGAATGACTATGTTTTTCATCATCTAGGGACTATGAAACGTGAAGAAATGCAAATACCTCACAGGCTGATTTTTAGTAAGGAAAGTAAAAATATGTCACTAATACAAGACATTTTATATAAGAGCCACAAACATAATAACGAAATAAATATGTAAACATGTACAAAACCACTTATAAATGATAAATAAGGTAAACCGTCTGGTTTCTATCAAATTAAAGACTGGTAATAGCCACTGAACAGTCTTGTTCATTACATTCTTTTATAATCGCCAAAGTGGATATTTAAAATATATTTAGAGTTTTAATTTTGTAATATATAGAGTTGCTAGTTATTTATCTAGTATTATGTAAACCTATTTTAATACTAAAATTTGAATCTATTCATTCTAACTTTATTATCTTGGTAACACGACAAATTAACTCTAGCACATTTATATACACCCTTTTTGGCGGCACCAAAATGTAGACTTCCCTTATGGGCATAACTCTCCTAGCTTTATATACTCCAGACAATGTTACGGATAGAGACCAGCAGTTCCACAGATAGATATACATACAGACCTACAAAATCGAGATACAAATTAGATCTACAAACGTGCAGGTCGACATACAGATAGACAAGGAGATATGGTTACATCCAGAACTACAGATAGACAAACATAAAAACAGATAGGCATATAGGTAGTCAGGAAAAACAAATCTATAAACCGAAAGAGAGATAGATGAAAATACTCCACAATGCAGACAGGAAAGATAAATTTACAGATAGACCAGCAGACTTTATCAAACACACGGAAGGGCCGACAGATAAACAAACAGCAATAAATAGACAGACATACAAAACGATAAGCAGGCGGATAGACAGGAAAAACAGATCTACAGATTGAACAAAATGACTGCAAACAACGGACCGGAAAAAACAGATATAGAGAAAGGCACACAAATAGATGGCAACGCACAGATAGGAAAGACAGATCTCCCGATAAATAAACATACAAATATACAAGCAGACGGTAGCAAACAGGCAGAGAGCTGGACAGATAGTCAGACAGAAAGTATAAGTTCACTAAAAGATATATTAACATCTACGGATAGTCTGGCAGGACTACAGATATACAGACAGATAAATAGACAGATAAATAGATAGATAAACAGATAGATAGATCACACCATACAGGTGTGAGAAGGACAAGTCTACAGATAGACAGTCTGTATGCAAAATAATAGACAGACAATCAAGTTTAAAGACAGGCCTACAAAGAGATAGGTAGGTAGACAGGAATTACAGATCTACAAGCATACAAAACAACAGACAAGAAGTCTGAAATTGTGTGTTATAATCTATATGTAAGTACATTAAACAACACTACGCAATGATCTTTCAAAAACATGACCCATGTACTGACGCATCTTTTGTTATGATTTTATTATATCGTTGGATTTTAAAGAGGAAGTAAAAATATTGAACACCAATTGCCGCAAAAAATTAGTTGAATTGTGTCGTAAGTAGAGCTCATATGTATAAATTAAGAGTACAAAAGAATGAATTAACATATTTCGGAGATCATAGTTTGCGAATATTGCAGAATAAATATTCCAGTTCACAACTAATTATTTCTAACGTTGATCAAAAATTGGTATTGAACTGTATTTCAAACCTATGTTATTCTCATATTACAATTATAAAATATGAGATCAAATATGTCAGACCTATAGTTTAATATCTATTTATTTTCTCCAGATATCTACTGAAACTCATATTTTTGAAGTATCTTGGGGTTACAAGTTTTTCTAAACTAAAAATGACAGATCCAATATGATTTATTTGAAATTTAACCATCGAACCGCATATAGTATAACGTACCAACATACATTTTGATGTGAATATCTATTACCGGTTGTGGAGGTGCAAGACCACAGAGTTGCTTCTTAAAAATCCAATCTTTCAAGGATCCCTGACAAGTCATCATCTGCTAAGAACTCCCCGTGAAAAGAACTACAAATTATATTTATGGAAAATAACCAGAATTATCCATCTTGCCAATTGAAGTGCAAATTAATTAATATCGATAAGTAAATTAAGTTAAAAACTTTTAGCAGATTTAAACTCTACTTTCTAGCCCAAATCAAAACTACTAATAGATATGTTAGTAATTTTCTCTCAAAAAATTCATTTTGAATATTAAAATTGCATTATAATATTTAATGATAATTTAGAGACATATTACATTCTAATTAATATATTTTATGATAATGCTTTCAAGAGATGCTTTCAAAATGTTTACCTTCTGATTTTTTTAATATTCTTATTCTCTGATGAGATTTATTCCACCTTGAAAATGCATTACCATAACTCCTATTAAAAATTTTGAGATTATACGTGACGAAACATGACCTAATACAGTCTTAGTTTTACTTAAACAGCTGCTGCATGAGTTACCACAACTTTCTATATTGTGAATAATTCGATTATATTATAGTCAATATAATAATATTGACTCTCACTCTCATAGTGATATGACACAAGCTAGTTATTTCAAAATTAAGCTTTAAAAGCGTACAATTCTTATAATAATCTCCAATATAATTTGTACCCGGAAGATTATTTGGAATGCAGATAAAGCGACTTTAATAATATGAAGTTGCAAATGGAGAAACCGCCAAAAAAATGAAAATTTTAGTAAATCTCAGCAGGACAACTTAACACCTAAATTACCAATTCAAACAATATCAGGTAATACCTTTAATTTTAATAATACTTTTTTCATTACCTTCTCAGAATATAACTTGGTATCAGATACATTTGTCAAAAATACTAGTTAAATATAGTATTTGCCCATTACGATTATTAAAATGTAAAGAAATTTATTCCAAGCCCAAATAGGTTCAAGGTAGACTGGTGAATATCCAAGTCAACTTACTCATTACATTATATACAAGATATGAATAAAGAAACCATATATCAAATATCCTCGTTAATATAAGTCAAGAACACACGAGTCAACAGATGCTAGCCTAAATGATGAACATGATTCTAACGAAACACAATTAATTGCAGCACCAATAATTTTTTTTATTAAAATTTTTTCATTAAATTATAGTTCCAATATATGAAAAGAGTTCTGAAAAATATTTTATAAATTATAAAAATCATTTCCGCTTAGCATCGTGTTAAAAACAAATCAAAAATTAATCGAGTTGTTGGCGAAACAGGACGGGAATATCAATGTAAATATTTCTTAAACCAGTCAGAGATATATTATATAATCTTTTGGATTCTGTTTTCTTTGTAAGTGTCCTAATTTACTCACTCAGTTTTTGTCAGTCATTATATCTTTTGTTTTAAATAGTTTCGAAAGTAAAGAATTTAAAGAGTTAATACAGTCTTATTTCAGAAAAACATATATCTTCAATAGCAATTGTTAAATCTCGTAGTCCTAAAAAAATTAATACAAATTAATTAATTACTATTAATTAATACAAACTTTCGAGAGTATAAAGTTTTTGTCTTTCCTGTTGATCAAAAATCAACGAAAGGCGATTATTTTCGTAATTAGGTATATGATATTATCTATTTAGCTTAATAAAATGCTTACTTTAGAATTATGACATCAAATACCACCAAAACTGATAACGTTTGATTTTTTTAAAGCTTTTTTAGTTGAACTGTTCTATGTTTTAAAACTATTATTATCTCTACAAATAAAAAGTTAATTTATGTCCGGTTTTTAAAACAAAAAAAAAATTATAGAAGAATGTCTTCACTACTTCAACTAGTCGATTCCAACAGTTCCATACCATGAAAATTGCCATATACCTACATAGACTCTTTATATAGTATAAAATCACACTAAGAAGGGATCTTCTTATTTTCTCATCCAAAGTCCTTAGAGTAAGACTTACGAAAATAGGCTAATAAATTGTTGAATAACAATAAAAAAACTAGTCTTCTAACTTTTTTAAAATCTCACTGGGACGTGAAGGGGGTTGTTGAAGTTTTAAAATATGGTCATAGATAACAAGTTTTTCACTTTAAACTCGTCAACTTCTTTGTTTAAAGTTTTTATTAAATAAGTGTTCGTGCAATTTTCACAGGTGCTAAGGAAAATAAATTTCGCGTTGTCTAAAAGGTGCCGTGAAAAACAAATGTATGTTTCAGCATTTGGGCCACGTTTGACGGATATTACGACCTCTTTGCTGATATCCATAGAATATGCAAAAAAGGTAAATTCCTATTCAAGAGGCGAGGTGAAAAAAAAACTATTTTAAAAATTTCTAATTGGCAATGTTTTCTAGTAATCCTTCAATTTAAAATGTAATAATAGTTTTCTTTTGTTTTTAAGATGCCTGTTTTGACACACTTGTACTACTTTTTTCACTTAGCAAAATGTAGTTCATTAAATCAATATATAATAATAAATCATGAATTTCAGTTTTTTCCCAAGCCAATGAACCGAATAGGGCATAATAAACTCTTCGTATATGTTAATCACTAATTCCTATATGGTAAGCAGTTTATACTATCACAGAAATTTTTAAAAGTTCGTTTTCAGTATTGATAGGTTTTAACACAATATGATTTTGAATTTTTAAACTTACAATTTCTAGAAAAAAAATCAATTTTTGTTTAATGTTTTTAGAGTTTCAAAATAACGTATAGATGATTCTGCACCATATGAATATAAATTTGCTAAATCACTGTAATAATTACCACAGAATGATAAAACTGTGCTTTAACCAATTAACCAAAGGTTAATTAAACAATTCATAAGTGATTTGAACCTACACCTAACTTGAATTACTATCATTTAAAAAAAAACTGTAAAACTGGTTTATTTATTGTTACTAGAGAATTTATAAACTTAATTTCATATTTTTAACTTTAAAAAGTAACTGAAATAAGAGAATCCCTTCTTACTGTGACTTTATAATGTGTAAAAATTCTACATAGCAATTCTCATAATTCTATAGCTGCCAGACTGGTTGGAGTAGGAAGGATATCTCTCCGCGATATATTTTTGTAAGTCGGCTATAGAATAACCATCTATTTGTAAAGATAATAATAATTCTAAAATATAGAATAGTTTAACTAGTGTTATTTTAGAAAAACAAGATATTAATACCGCATTTTTTTATGTAATTTGATTGATTTTATTATTCTAAAAGTAAGCGCTTGATTAGGTTAATTAGATAATTTAATAGATTTTATTACAAAACGCATTTGATGAATTTTATTAAACAGGAAAGACAACAACTGTATGCACTAATACCTCGCAAATAGCAACCAAACTTTAAAAAAATGTATCAATTTGTTTTTTTAAGACTAGGAGATTTACCAATCGCTAATTAAGATTTGTTTTCTTAAAATGAGGCTCTAAACGGTAACATTAAAAGAGTATATTATTGCATAAGTTTTTTGGTTAGGTTACCTTGCAATCATTTACTTTCAAAACGTTCAAAGTGAAAGGCAGCTTATGTCACAAAAAATAACTGAGGAGGTTAGGATACTTAAAAAAAAACGAAAAATTCCTCATAGAATTTGAAAGATTGTAATAGATATCTACAATTCGTTCTAGAAATATTCACAGTGATATCCACGGCCTCTTTCGCCTTAAAAACTCGATTTATTTA
>CM032446.1:122071325-122106325 GCA_019049505.1 Pachyrhynchus sulphureomaculatus | reverse complement strand
CCTGATTGTGTCGTCCCGACGGTTAAACATCCCACCAAAGTGATGATTTGGTCAGTCATCAGCGGCAAGGGCACTGGACGTCTGTACGTCGTCAAAGGAATAATTAGGCAAGATCAGTACAAAATCGGTTGATTCCGCAGCTCAGAGAATGGTTTCCAAATGGGGCACCATTCACTTTCATGCAAGATGGAGCTCCCTGCCACACTGCTCGGTCTGTTAAAGCTTTTTTGGCAGAAAAAAATATCCCTCTGTTGGATTGGCCGGGTAATAGCCCCATTGAAAATGTGTGGGAGCTGATGAAAAGAGAAGTGGCTAAAGATGTGATTACCAACAAAACCCAGCTCCTAGAAAAGATTATTCATGTGTGGAATCATCATCCTCAAATGCAGGAGACAGTACAATCTTGCATTGATAGCATGCCTCGCAGAATTAAAGCTTTGATAGCGGCTAAAGGTGGCTCAACTAAATATTGACTTTTACTAACATTAATTTCACTTTTCTTTAACACTTAATAAACTTATGCTTTTCTAAATTAATGCTGTTTTATTTATGTCAAATAAATAGGTAATTGATTGGATAATGTAAAAATAAAAAACAAATCAATTTAAAATAATAAAACGGTACAATATCACTCGGTAATTAATATTTTACATGAAATCTTGCAGTGCGTCTAATAATTTGGCCAGGGACTGTATATATATATATATATATATATATATATATATATATATATATATATATATATATATATATATATATATATATATATATATATATATATATATATATATATATATATATATATATATATATATATATATATATATATATATATATATATATATATATATCTGATATCTAATTATATTACGAAAAGGTAATTTAAAAAAGTTTTTTAGAAATAAGGGTATTAACTGATATTATTTGAATTGTTAATTTATATGTTGGGTCGTCCTGCCGAGATTTACTAAAACTTGCGTTACGTATCGACTTTTCTCTTTGTAACTATGTATTATTAAAGTTTTTCTGATTATACTCCCAACAGTTTTCCGAATATCAACCATACAGAAGATTAGTATAAGGTAGATTGCATGTTTTTAAAGCTAAATCTTGAACAAACTCGCATTAATAGGCCTGTCTTTACAATTGAATCTTTGTCTGCGGTTTTGCATGTAAACCTGAACTAACCTGTATGGTAAGGAGTATCTGTCTGTTTATCTATCTATATGTCTGTCTATTTTTCTGTAGGTCCATAGACCATCGCTTTGTATGTATGTATTTGTTTATTATTATGTATCTATCTACCGGTTTATCCACCTGCTTGTTTAAGTCGCTAAAGGACCACGTACACTTTATATGGAAATTGGGTTTCGGTGAACAAAAGTCTCAATGGGCATAACTCGCGAAAAGGCCTCGTACCCCTGCTATTCGTCGAATCAACCTCAATCGATCATTTACTGAGAATCGAAAAATAAACTATGCTCCGATATTAAAAATACGATAATAATCTCACCTAGTAGGTAAAATTGGATGCTCTTTCAGATTACGCTATCAGTTTTTTGCTAGAACCCCTACAAACCCCGAAAAACGGGGTCGTAAGGGGATAAAATATTAAAATTCATGTATGAGATCTTACAGATTCATGTGATAAGCTATTTTAACCCAAACAGGGGGCCATGGAATTTTTGGGTCAGCCGAGTTCAATTTTTTAGTCATTAAGGGTATTATTAAGGCCTTACCACCCCTCTAAAGGGTTGTGAAGGGATTAAATTATAAAATTCATATATAAGCATTGTTTAATCAGACATGTATCCATGGGGTCTTCGGGTTAGCCGAATTTGATTTTTCAGGCATTAGAACCTTTTCATCACTCCGAAGCCGTTGTAACGGAATAAAATGATTTTTGACAATGTGGTTTTCGGATACGTTATATTTGATTTTTTAGGTATTGTTATTGCCCCGAAGAAGTAGAATCATATCATACCATATCATACCAGATTATACCATATCATACCACATTATACCATGTCATACCATATCATACCATATCATGCCATATTATACCATATCATACCATATTACATTAAATAATCGGCTATGTTATACGAGGTGCGACAATAAAGTAATGAGAGGATTTTTTTGAGCGTAACGTGGCAACCCTGTAGCCTTCATAAACACTTCATCTTTGACCTTGATCCTCACGCCACTAATAGTCTAACCAGCACATCCGTGCAACCTCTCAATCTTGAGTACTGGTGTAATAAGTGAACATGTTCATTCTGTTTTCAATTTTTAAAATATTTTATACGTTTCAGAGAATGTGAAAACATGTTGAATATATTTCGATGAAAAAGACAATGTATTAGATATTTTGTTGCCTGGATTAAGGTCAGTTAATCGATCCTACATTATCAAACTTCCTCATTTAAAAATATTTTTAAAAAATCTTCCTAACACTGAAGATTCTAAATGTAATAGGTATGAAGATGGGGAAAACCCGACGGAAGATGAATTTCGTGTGTTGGTATCAATTAGCAAATCAAACTTTGAAGATCTGTTTACTTATTGCACTTCCGTGCCAGTACCGAATATGAATAAGAATAGACGTATCAGCAAAAAGAATTTATTAGTATTTTTATGTAAATTAAGGCAAGGATTAACTGACCTGTTTTTATCTGTAATATTTAAATATCCTAGTAGACAAACATTTTCTTTAATTATCGCAACAAATCGTGAATCATTAATGCAGGCATTTGTTCCAGATATGATTGGTTTTCAGTCAGTCAGTCGAGAAGATTTTATTGCAAATCATACTACAGATTTTGCAACTATTTTGTACAATCCAAAACCTAATACGCCTCGTGTAATAGTTTTTGTAGACGGGACATATTGTGAAATCGAGAAAAGTAAGAACTTTCAAGTATTACGCAATCTTTTTGCATACATAAAAGTCACATTTGGTCAAACCAACTCTTATTATTGCTACTAATGGTCATATTTTACATATTTTTGGTCCCTACTTTTCAGATTCTGGAAATATTGATGCACGAATTCTAAGTAATGAATTTAAAAAGGATGCTGATGGTATGGGAGCCTCGTTTCGTGAAAATAACATATTTATAGTTGATCGTGGCTATCGTGACAACTAGGAATCCAGTGGAAGATGCCAGCGCTTCTTGAAAGAGGTCACTCTCAGTTGTCGGCAGAAGATGCTAATGCTTCGCGGTTAGTGACAAAGTGTAGGTGGATTGTAGAAGCACGAAATGGACATTTGTCATCTAGCTCGAGTTATTCCATTTCACCAAGTTAGCAAAATCGACTACTTTTATCAAATATCTGATGCTATAAATAATAAGTATAACCCAAACAGTAATATGGAAGGTGTTACTGTAGAATTAGCCTATAAGCTGTTAGGAAAATCACGTGAACCACATGTTGTACAGGCTAGAATTGAATAGGAAGGTTTGAGATCAAAGCATGGAAAGTGAGTAGATTTTCCCAGGTTAGATTTAAATGAATTACGCGATCTAACTGTAGGAACTTATCAGTTAAAACTTGCTCCTTCATATGCGCAAAATAATTTAAGGGACTACGGTGATCACGTATTTTAATTAGACCAACAAATTATTGAACCAGAATTTATAAAAATTGACATATACTCTAGATTCCGAAATGATACATTATATCACATATCACATTATTATATACAGCACAGTCAACTATCTTTATCCTGGGTATGACTTCTATTCCCGATTTAGGCGTAACTTTGGAATCTGTCTTTTTGTCAGAAGCGACCTCTCTTGCCAACGAGAAGAGGCTCTGCAGCCCCCAAACTTTGATGTTATGTGGTTAAAAATAACGACTCAACAAACCACAAGGTTCACCTGTATCCTCTATCGACCACCAAGTGATACTAACTTTAAAACACTTTCGCTTCTCTTGCATCGATCATTTACAAATTAACTATCCAAATGCCGAAGTTGCCATCCTGGGCGACTTTAATGTCCACAACATCAACTGACTTAAATATTCAAATACTACCGACGAACAAGGTCGTGAAGCTGAATCATTCTCAATCAGTTGTGGCTTAACTCAGCTTATTGACGAACCAACACGGATCCCTAATCGAGACGGGGAGTTCGCCAGTCTTCTTGATCTGTTTTTAACCACCAATCCGGAGATTTACACGGTGACCGTAAATCCGCCGTTAGGTTCTTCGGACCATAAACTGCTTGCCTACCGACAATGGCGTGTAATCCTAACACCATAAATCGTAACACCTTTGTTCGTGCCCGGAACAGATACAAAGAAATTATCGACCAAACCAAGGAGGCACACCATAAACGAATTAGAAACGAACTTCTCGCTTGTCCCAACAATTCCAGGTCTTTTTGGTCAGTCGCTAAGGCAGTTAGTCAAAATTTCACCAAATCCACCATACCACCACTCATACGGCCAGATAATTCTATTGCAACGACACCTATTGAAAAAGCGAACTTGTTGGCTGAACTCTTTGCTTCACATTCTATTGTTGATTTCCAAGGAAAAACACCTCCTACTATTCCCATAGTGCAGTCAAGGATGCCCGATAGTGTCTTCAGATAGTGTATCATTAAACGTATTTTAATGAAGCTAGAAACCAAAAAAGTTTCTGGCGTTGACGGGATACCTGCCATAGTTCTCAAAAACTGTGCGAGGGAACTAACGCGAGTTTTCTGTAGACTTTTCAACCTATCCTATATAAAGGGAATATTTCCTTCACGTTGGAAGTCTGCCACAGTTCAGCCGATACCTAAAAAAGGCAAAAAGACCTTGCTAAATAACTACCGATCAGTCGCACTGCTTTCAATAATATCGAAAAGTCATGGAAAACGCTATCAATCAGCATCTTTTAAAATATCTTGAGGGATTCAACATTATTAGCGATCACCAATCTGGCTTTCGTAAATATAGATCAACAGGAGATTTCCTGACTTATATAACACATGTTTGGAACAACTTAATTGAACACTTTGGAGAATCTCGAAGGGTTGCTCTCATATCCAAGGCACTCGACCGTGTTTGGCACGATGGACTGGCTAAGCTACGCTCCTATGGTATGTCTGAAAAGTCCTGTTTGTAGCTCTCTTGTTTCCTCAGAGAGCGTTCTTTACGAGTGGCAGTCCACAGATTTCTTTCTAACACCTTCACTATCAACGCCGGTGTGCCCCAAGGCTCGATACTATCTCCTACTCTTTTTCTCATTTACATTAACGATTTGCTGGAAAAGACCGGAAACCCAGTCTACAGCTTTGCAGATGACAGTACGCTTATCTCTTCATTCACTTTGAACGCTCGGACATCGGCTACTCAGACGAATATCCGCAGACAGCGGGAAGTCGTTCAACTTAACAAAGGAAGAAATTTTATCTTGGAGTGACAGAAACCAAGTGAAATTTAACGCTACAATAACCCGGGCGGCAGTTTTTTTTTTAAAAAGTGAACTTGTTGAACCCGACATAGTTATGGCGGGGCACCCCATTCCTCTAACATCGTCACTCAATTTGTTGGGCGTTAATTTGGGAGCAAATATGTCCTGGCATGAACATGTCGCAGGGATAGCAAGGAGACCTTCTCAAAAGTTGGAAATATTATTTCTAACCAGAAAGCTTTACACTAAACAACTGTTAATTCTTTACAAAGTCCAAATTCGACCAACTGTGGAATACTGCTCCCATGTTTGGGGCTCCGCTCCCAAACATACATTGCATTTGTTGGATTCTATTCAGAGAAGAGCCGTTCCTCTGATTGGAGACCCGGAACTGACCGGCGGCCTTGATTCGCTGGAACATCGAAGAACGGTTGGCGACTTGAGCCTATTCTACAAGTATTTTCATGGAAAGTGTTCGAAGGATGTAGCCCGCTTAATTTCTCCCAGAGCGGTGCATGTTAGAAATACACGTCGCGCTAATACTTCACATCCGTATGAGGTTCAGCTTGTTACTCCTCGTACAACGCTTTTCAAGCAGTCTTTTATATGGAGAACATCATCCTTTTGGAATAATTTGCCCAGGACTGTGTTTCCCACCGAGTACAATATACAGCGTTTTAAGAACAACGTGAATCGCTTTTTCCGCACACTTGTCGCTCCTGTAGCGTTTTAGGGACTTCCCTGCAGCACGTGTGCTATTGTGAATTTTATTCCTAGCTAAAGGAAAGTATGGTATTACTGAAAAAATCACTTTCAAAGATTTTTGCCTTTCTTTACGTTTTACTGTTCCTAGATCACGAAAAACATTTCCGTAAGTCTGTTTATCTGTCTGTCTGTCGCTTTGTTGGCACGATGATTCTCGAACGAAATGAAATATCAATTTCAAATTTAGAATACATATAAAATGTATAGAAGGGATGAAGCTTATAATTTTTGAGCTCCTGTAGCGCTTTAGGGACTTTCCAGCAGCACTTGTGCTAGACACATAAAAAAAAATCAGCAATGGATATCATATATAATCAAAGAAGATAATTAAAATCCTAGGATCCCAATATTAGGTTACTATTGTACCTGTAAAACTGTTATAAGGACTTTAGGAGCATGTAGCCACATTGCAATGTTTTGTTGGTTCTTTGAATATGCCCGTTATGAACAGAACATTAAATATCCATCTACGAAACGTTTAAATATTGTTTCAGATGCTGGTCATAGATATCACCCAATGATGATGCAATACCTGAAATAATCAATTGATACGATTTTGAAAAAATAAAAATTTCAAAAAAAAATAAAAAACTAAAAAGTTAAACAAAATATAAAGTTACAAAACGTAAAAAAAAAGTAGAAAACCCAAAAAAAATTATAAAAAGGTGAAAAATAAAACAAAAAAAAGTCGGATAAGTATTCGCAACGTCCTCGTCGTTTATCCTAGTTAATGCTAATAGTGGATAATATAATATATTATAATGTAGTATTGATGACTTTTAATATTTCGTCCCCTTACGGGTCGTACACCCTTCGGAGGGATGAAAAGGCTCCTGAAAAATCAAATTCGGCATACCCTAAAACCCCATGGATATATGTGTGATTAAGAAATGCTTATATATGAATTTTATAATTTAACCCCTTTACAACCCTTATGATAACCCTTTGGAGGAATAGTAAAGCCTAAATAATACCCCTAATGTTTAAAAATTGAACTAGGCTCACCCAAAAACTCCATGGCACCCTATGTGGCTAAAAAAAGCCCTACAAATAAATGTATAAGATCTAATACATTAATCTTAATATTTCATCTCATTACGACCTCGTTTTTTGAGGTTTATAAGGTTATAGCAACAAATTGATAGCGTAATCTGAAGTAACATCCAATTTTACCTACTAGGTGAGATTATTATCCTATTTTGAGCATCGGAACAGAGTTTTTTTTTTCAATTGTCAGTAAATGATCGATTGGATTCGCTTGGGCTAGATTTGAGTTGATGCGGTGAATAACGGTTGGTAGGAAGTATTTTCGCGAGTTGTGTCCATCGAGACTTTTGTTCAGGAGCACAAGATCTGCCTCTGTGTAAAATTTGGAGCCACTTCACCGAAACCCAGTTTTCATTTAAAGTGTGCGTGGTCCTTTGTTTTTCCTATCCGTATTTTGTAGCCATTTGATCTATCTCTTTTCATATTATAGATCTGGACCTATAGGTATATTTCTTTCTATATCTATTCTATAGCTATTGCTATTTGTTTATGTATTTGCCTGTGTATCCGTGTGTTTGATACAGTATGTTGGTTCTTCTGTAAATCTATTTTTCCTGTCTTTATTATAGAGCCTTTTGATCTATTTTTTTTTTAAGTTTATAAGTATGTCTTTCCTGTCTACCTGTATGTCCATCTGGTTATATGTTTGTGTGTCTGTAGTTCTGTATGTAACACTATCTGATTGTCTATCTGTACGGAAACCTGGCTATTTGTACAGTTGAATGTGTAACTCTATTTTATAGGTCTGTATGTATGTCTGTCTATGGATCTGTTGATGTCTATTTATGACATTGTTAAAGCTAGAAGAGTTCTGCTGTTAAGCTCCTATAAGGAAAACTGATACTGTGGTGCCCCTAAAAGCGTGTGTATGTTTGTGCTAGAGACGATTTGTCTTGATAGCAACATAAAACAGTTGTAGTGAATAGATTCAAATTTTATATTAAATAAAACTTCTGCTGCAACTAAAGACTAAGTTATATATTTTTTATTGGGATTAGAAACGGTTTACACAATACTACAGAAATAACAAGTACTCTATACGTTACAAAATTGAGATTCTAAATATATTTTAAATCTCTGCTTAGACGGATACAATTAGATAAATGAAATAAAATTTTACTTTTTGTAGTAAACAGTTTTGCAATGGTCCTGAAGAAGACTCTCAGTTACATCTCCGGAACTGCTAACACACTGTCGTGACGCACTTATTTTATAGATAAGGAAATATTATAGATTAGTAGATTGTGCTGTCTTGTGTTGTCCAGATTATATGTAACAAAAACGCAATCTTAAGGTGTTTACCGTGCCGAGAAGATGAATGGCTCAGCGTTTATGAGTCGCAAACGGTTTCCCCGGATACCGGGCGCCCTCCGGGAGTAAGTAGCCTTGCTGTGGCATCCAGGCTCTGCCGCAGTGGACCATTCTTTCCTAGGATACTCGTGGGAACACTATGTCACAAAATAATAATTATACTAGTGATAATGGCAGGGTGCTGAGGAGGCGGACCCCTGTCGTACAAACAGCTACAGCACCCCCACAACAACAACAACGACAAACGATCCAACCAACCGCCTCAGCTGAAACTACTCCCGATAGTTTTACCAGATCCGACATTGTAGGTGATAGAAATTGCCTTTTCCGTGCAGTTAGCTTACACTTATATGGCCACCAAAACCATCATGAAAGACTCCGAGAGGCTGCTCTAAGATATATACAACAAAACTGGTCGGAACTTAACACATTTTCATTAATTGGGGACGACGATATGAAAGACTTCAATAACTACTATAACTATATGAGGAAAAATGGCACCTATGGAACGAGCCTAGAGATACTTGCCCTCTCGGAAACCCAGAATAGCAACTTTCATATCTTCTCAAAACAACGAAGAACAAGAGATACAAAAATAACTTTTAGGGACAAGCCAACAATAATAAGCACAAGAAAACACACCGAAACTATTTACCTTCTACTAACAGGCAACCCAATGTCGGGACACTTTGAGCTTCTGACACCACAAAACACTAAAAACATCCCAAACAACAGTAGACCAATAAAAGAAGAATCGGGCGAGCGACGTAACGGTCGAGGACGTCGCGGGAAATGGCAGCTCGACCAAAACGATGAAGACCGGGCAACTGACAATGGACCTGCCAAAAGTGTTGTGCCGGCGAGTAAACCGACACCCACCAAGGCGGGAAAGTCAAGGCAACGCATGAATTATACTACAGGAACAAACGAACACACCATGCGTTGCTTTGGTAAAAGCACAAGTCCTGACAAGGAAACCACTGAGAAGGGAATCACTCGCCGCCTAGACCCACCACCATCAATCCCAAACGCAACCGACGAAGTATTTAATCAAAAACTCCCGCAACGACAAAGAAATCCCAACAGCACAAAACCAAAATTCAAACGGCAAATAAGAATAGAAAACCAAATCAACAACATCAGGAGATATCTAGGACACCTTACCCAGTTTATCAACGGGAACGTGTCCAAACGAGTCACGCAGAGTATAAACAAGATCAAGTCCGGGTCTCCCAACAGAACACTGCCAGAAATCCTGGATACTCTGAAATAAAAATTATCCGTATATGCCGCAAGACTTCGTAGATACAAAGAACCAAACGAGAGGAAAGATACCAACAACCTCTTCCGAAGAAGCCAAACACAGTTCTACCGGAAAACTATGCACAGCAAACAGACAGCACTGACCGAACCATCAAACAAACAAGAACTCACAGATCATTGGAAAAGTATCTGGTCAGAACCCAAACTAGCCAATAATAGCACCCCCTGGATCAAAGTCAAAGAAGGCAAAGATAAACATGTGACAGAACAGGAAAATTCCACATTAACTACTGTGGAACCAAAGAGCATGATGAGGCGCCTGGATGCAGGAAGTTTCGGAGGTAGAATGGCCCCCCGTTCGGATCTTCGGGTAGGGGCTGGTTCGGAGGCGTCGACTTGCAGACATCATAATTTTAAGATAGATTTTTGCAACATACGAGGTATAAACTCGAACATAAATTCAGTGCATCAACACCTGCAATCAGATAAACCTCATGTACTCGGTCTATGTGAAACCAAGGTCAGTCCATCGACCAGCACGGTCAACTATCTTTATCCTGGGTATGACTTCTATTCCCGATTTAGGCGTAACTTTGGAATCTGTCTTTTTGTCAGAAGCGACCTCTCTTGTCAACGAGAAGAAGCTCTGGAGCCCCCAAACTTTGATGTTATGTGGTTAAAAATAACGACTCAACAAACCACAAGGTTCATCTGTATCCTGTATCGACCACCAAGTGATACCAATTTTCGAACACTTTTCGCTTCTCTTGCAGACACCATCGATTCTTTACAAAGTAACTATCCAAGTGCCGAAATTGCCATCCTGGGCGACTTTAATGTCCACAATATCAACTGGCTCAAATATTCAAATACTACCGACGAACAAGGTCGTGAAGCTGAATCATTCTCAATCAGTTATGGCTTAACTCAGCTTATTGACGAACCAACACGGATCCCTGATCGAGACGGGGAGTTCGCCAGTCTTCTTGATCTGTTTTTAACCACCAATCTGGAGATTTACACGGTCACCGTAAATCCGCCGTTAGGTTCTTCCGACCATAAACTGCTTTCGACATCGAGTATCCTGCCAATCAGTGACAGAGAGGCGCCTAGGCCGCGCAAGATTTGGCACTACAAATCTGCTAAATGGGAAGATCTCATGGAATACTTTCGAACTTTCCCTTGGATGGACGTTTGTTTTCGATCCGATAACCCATCTGACTGCGCCAGGGAGGTCTCCGATGTTATTTTGGCTGGTATGGAAGCTTACATCCCTTTTTCGAAGAAATGCTCCTCCAACGGCAAACCTTGGTTCGACCGAAAATGCAAAGAAGCTGTTGCTTCTAAACATATTGCCTACCGACAATGGCGTGAAAATCCTAATACCTTAAATCGAAATATCTTTGTTCATGCCCGGAACAGATGCAAGGGAATTATCGACGAAACCAAGGAGGCACACAATCAACGAATTAGAAACAAACTTCTCGCTTGTCCCAACAATTCCAGGTCCTTTTGGGCAGTCGCTAAGGCAGTCAGTCAAAACTTTACCAAATCCACCATACCGCCACTCACACGGCCAGATAATTCCATTGCAACCACACCTGTTGAGAGAGCGAACTTGTTGGCTGAACTCTTTGCTTCACATTCTACTGTCGATTTCCAAGGAAAAAACACCACCTACTATTCCCATATTGCAGTCAAGGATGCCCGATGTTGTCTTCAGACAGCGCATCATAAAGCGTATTTTAATGAAGCTAGACACCAAGAAGGCTTCTGGCGCTGACGGAATACCTGCCATAGTTCTCAAAAACTGTGCAAGGGAACTAACACCAGTTTTCTGTAGACTTTTTAACCTATCCTACAGAAAGGGAATATTTCCGTCCTGCTGGAAATGTGCCACGGTTCAGCCGATACCTAAAAAAGGTAAGAAGACCTTGCCAAATAACTACCGACCGACCTTTCAATAATATCGAAAGTCATGGAAAAGGTTATCAATGAGCATCTTCTAAAATATCTTGAACGATTCAATATTATTAGCGATCACCAATATGGTTTTCGTAAACATAGGTCAACGGGAGATCTTCTGACTTATGTAACACATGTTTGGAACAACGCAATTGAACACTTTGGAGAATCTCGAGCGGTTGCTCTTGAAATATCCAAGGCGTTCGACCGTGTTTGGCACGATGGACTGTTGGCTAATTTGCGCTCTTATGGTATGTCTGAAAGGTTCTGTTTGTGGCTCTCATGTTTCCTCAGAGAGCGTTCTTTACGAGTGGCGGTCGACGGATTTCTTTCTAACACCCTCACTATCAACGCCGGTGTGCCCCAGGGCTCCATACTGTCTCCTACTCTCTTTCTCATTTACATTAACGATCTGCTGGAAAAGACCGGGAATCCAATCTATAGCTTTGCAGATGACAGTACGCTTGTCTCTTCATTCACCTTGAACGCTCGGACATCGGCTGCTCAGGCGAATATCCGCAGACAGCAGGAGGTCGTTCAACTTAACAAAGACCTGGAAGAAATTCTATCTTGGGGTAACAGTAACCAAGTGGAATTTAACGCTACAAAAACCCAAGCGGCAGTTTTTTCTAAAAAAGTTAACGTTGCTGAACCCGACATAGTTATGTCGGGGCACTCCATTCCCCTAGCATCGTCGCTCAATTTGTTGGGCGTTAGTTTGGGAGCAAATATGTCTTGGCATGAACATGTTGCAGGCATAGCAAGGAGAGCTTCTCAAAAATTGGGAATATTATTTAGAACCAGAAAGCTTTACACCCACAGCAACTGTTAATTCTTTACAAAGCCCAAATTCGACCAACTATGGAATACTGCTCCCACGTTTGGGGCTCCGCTCCCAAATATACACTGCATTTGTTGGATTCTGTTCAGAAAAGAGCGGTCTGATTGGGGACCCGGAATTGACCGGCGGCCTTGATTCGCTGGAACATCGAAGAACGGTTGGCGACTTGAGTCTGTTCTACAAGTCTTTTCATGGAAAGTGTTCGAAGGATGTAGCCCGCTTAATTCCTCCCAAAGCGGTGCATGTTAGAAATACACGTCGCGCTGGTGCTTCGCATCCGTATGAGGTTCAGCTTGTTACTCCGCGTACGACGCTTTTCAAGCAATCTTTTATATGGAGAACGTCATCCCTTTGGAATAATTTGCCCAGCGCTGTGTTTCCCACCGAGTACAATTTACAGCGATTCAAGAACAACGTGAATCGCTTTTTCCGCACTCGTGCCGCTCCTGGAGCACTTTAGGGACTTCCCTGCAGCACGTGTGCTAAACCAATAAAAAAAAAAAAAAAAAAAAAAAAAAAAAATAGTATTAGATTGCATTACCAGTTACTTTGTCTTATACATCGTAACTAAAAGCTCTGATTGTATTCAGTAAAAAACATATTGTCTTCAACAAATAAAAACATTTTGTCACTTTGTCAAAAACTGCGATTTTTAAAAAACGCTCTCTGCTCAAGTTCAGATGAAATTGGCGCAGCAGAATTTGTTAAGAGAATATTAACAAAGTTCTTTTCAAAGATTACCCTGGAAAGACGAACAGAAGAAAAATTAAAACTCAAAAAAAGTGATTGTTCAAACAAGTGAAATAGTGCCTATTTAAAGCGACTTCTTGTATCAACACTGGACAAACCGTTTTCAAGCCATTTCGAAAGCCAAGAATTATCTAGCATGGAACGAGGATCAAAGAAAGCAACTGAATCTCCAATTATCGAGCCATTCTGAAGGGGTTTTCTACCACGGAACTAGAATCAGAGAAAACACGGACAGAGCAACACAGTGAATGGGCGAGACTTGAGGTACCCCGACTTACAAAATCCACGGGCAGAATCGGTTTACAATCAAGGAAGGAAACAAGAATTCTAGTGAACACAATTTTTGCGATTAAAAATTAAAATTATTAAATATATCAGAGAAACGGTTGTCGTTACCAGAAAGATTATGTAGCTTAAGAAACCTATATTGTATAACAATTGCATTTCTTTCATATTTTATTATACTGAGGGGCATTTCGTACAATTGGATTGTGAGTCAAACAATTGGATTATGAGTCGTACAATTGGAATGTGAGTTCTTAAAATAATTTCCCAAATTACTAAAATACTTTAAACAATTTAAATGAGTTTTTAAACGATTTAACTGTTCAAAAAGAAAATGCCTAAAATTAACTATCTTTTAAGATATCAATCCCATAATTTTATGGTAATCCAAAATTACTAAATAGATTTATAGACTCTGTTGTAATTTTTCTTAATGCATTCAAAGATAGAACGAACCCAAATGTAATAACAAATATTTGTTTATTTAATACAATTTCTTCCAAATTAATTTACCCAGCATTAGAATTCTTAGTACCTCGATCAGAATGAAACTTACGAGTTTAATTAAAAATATATTAATTTACAATTTTTCCTATCAAAGATCAATATCCTATTTTACATTAGACCTTTCGAACCTTTAGAAAGTTGAGTTTTTGCCATGCGAATACAAGATGCTAGAAGTTTATTATTATTTGTATGTTGTTAAGTTATGTCAAACAAACAAACCTGCAAATGTCAAACAAGTTAAAATAAATGATTATAATTAATTCAGCTTAAAAAGATGATCTATTATATAATTTACATCTTGCTGTAAGTTTAAGAAATCCAGATACTTTAGGAAATGCAATCAAACGTTAAAGAAGAAAATATCTTTAATTTTAAAAACTCACACGAAGTATTGATTTAAAACAACTATTAATTGCAAATAAGGATTTAACGCCAAATAATGTAAATAACAATATAACTTATAAACAAAATCGTAATACACCGTACTTTACACAGTACAGACCAACATATTATCCTCAATAGAATTATGCAAGATTTATGTTTCCACAAACTAATAACGTTCCAAGCTTTTCATCGAATAATAGCTTCTAAACATCCAATTTTACAAATAATATGCCTTTATGTCACAAATGCCAATGTTTCAGCAACAAAGACTTATTAATTCAAATGCATCTTATTTACCACGTATTATTGAAAAGAATAAATCAGAGCCAATAGATACATGTTTAGGTAATACAATAATAAATAATGCCTCAAAACAAAAAATCATTTCTCAACCACCCTATAATCAAGTAGTATTACAAAATGTCCCACACAAATAATTTATTTCGTGAAGACTCTAACCATATTAGTCCAGAAAATAAGGGTTTTTCTGAGAGTAACTTTTATCAAGACAAAATGAATACTACGATAGAGAACATTGCTTTTTTCAACAATATAATTTCAGTGGAAATGATCATAATTCAAACAGTTACTCTACTTACTACAACCGAAATACAAATTTTGAGAGATATATGAATAATGAACAAGAAAATTAAAGTTTGCCTGACTATAGACAATACATATTCACAAAACGTTTTATAAATCCAAAAACTTCATACCACTATTTTCCCATCCCAAATCAAGAAGAAACATTTTTAATTTAAAACATAAATTTATGTCGAAGTTGTTACAGTATCAATTTTTTCTACCTCAATATAGATAATAAAGATTTTTTTTTTATTTTGTAAATAAATTTGACGACCTTGTTATACAATTAAATGCAAACTTAGATTTTTGTAATAACATTTTTAAATTGCCTAATAAAAGACTTCGTACATAACGACCGATAATAAAAAAAGTAATTTAACTTGTCATTAATTATCGAACCAACGTATATTAAGAGATATAAGAAATTAAACGAACTTGAAATACCCGAATGTTTAATAAAAATTGCAAATAATTTGGCAGAGGTATTCGAAAATCCAGTCAAAATAACATTTTTTAAAAATTTTAATGTTAACCCAATCAAATCTAATATATCAAGTTATATCAATTAGCCTTCTGATCAAAGCACTACCAAATATACCGACATTAAAATTAACTCAGAAAAAATACATAGACAAAAAAATCCATAAAAAATTAAAAACTAATTTAAAACACATCGGACTAGATTACTCTAACCCCGATAAGAAAAAAAAACAAATGCATAAACTATGCTATGAATTTAGAGACATTTTCCATTTTGAAGACATACCCATAATTTTTGCTAATGCTATTAAATACGAAATGAGAATAATAGATGATAAAACACCAATTCATTCACCTCATTGGAGACCCAGAACTCACCAACAACCTTGATTCCTGCGAAAATCGAGGAAAGGTTGGCGGCTTGAGTCTGTCCTACAAGTATTTTCATGAAAAGTGTTCGATGCATATCTCCCGCTTAATTCCTCCTAGAGCGATGCATGCTAGCAATACACTTCGTGCCAATACATCATATCTGTATAACCCTTTACAAGCAGTCTTATATGGAGAACTTCATCTCTTTCGAATGATTTGCCCAGGACCATGTTTCCTACCGAGTACAATTTACAGCGAGTCTAGACCAACATTAATTATTTTTTCCGCACACACTAGCTCCTGTAGTAGGAACACAGCACGTATGCTATGTTCATAAAACAAACTTAAGAGCCTTTAAAATGTAATGTCAATGATTTATCTCGCAACCAACTACATATTTATAAAAATGTAATAAACATTAATAGTCCTCAAGTTAAAACCAATATTTACTTATACGAGGCTGGTTTGAAAAGTCCGTGCAAAGTCCGAGAGATGGCACCACCGCCGCGTATCGAGGTCATGTTTAGTTAGTAGCATCTCTTGAATGAACGCACACCAAGTTTCAGCCATATGGGTCTATTTCTTTGTGTTTGGCATTCGTGTGAATCAAGGAAGTCTAGTGATTTTCAAGAAATGGACGAAAAAGGAATTTCGTGTGGTGATTAAACATTACTTTATGAAAGGCAAAACGCCTCAGGAGACTAAAGAGAAGCTTGATAAACATTATGGTGACTCTGCACCTTCGATTAGAACAGTTTATAAGTGGTTTCAAAATTTTCGGACTGGCCATATGGGCACAAGTGATGCTGAACGTTCTGGACGGCTTGTGGAGGTTACGACTCCAGAAATCATTGATCAAATCCATGATATGGTGATGGATGACAGAAGAGTTAAGGTGCCTGAGATTGCTAGTGCTGTGGGCATCTCGACTGAACGGGTACATAATATTTTGCATAAACATTTGGACATGAGAAAGCTATCCGCAAGATGGGTGTCGCGATTGCTCACGCTTGACCAAAAACGGAATCGTGTGAAGTGTTGCAAGGATGGTTTGCAGCTGTTCCAGAAGAATCCGGAGGACTTTAAGCGTCGTTTCGTCACTGTGGATGAAACATGAATACATTACTATACTCCTGAGACCGAACAACAATCTAAACAATGGGTTACCAAGGGGGAATCTGCACCAAAAAAGGCGAAGACCGTTCCTTCGGCCGGAAAGGTTATGGCGACTGTCTTTTGGGATTCGCAAGGGATAATCCTCATCGACTATCTGGAAAAGGGTAAAACTATTACAGGTGAATATTATTCATCGTTATTGGACCGTTTGAAAACCGAGCTGCAAGAAAAAACGCCCACGATTGGCCCACAAGAAACTCCTTTTCCATCACGACAACGCACCAGCACACACCTCAGCAGTTGTGGTCGCAAAATTAATGGAAATAGGATTCCAACTCGTTTCACATCCCCCCTATTCTCCAGACTTGGCTCCCTCGGACTACTATTTGTTCCCCAATTTGAAGAAATGGCTGGCGGGACAAAGATTTTATCCAAACGAGGAGGTGATTGCAGACACAATGGATATTTTGCAGTCTTGGACAAATCCTATTATTCGGAAGGGATCAACAAACTAGAACATCGTTGGACGAAGTGTATAAGCCTAAAAGGAGACTATGTCGAAAAATAAAAAGGTTTACCCCAAACACATAAGTAGTTTTTATTTTTGCACGGACTTTTCAAACCAGCCTCGTATATTACAGCCACTCGTGGAAAATCCAATTCAAACGACGCAACATTAAATGAAAGCGTTGTAATGGGAACTTTATTAATTTTGCTTAGATGTACCAAATTAATTAGATAAAATTATCTCTGACGTTCAAATAAAACCTCCTATGATATCTGATTCAACAGTGCACAATAATCAAAATAATTCACACGGTATATCACTACTTTTAATGGTATAAGTAACAATAAAAGCTTGCAATATCTAATTACAAAATCAACCAAAAATAATATTAGACGCATCACGCAACCTTGAAATAATAAAATTTTATCCGAGAGTATGACATACTTACATTGTAAACCCAAAATAAAAAACATGTTACCCATATTTTTCTAATAAAGGACTAATCCCCATTTTACTAAAACTTATACAAAACATTTCATTCCAAAAATAATTCGCTGTACCAAACTAGCAAAAAATATTTACATATAGATACTTTTTTTTTTTTAAAGGATAAAATTTTTTAAAAATTTCTGATAAATTTTCAAAGTTGGACAAGCTGATCTCTTTGATAAATACGCTAAGTCTGTTTATGAAAACTTATTTACTTTCTTTTTCGCTACAGATGTACAGGAACAATTATATAGGACAAAGGCGGAAAATTTCAAAACGAACAAGAATTACTTAACACCCAAAAGACTAATATATATTTTACTGTCCTAAAACACCACGAATCAAACTCCCGTGTAGAACGTTTCCATTCTACAATAATTGAACATTTACGGATTTAAAACAAAAAGATAATGCATAATATCTTATGCAATAATAGCTCCCAATAGTCCAACGAATTATACCCTACACGAGTTAGTGTTAAGTCATTCCAATTCAGGAGAGTTATTCGATCTTGCCAATGCCATATTTAATTCCTATTATATCGCATCGCACAAAGACAAAGTAAAAGCCTATTAAAACGTTGTAAGTAATACTAATACAAATAAAAAAAGAGTTTTAGCGAAAACTAATGACAAAGATAATGACACGAATTTAAAGTTAACCAAAAACTCTGTAAAAGTCTCTCATCAAGAAATAAAAACAAATGACGATGACATAAAAATCACTATCACACAGATGACTCCATTAAACACTTGAATAGGTCAATTTAAAAACGTGAAATAGTCTAAAAGTATTAGAATTACGTGTTATATTTTAATAGAAACTTAAATAGCTGGAGTAACAATTTTCTTTCTAGTAATAGCAACAGCTTTCTTGAGATATGTATTACCATGAGGACAAATATCTTTTTGAGGATCAACAGTAATTACTAACTTAGTGTCAGCTATTCCCTATTTAAGGAATATAGTAAGAGTTATAAATCACATTAATATAAAAAAGAACCTCTTAAGAACACATGACGTGTTTACACAAGCAAATACATATTATCAACATATCTATGGTATTTTAGCAAACATTAAATCCACTATTATTTTCGCCAAAATAAGCACATGCCTTAATAGTAGAAGAAAAGAACTTTTTAAATATATTGACGTCATTAAGTAACGGTGTGACTAGTGACAAACTACTTTTTGAGCCGACTTTAGAAAATATATTAAATATAAAAACTAATTAGAAAAAAAGAAGTACGTTAAAAATAATAAAAATATATATATATTATTTAAATAGGCCTGGTAGAAAAATAAACGTACAACTTATTTAAATTACTTTCTTTGTCTACGAGATGCTACAGTTACTTTAAGGCAACTCTTTCTAATTTTGAGAATATGATAGTAAACAAGAACAATATGGAATATTTTAACCAACCATGTAAAACATTTAATTTCTAATATTTATGTAACCACGCACATTCAAAAAAGTTTTTATAATAATATTTTATGTGAGGTATTACTTCTAAGATATCAACAAGGTATAAATAATTATAGCGTTCTATTTGTAAACATTGATAATACACAATTAAAAAAAGTTGGTATAAATAATATATTTTAGTGACCAATACTAATGTAGTAGGAATAGGAAAAGAAAAACTTGCCTTAATCCATAGAACACTGTACTATTTAATCGAATATATTTGTTAAAAGTAGGTAGGTCCCCTTATAATTTTAAGTAAAAAAATATTGTTATTAAAACTTACAAGAATATAAAAAAAAAATTGAAAATGTGCTTTTACTCAAAATAGAAATAAATGTATAGCTTGTGAAAGCCAGCGATGTTAAGCAAATATTGCAAAAAATATCAATAAATTTTGTCCTCCACCCACCAAGTGTGTTTTTCTTTAAAATAAAACCCTCTTCGCTCGAGCCCAGATGAAATTTTTTCAGTGGCTAATACTATCAGTTGTTAATTTGATATAAGCCAGATGGCTTGCAGTATTTGTTATTTATCGGTGTTTTTGTACAAAATGTTTGCATTTTGATATGGATATAATATATATATATATATATATATATATATATATATATATATATATATATATATATATATATATATATATATATATATATATATATATATATATATATATATATATATATATATATATATATATATATATAGATATATATATATATATATATATATATATATATATATATATATATATATATATATATATATATATATATATATATATATATATATTTATATATATATATATATATATATATATATGTATATATATATATATATATATATATAGTGTATATATATAATATATCATATATATATATAGAGTGTTATGAAATTCACTGCATATATTGAAATGGGTGACTCATGGGGCCATGTAGAAGCATACGCCATACTTAGCTGTTTTAGTTTGTTGCACCTGAAAGTGCAATTGCTCTCCATATAAGATATCCTAGGTTGTGCGTGACGTAATCACTAAATGAACTAAAAACCACTTAAATTTTTACAATTTTTAGGAGTTTATAATTTTCTTATTTAGAATTATATATTTTAAAATATCGTCTGTCAAGTAATTTTGACCCTGATATTTGATGCTAAGCCATTTTTTTTGTGGATTCTATAGGCATTCTATAGGCATTTTTAGAATTTCTATTTAATAATGGTTATGATTTAAACTTCAAGCAATAAATATTTATAAAAATAGTACAAAAAAATTCAGAAGCAAATAGCCCAGTTGAAATTTGAAAAATGTTATTTGAAGTAGTAGGGTCAGTTTTTTTTTTTCCACTTATGTATCCAAGGTACTAAGGAACTACAGTAAAATTGAAATTATAATCTTTTATTGCAAATAACACGAACATCAGTTAATTAGTGTTCAGATTATGTTAGGATTTGACAATCTTTGGCACAATGGCATTACCTAGACAAAACATTAATTTAGAAAGTTGTGCCGACCAATCAAATAGTCAAATTCAGTCAAAAGCTTTAGATTTACTGATGAAGTTCCTCGAGACAGTTTGAGCAAAACCCACTCAAGAATTCCAAAGAATAGGAGACAGTCCAAGAAAGTATATACATACCGAATAAATTAACGTGAAGAAGTCAGAGAAAATATGGCTTCACACTTCTTGAAGTTCCATCCATATCGGATACGGACGTAGGCGACTCTCTCGCCTTTGCCTTTGGTCGCTGCCTTTTTCTAAGATGTGAAAGTTATAGAAATTATGAGACAGATAGCTTATAATTTTGTCGTTAGAAAAGATAAGCTGCCTATGGTGTTACACTCCAAATCATGTGAAGTAGTAAGCAGTAGGATGACAAGTATTATCTCAGTAATATTTTTTCTTCTTCGTCAAATTTGGCAACATGTTTTATACTTTATATAATTTTTGCCCCGGAACAAATAAGGCATTGAACTTGTTAATTATTTCTGCAGTAGGTATAAATATGTGCTGGTCAAACTGATGTAAGAGATTCAAAACAATTACTTAACCGATACCTTCTTTTATTATTGTATTGATTAATAGTGCATGACATGTTTCGTAGCACTGCCACTTTATCAAATTTGACGAACTAAACTAATATGCCGGTATTTATAATAATTTCTTACCTAAAGACTAACGATTAACAACAGATTAGAAGATTAAGTTTAACAAAGGATTATTACTTATTTCCAATTGTACATTCAGTATATTACCTGCTTTTATATTTGTTAATTTCTAATGATTCCAATAATGAGAGTTTACGACCTTTATTTTCTGTAGGTAAAATAGTAAATTCGTCATTATAAGTATTATTACGTTCAATAGGTGGGATGAATACGGGCAAATTAATATTTTGAGAATGAAATCTTTATTATTTTCTTGAATGCTAATTTTAAAATTGCGACCTGTTTGACCTATGTAACTTTTTGGGCAAGAACCACAATCTAACCTATACACCCCACATTTTTCTTCTTTAGATTTTTTTATGTGTCTTCGTAAAGAGTTGTTGGTTTTAAAAGCCATACTCATGTTATGTTTTTTGAGAGCTTTATCAACATGTTCAGTAGGTTTACCTAAATACGGTAATGAATTGAACTTTGTACCATTAGGACCACCTCTATAATAAATTAGGGAAAAGGCTTGTTTCTTTCCTCAATTTATTTTTAAAAATATTATCAATAAGGTTTTCTGAGTATCTGTTACTTATTGCTATTTGTTTTGTAATATTTAGTTCTTTGTGGTAATTTTCTATATTCATAAAGACACTAATTAATGTGTGTAACATGCTATGGTAAGCTGTCAATTTATGAGACTAAAGATGTACATGTCATGTCATTAATATAATAATAAAAGATCAGTAAAAATTGAATAAGAATAAGACGGATTTTCATCAACTAACAATCAAGTCCATTACGTAACACATATCACATTTTCAATGACCCCTGCATAAACTTTATGGAATGATTTTTCCATAGAGTTAAAATCTCGAGAGCGATTTTAAAGTTTTTAAAAAACAACTTTTTGAATTGTAAAAGCTATTATTTTTGTTGGTTCTCGGAAAACTTTATTTAGACAATGGATACAACAACACACTCGTCCTGCATTGGTTCGTTACCTATATTTATAAGCTTTGTTATGTTTACTATGCAGAACGATATCTTCAGATAGAGGAAATCTTAATAAGTATTTTTTATGCAATTAAGCATATTGCTAGAATGTAACTCCTGGCGGCCCGGTTGGAAAGATAACCTTTTGGTTATTTATTCATAAAATTCAATTCAATGTCGTCATCGGAATTGATATTATTTTTTGCTATTTCTTTAGATTTCCTGAATCTTTTTACAATATATTTATAAATGATTACAATTAAAATCAATACAAGCAATATATAGCTAATCATCGTCCATATATTACCGTATTTTACTGTTATATCCGAAGTCATGTTTTCTAGATGTCTTCTTTGTTCTTTCAATTCTTTTTGATTTCATTATTGATTTTTAGATTTATATTGTTTAAATCTAAAGCGTGAGGGTTAAAATAGGGTTGATGTACCTCTTCGTTTTCCCATTGGATTTTGGCAGGCTCTTCATATTTTAATTATTGTTCATTGTTGATGGCTTGACTTTCGCTTTCTTCACAAATATATTTATTAAGTTGGATTTCTTCGCATCTTCTATCTTGATATTGGTATTTATTAGTACTCAAAGCAAGGTAAGGTTAAGGGGAATGTTAATCATATAAGTATTATTGATCGGGATTGGTACGGGATATAAATGAAAACATTGATACATTTCATTATCCACCAGCGGTATTTCGAGTAAAAATATTATTTTGTTTTTATTAGCATAACTTTTATTTTTATTATTTTTTCTAAAAGTAAAATATTTTGGATGATATTATCGAAGGATAATTGATCAGTTGTTAATTTTCAATTTATTTATCTCTATAAGTAGCTCATTAGGGTCTACTATTGAATTATGCAAAATATTTAATTTTGAAAAGGTAATGGCAATCTCTATTTTATTTAGAACATCATAAATTATTTGAAATAATGTAAATAGCTGGTTTAAACAAATATGTATTCTATTATACTGCCGATCATTTATTTTTTCTAAAGATATATCTTTTAATGTCCGTTCTACCTGCATAATTCTTGATTTTATTATTAAGTGGTTATGTGTCAAGTTTGATATTATTTTCTGAAAGTTATCGATTGTTTTATCTGAGATAGATATTCGATTTATTGCATCCGTTTTTAATGCATTACCTTGTACCTGTAATGCCTCAATTTTCTGATTTATCACTTCCGCGTCATCTTGATCCATGTTACCGGTATACTTTTTATAAAGGTACCGAGAGGGTTTTTTGAACTTTATTACACGGTTTCTTCTATTCCTCGATGGTTTTTCTTTCCTTCATGTTTATTCTGTATAAGTAGCCTTCTTTCATTTTCTTCTACATTGTTGACAAGTTTTGTGCGCTCTATCAATTTGTTATTTTGAAAGTTGTTAATTATGGCTTTATTGATTAAGGGCCTTAGCTCTTTTGATAGGAAGTATATATGAGTTGTTTTTTCGCTTAAATATTCTTTGAAGAATTGAATTATTTTTTCTAAGGACAGTGGTAAGGTTGCCTTTATGATTTTGTTGCCGTCAAAAATTTCTTGTTCTATTTTGCTATAGTCTACATAAGGGGATTTCTTCACGATTAATTGGTTTTTCTTATTGTTAATTATTTCGTCTAAAATTGTTAAGCCGCTGTCGCCGCATTTGTGGTATGAATTGTGTCAATGGGTTTTTGATCTTTATATGGGGGTAAAATTTGTATGTCCGAAATTATATTTATTTTTCTTTTTTTCTCTCTATGCCAGTTACTTTTGGTTTTGCGTCAGTTAAAATCTTTGTTTCTTTTGGATTTTCAAGTTCTGCGATTACTTTATGTACTTCTTCCTCAGAAATTTTGGTTGGATCGTAATTGTCAGATAAGAATTCTGAGATCTCCTGGTCTATATTACTTGGATAATTAACTAAAGATTCATTTTCTATGGCGTTTAATGGAATTCTAGATAATGCATCAGCATTGGTGTTTTGTTTACCCTTTTTATAGATTATCTCATAAATTAATCATATTCTTCCAGTTTTAATCTCCATCTTACTAATTTGCTATTTGGCTCTTTTAAATTAAACAACCACACTAGAGGTCGGTGATCTGTATAAATTTTGAATTTTCTCCTGTATAAGTATGGTCTAAAGTACTTGCATGCCCATACTATGCATAAGAGTTCTTTTTCTATGGTTGAGTATTTTTGTTTGATGTCGTTTAATGTTCTAGAAGCCCCACAGGCTATATTCGATGCGCCTGTCGTTAATACAAAGCGTTTTTCGAAATCTGGATATTTTAATATTGGTGAATTTATTAATAATCTTTTTAAATGTTCGAATGCTTTTACAAATTCTGGAGAGTGGTTAACTTTAGATCCTTTTTTAAGACATTTCGTAAAGGGTTTGGTGATTTTTGCGAAATCTTTAATAAATGTCCTGTAATAACCTGCTAATCCTAAGAAAGATTTTATTTCTTTTTGTGTTTTTAAAAGTGGAAATTTTCTTACAGCCTCTATCTTTTCTGGGTTTCGTTTTATACCTTCGCTTGTGACTTGGTTACCTAAGTATGCTATTTCTCTGTGTAAAAACTCACTTTTGTCTAGCTGTACTTTTAAATGTGCTTCTGTTAATCTCTCAAATACTTTCTTCGGTCTGTCTATATGTTCCTGTAATGATGTGGAAAATATTATGGTATCGTCAAGATATACAAAGCATATTTCATTTTGCAAGCCTCGTAATACACTGTTCATGATTTTTTGAAATATCGCTGGGGCATTTTTGAGTCTAAAGGGCATTCGTTCAAACTCATAATGTCCTATGTCAGTAGAAAATGCTGTTTTTGGTATATCGTTAGGATCCATCTCGACTTGGTGGTATCCGTTGGCTAAGTCTAACGTACTGAAGTATTGGGCTTTTCCAAGCTTATCCAATATGTCATGGATCTGTGGAATGGGAAATTCCTGATTTATTGTTTTTTTCATTGAGTTTTCTATAGTCAATTACAATTCTCCATTTTCTTTGACCTGATGCGTCCATCTTCTTCGGTACTATCCATATTGGGCTACTCCAAGGTGAAGTTGACTCTTTGATTATTCCATTTCGTTGCATTTCTGAGATTTGTCTCTTTACTTCCGCCTTGTGTATGTGAGGGTATCTGTAAGTTTTAGTAAAAAGAGGTGTTTCATCCTTTAGTTTGATTTGGTGTTTTACTTTGTTGGTAAATGTTAAAGGTGTATTTTTTCAGTAAAATATATCTCTCTAATCATAATACATTTCCTCATTGCGTCATATTCTTCTTGATTACAATGGTCTAATCTTAAGTTTTTCGATCTTCTTCGTAATTTCCGTGTTCTACAAAATTTAGTTCCGTCTCTTCAAATTTCCTACCAAAAATGGTTCGAATATTGTGATTTTCATTGAGAGAGTTTATTATTGTGGTTAATGTATGGTGGTTTTCTATTCTTACAATTGCTTCGGGCATCTCTGCTTTTCCAAGTTTTTCATAATATAAAATTCCTATTCCATTTTTTTTGTTTACTGGAATTTTTATGATTTGTTGTGTTCTTGAGGAAATAATAATTTCGCATGGTTTTTCTTTTCTTGGATTTTTATTATAGTACAGAGGTAAATTTGCATTTACTGATTCTAGTCGAAATTCTTTTAGATCTGTGCATTTATATGGATTAAAAAGTCTATGCCGAATAGTCCGTCGTAATTTGGGGAAAAATCAAATAAGCAAAATTTATGGTAATCTGAACAATTAAAAGAGGGAAATATTGGAATTGACATGTACAGAGAATGTCACAAGACCGACTACCTAAAAAAATTTTAAATTAGAACCCTCATGGAAAAAAGAAAGCGAGGAAGACCACGCCAAAGCTGGAGAGCAGGAATCAACAAGGAAGTACTAGAGAGAGATCTGGAGGAAGAGGTATGGAGAAACCGGGAGGAGTGGAAATTAGGCATCGGAAGACGGAAGACGTTATAAAACCGATTGATATATATATATATATATATATATATATATATATATATATATATATATATATATATATATAAATATTGGAATATTCATTATTTCGTCATGTGTTGAAATTGCACGAACCGTTTTTACGGTAAATGTCTCGTTTTCTACAAAATCAGAAAATATTTCGTAAGCTAGTTCCGGTCTTATAAAACTTTTGCCGCTACCTGTATCTATTAGAAAATAAGCATTCATTTCGGGTAAATATATTTAGGTAGTTGGTTATCCGAATTTGTGTTAAGTATTATCAACTCGTTTCGTTTAATTCCTGGTTTAAAGGAAAATTTTCATCCGATTGGGCATTAAGAAATTCATTTTCATATTGAATTCTCCAATCTATATCATTTTGTTGATCTTCGGGGTAATAATTATTGTACTTATTTGGCTCAAAATCGGTGGGTTCCGTATTATTTGAGTCAAAATCTGAGGGTTCCGTATTATTTTCGTGTTCAATCGTTTGATTGTATAATTCCTCTGCAAAGAATTTTCTTTGGCGTTGATTCCTGTGCAAAACTGCATTTCCTGATGACGTGTCTATAGGTTGGGGTTGATTCGCCCTGACTAAAGAAGATGTAGCCTGTCTTTTTACTCCGCGATATGGTTGTTGGAAATTATTATTATTTCTGGATTTTGGATATTTCTCTGGGGGTTATAACGGAATTGACCGTATCCTAAGAATTGATAAGGGTTGTTGTTAGGTCTGTTCACGTGTGGAACATTTGTGTTTCTCGGATATTGGGGTACTTTGATTTGTTGGGGTATTTGGTTCATTTTATTATTAAATTGCCTCGATTTTTATATTGAATAAAATTCTCTTTCGCGAAGTTCATCGCTTGTTCAAGGGATACTGGATTCTTTAATCTTACTACCAATTGCATGTTATGCGGTAGATTGTTTATGTAGGCTTTTAAAATTAAATTACTATATTCCTGAATTCTTAAAATTTTTATGTTACGCGCTACATTTTCCATATTGATTTTCGCAAATAATAAACTGCGAGCGTCTTGTAGCGTGATTCCAAATTGTTAACGTCTATCTGAGAAGGTTTCAATTATCGCGTTTTTTACTAAATCCCAAGTATTGAGTTCTACACGGGAAGCAATCAAATCTGCTGCACTTCCTGTTAATTTCGATAAAATAGTATCAAACAGACACACGTTAATTGGGGCATTTGGATCTTCTCCATTTATATGGTTGGTTAAGAAATTATCGCACGCGTTAATGAATCTAGTTATCAATTTGGTATTTCCGTCGAATTGAGGAATGTTATCTGCTTGGTATCGAATTAGGTTATAGTTAGGATTTGCCATTTTTGTCAAAATAAAGTTTTAAAATTTTCAAGAAAAATTCAAAAATGAAAAAAAATATGTATATATATATATATATATATATATATATATAATATATATATATATATATATATATATATATATATACATATATATATATATATATATATATATATATATATATATATATATATATATATATATATATATAATATATAAAATAAAAGTTTTACCTTAAAATTAAATTGCCTTAAAACTAAAATTGCGTGAATTTTTTGAATTTCACTGCGTGCATTTTCAAAAATTTCTTGCCTTCAGCCTCGAAATTCTCGGCTCTTTGTGTTTTGAAATTCTCACTGCGTAAGTTTGTAAAGTTTGACTCGCTGCGTGAGTGTCTCTGAAAAGACAAGAAAATTTGGTTTTGCTGTTCTCACTGTGTGAGCTTGTAAAGTTTGACTGCATGAGTGTTCTTTGAAAAAAGAAAATTGCTTGAAAAGAGAAAAAAATTATTTGCCACTTCGTGGATTTCTTGAAAAATGAAAAGAAAAATTGTTTTCCACTGCGTGAATCTCACTGGTTGATTCTGAAACTTGTCAATTGAATTTTCACTTACAGAAGGAGGATCTGCGGTTTCATCCCTTGCTGTTCGTGATTTCTTGGATTTCTATTTTTGTTTCTTTGTTTCTTGGTTTCTTCTTGTTTCTTTGTTGCCTCTTCCGAAAGGACGAACTTCATTTGTTCTTCCCTGGATTCATTCTATGACTCTTGAGCGATTTTTGTGTCGTCGAGCCGCACCAGTAGGAACTTTGTTACCCTGGTCAAAAGTCTCGTGAGCGATTTTGTCTCGTAAAACGAACCAATAGGAACTCGTTACCCTGGCCTGGAGGGCTGAGATCTGTCTAATTTTTTTTTGTTTTCCGTTTCTTTTCGTAAATCGTTTTGAAACGAACTGGAGTCTTTGCGCGATGCAATACCTGTTGAATTCCGCACTACGTTAGTTATAGTCTTTCGTTTGGATTTTTTATGCTCGAGGCACTTTTCCGTTGGAAAATTATAACCGGATTGCGTTGAATTTTTCGTTGGGGCTCCGTCGAAAAGAATCCTTCCGCACTGCGCCAGTTAAAATCTCGAGAGCGATTTTAACGTTTTTAAAAAACTTCTATTTTTGTTGGTTCTCAGAAAACTTTATTTAGACAATTGATACAACAACACACTCGTCCTGCACTGGTTCGTTACATATATTTATAAGCTTTGTTATGTTTATTATGCAGAACGATATCTTCAGACAGAAGAAATCTTAATAAGTATTTTTTATGCAATTAGGCATATTGCTAGAATGTAACTATAGCAAGCAACTTAAGGTATAAATATATATATTTTTTTTATATTTTTGATGGATTAAGTTTTAATATTAATATGAATTCATTATTAAATAAACAAGATGTTTTCAACTGTAAATATTTATTTTAAAAATCTTAAATATTCCAGTAGGAATGTAAATGATAAATTTGCAAAAAAATTTTACAACCTTAAAATCATATGTTATTTTTAAACAAAATAAAAAACTCTGCATGTAGAATGTTTGATATAGATATTTAACCAACACTTCCCAAAATTTCCAACTTATGGTAAAATAAAATAGATACTCAGCATTAGAGTCTTATATACAATAGGATATACAGAACAAAGTAATGTTAACAATGATAAATTATTTGATTTGCATTTCAAATATTTATTTTTGTTTTCCTTAGAAATTTGTATTTTATTTTCATAGTTAGGTAGTTAAACATTTAATTAAACATAAATTCCTTCTACTTTGTTCGTCTTGAATTGTTAAACCTACACCCATCAAATTCTCTATATTTTGTGCTACTTATATTGCCAAAAGAAATAATATTTGGTAAAAAAGAATGTAACTGAAATACCATTCTTGGTAGAAACCGACCCCGATTTATATTAAGGAAAAATACCAAGTGTTTTACTTCAAGTTATTTCTTTGACTCCAGTCTTTCAAATTTACAGAAGGTATATTAAAAAATTGCCTTTTTGCATAAAATTGTGAACTCCAAAGGAACAAAAATTTTCTTTCTCTCGTTTTTTTGGTTTAAAGTCTAAAACAGCAAAAAAGGTGGTCAAATTCTGAAGAAGAAAATTATTATTTTGGTTTGAAGTAGTTGTATAACAGACAAAATTACTTCGGATTCAACATTCGGACAATTTTCACTATTTGTCAGGAAATTGGACAATGCTTGGGCTTCAATAACAGTGCACAAGTTTTATCTCCAAATTAAAAAGAAAAATCACAGAGGCATTAAAAATCAAATTTAAAAACAAACATTACATTTTTAGGATTTTTAGTTGTCCAGTAGAAAGGATTAATCTGCCGACAAATTCTAATCTAGTTGACTTTTTGCTCCTTGCAAGGTCAAAGGTAACGAAAATTGTGCAATTAATGTCATTAGACGGCCTGATATAGGGAAATTTTTGTATGTTTCTTATAATCCTAAAATAAATATGTGTGCAAAAATTCAGGTAGATTAGAATTTTTTAGCAGATAGCACCTCATTTCGCCTGGATCGGAATAATTCAGCTGAAACGGTCGATCACACCCCCTTATTTCATAATTAGCTGTATAGAAGCCTTTACTGCATTAACGTGAGTAATAAATTTAAATTAATAAGGGGTATCTTTTAATATGGAACGTGCTCAAAATATCTTCATTAGCTTCTAAACAGGCATGTATTCTACTACCATGTTATTCCGTATTCGGGCAAAGATATTCTCCATATTTATAAATTGTTCTGAATCTATTTTTATGAGATTCTGTAACTGACTGACATTCTCAATTTGCTCGCTATACACAATTTGCTTCATTGTACCCCATAAAAAGAAATCGCAGGGATTAAGATCTGATGATCAGGGGTGCCATAAGATAGGTCCACTTCGTCCAATCCATCTACCAGGAAATTCTTGGTCCAAAAATTAATTCACTATTCCAGCATTATGACAGATTGCTCCACCATGAAGAAACCACATTGGGTAGACAGTCAAAGGGACTTGATCCAAAAAATCTGGAAAGTCATTGCGTAAGAATTCCAAATAAGCTTGAGCCTCTCTTGCATAGTATGAGGCCCAATCAACCTATTATCAATTATTCCAGCTCACATATTTAAGGAAAACTTTCTTTGGTAATGTGATACGCGAATCGCATGTGTATTGTCATGACTCCAAATATATGTGTGTTGTGCTGGTTGAATACCCCGTCACGAGTAAAACCTGCTTCATCTGTGAATATAACATTGCGTACCCAGTCAGGTTCTTGCTTAAATTTTTGGGTAAACCACTGGCAATATTTTCGACATGAACCATAATCTTAAGGATGTAATGCTTGGCTTTTTGAACATGGAACGGATACTGCCTGTTTTCATTTAGTGTTCACCAAGTGATGAAGTTTGAAGTTCTTCCAGGTTGCATTGTCAGGCGGTTTATGCTGACTCCTGAATTTCTTGTACTGCTTGCAAAACTTCCTTCTCCGTAGCAGTAGTGTTTGCCAGACCGTGACCCCCCCCCCTTCTCCATGGCTGTGAAACGTTCCATGATCTCTTAATTGTTCTACTACAGAAACAAAAGTTCTTTCATTCGGTAGATTTCGATGCGGGAATCTTTCCATATACATAATTCTAACCTGACGTGCATTTTCTCCAGAGGCACCATGGCTGCATTTTAACACTATATCATATAAAGATTTATAAAAAAGCCACTTTGAAAGTTAGCTATGTAAGGCATGTAAAATCTGAAAATTGCAATTTTAACAGATATTATATAACCTAAAAGACAGCTTTTAGAAGTTAATTTTGACATTTTATAATTGCCAACTTAAAACTTCATTTAAAGGAGTGTTGGATAAACCGTACCGCAGGATAAATCTTGGGAGCGTGGTCACCATTTCAGACTGAGCTGATGTGGACACTGAAGTAAAGGAACGTTAAAAATAATCCCTTGTGAACAGCATGTGGTCCCGTGCTGTTCACAATTGACTCAAATTGAGGCACGCTTCTCACACGTGGTTTTATTACTTACACCTAAACCAAAAGCAGTCGATCGATCCGGTATGGTAATTCGACCATACACGAACAATTTATAAATCACTCGTCGTGAAGCGAGACACCCTGCAGCACGTGTGAGAAATTTAACGAAATTTTTTACCACTTCAGTTCTCAATAATTTATTTGTTTTGTTTTAAAGTTTATTTCACAAAATTAAACATTTAACATATATTAAACAACTGAAAATACACGACAAACCATATATTAACTTTCCAAAATAGAGTTCGAAAGAACTTTACAACATATTATGCAAAAAAAAATAAAATAATGGTAACTTAATTTTTACTTGAAAAATATATTATTTGAAAAAGGAACGGAAGAAACTTATAAATCGGAATAGCGTTAAAAAGGTATTTCAAGTTATGCCCTAATTAAGAACATTTGAATATTTTATTTATAGTAGTTATTCTTATAATAAGAAATCAGTCCAGGATAATTGGGTTAACATTTTTAATAAGTGATCATTTTTGTATAAAAATTTTTACAGTACTTCTTTAAAGATTATTATTTGAAATATTTTCATATATTTTTTTTTTTATTAAATGTATTCGGAAAGGTCTAGCTAATTCTGACAACACTGTAGATGGAGTTGTATGGTTCCCCAGAGGCGGCAGAAAAAAAATATTCATGTCACATTTATGCATCATTTTTTTAGGGTCGATTTTTTCCTTTATTATTGAGGTAGGCTATCTAGGGTAAATTTTCTGCTAGCGGTCTTACCATAAGGAGCCGCCAGTTCCAATATATGCAGTAAATTCCATAACACCCGGTATATACATATATATATATATATATATATATATATATATATATATATATATAATATATATATATATATATATATATATATATATATATATATATATATATATATATATATATATATATATATATATATATATATATATATATATATATATATATATATATATATATATATATATATATATATATATATATATATACATGTATATAAATATATATATATATATATATATATATATATATATATATATATATATATATACACATGTATATAAATATATATATATATATATATATATATATATATATATATATATATATATATATATATATATATATTATATATATATATATATATATATATATATATATATATATATATATATATACCTCTGCATCTTTTGTGTTCTCTAGGCCTCCATTCAACTATACGGCGTGTCCATCTGTTATCATTCAGCATTGTGATATGCCTTGTCCAAATCCACCTTAATATACATATTCGTTGTATTACATCTGTCACTTTTGATCTTCTTCCTATCTCGATGTTAGGAATACGATCTTGGAGTCTAATATTTAGCATTCTTTTCTGCATTGCTCTTTGAGTTACCTGGAGTTTATTTTTTATTTTTTTAAAAGCCCACGTTTCGGTGTCATATGTTAATACTGGTAATACATATTGATCGAATACTCTGGCTTTTATTGTATTTGGAATGTCCAATTTAAATGTAGATTGTAACCTTCCGAACTCAGACCAAGCTAACGACACTCTTCAATCCAAGTCAGCCCCTAAATTATTTTTTTATATTTCGATTTTCCGTCCTAAATATATGAATGTTTGTACCTTTCCTATGCTTTCACCTTCTATTAATAGTTCCTGGTTGTAATCTTCACTTTCGTTGTTTTGGTTTTTGTGAAGTTTATTTTTAGACCTATTTCTCGAGACTTGTTATTTAATTCCATCAGCATATCTTGTAATTCTTTTTCTGTGTTGGCGATCAGAGTGATATCATCTACGAACCTTAAGTGATTTAATCGTTCACCATCCATTAGTATTCCGTTATTTTCTCACTTTAACGACTTGAACATGTCTTCTAGAGTTAAAGTGAACACCTTTGGGGATATTGAGTCACCTTGTCTAATTCCTTTTTTAATTTTAATTTCATTTGTTTTTTCTTCAAACATTATTTGTGATGTGGCATTTTCATATATATGTATTCAGGACGAGTTGTGTATCTTTCATCGACTCTGCTGTTACTTAAGGGGTTAACGAATGCCCATATCTCTACCGAACCAAATGCTTTTTCACCAGTGCTATCCACAAGGCGACCTAATATACTGTTGCTTCTTCCACTAGTAATCTAATTGTTTGAAGATGGTCGAAAGTGCTGTATGCCAGTCTAAATCCCGCTTGTTCACATGGTTGATAATTGTCTAATTTGTTGGTTAATCTATATGTTATGACTCTAGTGAGAATTTTGTATAGTACCGATAAGAGGCTGATGGGTCTGTAATTCTAGAAGTTTAATTTGTTTCCCTTTTTAAATATAAGCACAATCAAGTCGTGTGCCCGAGGTGTTGGTATTTTACTTTCTATGAGGCACCTGTTAAATAGAGCTTGAAGAGATTGTATTATCAGTGCCCATCCATACTTTATCATTTCTATAGTTATTTCATCATGCGTCTCCTGGTTCTTTGTTGTTGTGCATATGTTGTTACACTGGGAATTTCTTCAGATCCCACATTTCTTACTAATCACTCTATTTCCTTCTTCTTTTCCGGGCAGTGGTAATATTTCCGTATCATATAGTGTTTTATAATATTTCTCTGTAGCTTCCTTTATCTCTTTGATTTGTGCGATCTTTTGGTTATCGTTATTTATAAGTTTTATTATTTGATATCTCCCTTTATTCATTTGTTTGTTTAGGTGTTTCAAACTTTTTCCCTCTTTCAGAGTTTCTTCTGTTTTCGGGTTTACTTCTTCTCTGATATTTATTTTGTTTTTTTTTCTATTTCTACCAATTCTAATCTGCAATTTGTAGGATTATTTATTAAGAGTTGTCTCTGTTTCATAAGATTTTGTGTCTCCTTACTTAATTTTTGTGTTTTTCTTTTCTCGATGTTGCTATTTA
>CM032446.1:121979861-122067361 GCA_019049505.1 Pachyrhynchus sulphureomaculatus | reverse complement strand
GTTAAATAAAGCAAATAAACATGGAAGTTTATATTTTTTCCTATTTTTTGACAGGTCTGCTTCAGTGATGAAAGCACATTCGAAATTTTGCAGAATAAAGCTCAGTATGTGCGTCGTCGTCATGGATAAAAGTTTCATCCTGATTGTGTCGTCCCGACGGTTAAACATCCCACCAAAGTGATGATTTGGTCAGTCATCAGCGGCAAGGGCACTGGACGTCTGTACGTCGTCAAAGGAATAATGAGGCAAGATCAGTACAAAGAAGTATTACAAAATCGGTTGATTCCGCAGCCCAGAGAATGGTTTCCAAATGGGGAACCATTCACTTTCATGCAAGATGGAGCTCCCTGCCACACTGCTCGGTCTGTTAAAGCTTTTTTGCCAGAAAAAATATCCCTTTGTTGGATTGGCCGGGTAATAGCCCATTGAAAATGTGTGGGAGCTGATGAAAAGAGAAGTGGCTAAAGATGTGATTACCAACAAAACCCAGCTCCTAGAAAAGATTATTCATGAGTGGAATCATCATCCTCAAATGCAGGAGACAGTACAATCTTGCATTGATAGCATGCCGCGCAGAATTAAAGCTTTGATAGCGGCTAAAGGTGTCTCAACTAAATATTGACTTTTACTAACATTAATTTCACTTTTCTTTAAAACTTAATAAACTTATGCTTTTCTAAATTAATGTTGTTTTATTTATGTCAAATAAATAGGTAATTGATTGGATAATATAAAAATAAAAAACAAATCAATTTAAAATAATAAAACGGTACAATATCACTCGGTAATTAATATTTTACATGAAATCTTACAGTGCGTCTAATAATTTGGCCAGGGACTGTATGTCATTATTTTTATCGATAAGTTTCGTAAGTGCCAGTTCTTGCGGGATGGCTACGATAAGATGAGCTACACGCCAGCATAGCTTTGTTATTGTAATTTTGGGTTTTTCATCCTCTGTAGTTGATACTAGAGCATTAGTATCATCATTACTCCTTAAAATAAGTTCTTGTGAATTCAAAATGATTTTATTTATAATCTTCAAAAAATCCTGAGTACATCTTTAAAGGAATACATACAGAAACATTTCCTTTATCATCGGTCATAATTTTTTCTCCTGTTTTCATATTTGGATACCACCCGGCATTTTCTAATTTTGTGCTTTCATTTTTATTGTAAGATATATAACCCTTAAGTGTTGAAGTTATACCAACATCTCGAACAGAATCGATAGTGACACCATTTAAAATATAACGAAGCTCTTTAAATAAGAATGCAGGAGCATTATTGATTAAAACCGTGTTCGTTAGGGGGAGTTTTTTTTCCATCCTCTTTCGTAACTTGTAGTTCTAAATAAATCTCTCTCTTGCATGGCAATGGATATTTGCCAGTTTGTTGCAAAGAAATTCTTATTTCATCATTTGGTCCTAATTTTATAGGATTAAAAAGATCAAAAGAAAGTACCCCCCAACTTAAAATGGATTCATCAAATAAAATGTTTTCTTTTACGTTAAGATATTCCATTACTGTTTTAGTTTAAAACCCAAACTTTTCAGAAATTGTCTATTAGAAGGTGTTATTCTTTTGTGTGTTTGATTTATTACTAAATAAAATATGTTTATTTCCTTTCTTTTTAAGCTTTTTTATATTAGAGTTAGTAAGCATATTAATGTTGGATGGTTTTTTGCGATAGAGGATTACCATTGTTCATGAAATTTTTTTAAGATGTAGCCTTAACGTTAGTACTTCTCCTCTAAAATTAACAAGTTCACCTTCTTGATCTATTATTTTAATAGTAATTTTATCTATAGTTTTTACAGTTACTGTAAAATATATGACGTTTTGTGGTGATTCTATTATTTTAAAACCATGAGCAACATTGGGAAAAAATTGATGTATTATATGAACAGGTTTACCGTTAAGATATGAATCTTCAGCAATGGATATTTATAGAATTTATTTTAATAATCTCCGCAGGATTGTCTGATATGTGTTCTACATTCGGCTCTAATCGTTTATGTGTAAAACCTAATAATTTACCAATTGTTGCATCATTAAATATTACACCCACTGACAACCCAAGATGTGTATGTAAAGTGTTATTATTTGCTAACATGTTAAATTGAATACCTCTTTTACTACACTTATCACGTATATATTTATTTAGATCATCCAATTCATAGCTTCCTTCAGGTATCAAAAATACATAATTATTATCAAAAATCATTCTACAGTCCCTGGCCAAATTATTAGACGCACTGCAAGATTTCATGTAAAATATAATTACCGAGTGATATTGTACCGTTTTATTATTTTAAATTGATTTGTTTTTTATTTTTATATTATCCAATCAATTACCTATTTATTTGACATAAATAAAACAGCATTAATTGAGAAAAGCATATGTTTATTAAGTTTTAAAGGAAAGTGAAATTAATGTTAGTAAAAGTCAATATTTAGTTGAGCCACCTTTAGCCGCTATCAAAGCTTTAAATGCTATCAATGCAAGATTGTACTGTCTCCTGCATTTGAGGATGATGATTCCACACATGAATAATCTCTTTTCTAGGAGCTGGGTTTTGTTGGTAATCACATCTTTAGCCACTTCTCTTTTCATCAGCTCCCCACACATTTTCAATGGGGCCAATACAACAGAGGGATATTTTTTTCTGCCAAAAAAGCTTTAACAGACCGAGCAGTGTGGCAGGGAGCTCCATCTTGCATGAAAGTGAATGGTTCCCCATTTGGAAACCATTCTCTGAGCTGCGGAATCAACCGATTTTGTAATACTTCTTTGTACTGATCTTGCCTCATTATTCCTTTGACGACGTAGAGACGTCCAGTGCCCTTGCCGCTGATGACTGACCAAATCATCACTTTGGTGGGATGTTTAACCGTCGGGACGACACAATCAGGATGAAACTTTTTCTCCATGACGACGACGCACATACTGAGCTTTATTCTGCAAAATTTCGAATGTGCTTTCGTCACTGAAGCAGACCTGTCAAAAATAGGAAAAATATATAAACTTCCATGTTTATTTGCTTTATTTAACTGAAAATGATAATAATGTATCAATTATTGATTAAATTGCTGTATCTTACCGATCTCCAGAAGTCCACATCTTTGTCTTGCCATTGTTTGGCCCACTTCAGGCGCTTTGCTTTCATTGCAGCTGTTAACTTGGGCTTCCTGGCGGGGCGACAGGCCTTAAAATCTAATTCTTTCAATTTTCTTCGAACAGTCCGCTCAGAAGCATTTACGCTAGCATCCTAGAGTTGTGATTTTATTACCTTTGTGGTAGCAAATCTGTTTTCTACACAAATTTTCTTCAAACATCTCTCTGACCGTGGAGTGAAAATTGGTTTTCTACCGCATCTTTTCTTTATTTTTCGGACTTAATTCCTTCCCTGACTCAATTTTCTTTTTTATGCGTCGTACACTAGCTTCAGAAACCTCCAATCTTCGTGATATTTGTCGGTTTGTAAATGTTTTCGCAATCACAAGGGCCTTCACTTCAGCTTTTTTACGTGGTGAAAGATCGCCTTTTCTACCCATAATGAAAATAGTCCAATTACTTTTTTAAAAACACTGCATACAAAATAAACTAATAACTGAGTAGTATAAAACTGTTAAACAAACAATCACAGTCCATAAAGCCACAGAAACACGTCCGTACCTGACTCGATTACTAGTCCAACTATATACTCGGCATCTTCTTCTAGATATATAGCAGGATTAAATTCTACCGTTACACTAGGAGAATTACCAGTAATAACCAAACTATATGACATATCCCTTTAATACTCTTGTAGAGACTGAACTAAGATTATTAATTATATGTTATTATAAAGAAATTTTAAACAAAGTTGGCCACAATTTGTTTGGTTAAAAGTTTAATGTTTGTTATAATTGTATGTTATAATATTTTTATTATTGTCACTATAAAAATATGAATTGAACTCAGATGGGGGGCGTAAATTACCATAACTATCAAAGTAAATTATTTTTTTTTTTTTTCCTTTTTTATATATGCTGTCTAATGAGTACCTTTACCACTATAGCTATCCAGATTAACAATGCCACATTCATGTGTCTTAATCCTTTTAGGTAATTTATTCCTCATAAATACACCTCGAAAATATGGAATTTGTAAAAATTTGGCATACTTTATTAGATCATAATTTGTAAGCGGATTCCGAGGTATATAATTTAGCAGTTTTTTGAATATGGTTTTAAAAACAATCCTCATCCTGTTTATAAGGTTTAAGAATCAAACCACTTCCTCTTTTTCCAATTGCAATAGATTCCATCATTTGATTTTGTCGTTTAGCTTCAGATAATTTTTCTTTGGCTGATCTCACATCATTTACAGCTTTTGCAAAACCAGCGGCTCCTCCTCCAAGTGCGCCCAAAGCAGACAAACCTGCAAATATTGATATAAGAGGTAAAAATCCCCCTGTCTTGGGAATGGTTATTACCCTTGTCTTAAAATATACAAGCTTCCCTCTCTTTCCTATTGACTTAAGAGCTGTTTTGATACCATCATTTAAACTTTGAAATTGTTTTTTCCCATAATTCCCTTTCTAGCTTTCGATATAGCTTTAGATAATGACATTCCTCGTCCTGCACGATATGTTTTTTGTGTTCTTTTTCCTCTTTACTTTCATTGCTGTTGCTATTCCTAGAGCAGAAGTTTTTTCTCCAAAACTTGAATCAGCAGCTTTAAACCTCACCAAAGCCTTTTCAGATAATAATTTATCCGCAGAATGTCTCATCTTTATATCATTCGATTGGGAGTAAGAAATGTCATGCTCTTTGCCGGCTTCGTCTAATGGATTAATTCCTTTATCACCTCTTATGAGCCTTTTTTCTAAATTTCTCTCCGGTCCACAAAAATTATAACCCGGTAAGTGTAGTTCAAGTGGTAATTTATTTATTAAAGTGTTTAAAAAACCATCTCCTCTTTTTTCTCGTTTTGTTTTGTAAACATGTTGTTTACGATGTGATTGTGAGGTGAGGTGTTAACACAAATGACTAGTGTTGTCGAAAAAGTAAAATATATATGATGAGAATTGAAAAACAACCATTTCCTTTAAAAATTAAAAATCACGATTCTTTATCAAATAATTTTAGAAAACATGGAAAATTGTTTAAAGGAAACAGTAAAAGAGGATTAATAGTAGGTCCTTCGGGATGTGGTAAAACCAATGTCATAATTAGCCTAATTGAAGATCCTAATGGTTTACGTTTTGAGAATTTATATATTTATTCTAAGTCTTCATATCAACCTAAATATGAATATTTAAAGACACACACAATTTTTAAACCTTTAAAAGAAATTGGTTTCTCAACGTCAGACAGTGAAGAAAATATTATTTCACCACAAGACATAAAATCAAACTGTGTAGTAATATTTGATGACATAGTTTGTTGTAACCAAACCATAGTAAAGGATTATATTTGTTTCGGAAGACATAGGAATACCGATTGTTTTTATTTATGTCAAACATACTCATCTATTCCGAAACAATTGATACGGGATAATGCAAATTTAATTATTATATTTCAGCAAGACAACTCAAATTTAAAACATATTTATGATGATCATGTTAATGTCGATATGTCGTTTAATAAATTTAAAGAATCATATTCATTATGTTGGAAAGATAAATTTGGATTTCTAGTAATAGACAAAGATTCTAATATTATGATGGGTAGATATAGAAAAGGATTCGATTCGTATATTTATTTATAAAAATAGATTAAAACTTGGCAACATTTCAATTATGAATGAACAATTGGCGAGAGAACTTGTTAAATCAAGGAAGGCTGTTAAACAAAAATATCAAGTTTAAAAAATGCTGAATTTGATACTCAAGCTAAACTGGAAGAAACATATAAACCAATTACAGAACCACTACAAAAACTAGTGTCAACGCTTGGGAAAAGTGAAGAGATATTAGTGAAGAGTTTCAATCTCCAATTAAAAAATTTTATGAATCATCAACACCGCCAAAACATTCGTTCGCTGACATATCAACACCAGGGAGAAATATCTTTGCTAGCACATCAACTCCACAAAAGGGCAAAAAACTCCAAATCTTCCATATGAAACTCCATCATTTTTTCATAGCGATCTAACTACAACTCAAGGACCATCTTTCCTTCGAACAAGCACTGTAGCAGAAACAACAAAATCTTCACAAGGATCTGAGACGACACCTCACAATCTCTCTGATATATTAGAACAAACTAAACAAACAATAAATACTTTCATTAATACAGAAGCATACACTACCTGGTTAGATCAATTTGATAATCTTCCTCGTCAGTATATTGATGGTGGTGTAAGGGACACAGAACACAAATTTGATCATCAATACGGAATAATTCACGATTATGAAAATGAAAAATTTTATCTAGGTTTAACACAAGTACCTGTTCAGATTATTGGTAAGGATATACAAGTGGTTGTAGTAAAATATCCTGGAACAACCGGATTATATGAATTGTTATTTAAAAAAAGAACCTAGAGGCTACACTCAAAAAGATCTCGATAATTATATGGGTATTTTAAAAAGAACTAACGCATATCGTAGAAATTACAATCTTGATGAGCAGATTCAAGGAAACGCTTTACACAAGTATATTACAAATAGGACCATATTTACAAAGAAAAGGCATCACAAAAACTAGAACTATTAATCCCCTTCAGAATTTGTTTCAAGGTGTGCTTGCAACTAATCCTAGACAAACTAGATCTAATAAACCAATCACACAAGGTGGTAGTTTAAGTTAAGTTAAAAATTAATAAACCTAATACAGACTACGTATATTGGAATGATGTTAATGAATTGGTTGATAGATTGCGTTTATTAGTATCATCTATGTTTGCAGTCACACGGGACACTATAATGAAATTATTTCCATTATAGAAGAACTCAAAGAAGTTGATGTTATCATATAAATACATGTTTCAGAATAATTAATGCATTTATAACATGGCGGTTAATAAGTTTGTATCTCACAGTTTAAAACATTACATTTACTCTTTTATTCCTTCTATTGAAAAATCAATAAATTCAAATATTGAAGGTAAAATATCTAAAGATTTTAAGAGTGATACAAAATATGTTGAAAACAAAATAATTGAAAATTTGCAAACCGATTTAAAAACAGACGTCAAAAATCTTGATAAAAGAGTTAGCGACAATAATGAGGAATACAGAATGTTGCAAAAAAGATGAAAATATTCTAAGATAAAATTATTCCGGAACATCTAGACCAAATTATAAAAATTTCAACACATGAAGACGACATAAAAATAATTAAACAGAAATATGAGGCGTTGGATAGTTCAGGACAAGAACTGAAATATGAAATAATTAGGGTTACATCAGAAAAGGTAGAAAATGATATTAATAAAAATATGGTTGAGAAATTTCAAACTTTTACTGATTTGCTCAATAATAGAGTTTCACAGGAAGTCGAAAATTTTACGAAGGTGCATGATGATATGAATAAAAAATATTGAGAAAGTTGATAGATCTTTAAAACTTCATTTTATTGTTCATAAAAATGATACTGAAAATATTAAGTCGTTGAAGCAAAAAATTAACGAGACTTGTAAAAAACAAATGATGATTTTTCAAAAAAAAATAATATTGTTGACGGAACAAATCAGAAATAGAGAAAATTTCAAATAACGAACAATTTGATAATATCACAAAAAATAGTGAAAAAATTGAAGAAGTTTTGACAAAATTACATAATTTAGAATCAGAATATAAAACCAATGTAGATGGTAAAGTTTCAACAGAGATACAAAATTTAAATGTGAAATTGCAAACTATAGTTGAGGAACGCAAAAGAGAAAATTTGGATATTGAAAAAATCGATGATGTATTAAACCAGTTAAAAAATCTTGAAAAAGAATTGAAAGCTAGAATAGAGGAGGAAATATCAACAATAAAAAATGATCTGGTAGAAACAATAACCAATATTGTAACCAATGCAGACGAAAAGTTTAAAGATTTTGAAAATAAAATCAAAGAACTTGACAAAGCTGTTAAAGGTCCTATAGACTATAAGTTCAAAGAATTTGACAAAACAAATGAGTTCGCTGGTATGAAATCTGTTGTTAATGATTTGAAAGTAAAGATTTCAGAAAATTCGACAGGTTTAAAAAAATTAGGAGAGGATTTCGCAAAGGTTGACGATAATGTTAAAAAAATCAAAGATATAGCGGATAAAATTAAAAGTTGAGAAAATAATTAATTTTTATTTAAGTAAGATATTTAGCAAAATGGATTAGTATGAACAAAGTAATATGAAGGAAAATATAAAAGAAACTATTGTTGAAGAATTACATAAACCTGCTAGAAAAAATTATCAGAGAAGAAGAACGATTTTAAAGGGTTTAGACGACTTGTGGCAAGATGATTTAGTTGAAATGCAGCCTTATGCTAGATTTAATAAATCAAATAGATATATTTTAGTTGTAATAAATGCTTTTACAAAATATGTTTGGGCCGAACCACTAAAAACCAAAAGTGGGAAAGATGTAACAACAGCAATGAAAAAAATTTTAGATAATACCACGAAACCTGTCAACTTGCAAACAGATCTGGGAAAAGAATTTTACAACAGAGAATTTCAAAAACTAATGAATGATTATAACATTAATCATTATAGTAGTTTTTCCAATTTAAAATCTAGTATTGTGGAGCGGGTTAATCGAACTTTAAAAACATTATGTGGAAATATTTTAGTAATCAGGGAAATTATAAGTGGTATAATATTTTACCCATTATAGTTGAAAAAATACAATAACACCGTTCACAGAACTACAGGGCACAAACCTAACGAAATTAATAGGAAAAATTAAGAAAGAATATTATTAAATTCGTTTACTTATAAGAAAACTATTGACTTTAAGCACACCAAGCTTAAAGAAAACGACTTTGTTAGAGTATCAAAGCAAAAAGAAGCATTCGATAAAGGATAAACTCCGAATTGGTCTACAGAAATCTTTCAAATAAGAAAAGTACAGCTTACAAACCCAACTACTTACCTTCTAAAAGATGCTAATAATGAAGATATTAGAGGAAGTTTTTATTCTGAAGAGTTGCAGAAAGTAAAGCATCCGGATGTATATTTAGTAAAAAAAAATTTTAAGAAGCAAAGGAAATAGAGTCTTTGTTAAATGGTTAGGATTTGACAAATCTCACAATTCATGGATTTTAAAAAAAGTTGTGTTGTAATATATAATAAAACATAAAACAAAAATTCAAATATAAATATATCTTTATATATATTATAAAATCTTTCATTATAAATTGGATTTCTCTGGTTTTTACTCAGAATTGAAGAAAAAATATTTTCCCAATCTTTGACCTTATTTTTAAATCTTAACATATCTAAATAAGTTTTTTTCCCATTCACATTTCCTCGCATTTCAGTATGCAAAAATCCCATGCAAGTAAATGAATTTTATTTTGCTTCTTTTGGATAGTCACAGATTTCTTCGAAAAATTTTCTTTTAGTTCCATTTCTTGATAATTTATTTTCCAATTCTTGTGGATAGACTCTCATTAACTCCATCATGGTACATACATTTTCACTATTTGGGTTTTGAAGCGGATTCAAAGTTTTATAGATATTTGTTAACAAATTTGGTGATTGACTGTTGAATGACTGGAACACATTAAAGTATTTCTTAAAATCTTGTCTTTTATACAATTGATTTCTGTAATCAATAACTTCTTGTATTACCCACAACTTGTCTATAGAATCAGAAGACACACACATAATAACCACCATTCTCTTGGACTTTTATAACAGGACGATAATTGTAATTTTCAAAATATATTGTTATATTATCAAATTTAATGGGGCTCATATCTTCAATATATGAATAAATTCTTCCAATCTTCTTCATTTAAAGTCACCCTGAATCCTTTTTGTCCACCAATAACAACTTTTGGTAAAAAATCACATAAGCCGATTCCGACATTCACAAATTTTGATGAAGATTTGTTTAAATAATATATTTTGGAATTAAGAAATAGATTACTCCTATGTTCAACAATATCATTGTTTATTGTAGAGTATCCACTGTTCATTATGGAAACAGAGGTAGAATAATTGCTATATTCGATACTGGTTGAATATATCTAAATATCCGAATTGGCCGATATAGAGAGAATATTATTATACTACTTTCCCCACCACTATTCCTCACTCCTTCAAACCCCTTCTCATTTCCAATACCTATAATATAAAACTCCTGTTGTGTGAGGTGTAACGATACACAAATGAATATAAAAATATTTAAAAGAAAGATAGAATACAAAGTATATTTTCTCTGGTTTCAATAGTTTTGTACTCTGAGGAAAAATTAAAAGAGGTTTTTTTATTTGTCACGTTAAAATTATTCCACGTGTTTGTGTTGTTATTTCTTGTACAGTTTATCATACGAAGATTTTCTATCCAGTTTGTGTCAAAAATGGTTTTGTTATTGTAGTAATATAAAATTTTGAAAAAATTGCTTTCTTTTAAATTTAAAATTTTATATAAAAATATGTAGGTTTTATTATTGTTAATTTTTTCAAATTTCATATTATAACATAAATCATTGGTCGTCAGATCACCATCATTTGAAAAACATATCATTCCATGTCTCGCATGATATGGGTTATATACATATAAACACAGTTATAAATGTAATATAACACAATAAATTGTGGGACAGAGATCATTAAAAAAAAACAAAATATAGTATTACTATAACCAAGAGTTTAATAATAATAAAAATATTTACAAATTGTTATATTATTTATATATTAAAGTATGTACATACAATTTGGACAAAAATCATAAAAATATACAAATAAAATATATTATTATAATAATTTGTAATACTTTTACATTAATACTTTTATTTTTAATTAATCGCCAACAAACTACTAAATCACAATGTTTGTAAAGTTTTTAATGTTCATCAATAGGGCAATCGTCATACCTCCATTGAAATATTTCAACACCACAATAATAACATTTACAAATATCTTCTTTCATTAAATAAAAAAAGCCTGAGGCAGCTAATATTTCAGGACTCAACTTTCCATTCCAAGTTTTAAAAGAAGTTAATCTCTTTTCATATGTTCTATAAGTTATATTATCAATTTCCTTTTCAAATGATTCTAAACACATTTCTAAGTTATAAACATGCATTGCAAGTCAAAATTGAAAAGTGAAATACTTTCCGATGTTATATATGTCAACCAGGTTAAGTTGAAGGAGTACAGTAAGTATCAACAAATTCGTCATTTTCTCCAACCCACTGATAAAGAGGAATATCGCAATGTCCCCAAGCAAATGTAACATGAGAATTTGGAATTTTGAATCTTTTATCGTCTACCGAGGATAAAGCTGACCCATTAACTAATTCTGTGTACAGATTATGCATCCTAGATCGAAACACATACATAGAACAAAAGGTTTTAGAATTACGTTCTACAACATCTTTATAACCGATAACATCCAATTGTTTATTTGTACTATTTTTTTTTACTTCCCTTAGCCTTTTTAAGTAAATTATTTTTGGTTTTCATACAATAGCTTTGGCTCCAGTTCCATAGAAACATTCTATGGGTTCGCCAGCAAATTCATCTTTAAACTTACCTACTACAGACTTAGTTATTGGCATATTGTGAACATTATTCATTTTATAATTAGAAGTGTCAAAATAATCAATATAATTTTTCATATCTTCATAAACATTATCTGTTCTATTTAAGTATAATAATTTTACCTTGTCTTGATATAAGGGATTTAAGAAATCATAAAAGAAACCATACATAATAGTCTTAGAAATATCTAAAATAGAAAATCCTACATAAACAGGCTTGTCATATTCAATTAGTATTTTATTCATTTGAATAGCAACTAAATTTTCATTAAAAATTACTGATTCTTTAAAGTGTGGTTTTGCAATTAAATTTTCAGCACCATCTTTTCTACCATTTTTTTCAAATGGGGTAACTAACCTAATGTCTGATTGATGTTCAACGTTTTCCATTGTTTTTCCATATATACTATTATTACTAAGCTTATAATTGTTTCTATTAAACTCGTGTTTAGATTCGTTTCTTAAATTAGTGTTTAAATCTATATAGTTTTTTAACCATGGAGATTGTGTAAACTGCAAGATTCTATGAATTTTATTTATTTGAGTCCATTCCGAACACATTGTTTTAATAAAGTTTAATGAACAACATATCGTTGTTTATTTAATAAATTTGGACTTAATTTTGCATGTTTAGAATTAGGAGGCTTATAATTCTCCGGACAAAACGGAAATTTATTGTGAAAGTCATGCAAATCAGTAGGATATATTAAATCGACTTCTAAAACGTATCCCTTGTCAGATGTGTCTGAAATGTCTGTGACATTAAAACTATCAATTTGTTTTCGAGAGAGCCAAACAAAATCCTTCTGTGGAAGATATCGAGACATCGCATAACCATATAAGTTAGTTGCATCTACATATATAAATATTTACTAGGCTTAGATGAGTCGAAACCTTCAAGAAACTTATTGTTTGCGATAGATTTTCTAGTAACAAAAGTACTAACTCCTCCTCTTATATTATCCCTAAAAAAATGTAACATATCAGGATCAGTTAAAAGCTCTAATTCTACATCTGTGAATTTTAAACAAGCGTCAAAACTTAAACCTGGAAAAGTATAATAATGCGCAGGATCTAGCTTATAGGTACTTAAACAAGTTTTTCTAAAATTCTGGAAAATATCTGCTAAAAGCAATACATCTGTTTTTAAATAAATATCGAATATTCACCTATCGAATTACAATTGAACAAATTCCAAACAGCTTTTGCCCTATTATAGTCATCTTCAATAATATGTTCTCCTGTTAAATCGTTATAAAATTGTTCCTTCTCTGGTAATGCGTTTTCATTTAATTTTGTATAATTAGTAATATAGCTATAAGGAAAAAACCTCTTTTGACGAATCAAATCGAACTTTTCCTTTTCATAGAAAAAATTTAATATTTCTTGACATTGTTGGTCTTCTAAAGTGTCGGATAATTTTGATAATGAAGATGACAAAAACGGAAAAGAGTCTATAAATCTTATGCAAAACTATTTATTTTTGAACTTACTAGATTGTTTGTCGATATATGTGTCTACATTGATATATTTTTCAAATGAAATATATTTTTCCTTGTTTCGTGCAATAACTTTCAATTGTTCATTATTCTGACATAAATTTTTGATAAATAAATGAGCATCGTAATTTTTTAAGTTATGTAGTATAACAGGAATATAATTTGGTAATTTGAAATTTAAATTACATTTGGAGTGGGTTAGTCCTCTGTAAAGACCAGTTAGGTGATCACGATCTGCAACTTTATCAGATTCGTCAATAATAATCTTATTGCAAATATGACATTCGTTTGTATAATTATGATGTATGCTACCTAACTCGTTCAATTTACTCATTAGTTTCATTAATTTTAAATATTTATTATATATGTCAAACACATCTCGTTCTATCAATTTAATGAAAACCTGATCGCAATTAGAACCCCTATAAAGTTCAAACTTAGATGCATTGTCATCAAACGAACATTTTATATAATAAGAAAAAGAATATGGAATATGTTCGTATTGCTTAATAGTGTAAGAACTGTTAGGATCAAAATCATTTAAGTTGCTAAATAACGGTTTAAGAATACATTCAAAATCAGCATAAATAACGAAAGGAACTTGTTTGTTTTTGAATATTAGTAAATTTTAGAATATTTCCAGGCACTATGTTGCCAAACTTATCAATTTTGGGTGACGTGAGGGTAAATTGCTTCTAACATGATCACAATCATAAGCATTATGTCTCATTAAATCGTCACTGTTTGGAAAATATTGTAAACATCCATCCTAAAGAAAGTTTTTTCCATGATGTTTTGAAAGTTGATTAGATACTAATCTAGATAAATCTTTAATGCAACAATAATGAAAATTCCCATCATTATCAGCAATCAATAGTAAATTAACATGGCGTTCTCGCCTTTGATTTGTATAATGCAATGGTCCTACAACTTCATAACAATAGATTAGGTCTGTTTTCAATTTGCTAATCCATAAACATTTATGGAAATATTATTTAAAAGTTCAAATTTAGCTATATCTTTTAACTAAACCAGAAATGTCATATAAAGAAGAAAAATGGGGGTAAGATGAGGTGTGATATTCTAATCCATTCGAGTTGTGTAAAACTGCTGTCACGGACCCTAAGAAGCAGTTATTATCTTCATTGCGCATATTGATGGTGGCACACTTCCTGTCAATCTCAACAGGTAGATGAATAAACTTTGAAGCTCTTAGGGGGTTGTGCTTATTTACGTTAACCTCCAAATATAGAAGTTTGACCAAAGTCCAACCTGCAACAAAAGAAATAATAAACATTAAAAAATTTTAATATTAAATAGGTAAAAATTTAGTAATAAAAATTGATTTTAATATTAGGAATAGACTGTGGAGAAAATAAAAAAGATGGTTCAAAACACATAAAAATTAATAATAATAATAAACCTACCAGAATCCCTTTCCGCTAACTCGTCTGCTTTTCTGTCAATTGTTTCGTAAAACCCTTGGATTATATCTGGTATATCCGAACTGCTACAAATCAGTTTGTATTATGTATTAAAAGAGTTGACGCTGTGGGTTAGGTTAGTTTGATGTAAATACAGCCCGAAGAGTTCCACACTGGTTTTGATACAGGTATGTTGTCCCACTGCTCGCTCCAATAAACCAATAACTTTTTGAGCAAGTTCCTCAAAAAAACTTGTAACATTTACATGATATCCCTCAGGGTTGACTCGATATGAAATTATACGTTCCTTAAAAGCTGATTTTATCACCTCAATACCCAAATCCCTTGAAGATGTTTTAACATGTTGTTTGTGACTGTTAGATTTCAAATGACGTCCCCATGATTTTCTAGTCACATCTTTTTTACAATCCTGGCAGTATTTCGTCACTTCTGAAACAAACGAAAAATGTAATTAGACTTGATTAATTATAACTAAAATAATTATTAATCATTTAATTCATTCGTATATGCATAAAGAATTGGGAAAATCAAGCAAGTGTTTATAAGAATATAAAGTTGTTATTCCCAGGCTCGCTTGCATACATACACTTCGAGGTCGACGTGGGTCTGAAAACCTACACAAACAAGTTTGTATAGGTTTTCGAACCTAAGCTTGGGCATAACAAGTTTAGCTTCGTATGCGAGAAAGTGTGGGAAAAAGTTATTTAGTAGGGTTCACAGGAAACAGTTGATCATTAAAAGTATTAATATAATTAGCTCGGTGATTATGACACTTTCCCCACCAAGAGTTGATGTCAACGTCTTCAAAAGAAGCAAGCCTGGGAATAAAAAGATATATTGTTCTTGGCTGTGCCAGTGTGAAAACAATTTAAACATAGATCATAAAAATAATAATGTAGTTAACATTGCGCTTTTAACCTTGCCGCGTTTAACCTGGCCATGCAAGATAGTAAAACAACTTATTAAAGATATTCAAACTAAATGAACCAATCAAAGTAAATAAATTAAATCAAATATTATAACTTACCTCGTTTAGGATTTGAAGAATGTTGAGGATCGGTTGAAGATGCTTGTTGCTTAAGTAATTGTGAGTTACAGTAAACTTTCTCATGTGTCGATAAAGATTGTCACGTCTAGTAAAATGTCTGTTGCATCTTTTACATATATACATTGTTAGGAAACTAGTGGAAATGTAATGCTAAGAAAATAACGTAGAACTTTTATAATATTGAAATTAACAGAGGAGAAAGGGAAATAAAATTAAATATTAATATTTGCCAATTCGTTGAAGCACAGTTTTATCCTGTCCCACACGATCTGTTCTTCAGAAGATACATGTCGAAATTTTTCGTAAGAATTTAAAAAAAAACATAAACTTTTTAAGTTGGACACAAATTTTCGGGAAAATTTTGTATTTTTAATTTTAGCCTTCACAATTAAATAATCTTTATTTATGAAGTAATTATTTGGAAATGTTTGTGTGCCACGGTCCGTAGAATTAACATCGGTTAGGGGAGGGGGCATCCCGCCCCCTGGGGGGAGGTTCACGAGGCTGGTTTTGGGGTAGGGGGGTGGAAGGGGGGAGGAGGGAGGAAAGTTATATTATTGACTTGGGTGTGGTTTTCCTACATGATTTAGCTCCACCTACCTAATTTTGTAGGTTGTCTCCATCTTGAACATGTTTCTTTTGCCCCTCTGAAACAATCGTCTTCTCCTACCATTACTTTGGATTTGTTATGCATAAAAGCAGAGCTTTCGGAAGAGATTGCTATATTCTGACTTCGTTAGTCTTTTAGTAAATTGATATTTACAAAAATTTATACTCTTTCAAAAATGGCATTCAAAATCCATATTCAAACCGATTTTCGGTTTGAAATCGTAGACGAAAATAACGAAGTAGTTCCTCAGACCAGTGGGGCATCAATTCCCATATCATACCATAGTTGGCTTTATCTGACGTGTCCCACCGAGTCTGGGGAAGAACGTCATATTAGTCCGAGTGGATCGATTGAAACGTTTGGATGGATTATTGACGAAGAGTCCACATCAACATCTTCATCGAATCGGTTCGGAACAGTTCCAGTGGATGAAAGTTGGGACATGCCGCCGACAGAAGTTCCGTCGGCGTCACTTGCTGAAAATGGGGAGTGGGATCTTCCGTTAATATTCGCACAAGAGGAAGCCGAGGAAAACGAGACAGAAGACGAGACAGAAGAAGAGACGGAAGAAGACACAGAAGAAGAGATAGACGAAGAGGAATCCGAGAAAGAAAAAAAATATTTTTAATATTTAAATTATTTTTTTTAGTTAATTTTATAATAAAAAACATTCAACATTTTTAATGTTTATTGTTGTTAATATAATTAATCATTAAACCAGAAACTCATAAGAAAAGAATAGGAAAAGCATAGGTTTCAAAATCTTGTGTTTTGGTTTCGTTTTAGAGTGAAATTAGCTTCCTTTCGTCAACTCTAGCGTTAATTCAATATATCCATCCTTAAGACACATTTAAAAAATGGTTTCTTTTAAATAATAGTTTAAACAAATTATCTAAATAGCAAAGAAAAAATAATAATAGTTCCGCAACTTCCTATAGATCTAAATTCAGTACTCTGTATTATGTATTATTTGGCTTACTGAAGAGAAGTGAATAAACTAGGTTTTTCAAATTTTATCAGGATGAGAGGGATTAGGTATTATATGTTAACATGTAATTTGTGAGAATATTGATAGGAGGAGGAGGCAAAAATATTTAACTCTTCGGAGCATAATCGTCATAATAAGGAGTTAATGGTCAGCTGACCCCTCGTCATAATAACTATATCCCATAATGTCAATAGGAGATTATATTATAGGGTTTATTTTTTCTATATATCAAGATAGAGTAAAATTATGAAAGATTGGAGGTAATTTGTGGGAATGTCGATGGGAGGCGGAGGGAAAATTTTTACCTCTTCGGAGGTAAAATTTGTACCTCAGGAAGGTGAAATTTGGCCTCCTCCTCTGCTTCTTCTCTGCATTCCCAGAAATACACTAAATACACTACTTATATATATATATATATATATATATATATATATATATATAATATATATATATATATATAATATATATATATATATATATATATATATATATATATATATATATATGTATATATATTTATATATATATATATATATATATATATATATATATATATATATATATATATATATATATATATATATATATAGTACAATCCCGATTATCTGAATCGCGATTACCTGAAATCCGGCTTATCCGAAACAAATTGTTAAAAAGCAAATTGTACTCCCATTAAACGAAAAAATCTCCATTATTCGAAACAGACGATGAGTGGTTTCCTTAACGCGTCGGGGACTCCCCGATGTCTAGAATTTCACCGCTGTCTATGTTTTGGTTAGTCGATGAGTTACTCATTACGTCTATTATTATCGCAGAGATAATAGTTTCCTTTTAATAGATATTTTACAAAATGGAGCGTCATAATCATAAGCGTAAACGTGTTGTTATTACCTTAAAAGAGAAACTTGAAGCAATTCAACGTTTAGATAATGGTGAACTTCTTAAAAATACAGCGAAGAATTTAGGTGTAGCCGTGAGTACTGTTTCAGAGTGGAGAAAAAATCGCGAAAAACTTGAAAAATGGTGTAGTGTTTTGTCATCGCCCACACAGGCACGAAAAAGTTTTGAAAAGCGGTAAATACCAAAAAGTGGATGATTCGTTATTTTTATGGTTTACACAGAATCGAGCACGTGGAATACCAATTTTAAAAATAAGGCAGTGAGTTTAAGCGAAGAGTTGCCGGTTATTGAAGCGCCTGTCAATTTTTCTGCAAGTGATGGATGGCTAGACAGGTGGAAAAAAAAGACATGGTGTACGTCAACTGAAAGTTTGTGGAGAAAGATTGTCGGCTGGTCTATCTGCTGCAAAAAAACTTGCCGAGAATTTTGAGCAGCTTATGAAAGAACATGGTTTACAACCAGACCAAATCTATAATTGTTGCCGTCAAATACCTTAGCTTCAAAAACGGAAGCTGGAGCACCTGATTACAAGCGTAGCAATGAATGTATTACTGTTCTTGCATGCAGTAATGCTTCTGCAAGACACAAACTCCGATTATTATGTATTGGTAAGTCAGCAAATCCACAAACCTTTAAGAATATTCGTCATAATGGTTTTCCTGTTTTGTATAAAAATCAAAACAATGCCTGGATAAACGCGACTCTATTTAAAGACTGGTTTTTTGGAGATTTTGTTCCCAAAGTGGAACTTTTTTTAAAAGAACATGGATATCCTAGAAAATGTATTCTGTTACTAGATAACGCCCCCCCCTCACCCAAGTGCGGAGCAACTTGAAAGTGGGGAAAACTTCTCTCATTCAGCCTATGGATCAGGGTGTACTGGAAAATTTAAAACGCAATTACAAGCGTTTGTTATTGGAGCATATTTTAGAAGAAGTAGATGAAGGTGGCAATCTTACTGATTGTCTAAAAAAGATGAATTTGAAAAATGTTATATATCGAATAGCTTCAGCCTGGAATCAAGTAAAGAGTAGTCCTCTGGAAAATCTTGTTCAAAATTGATTCCACAAGAAGAGCGACATTACTCAGAGGCAGAAACAGAAGATAATGAAAGTTTACATCAAATTATTACAAGAATATCAGGATATGAAACTGTTACGGAAGCCGATGTTTGTGAATGGTTAAACAGTGATAGTGTGGAAGATGAAATGACTGACCAAGAATTAAATAAAATAGACAGTGATGACGATGGTGATAACGAAGTAGAAGCCACTGACAATATTGTAGTAAAAATGTCACATTCAGAAGGACTAGAGGCCCTAGAAAAAGCGTTAACTTATGTAGAACAACAAGAAAATGCAATATACATATATATATATATATATATATATATATATATATATATATATATATATATATATATATATATATATATATATATATATATATATATATATATATATATATATATATATATATATATATATATATATATATATATATATATATATATATATATATATATATATATATATATATATATATATATATATATATATATATATATATATATATATATATATAAAACTCCTTCAATGGGGTGTATTGTATGAGTAATCTATGTTTTTACTTCCATTCTTTTATTATAAAAAATCATCCTCTAATATGTTTGCATTTCCTCACGTTTCGGGGCCCTTAGATGACGAAAAACATAGTGACTCGTTTCCGTTGATATATCTGTCAAAATTAGGTAACAATTTAAATTTGAAGTTTGTTTAATATTGAAGGAAATAATTTCCACAAGTTAAAATTGAGAACGCAAGTAAATGCTAAAGAATGTATATATTAAGAAAAAATTATTTGTTTTGCAAAAATGTAATATCGTAATAATAAAATACAAACGCAAGCAATAAGAAATTAAAATGACAGTGTAAATTGAGTTTCTGCAATCGCTCCCGGGTAATTTTAAAACATTAACAGACATAATTATCGCCCATATGTAGATCGGTCTTCCAATATTCCATTAGCATTTTCCAAGACTGTTTTCTCTCCTATTAACTTGGAAATATCGGTAGCATTAATTACTTATAGTTTATTTTACTTTTTGGTATATTCTGTACAATTTATCCTATTTATTGCACTATTTATGTATAAATATATGCTAAATATACATTAAAAATACTTTGTGCATGCTAACTCAGTTTAAGGAACCTTAGTAACTAGGTTTAATTTTACTTTTGTCCGGACGCTAGTTATAGGGTCAAATTTACTCAGTATATTTTCTTCATATTCCACCATTTACTAGGCTAATCATTACCGCAGTTTCTTTATTGCTTATTTCTATTTACTGGATCAATCCCACTTTTTTTACCGTTCTCAATAATTTGTCACTTGGTCAGTTGCTTCCTCATTTTTGTCTGTTAATCCCATTATTATAGTACTTGTAGTTATAACAGCTGTAGTTTTTCTGCGCATTCTTGGCGGAATATCTTATTAATTGCATCGTATCTTTTCCCATATTTCAAAGCTGAAAGTTCTTGGTAGCTGCCCATTAGATGCTCTATTATCTCCTGTGTTTGGCTTCCATATCTATATCCATCTGTATAGAGAATTCTCTAATGATAGTTTTTGGTTAAAATAACCTAATCTCATATAGCTAGTAAGAAGCATTTCATCGTCCCGAGCTCAGTCAGTAGTTCAATGTAATTTTGTGGACAATTTTCTAAGTGACCTCAGAATACCGTCCTTGAAAAGGCTTTGCTAAGCAGACTTCTGGCTTATGTTAGTCTGTTTAGTGGTAACAATGCATTTTATGTTGTCTTTACTGTAACAGTGTTGAATCGTCTACTTCACATATTCCCTGATCTAGTTGCTTGCTTCTTTCTACCAATCATCAGCCTTCTTTCACTTGCGCTTCAAGAATGGTGTTTATGTGTCTTGGTGAGCAGTTTTCTAATTTTTGTTGAATAAAGTAGCTAGCTTGTGGTCATTTCAGCTAAATCTTTTAATTCAAAAATTGTAGACCTGATTAAACCATGGAATTCTCTCACAATTTCATATGTCTCTTCGGTGATGAATGGCTCAGGTTGCATTTAGTTGTAATTCTGGCGTTTTCACGTTATTTGTTAATATAGAAACATCCATATTACACGGTCTGGTGTGGCTAGTTGACCAAAATTATGGTACTTTTTTTTTACTTGAATAATTTAATTTCCGCTTGGAAATCTTCTCTGATCGATGGTAAAAATTAGAAAACACTGTTTGCATTTTCTATGTTACAGAAATCAAAGGGCAGTAAATATTAATATTAACGAAAAACTGGAGACTCTAAGAAACAATATATTTTTTAAAAATAAATATTTTAATTTTAATATTAAACCATAGATAGGGGTTATATAGTGATTATTGAAGAGTTAAATTAAAATCTGAAAAATATTATTTTGGTCCATATGTTTATCGGCAGCTTTTTTAAATTTGCTTATAAAGCATTATCCCACTATAAATCTGTTTGAAATCTTTCCGTTAAAGCCTAAAATTTTTTGACAGAAAAACAAAGTTTTGGTCTGTTTAAGTTCATGTTTTTTAAGGCATTATTATTTTTAGAAATATGCAAACTTCTAAACGAAGTATGTCTTTAGCATCTGCGAAAAAAAACGCTTATAGCGGCTTACATGGAATGGATATTGAACCGTGTCAATTTGGAGTACTGTTGCTTCTCCTGCGATTATATATATATATATATATATATATATATATATATATATATATATATATATATATATATATATATATATATATATATATATATATATATATATATATATATATATATATATATATATATATATATATATATATATATATATATATATATATATATATATATATATATATATATATATATATATATATATATATCCATCCACAGTATTTATTAATCCGTGTATGAAAAAAATTGTTTAAATAAAAGTTTTGAACTGTCAGTTCGAAGAAATTACGCCATCTTGATTTTTTTTTAAATGGAAAGCCCTGTATATTATTTTATTTTTGAGTCTTACTAAAAATTTTAGATGTTATTTGTCTTACATACCATTATTGGAATTATTGTCATTTGAAATTTAAAGTAAAAAAAGAGACAAAAAAACTATAAATAAATACTCTAGGTTTATTTTTAAGGTTACAATTGCTCAAAATATCTACCATTAACAGCGAGGTAATGACCCAATCTGTCATAAACAGCCTGAAGAGAGTTTTGCAGAGAAGCCGGGGTGATCAGTGCTACTTTATCTTGAATTCTTTGTTGTAAATCTTCTACAGTTTCAGGTGGACTTCGGTAAACTTTGGTTTTCAAATGACCTCATAAAAAAATGGAGGGTCTTCAGTTAGGGACTCCCTGCAGGCCACTCTACAGCACCTCTTCTGCCTAGCCATGGCCATCGATGAGGAAAAATCGCATCAAAATATCTACGAACACTGATTTCATAGTGAGGAGGTACTTCGTCCTGTTGATACCACAGATTCCTGTTAGGTGTAACCAAATTATTTTCATCGGGGAAAAGACCTGTACAAGTTGGAATAACTTGCTCTTGGAGTAACTGTAAATGCCGGGGTCCTTTAAGATTTCCATCGATCCACAAATCCCTGCCCAAACGTTTATCTTTTGTGGTCATTGAGAATGACTGTCGATTATCCAGTGCGGATTCTCAGTAGACCAGTACCAACAGTTATGCCTGTTAACTCTTCCGTTAAGAAAAAATGTGGCCTTGTCAGAAAAAAACAATATTATAAATTAGGTTAGGATCATTATTGATTCGTTCCATCATGACCTCGCAAAGCTCAACACGTCTATCTTAGTCATCTTCTGATAATTCTTGCAATAGAATGGGTTTGTATGGATGCAATTTTTCTTCGTTCAGTATACGACTTAAGGTACTTTTACTTATGTTGTGGTCTAGGCAAAGCTAATGAGTGACTGTATGGGGATTTTACTGTCAGGTAACGACCTAAAGCGTCAAAAAATGATTTATTGACTAAAACGTTTATTGCTGCATTTTGTGAAACTGCAATTTGAGCGTAATATCATAATGGTACATTTAACAGAAACTAAAAGAGTCACTTTGTTAATGATGGTTGGTTACGGAAACCGTACGGGAACACAACAGTAGGTGTGTGATCTTTTTAACGCAGAATATCCGAATCGAGAACCTATAACACGATCCGTAATTAGCAAAACAATAAACCGATTTAGACAATCGGGTCATGTTAAGGATCGTTCTAAATCTGGACCTCCAAAAGTTAAAACAAGCGATGATAAATAGTTAGATGTTTTATTTATTATTACAGAAAAATAGCATTAATCCTTTATGAAAACCATCAGTATCCATGCTTTACTCATTAAATAAACAGGTTATTCAATGAGTAAACATTTTTCCATACATATGGGACAACTTGTATATACCTATATATATATATATATATATATATATATATATATATATATATATATATATATATATATATATATATATATATATGTATATGCAGGGATTTTTAGTCTTATAGACTAGAACACTGAATGGTGTGCTCATTGAGACCAACCTTTTGTAGGTTTTACTCTTGAATTAAAAATATGGAAGCCTAAAAATAATAGGAAACTGGGGCTTGCCATCTAATAATCACAAAACTGGGATATGTGACGTTTCAGTCAACTTGTATATACCTATATATATATATATATATATATATATATATATATATGTATATGTATATGCAGGGATTTTTAGTCTTATAGACTAGAACACTGAATGGTGTGCTCATTGAAACCAAAATTTTGTAGGTTTTACTCTTGAATTAAAAGTATGGAAGCCTAAAAATAATAGGAAACTGGGGCTTGCCATCTAATAATCACAAAACTGGGATATGTGATGTTTCAGTCGATTTCAGAGCTCATGTAAAGAGGCAATCACAACACCAGCAAAAATTTAAAAAGAATATATCTGAAGATATTAGCGGATAATAAACCTATGCGCCATCTGAGTTGAACTACCAAATTCAAGAGCAAATCCCACATTCGGGAAAATGAAACCCGTATGGCTGTGACAAAGGTAAGTATGGTACTAATACCTCTATTAGATATTTAACAGGACAGGTAAAGACAAGAAGAGAATAATTTACACTGTTAACTTCGGTATAGAGACCGCGATATTGTGATTGCAGAAAGGATCGTGCTTTCAGTCTCACCGGGAGGCATGTTACACGTAGCCGGAGATGTTATAAAAGAAATATGTGTTTAGCGTTCGTGAAAAATTCCCAAAAAAAAGTTTGTAGTGGCTTATTAGACGAAGATTGTCAGCAAGTTTTGCCCTTGTATTAAAAGTACGAGAGTCTTAAAATCATGGTCAACTTGGGCGAATCATTTTTTAATTAATTATCAAACTAGCACTTGACAATGTTTGGTCCATTTCAGAATTCATCAGCTAGCCAATGTGATGAAATAATCGCAATAAAATCAGAACGCCAGCAAAGATTTAAGAAGAGAGCAAAAATATGTTCCTTTCTGAAATCACAATATCGTAGAAATGGGGTATCAAATACTAATTAATATTGGTCTCTGAACTAGCGTCAGCATGTTCCCGTTTAAATTTTTCTCTTTCTCAGTTTGCGGTTACCACTAAATCTTTAATAGTGGTATTAGTACCTTATTTGCCTTTGGCGATAACAGTACGAGTCTTATTTGTCGGACGGCGTACTTAATCTCTAGAATAAGGCTTCTGGTGGTTCATATCATATGGCGTTGAAGTTTATTGGCTATCGATGTTTTCAAGTATATGTTTAATAATAATAATCTTTTCTGCTGTCCTGGTTCTATTGCGATTGCGTCTTCACCTAGGCTAGCTGATGAGCGAAATTTACTGCTGGTACGCCACTATATGGATTTTTTTTTTCACAAAAGCTAAACGTTTATATTTTATCTGGCAACGTGTTACATGCCCCCCTGGTGAGATTGAAAGTACAATCCTTTCTGAAATCGCAATATCTTGACCATGCAGGATAAAAATACCTATAGTAGTCTTATACCGGGCTCATTGATGTTCTCGTTTAAATTGGTCTTCCCTTTTTACCGTTACCGCTGAGTATTTTGCAGCGGTACTAAAATACCATTTATCTTAGGTAACAATAGTCCAAGACTTATTAGTTCTGACCTTTAGCTTTGCTCATGGATTAAGGATTTTGACGGTAAACATCAGATGGCGCTTAGATTTATTATTTACTAATGCCTTCGCATATATTATCCTTAAGTTTTTGTAACTGTTCTTGTTATGTTGCGATTGTCACTTCTCCTAGGTTAGCTAATAAACTCTAAAATGGAGCATGCCCGAGTTTAATGATTAATAAACATTATGTCCGGGTTGTTTATTATCCTGGGAGTCATGTACTTTGAGTCTAAGTCATAGTATATTCTACTCATACAATTTTATAGTTCCTAAAATTTTTATTATTGTGTCGAAATCTTCAAACATTAAAATGGTGCAAAGTTACTTATGATGTCCAATAATTTTTTAAATTCTAATTTCTTTTGTTCTAGAACCTCCAACGAATGTTCAAGTAGTTGACAGCATGGGGCCTTTGAAAAAAGATATTACAGAAGCATATGCAGAAGGTGCAAGCATAATACTTACCTGCGTAGTGACTGGAGGAAAACCTTTAGCAATGGTAAGTTAACCATTATAATTTATTACAAAGGTGCTGTTACCACTACAAAAGCCGAAACAGGGCAACTACAACAATTTAACTAATATACGTTCATAAAATACTAAATTTTCCCGTATTTAGTATGACAAAATAAGTGATCAAAAATAACTTACCTGTAATTTGTATACAAAACGTGCATTTAGAAAATATTTACTATGTACTACGCTAATGGCATACGCAAGTTTGAGTTTTTAGTCGTACGTTTTGAGCATTTAAACCTTTTTCTTGAGGAAGTAAAATTAAGTTATCTATTGAAGAAAAGAGATTGATTGTTTAAACGTGGATCAGAAATCAAAGCTTATACACACTTACAATGTGATTAGGTACAATTATTTAAAAATAACTTTTGTATTTACTCGGTAAATGGAATAACTGAAATAGATTATATTTTTCTTTCCCTACGAGGGATATTTTAATAATACAGGTAATCTCTTTGTTTTTAACATATAGTAGCTTCTTATTGCCAAGGTTGTTTCAATATTTAATATATTTTCTAAGGTAGGCTCAAAAGACAATATTTCATAATTTAATGTTATTAATTCATATAAAAATTCTTTTGTGTTAATTATACTATTATGAAATATACTGAGTTTTTCAAATGTAATAGCAGTTTCAATGTTTGTTAAAATATCTAAAGATCACGTAAAATTACAAAAAAGATTTGTTTCCTTAATATTTCTTTCATTTATAATGTCTATTATTTGATTGATTCTGATATTATCTGATCACTAATATTTTTTTGAAATTTATTTTCTTAATAGGGTCATTTATCTGACCAATATGATAGTTAGGTTGTCTTGATTTTATTTCAATATATTAATATTATCTATTTTTCAGCATCCTCTTGATCTAATCTAGCCATTTTATTTTTTATTATGCTAAAGAGCTAATTAAAGCTCGTTTTTTCGCATTTTCATCAGAACTATTTGATTTAATCAAGAATTTTTTGTCGTAAATTTTTGGTTACAATGAATGAATTTTGCAACTCTTTTTTATAGTTTAGGCGATCAGTTATATTTTCCTTAAGTAGTTCATATTGTAAATTTATTTTTAAAACTATTATTATGACAAGTATCAAGTCAAATATTTGTATAAAAATCCAGTGGTGATGGTCTTTTGGGCATTTCGAATTTTATCATTCAGGGTATTTAGGGTTGTCTCCACGAACGTAGGATAATGTATAAGGGTTTTTATTCTTTTCTTGAGCATGTTTTATTTGCACATTTTGTATTTTATTTTTTACACGATTACGTTTTAATAATTCGATAATTTGTCGAGGACGACTTTTATATTTATTTTTTGCTAAAACTCTTTCTAGCTTTGAATCTTATTACTTTGTATAACTGGTCTTACCTACACAAAACTAAGAAAAATATCTGTCAAAGATCACGCAACCAACCGTTGAAAGTGCTAATTCATACATCAAAAACTCCGAGGATTTTCCAGCTCATGTTGTAGAAATGTCGGGACACAGTCTAAAAAATACCTGTTTTGTCTTCAAGAGTCAGATAACAAACATGCAGTTGGAGCGCCCATGGAATTTTTTCCTTTCACCAGTAATAGCCAGCCTCTACATGATGTATTTCGAAACCTGCAAACGATATGTTGATGACATCTTTATAATTTGGCCCCATGAACGAAACGAATATATATATATATATATATATATATATATATATATATATATATATATATATATATATATATATATACATATATGTATATATATATATATATATATATATATATATATATATATATACATATATACATATATATAGATACATATATATATATATATATATATATATATATATATATATATATATATATATATATATATATATATATATATATATATATATATATATATATATATATATATATATATATATATATATATATATATATAGATATATATATATATATATATATATATATATATATATATATATATATATATATATATATATATATATATATATATATATATATATATATATATATATATATATATATATATATATATATATCTATATATATGTATATATGTATATATATATATATATATATATATATATACATATATATATATATATATATATATATATATATATATATATATATATACATATATGTATATATATATATATATATATATATATATATATATATATATATATATATATATATATATTCTATATATCTATATATATAGATATATATATATATATATATATATATATATATATATATATATATATATATATATGTATACATATTTATAATTTAAATATTATTAAATTACAAAAAAAAACTCAGTTAGGAGGTACTAGAATCCAAACCATTCAAGTTTCAAATTAAATTGAAGAGCTCTTTATTAATTCTAAAATAAAATGTTACAAAGTTTTTCTTTACAGTTACAATTCTACAATTACAATGCATTAGTTAACATACTCAGTTATAGTACACCTGGCTGGTGTTAGTGCCTGTCCGTAAATAAAACATTATGTACTTAAGGAATGTATTTTACCATTTCCGAATATACTTACATAGTATTTAAGGTTTAGCTTGTTGTCAAAAGGAAAATTTATTAATTTAAATTTATTTTTAATAATTATATAGTTTTTTCTCTCTGGTTTCCTGGGAAAAAATTATGTACAAAAAACCCAGATCGATATTTTCAGGTACATGAGCTTTATAAATACTATATCCTTATTTATTATTATTATTGTCACATTCACTCAGTCTTTCAAATCTTGCTCTTTCATACTTCCCCCTCGCACCTGTATTCAACCATTCTCTCATTTATTTACAGTTCTTGTCAACTAATGGTATATATATATATATATATATATATATATATATATATATATATATATATATATATATATATATATATATATACATATTTTATATATATATATTTTATATATATATATATATATATATATATATATATATATATATATATATATATATATATTTACAGATTAGTAGTATTGAAAGTTGCCTACTATACCACTACAGCGTGGTAGATTGTTTTAGTTGTGTGTACATATCACATTGGAAAGATTGAAAGGTCAACTAATACACAATCAAAAGAAGTCGACTTTATGTTTTAATTGGATGATAAGTTTGATTTAGGCAAATAATAAACATTTCTATTATTTTGGAAATCAATCATAATTTATAACATATGTATACATATGTATATATATATATATATATATATATATATATATATATATATATATATATATATATATACCAATAATTTGCTGAGAACTGTAAATAAATAAAACAGAGTGAATGGTTGAATATAGGTGCGAGGGGGAAGTATGAAAGAGCATGATATCGATGAGAGAGTGAATGTGAGAGTGAATGTAATAAAATTTTTCGTCAACACATTTACCGAAAAGTACCCTATACTGGAGAGAATAACGGCTTTTCGAACACACTCTAACACCAAGATCATATAAAAAAAAACCTGTCAAGTGCAAGTCGGACTTGCACAATTTGTGTTCCGTAAGGTAATTGTTTTTAAATTTAAATAAATAAATAAATTTTTTCTTACGGCGTTATAAAATGATCAGTGATTCACAAAACACATCCCAAATGAGTTTTTAACAAAGGTTGTTTCCGATCTTTGCTCTTATATACAAGATAAATTATGACAGGTAATGCGCTGGTATTAATTTTCATTCAATCTACACCTTATGGAGATTATTCCAGAATTTTTTTCGAAATTTTCTGATTTATATTCTTAGGGATAGGGTGGGAGGGACAGCGAATTTTGACAGTTTTTTTTAAATAATATAAAAAGAGGCTTGCGCGAGTGTTACATCATATATATTTTTTTTCACAAGGTTTCACTTAACACCCCACTCGACGACCTTCAGCAAAAAAAATTCCACTTTCGATTTCAAATAATTAACTTTTAAAACTATGCGGAACTGATTGGGCCATCAATTCCTATATGTGTGACAAATTTGAACTTTCAATGTCAAATAATTTCGGAGAAAATCTGGTGTGACAGGCACAGACGACAGGGAGACAGAACGGACACCGAAGTGATCCCAGAAGTATGGACCACTAAAAACTATTTGCATAATAAAGCCCTGTTAACAATACTATCCCAATATCAGACCTATAAAGTCTTTTTGCTCACACACTTTAATAAAAAATACCCACTACTGAAGAGAATAGTGCTCTTTTGGCCTCATCTGACCACCGATTTAAACAAAAAGCAAGAAATAAAACCTTTTCGGCCAGAAACACTTCAGCAAAAAGAGCTGTTTAAGGCAATTTCGACCACAATTTAACGCCAAAATAAACCAATAAAGCCTTTTTAGTCACACAATTTAACAAAAACTATCTACCCTGGGGGCTTTTTTAATCAAGTTGTGATCACGTGATGTCATGCCGTTTTGGTGAACAACACCGCATTATGACGTTTTTGTCAATTACAAGAATTTACCTCAACATACGTCCAAAATTACTTAGGCAGTTAGTCAATGTCTCATTAAATTAATTTTAACATTAGACAAAATTATTGCAGTGGAACATCTGTTGAATGAGCCAACTTGTTAGCTGAACCCATCATCCCCTAATCTCAATGTGCAGAGAAAAAAGAGCAAATTAGCTATCGATTAGTTATATAGCTTTCAGTGATATAGACGGTTATAAAAAAGGCTATCAACATTTTTTTAAATATATGAAAGAATCTAATATTATTAGCGACCACCAATATTACTTATGCAAGCAAAGCACAACAGAAGATCTCCTAACCTATGTAACGTATCTTTGGAACAACGCAATCGAATACTACGAATGTGCTTGACATGACAGTTTGTTAACTAAGCTAGTCCTTATGCTATGCCTGAAATGTGTTTTCTATAGCTCTGAAATTTTCTCAGAGCTCGTTCTTTGCAAGTAACAATTAATGGATTATAGCTTTAATTTTTTACAACACATCTACTTTGCATCACGATATATGATTTTACTAAAAATAACTTCGTATCGACAAGTTTATCTCTCAATATATCAGATCTCTATCATAGTATAGTTACACTGTAAATTTTCTTTTGTTTTCTGTGTTAGGTAATTAAGCATAACATGTTCTTATAGTTCACTATGATGGTGATCTGTTTTAATATAGACATTTTGCAGTTTCTAGTTCTTTATTTCGGCTAGACTTTCAAAAGTATTAAGAGAATTAGTTTCCAAGGGCAGATAGTCCAAGTAGAGAACTTTTTTCCTGAACATTAGGTTAGTTCGCGACAGAAACCAGTTTTCCAAAGGAAAGTATCCAGGAGAGATTGTAAGGTCTTTTCCTTGTTAACCTGTTTTTTGTATGACGCTGAGATTAAATTTTTTTTGTAGTTTTGAGTACGAAACTAAGGTAAGTTTCTGACTTTGTTATTCGCTGTTTCCTTTCTTTTTTTACACTGACGTCAGTAAAGACGACTGTTACATTTTTTATAGAAGGCGACAGGACACCATGCTTTTGCTGCGTTGACCAAGTTACCTTGACAATATATTGCTAAGTTAATAAGTTAAAATGTTTTGAAAATTTGAGAATAAGGTATATTTTTTCGTTTTTTTACGGGGTTTCTTATCGTGTTTTTTTTTATTCTTCTAAGCTCCAGCGCTTTTTGGGGTTTTCCAATTTTTGGATTTTTTTAGTCTTTCTGGAACACCATATTTTTACTGGACACCATCACCGCCGACTCTTAATTGTCCCTGTTCCTCCACGACCTTTTTACTTTCCTTAGTAGAGAGAAGTATTGTATTCGTGAAAAGATCATCATCCGAGATTTTTGCAAAAAAAATCTTTCATTTCCATGGGTCTATCTGTCTGTCGGTCTATTGGTCCATGGACACGCTAACTCTCGAATGAAATGAGATATCAATTTCAAACTTTGTATATCTATAATACCTAGTAAGGGGATGAAGCCTATAGTTTTTGGCCGATATCGATTAAGGCGAAGGGGGTCAAAGAGGTAGAGTCGATAAATTGTGTATGGTTTTAATAGTCATATGGTAATTTTTCCTAATTTTTGTTAAAGCAATAGACAAATATTATGCATAAATATGTTATTTATAGTAAAACATAAAATGGATGAAAAAGGTGAAGGAGGAGATTAGAAGGGAAGATTCCTGTATATAGCATCACAAGTTCTTTTCAAGGTTTTTGACGTCGGGGAATTCAGAAATTAGGTTATTTTTTTCATTAGGTTTCCAATTTTAACCGAAGAGCGGGAGGCCACTATAGATTTAGTAGAACTTTGAATTTTTTTGCGGATTTTTGGCTTATATAATTTACAAATTTAAAGCACATTATTTAATACTGATGGAAAAAAAGTAAAATATACCATATAAGGGGTGGATGGGGTGGAGTAAGGGGTTAGAGGGGTCACTTAATATATATATCGTGCTGTATGTCCTTTTTAGGGTTCTTGGTCCGTCGAAATATGAGCCTTAAGTTATTTTTTCATTACTTTCAATTTTAATAGGAGAAGGGGGTAGAAGAGATGGGAGAATCTTCTCTAGTTCCAATAGTATTACAAAAAACGTTACATTATTTTCATTATTAACAGGGAAAGAGCGTGAAAAAGGTAAAGGCCATTGTATCGTTTCAATAGTATTATGAGAATTTTTCCCCGTTCTTGATTGGAATATTGGTTATCTATTATAAAATAATTGTTTTATAGTAAAATATATCTGGGGTTAGATGAGATGAGGTAGGGAGTTTGAATGGTGATTGCATATATATCGCAATATACCTCTCTTTCGTTGTTTCTGTTTTTCCATCATTTCCAATTTTAACAGAAAAAATATACAGAAGGAATTGAAATCTGACTAAAAAATAACCTAAAAAATATTCAATTCAATACAGAACAAGTTTTGGAAATACAAAGGGTTAAGTTGGCGGAAACGTACTTGTGGCACAGCAGATTAATTATTATTGTTATTTTCCTTGCTAATAAGAAGTATTGTATTCGTGAGCAAATAAGGCTGCTAGATTTTTGCTTTCCTTTACGTCTTAGGTCTTTAAAACACGAAAAACATATTTTCCCATTTCCTCTATTCGCCGGTCTATCTGTCTGGCTGTTGGTCTATTGATTTGTCGATTTGTTGGCACAATGACTTCCGAACGGGATAATAATATAATACTTAAAGTATTGATCACACCTATAGTTCTTATATGATAACGTTTCAGGGGAAGGGAGAGAAACAGGTTAAAATTTACTTAATATTTGCTTAAGAAAGTCAAATTCAGTATTTATTTTAGAACTTTATATTTGCAAGGAAGGTACTCGGTAAATCACTTTTCCGATTTTTGTTTTGCCACCATATAATCGGAAAGAATCGTCTCTATGTGTAGATATAGGGGCAATCTAATGCAGAAGAGCAGTTGAGTTTTGAAATGGCTGTTTCACCATCACCTGTGATAGAAGCTTATTCAACCTAGTAATTTTCTATATGTCTCTAATCATCTTAATTGATAAAACAAAAAACAATATCTTTTTTTGAATTTGAATTGTTTTTTAGAAAAAACTAGACTAGCTATAATGTCTAAATGGTACTTCAATAAAGCGATATTAAATTATATCTGTAATATCTTTGTTTCATTAATTAGTTTGATAAAACACCACTTAGTTTAATTTATCCGCGATTGTGAGGCCTAGCGTTATCTATTTTATGCCAAGGATAAACAAATATTACATATTAAATAGGTGGTATCCAAATAATAAAAAAAAATGTTCAGCAGCATTTTCAATAGCTGAAATATATTCTCTTTGTCGCAAGAACTAGCTGTTGAAAACAATTTGTGAACAAGCTGTTGAAACAAGCTTATGAAACAGAAAGTTACCACAGGGTTTTTTTTCCCGATAACTTCACGACTCTCTTATATTAACAATCTGCTAGAAACGTCCAATCTATAGCTTTACTGATAACAGCAGCTTGTTCTTTCATTTATGTGCAGATAGTAGGAAGTTATACAGCCTTGGAAGAAATTTTGTCTTAGGGTGATAGTAACCCTGTAAAACTTTAGGCTACATAAACTTTACTTAAAAGTTAAAATTGACAAAATTATGTTAAAACAACATTTCCTTAACTTATTAGGTGTTAACTCGATTGGTTAGTTCGTTGTAGGCGGGGTAGACGATTGTACCTGTTTGTACATTGCAGCCTCTTGGCTTAGAGTATATATCTCTTTGCGTATAAGATTGAATTTTTTTCTTTTCAAGTTGACTTTGGATTTAGGATAATATCTAAATACACTGGTGGGCAAAAAAATCGACTGAGACTATTTGGCTTCATTTAACTCGGATCCTAGAATTCAGTGTTTAAATATTTTTGCGGATTTTAGTATCATTTGAAAAGCCCATTCTATTCTCTTTCTAATGATTCTAAATTCCATAGCATACCTCATGATTTTTATTGATTAAAATGATTGAAAAGGGAAACAAGGAGAACAAGGATTGAAAATAGTGATAAGAGAAAGGAAAAAATTAAACAAATTTTAAGTTTAACAATTAAATTTATTGATCAAAACCAAAATCAATATTTTGTATTCTGCAAGATCTCCTCGATGTACCGATGAGTAGTTAATCCGCCGCTACGAGTCTCATCAGTCACGAAAACGAAATCGGTTTTCGCATCCAGTGAGATGCCTCCCCACACTATGACAGAACTTCCTCCTTAGGCGACCGTTTTAGTAATGCAACCCTGCGCATAGCGCTTCCCAGGCCTCCTATAGACTCATCTTCTTCCATCATTGCTATGTAGGCACATTCGGGACTTGAAGAAGAATAAAATGGAGCGCCATTGCTCTAAAGTCCAGTCGACATGTTCTTGGACAAATCGCGTTTGTCGATGGGCTGCTGTCAATTTAGGCCCGTTAGCTGGTCTCTTCGAAGTTAGATTAGCTTCTTTAAATCTTCTTCTGACTGTCGAATAACAGCCCGACCACAAACTTGTCGGTGTTCCTGCTGGACCACAACGCCGGTCAAGTGACGATTTTTTAGAGTTATGTTCACAGTGAAGCGGTCGTCTCGTTCCGAGGTACACCTTCTTCTTCTTCCTGATCCTGGTTTCCGTGTAAAAGCACCAGTCTCTTGGTAACATCTGTAGACCCTGCAGTTGCGCAGCGACCACACATTGGCTACGCCTTTCTTACAATAGAGCAATGACTTGTGCCGTTTGGTATTATTGGAAAAAGTAGAAAATCAGCATTCTAATGATACCAAGAATAATATCACTGTTTTAAAATTAAATTCAAGGATCGGTGTTAAATGAAGCAAAACGTTTGAGTCGATTTTTTTTGCTCACCAGGGTATTTGAAGGATTTGGTTAAGGGAAAAAATAATCCATTTAATTTAGTAATATTTTGTTCGGGAATTTGCTTACTGATGAAAAATAACTGCAATTGTATTAACGACATTGTAAAGCTATTGTTTATTGGAAATATATTTTGTATGGTTAAGTTTCATTTGGCTTTATTCTTTATTATCTGCAACACAATATTGTCCTACGTTAGCTGCATACTATATACAAGTAATATGATTCTCTTACGAATTATGTAAAACCGAGGTATTTAAATTGACAAGTGCCAATACCGATCATTGTGGTATAAATAGTGTAGTTGGGAGAAAGAATTAAAATGAACTCTTCGGTAAAAACATTTGTAATTTATCGAATTATTAGAAATGGTATTTCAAGGTTTTTTTTTACTAAAAGTTTACGCTTTAATACGCATACTTAATGTCAGAACATTTATTATTAGTAAGCCGAGTCTGGTCATATAGGCGGTGTGTAATTGCTTTTCTTGTTGTGAATCCGAACTTATACTTCTATCTACATTAAATTAATGACTCGCATATTTTTGTATAATAAAGCGTTAAGGTATTCTATATCTACTAGGGAAGATTATCTCCATGCTATTTTTGACTTTATCTTGTATATGGGATATGGATCACTTACGTTAGCTGTGTGTTTACTGTAAGGAAAAACCCCCGTTTCTGGTCAGGTTGAAAAGAATTTTAGAATTTGCAGGATAGGCCAAAATAATGCAACATAAGAAATAGAATAAAAATTATTATAATTGCTTCCAGGCAGGCTGGCTTGTTTATATTAGGTATATTAAAATATACTTAAATCACTGTTTATTTACGGTATTAAGTGAAAACACCATTGAGTTTATTTTATTTATTGATATATGGCCATATATTACATTTTGGTACGCACTAGTTTTGTTTAGAGAGCCAGAAGATGTTCAGCTTTGTCAGATGTCGGATTTCAAGTTATTAATAAAAGTAATTTCCGAAATTACCCAAAATAGTATATTATTATATTGTCCCTTAAATAAATTAACCAAAGTTCATTTATTTGTCCTTATATTAGGATGTTTGTATAATAATAAAATACAAAAATATTCTTGCTCTAGAGAAACTTTAGTACCACACAGTTCTAGCCGAGAATCGTTTTTTTTATTCAATTATTTCAAAAGGAAGGATAACACAGCAATTATCGCCATGGATGATTATTACGAACTTTATTATATCCTTTAAAAGGGAGATTTAATTCTGATTTCAGCTGACTTCGGATATTTAGGTAATGTCTACTTGGCGTTAAGTTAAATGTTCTAAAACTATATTTATTAGCTACTGAAGATCTAGCATTCCACTGAACCACATTTAACTTATTCTGGTAAACTAGATCAATTTTTTAAAGTTTTGTATTATGATATATCACTGATAATTAATCATTTTCGCTGATAGCTAGATCAAGGATATTATTGTTTTGTAATATATTTACCATTATTTTTTTTGTGTAGTTCGTCATTGGTTCACGAGGTAATTATGAAAATCTAGGAGAATTACGAAGAATACAAGAAGATGAATTTTTTTTTAGAAGCATAGTGTTATCAGATTATGTTTCCTATTGCGTCTTTTTATATTTCTTGTAGACTTAAGTGACTAAGAGCTGGGACGTGTTACTTTTGGCTTTATTAAATAGATTTTATTTTGTAAATAGCTAGAAGTAGGAAGAAGGGGATATTCTTAATAGCTGTAGAGAATCTGATAACTGTTCCGGACAAGAATACTGACATAAGTTGTTTGTTCATTTAATTTTTTGGCTTTTTGACATTATATGTTATGTTCTTTCATCAGAATTTTTTTTTATTTTAATACTCTAGTCATTATTTTGATAATGTCTCGTGAGTATTACATTTAGAATAAAGATATTTTATTGCATATTCTCTCACTTACCTTTTTTTTTCTTTAATAAATTAGGTTCTAAAGTCATTTTGAAAGATGCATGTGCGATAATGAATCAGCCGCGTCAACTTGCAACGATATAAAATCGGAACCGAAAAAACCGTGGATATCTCCATCATCTTGGCAACTAATATAAGAGCGCCAACAACTAAAGTTTAAAGGTCCCACCGAGGAAACACAAATAAAATATAATAACTTAACAAAAACAATAAACAAGGCTATTACACAAGACAAAAACAAACATATAGCCAAAACATGTGAAGAAATAGAACGGCACTAATAAAAACATGAAACTACAGATTTATTTAAATAGGTCAAACAATTAGCGAATACCTTCACACCATTAAAAAGCGACACGAGGCAAATTTTGACATCAAAACCAGAAGTAATCGAAAAATGGCGCGAGTACTGTCAGATTCTCATGGGAAGTGCAAATAACCATAGCACACAAGTGAATGTGGTAAATCTAGAGCCAACAATTCTCAAGAGTGGATGGATGGATTTTTGGGGGGCCGGGCGCATCAACTGCAAGGTTATTTAGCGCCCAGTTGTATATATTAGACTTGGAAGTTCAATTCTCTGAGGTAATTTATAACGTCTGTAATGTGTTCGGCAGGATTTTTAGTGATAGTATGTAAGTTAGAATAAATGTTGTATCTGTTTCTGGTGGGTTGAAAGTGACTTGCCTCAAAGATATGAGCAACAGTGAGTGGACATCCACATATGGAGCATGACGGTTCTTGTTCGTTTTTCAGAAGATATAGCAGTGAGTAGCGTGTGTATGGCCAGATGCAATTCTCCTCACAGTGACATTTCCTTTTCTTGTTAGGTTTGGGAGGGGTAGAGGGAGGAGCGTATTTGATTTAAGGGGCCATAGTTTTTTATTGGGGTTATCAAGGTCCCATTGTAATTAGAAAAGGGAATTGTAAATGGTACTTAAATGAGAGTTAAAATCAGAGAAGTGGTTGTTGTCCAGGCTTGGTATACCTCTCTCAATGGCAAGTTTAGCGTAGTGATCTGCTCTGTCGTTTCCTCGATTGCCAATGTGGCTGGGCAACCAGAATAGGGAGATTGATCGATGCTTCAATTTAGCAGTGTAACTCAGGTCAAGAATTTGTCTGATGTAATTGTAAGACAGGTTTCTAGATTTGATGGAGGACAGTGCGCTGAGGGAGTCCGAGATGATGAGAATATTTTTGTATGTCGGGGTTGTTAGAGCAAATCTCATAGCCTCCTTTATTGTCAATAGTTCCGCTGTAAAGATGGTTGCGTAGTGAGGGAGTTTGAGCATTCTGTTGGTGGAGTTAGTGATGAAAGCAGCGCCTACTCCCTTGTCGGTTTTAGACCCATCGGTGTAAATGAGAAAATGGTTGGAGTATTTGGTAGCAATGTTATCTGAAAATAATTTGTTGAGATGTATGCTGAAATAGTCAGATTTATTGTATGGTAACATTGCAAGATCTATTGGATGAGTAGGAGAGAGCCAAGGGGGAAATGTAGGTTGCAGGGGATATTTGTATTTTGGAGGGGTGATGTTGTGTAGAGAGAGCACGGAAGATATTCTTTGGGGGATCGAGTTGTAGAGGAACGCTTGATTGGGTAAATGAACGTTGAAGAGATTGAGAGAGTGCCTGTGTAAGGAGGTGGAATAAAATTTCATGAGGGACAGCTGTCGCGCTAGATATGGGGGTTGTACGGAAGGCCCCCGTGGCAGAGCGAAGTGCTTGGTTTTGTATAGGTTCAAGAGGTTTGAGAGTATTTGGGCTAGCCGAATCGTGTATAAAGTCCCCATAAGCGAGTTTGGAGAGAATAAGGGATTTGAAGGAGGGAAGGGAAGTCTGCGCCCCAGGACATATTGGATAGAAGGCGTAGTAAATTAAGATCAGTGATTGTTCTAGTCTTCAATGTTTTAATGTGTGATTTCCAGGTGAGTCTATTGTCAAAAATTAGACCAAGGATCTTTAGTGTTTCAGCCGTTGGAATGGTTTTATTTGAGAGGTGCAGTGGATTTAGTCTGGGACATTGATTAAACTTACAAAAATGGATAATCATGGATTTAGTGGAGGAGAAGCCATTCGGATTTGCCCAGGTACTGAGAGAATCTAGGGCGTGTTGGATATGGTTTGTGCAGACCTGAGAAGAAGGAGATGAGGAGTAGAGGATTAATATTAAGTGGTATATGGTTAGATAAAAATGCGATAACGATATTGAACAGGGAGGGACTAAGCACTGATCCCTGAGGAACGCCGAGGGGGAAGTGAATGGAGAGGAGAGGGTACCGTTCGCTTTGATTTGCAGGAATCTAGGTTGAAGGAAATTTAGGATGAATTTAGGAAGAGATCCTTTAAGTCCAAGTGTTTGAAGTTGCGTCAGTATGATGGATTTGTCCGATTTGTCGAAGGCTGAAGAGAGATCTAAGGAGGCTAATACAAGACGATTTTTATGATAGAAGGAGCGTCTGATGTCATTGTCTAGGGATGCTAAATGGTCCATGGAGGAGGGTCTTCCTAAAGCCGTATTGATACGGGAGGAGGAAGTTCTTAGTTTCGAGAGTCCAGGTCAGTCTTTGAAGGACCACGCGTTCTAATACTTTGCATAAGTGGTTTATCAGGGATTTTGGACGGCAGCTGTCAGAAGAGGATCTAGGTTTGCCAGGTTTGTGGATTGGGATTATGATGGATTGTAGTCAGGATGTAGGAAAGGATGCGTGAAGCCATATATGATTGTAGAAGAGCGTCTAGCATGGAAGGGGAAAGGTATTGGATTAATTCGAGAGGTAAGGAGTCGGGGTCTGGATGTTTAGAGTGTCGTAAAGCTTCATATAGTTCGTACATGGAAAAGGAGGAATTGTAATGTAGATTAAGGTCAGTATTGAAGGAAGAAACTTCAGAGAGCGAGGAACGGGTGGGGTTGGTAGGTTGTGATTTTTGGAGATAGTGGGTAGCTAATTTATTTGCAATGTCGAGTCGGTCAGTGACGTGTTGGTCGTTGATTATTAGGGAGGGAATGATGTTGGAGGGAGAGCCTTTCATTCTTCGAACAGATTTCCAGAGTGAGCCAGAAGAGATGGGTTTTTTAATGCTGGAGACAAACTTATTCCAGGAGTCTGTTTTAGCCTGTTTGATTACCCTGCGTGCAGCTGCCCTAATTTTTTTAAATTGGATAAAATTTGTGGGAGAAGGATGACGTTTGAAGGTTTGAAGAGCCTTTTTTCTATTTTGGATGGCCTTGTAGTAGGCAGATGACCACCATGGGACAGGGAGTTTGTTTGTGGGGGGTGTAGATATGGGAATAGAGTTGTGGGCAGCAAATAGAATTGAAGATATAAAGTTTTGAAGATAAATGTTGATGTTAGTGTGATTAGGGAGAGAGGGGGGGAAGAGGTTAAAGTTGTGAAGGTATTCCAGTCAGCTCTTGATAAGAGCCATCTGGTACGGAGTTGTTGACTTGAGTTAGTGGAGAATTGGGGAAAACCGATGATGACGGGAAAGTGGTCGCTGCCGGAAGTGTCAGTGGAAATGTCCCATTCAAGACTTGTGGCGAGGGAGGGGTGCATATTGATAAGTCTATGGAAGAAAAGGTGCCTGTCGAGGAACTAAGGAAAGTATGGGTGAGATGGTTTAGTATGATGAGGTTATTTTGAGAGATAAAGTTTTCTACCATGTCTCCTCTGAGCGATTTGTTTTGTGAGCCCCACAGAGGGTTGTGAGCGTTGAAGTCACCTACAAGTATTTTGGGAGGAGGAAGTTGAGAGATGAGGTCAGCCAGGGATTTGAGGGAGACTTGACTCTTGGGAGAGAGGTATATGTTACAGATGGAGAAAGAAGTGTGAGTTGATGAGTCTGGCGGCGACAGCTTCTAATTAGCTGGAGAGGGGGATCTGAGTGAAATCAAGAGATCTGTGAAAGTATAGGGCGACCCCTCCGGAGGCCCTATTATGGTCTGTTCTATTTGTGCAGATTGCATTGTAGTTTCTTATTTGATAGATGGTGTTTGCTTTAAAATTAGTTTCCTGGATGGCCAGGATGGCAGGATTGTATTGTTTTATTAATAGGGAGATATCCTCTTTTCTCGGGTTTACACCATTCGCATTCCATTGAATTATGGGATGGAATGTAAGGAGAGAAGGTTATTACTTTTTCTTGGCGTGCTGTTTGACCTGAGTGGTAGAGTCAAGTTCCATAAGGTTTTCAGTTGTGGTTATGTCCAGGATGGACTCGCTGGACGAGGAAGGAGTTGTTTTAGTGGAGCAGCTCTTTGGTTTATTTGGAGGGTCTTTAGAGTGACAGCTGGGACGATTTAGGGAAGATTTTGAGGCGGAGTCTTTGGAATTTTGTTTAAGAGGTATTTTTGAGTGTGAAGGTTGGTTGGAGGGGGGGAAGGTTTTAGAGGGCGGTTTTGGGAGGGGAGAGGGAGTTGTGGGTATAATAGGAGAAGGGGGAGATTGAGTATGGACTGGGTTTAAGGGAAGATTGCATTGAGTGGATGAGTTAACCAGTTTTGGTTTTGTTCTCTGAGTAATAGAACTGCAAGAGACGGGAAAGGAGGGATGCAGGGAGAAATATTTTCTTTTTGCGTCGAAATATGAGATTTTATCTAGGGTTTTGAGTTTTTGAATTCCCAATTCCATTTTAAATTTGGCACAGCCCTTGTATCTGGGCGAATGCGATTCATTACAATTTATACATTTGGGAGTTTGAGTGCACGGAGTTGATCCATGTTCGGCATGGCCGCATGATGGACAAATTTTCTCTTGCTGACACTTTGAGGAAGTATGACCAAACCTTTGATAGGCAAAGCACCTCATAGGAAACGGAATGTATGGCCTTACTCTAAGTAATGTAAGTACCAGCCTACATGTAAAGTGGCAGGGAGTTGGTGGAGCTTGAAAGATACTATAAATATATATGAAGGTTTTGATTTATCTTTGTTTTGTGGAATTCGATATATTTCAGTTGCTCCTTGTTCTTTAAGATTTTCGATAATTTCATCATCTGTACAGTTTTGAAGGTCCTTGCAAGTAATGACACCCTTGACCGTATTTAGTGTCTTATGAGAGGAGCCTTCAACTTTCATGATTTTGAAAAATCTGTCGAAAACTAATGGGGTAGGTGTATTATTACCAGAGTCAATTCGCGGCCGCTTGGTGCCGGTAAGTGGAGGAAAGTTAAAATTATTGTTGTGTAGTGCCATATTTGGTCCCACGAGTAGCCTGGGAATTAAATTGTCCACTCCAGCAGAGCCCGGATGCTGGGGTAAAGCTATATTTCATCAGAGGGCGCCCGGTATCTGATGGACCCGTTAACGACCCACATTGAGCGCTGGGCCACGCATCCCCTCCGCGCGGCGATCAAAACACGTTGGGATTGCGCTGTTACATGTAGAGACGAGACAAACGAGATGACATATACCAGACAATACAAGACATGACTCGGGACCCTCGGAGACGTAACTCCCCGTACTAATGAAGAGAACTTCACTAGCCCCTAAGGGGAAATTCTCAGGAGTGAGGTCGGATCAGCTATGAAAAAACTCCAAGATAGGAGAGAGCGGTGTTAACTTAATCCACGAAATATGCAATAAGACCTGGATAACAGGTAAATAGCCTAAAGAATGAACACAATAAATATATATATATATATATATATATATATATATATATATATATATATATATATATATATATATATATATATATATATATATATATATATATATATATATATATATATATATATATATATATATATATATATATATATATATATATATATATATATATATATATATATATATATATATATATATATATATATATATATATATATATATATATATATATATATATATATATATATATATATATATATATATATATATATATATATATATATATATATATATATATATATATATATATATATATATATATATATATATATATATATATATATATATATATATATATATATATATATATATATATATATATATATATATATATATATATATATATATATATATATATATATATATATATATATATATATATATATATATATATATATATATATATATATATATATATATATATATATATATATATATATATATATATATATATATATATATATATATATATATATATATATATATATATATATATATATATATATATATATATATATATATATATATATATATATATATATATATATATATATATATATATATATATATATATATATATATATATATATATATATATTATATATATATATATATATATATATATATATATATATATATATATATATATATATATATATATATATATATATATATATATGTATATATATATATATATATATATATATATATATATATATATATATATATATATATATATATATATATATATATATATATATATATATATATATATATATATATATATATGCCGATTCACAAAAAAGGCCCACGAGACGTCTGTGAAAATTACCGAACTGTCTCTTTTATATGGCATGCAAGTAAAATTATGCTCTATATCATCCAAGAACGATTAAAACCAATTCGCTTGCCTTAGATTCCCAAAGAACAGGCAGGTTTTGAATGGTAGAGTCACAAGAGAACAGCTAATCAATGTGAAACAAATGATAGAGAAGTTCTATGAATATAATGTTCCTGCCGTGTTATGTTTCCTTGATTATACAAAGGCCTTCGACACAGTACAGTGGGATCACTTATGAAGAATTCTTCAAGAATTGACACCAGACCACCTAGTGTTCTTAATCCATCAATTATACAGCAACAACATCGCTTATGTTAGAGTTGAGAAAAATATATCTAAGCCATTCCGAATCAGAAGTGGGTGAGGCAGGGTTGTATCCTGTCTCCACCACTCTTCAATATATATGCATTATCCGCAAAATCCGTTAAATTCATAAAGCGTTCGTATTAGCTTTAATAATTGTGGCGGAGTTCCCATTTCTCTCAAAATTGACCATAATTTCGGCCATGTTACCTTGTCACACGCTTTCTAATGGTCGATAAAGGAGAGATAGATTCTGATGTTATGTTTTCTTCCTTTCTCTATCAGTTGACGCATATTCAAAATTTGTTTCCGTGTTCCCTTTCCTGATATAAATCCTTTTTGTTCTGATATTTGCGTCAACAGATAAGACTTGAGACGTTGATTCATTACGGTAAGAAAAACTTTGCTGGCGTGAAAGATCAAGGAGACAGTTCTATAGTTGGTACATTTTGTAGAGCAGCCATTTTTGTATATCGATATAAATATTGACTCTCTCCGGTCCACAGGCCATTCGCCGGTATTCCACACCATACTGCGTATGTCATGTAATAAATCGACGCCATATTCCCCCATATCTTGAAAAACTTCGGCTGTTATAGTATCTAGGCCTTTCGATTTTTGAGTTTTGAGAATACTTGGTTCATGATGGTTTACTTGAATGGGGAGGCATGGATCAGAAGAATCTTTATATAGTTCTTCTTTCCAAACCTTTGAAATTCCTTATTGGTCCCTTACGATCTAACCTTTCTGGATTTTTAATCGCCTTTGTTTCAGGATTGAACTCCCGCGATAAATATTTTATTTTTTTATAAAGATCGCGTGGCTCATTCTGAGCGAATGTTTGACTTCATTGCATATGCTGTTCATGTAGTTGTTTTTGTCTCTTCTGCAAAGATTTTTTATTGAATGATTTTTGTGTTTTAATCGAGCTTGTTTTATCTCTTCAGCCATGTCCATCGTTCTTATATGTCTTCTTTTTCTATTTCTTTCAGTGTTTCTTCTGGCAACCAGTGTTTTCCATATATTCTTTATGTAACTGTACTTTTTTCAGCTGCGTACGCAATCCAGTTTCTAGACTCCTCCTAATTTGTATTGATATCGTTTATTACACTTGGCCCCTTAGTTTCTCGAAGCAGCCTTTGGAATATCTCCGGATTTGGATTTCTGATTATTCCCTTTATTTTTTTTTTTTATGTTTTCTTGTTTAAAATTTGATTTTAATTTTTTTCAGGAGTGATCGGTGATCAGGCCGTATTAATTGGTAAAAAAGGTGTCAAAAGGCCTTATTTAAGGTAGGAAGGTAATTGGGGGGGTAGCAATAGTTTTCGCGTTAAAAGTAATTTTTAAGATTAGTTTTGATATGGTGTAAAAAAGGCAAAAATATTTTTTTTTCATATAATTTTTTTGTGAGGGTAATTTATTCTCTTTTTTTTGTGGCTTCTAATATCTAGTGACATTTAGTATTTAATTTAAATTTAAAGAAGTCCTATTTAAATCCCAAGTCCCAACGAACCGACAACCTTTGTATTATGAACCGGATTCTATACCATTAGCCTAACCTATCATTAATTAACATTGGTAAATGATATGATCTCGACAATAATTTTTATTGTAAAAATATGATTATGCAAAGGATATTATCTAATTTTATGTACTTATGAGCAAGAAGTAATACTTATGGGGACTACCATATATTATACATCTTATTAGACTTTTTTTGTTGTTTTATTTATTATATAATTCAACGGTTCTTTTACTTTTAAAAAGTTTATTACACTTTTGTTTCGATTATTTTTTTTTTAAATAAAAGGAAGAAAAATGATGAATAAACTATCATGTTTTATTGAAGAAAACATATATTTCCATGCAATTTGGTATATGGACTAATATACAGTTTTTTATTTATTATGATCCAAATTCATTTTTTTTGCATTCTGTTTAATTCAAATTGGTTACTTCTTGTTCTTCTTTTTATATCAATCAAGCTATCACCGAGTTTTAGATTTTATTTGAAAAATATTTTATTGAAATGGTTGAATACGTTGAATTGTATGTAATTTAACTTTACTTCTTTCTAGGTAGTTCAATTTTTCTTCCATTACTTTTTAAGACATTGTAAGGTTTAATTAAAATAAAAAGATTCTTATATGTGGAGTATAACTATAAGGTAATGTGTCGGTTGATAAGTAACTGAATATTTCTTTTATCGTCTTTTGGTGTTAGGGCAAGTTTTCTTCGTGTTATTATGTATAGATCGTGTTTTCTTGCTGTGAATTAAATATTTTTTATTAAAAATGCATTTGTAATAATCGGTAAAATTAATTGTTATTTTTTCTAAAGAAGTAATAATAATATCCTTTGTCTTTTTCATATTATTTTAACTTAAATATAATTTGAATGCATACATTTTAGATTTTAGACCTACAAATTTAGACATAATTTTTCCTTTCATTGAACCTACAACTTTTCCGTGTTTTAATGGTATATTATAAACACTATTAGGAGGATAATCAGAAGTATCAAACTTATAATTATCCTTATGTTTATAAATATGCTCTAGGTATAAATGATAAATAAATGAGTCCGTATCCGTGAATAATAATTTTGCAGGATCGTTAAACTTTGGTTTTATATAATTATAATGAAAACCTGCATAAGTTGATGTACTAAATATTATATTTAACTTTTCCATTTCTATGATAACCACATAATCATCAAAAATTGTTAAACTATAGAAATTTGCATTAGATGGGTATTTTTTTGTTTCATATCATCTCTTCCAAGTAGTCACAAATTTAACATCCTTATATTTCCTAACATTTTCAATTATTTAGCCAAAAACTGCATAATTCATTAATTTAAATTTTTCTTTTTCAAATTCATTTTTGTGTTTGAATCAATATATATTTTTAACCAGGAAAATTATTTAAATTTTTAAATTTTATGAATTAATAACTCGTAAACCTAAATAGGGAGCTTGTTTCAGATTTTTAGAATGAATAACATAGTTTTTTTTTTATCAAACTGGATGGTAAGTAAAGTTTCCGATATAAAGGTAAACCTGTATATAAATTATAAAGTTCCGCAGGATACTCCAAATCTGCTTCAAGTATATTACCTTTATCTGAATCGTCTGGTGTATTTATAATATTTTCCGAATATTCAGTGTTATCGAGCCACCTAAATTCACCTGTGCGGAGAGCTGTACCAAATAAATTATTTATGTCAAAATACATTAAATATTAAGAAGGACAATTAGGATCGTACTTATTCTCCAAATTTTTGTTTTGCTTTACCATATCGATTACTACATTGAGAAATTTCACCTCTAATTCTTTTCTCAATCATCATCTTTCGTTCTACAGCTGTAATTAATTCTAAACAAATTCCTGACAACAGAAGGCATGCGTTGTCGGCTAAGTCAGAAGCGGTATATCCTCTTAGACATTCTAGTCCGGAGGTGTTCATACAAAATTTTCGAATATTTTCAAAACATGAGCTAAAATAATACATGTGTTTTTATATACAATTCCATATACTTATGTAAATTTTGATTTTATCCCATATATTAACGGCATGTTGATACTCATCCTTTATTATATTACAGTTTTTAATTTTACTACATAAATATGAGCTTAATTTATCCAAACTACTAGACATAAGTCTAAATGAATTTAAAATTTATATTAAACATTTGTATTTTGAAGTGCATTTGCAAATTAATTTAATAATAGGTAATAGTGTCATTGGACCAGGAATTTCAGTAGCTAGTTTCTTAATTAAAAATGCCCATCATATCCTGGTAAATAATGAAATACTACAGGATTCATATGATTATCTCCACATTTAAGGTTACATGAAGAATGAATACTTCCTTTATATTTTCCTGTAAAGTGACATTGATCTATAACTTTTAACTGATTTGTCTTGCAATAAGGTAGCAAATAGTTGATAAATTGGAGGATTCTTGTTCTATTGGAACTATATTATTAAATATAGGATTTAATTGCACAGCTAGTTGTTGTAATTCGCGACGAAACCAGTTTATGCAATTTTCTCCTGTATTCATATTGAATTTTGATAGCCTATTATAGTAACTACATAATCAATAATAGGTAATACTACAAGGTATATGCTTTTGTTACCTTGCTGTATTTTTAATTTTATTTAAGTCATCATCATCAGTATTTGTTTGCAATATACTTTCAATGTCAGCATAAATAACAAATGAAACTTTTTCTTTATAACTGAAATTTTTAAATGATATATATTTCTTTTCTTTATTGGGCAATATTAATTTAGTTTTATTCATTTGTCGGCAGGTAAATATGCGTTTATATAAAGTTTCTTGTAAATAAAAATGATTCAAACACCCGTCACAGTAATATTGTCTATGTGTTGTATCATTACTATGCCTATTCAATCAACATGACAGGTCCTTAATCAATGCAAAATGATAACCAAGCTGAAATGGTAAATATGATTAATAAAACTGTCAAAAATTTTCATCATTATCATCATCATCATCGATATAATTAATTGTATGAGTAGGAAATATTAATAAGTAACAGTTCTTAGAAATTCAAAATTACAGTACGATTTCATTTGTTTCAATTTTAAAAATGTTAATGGAAATGTTATTTATTATTTCACATACCTTAATATTTTTTAAGGTTATAGGAAATTCAGTGCCTTCATATTTTGGAATTTTACTAAAATGAGGATATAAAGATATTCTACATGGTTTTTGGTTTGTGCGGCATGGCTGTAGTGCAGCTACAATAGACCAAAGAAAGCAAAATTTATCATTATTTTGAATATTCAATACCCCTTTACTTTTTTGAATAAATTTTGATAATAAGTTGCAATACCAATATTAATTGGTATATAATTATGAAAATTTATTTTTAACTGTAAAATCTCCTAAAGGTCGTAACCGGAATCTTTCTCTTGACAATCTTCTAATTTTGTTACTAAATTGTTTTTACTGTAATCATAAAATTCTTTTAAATTCGTATTACGGGCTATCATATGATTTAGTTAAAAAATGTTTTATTTCAATTTTAACAGTTCGAGGTTTTTAAAATTTGATAAAAATATAACATTAACTTTCAGTACAGAATATTGTAGGTGTTTTTTTTACTTTACAAGAAAATTATTTAAATGCCTTATTAAGAAAAAACTATAGTTAATACGTAAATTAACTATTGCCCCTGTTCGTATACAATTATCAAAACATGACTCTAAATTTTTGGCTTTATTTGAATATTTACAACATTGAAATTTTTCTCGAAAATTTTTAAAAGGTTTAAATTTGACAATTTTGAAATACTCTTCTTATTAACATGTAACTAAATATTTTTTTAAATTAAAATAATTTTATTTAAATATTTTATCCACATAATATATATATATATATTATATATATAATATATATATATATATATATATATATATATATATATATATATATATATATATATATATATATATATATATATATATATATATATATATATATATATATATATATATATATATATATATATAATTTTATACTTCACAATAGCTTTCAATTCTATTCCATCCTCAAAATTGACAATCGTTTGAATACTGCTCCTACGTTAGGGCATGACCTCCAGAACATATTCTGTTGTTAGATTATATCAAGAAGAGAGTCATTCGTCTGACTAGAGACTTACTGAAAACCTTGACTGTATAGAACGTACTCGAATGGAAAATATTCGATAGGTAGAGTCTTCTTGGTTCCTCTCAGCATACACCACTGTGTATGCTAAGAATACACGTCGTGCAAATACAATACCTCCGTATGAGATCCAGCTTATTACTTCTCGTATTCAAGAATTCCCTTATATGAAAACCTACATCATTTTGGAATAAATTGCCCAAGGTTGGTTTTCCACTGAGTAGAGCCTGCAGTGATTCAAAACTAACATGAATCGCTCCTTTCGCCCACGCAGAGTAGCCGTTTAAAGACTTCACCACAGCACGTGTCTCTTGAATATTTTTTGAAAAACTGCAAAAAATTAATACCTATTAGGGAGGTAAAACGCAATAACATTGAATATGGCTGAAGATACATTGAGTAGACAAAATATTATTTTTTTCTAGAATATTCTTTTTGTGAATACGGGATGAAATTAGTAAACAATAGACAGTTTTTTTTTTGAATTTTAAGAAGATTTTAAATGAAAGTTATTCTAAATACAATATTCTATCAAGTTCTAGAACGTTCAACTCACAAATGAGAAGAAATAAATAAAATAAAATAAAATAAATAAAAATAAAAAAATAAAATAAAATATTTAATATCGATGAATCAACATATCCTAACAATTTTTTAGAATATTTGGATGAAAATCGGTTCAAATCAAATATATATATATATATATATATATATATATATATATATATATATATATATATATATATATATATATATATATATATATGTATATATACAGTCAGTCCAAAAAGTATCCATACACCACCTTCTTTCTATACTATTTTTCTTTTAATGGTTAACCAATTAATTGGAACTATGAGAAAACATGTTTAAATTATTATCTGAAACTTAACCAACGAAGATTAGTATTAAAAACAACTACGGAACATTTTATTTAGAAGTTGCATTATTGTTATAAAAATGTAAACAAAATTAATGTCAAAAAAGTCTTCATACACTCAAGAACTGCATTGAAAAAAAACATGTTATAATCAGCCGCCTTTTATCAAGCTCTCTATTGCTCGCTAAACTAAAAACAAATGAATAATTTCCGGCCATACTTTATAATCTGTCACTTGTTGCTAGTAATTTTGCAGTGGATTTTCAATGTAATATTAAAAATTGGGGAAAGAAATTGTGAAATTGCATTTCAAATTCGAAGGATCATAATTGATTTGTGGAAAGATGAAAAATCGTACAGAAATATAGGAAAAATTGTTAAAAAGTCGCATGCTACTGTTCAGTACATTGTAAACTAGTATAAATCAACGAGTTCCTATAAAATTCGACCACGCTCCGGTCGTCACAAGAAACTGATTCCGCGTGAAGAGGCCAGTATCGTCAGACAAATAATTATATATCCCAAGAAACGTGCACCAAAATTAAAAGAAGAAGTACGGGAACCATTTTCGAAAAATGTTTGTTCAGAAACGGTGAGAAATTGTTTACACAGGGCAGGCTATAAGGGGTGTGCAGCCAGGAAGAAGCCGTTAATTTCGGAAGCTAATTGCAAAAAGCGGTTAGCTTTTACTAGAGAATACGTTACTAACCTCTTGAATTTTGGGACTCCATAATCTTTAGTGATGAAACTAAAAGTAACCTTTTTGGGTCTGGGTTCGCAAAGCAAACGTTTTAAATAGAGAAGAAATAAAAAACAGAGTATTGAACGAATGGGAGAATATGCCAGCAGAAGTTACTAGAAAGCTGGTGGCAAGCATGACAAAAAGGTTACAGGAGATTATCAAGGCCAACGGCGGTACCACTAAATTTTAGTTTAAACGAAGTTGTCATTTTCCGTTAAACTCCGTCAAACTATTATTGGTAATTGGTAAGTGTATGGAGACTTTTTTGACATTAATTTTGTTTAGATTTTTATAACAATGATGTAACTTCTAAATAAAATGTGCCGTAATTGTTTTTAATACTAATCCTCGTTGGTTAAGTTTCAAATATTAATTTAAACATGTTTTCTCATAGTTCGAATTAATTACTTAAACATAACAGAAAAATAGTATAGAAAGCAGATGGTGTATGGAGACTTTTTAGACTGACTGTATATATATATATATATATATATATATATATATATATATATATATATATATACGAATATATATATATATATATATATATATATATATATATATATATATACTCATATATATATATATATATATATATATATATATATATATATATATATATATATATATATATATATATATATATATATAATCTGTTAGTTATTTTTGAAATATTTTATAAGAAAATTAGCCGAAATATACAAGCAAGGTGTAACATACTGGAATTCTAAATCGTACGAAATATTTAGTTTATATAATGTTCTAAGCGTACCAGATTTGAAATCGTTATCTCATTTCGTTCGGGAGTTATCAAGCCAACAAATCGACAAAAATTATAAAATATGTGTTTCGTGATCCCTAAAAGTGAAGAAAAACAAAAAGTTTTTTTTCACTTTAGTAAGGATAGTAAAAATCGGCTTAAAACAAACATAATTAACTTCATACGAGTCCTACTACTGGATATTTTAAATGATAAGTATTTAATAGTGAGATACTAATAAAAAAAGGGTGAAGCAGAGAAAAAACTTCTGTCAAAATTTTAAATATTGAAAAAATAACACCATTTATAGATTGCTGGACATCAAGAACGTTAAGAAGTCCGTATAAAACAGTATATTCCTAGCAAACCCTCTAACTACCTATCTTACTTTTTTAACATCGCAGATAAATGAATACATTTTTTCTTTTAGAATATAATACTACGTTTTTTGTATTTGACTAATTTCTTTTTTAATTTTAGGTATCGTGGTGGAGAAACCAAACCCTGGTTACTGATGAAACGCAATACTTTCCAGAACGGGCCAAATCCCAAAGTATTCTTAAAATAGAAAAATTAACAAGGTAACTTATATTGTTTGTTATTTTTAATTTAAAGAATGTCTGTACGGTGCTGTATAGTAATATTAGGAATAAGAAATTATATATTGTCGAATTTTAACGCCTACCCTCGTTTCACAAAATTTTACTATCTTATTATTAGCACGCATTGGCACGTAAAATTTTTCTTCGAAATTTTAACAAGAGAAAGTTGAAATCTTCTTGTTAGACATAATTTTATTACTCTCCGAAGAGATTTTTTGGACAAAAAATAGTGACATTTCAGATAAATTCAAAACGATATTGAATTTTATGTAACTTTCGATGAACATCTAAACAGTGAAGAATTAATATTATAATATTACAAAGAATCAGATATGTACTCAAAAGCAAATATTTCTCAGATTTTCAACAGACCGAAATTTCTAATCATGATACCGATATAATTGTAAATAATTCGATTTCAAGATTTCGCATTATCAAATTCCCCAAATTTTACAGTGGTTAAATGAGGATAATTTGGAGATATGACTTGATCTAATCTTGACAACACCAAAATGTTATACTACTCGTTAAGCTATGTCAAGGATGCTACTATTAGTATTGAGTGTATGAAAGTTACAATTGAAAATTATAACACATGGGATCCATTGGAATTTTCCTTAAAATTAATCGGTAGTTGTTAAATATTACCGAAGCAGTTTGGTCGAATTGTATCATGTTGAGAATTGTGCTCATTTTACTTTACATAACTTGACAGATCTATTTAAAATATATGAGTTCGGACGAATTATTTGGGGAAACCACTAAAACATCCTGATTTGAAAAGTCAGGCTTGCCAATGTCTACTCAAATAGGATTCATTCAAAGGTCGTTCCTTTTAAATGGTTGTAAAGAAGACCAATTTGACTTTAAATTATTGTTTTTTGTGCAAAAAGCCTTATCTAGTATATTATAGAGTAGTTTTTTTGAAAATTTGTCAAGAAGGCTTAAAATTGGGAGTAGTTTTTAGGAGTTATTTTTGCGTGGTAAAAATAATCCAAATAATTATTTTTTAAGGGTAATTTTTCCTCTTGTCATTCGGGTATTAAATAATTTATTTTAATGAAAAAAGTATAGCAACATCCAGTAGGATTATTAGCCGGATTCTCTCTTACAACATGTGAGTTTGAACTTATGTTTAATATCTTTTCAGTTACTCAAATAGATTTATGATCTAATCACTATGTCTTGTAATTGTTATTACTTCTAACGTGAACTCTAAAGAGCATGATAGGATCTAATTTTAATGAAAGAAAACACTGTTTTATGAATTTTTATTGCATAAAATGTAAACAAATTGTGAAATAATTATAATCAATAGTAGTACTAAATAGTACTAAATAATAATAATAATTTATTTCACCAGTTCCGATTGCACTAAATCGTACTACATTGTGCTTGCTTACTTTTTATTTAATTATTTATGTAATTTAATAGGTGGTAAATTAAAATGGCTATTTTTTTAGCCATATATAATTAAACTAAGAAATGATTGAGGCAAAAAAAAGCACGAAAAATATTGTTATATTCCCTGACCGATTTAAGCGTTCATCCATCGGAAATACAGAATTTAAATTCAGAAAAATGGTAGGGGTAGTAGTATTTTATTAAAGCACTATCGATGGAGGATCTATCAAATAGCGGGTATTATATATCTATTAAATTCGTACTGAAAAATTTTATCTTATGAAAAAGTGAATAAATCCAAACAACTTTTTAAGTTAGGAAAATGTTGAAAATTTTTGGCACAATGACACTACTCAGTATATATCACCACTACACCAAACACTTTATTTTTGCACTCGACGCGCGTTTCGCTAACCATGTTAGCTTCATCAGGAGCGATGATTGACTAAAGGTAAACTACATATCTACCCTATTTTATTTGACTAACGATAAAAAATGATTAACCCTAGATATTACTCAAGCGGAACTAATGACATAGGCTTATAAGGCCATTTCAGTCTCATCTTAATTACTTTCCGGTCTAGTAAGCAACAACCAGTAGAGGGGACTGCCAAAATAATTAACTAGAAGAATAGGCCCTCTGTCTTTATACGAAAGTATGGAAATGATGTATCAAAATGTAAATTTGTGGTATAAAAAGTCAAAAAAGTATATTTACCAATCTCCCTTCATAGGTAAAAATTTTAAAAAAGATTCTCTCAAAATTTTGCAGCCAATCTTATAAAAAAAATAAACACTTTATTTCAATAAATAACATATATATTGCATCAATGCAACGAAAATAGGTCACAATTGACATTGAAACTTGGATACCTTGTTTTATTTTACTGTTCCTGGAGGTAAATTTTTCCTCTAAATAAGAAGTTCTTTTTCTTTCTAGTGAGCTACGAGGTTACATTTTTTACACAAAATATATACTATAATCACTCTTTTGTTATTTATTTTTAGAGTAAATTATGGCACATTTATTTAAAATTTTGATTATTCACTAACGTATCTAGTTGAGTTAGTTTATATTTCAATTCACTGATATGTCTAATTTTAGAGATAAAAATGCGATATTATATTAATAATAATAGCATTATATAATAGAACCTATTTTAAGTAATAGAGAAGTCATATTTTGAATTGAATGGAAGGTCAAGAAAAAAATACACAAACGCAAAAGATTATAACTGCAGACAGAGTGTTTACATTGTAAAACAATAATTAGATCAGCATATCGGGTCGCAATCTGTTTACAATGTACGATAAAAACCAATTAAATTAGACAAATTTCTTAATTACAGAGTTATAATAATGTTGTGTACATTTATGAAATTATGACGATTATAGTATATACTATATATTTTTATACAGATATTTGAAAACAGGTGTGACAATCAATTAAACCAGAAGCTCTATTCCAACAAAGACTTTTTCGCGATTTTTTAAAAATAATGCAAAGAAAAGTGTGCACAGGTACTACATTATATAATTTTTTAACTCGTGTTTCTACAAGCTTTCATTTGACACCCCACTCGATGACCTGGTAATTTTTTTTTCACTTCCGATTTCACCCCCCAAAACTAACCCCTTAAGTCAAAATTTGATTTTCAAAACTACACAGCTCTGATTAAGCCATCAATTCCTATATTAGTACCAACTTTTTATGTCAAATAGTTTCGGAGAAAATCGGGCGTGACAGGCAGACAGATGGACAGACAGACACCGAAGTGATTTTATAAGTATTCCGTACGGAACACTAATAATCTTTTATCTTTGCTGCAACATTTTATCGAACGTTGCTAAATATACTAAACATCTATGTTTTTTTTGAGGGTTGTTTTTGACATGCTCATAGTAACATACAGAACAAAGGTTGTGTTTAGGAAGTTAATAAGGTATATAAAAAATGGTTTTCTGTTAATTAGGAAAAAAAAACATATTTTGTTTATATATCTTTGGAGGTATAGCGATAATATCTAACCAGGAGAAATTGCTTTTAGTTTGTTTTAATCGAGTGCAACACAATTTTTAAGAAATTGTGGTTAATAATTATGCATGTTACTTTATAAATATCAGCGTAAGCATAAATGTGTTAATTCGTTTTGTACTACAGTTTAATACAAAAAAGAAAGAAATAAGAAACAATAAAGTCCATGTCTGTGCTATTAAATTGATAATCAAAGTTTAAAAAGTCTAATTGTGAGTTAGCAATAACAGCCCAGTCATTAGAGGAAAATTTTGACGAAAAGCGCTAATTAAATGTTAACAAGCTACATTTCGACATACATGGTAGTTTTTTGGGCGTAGAATGTGTTAAAAAAAATTTACTGCTCTAAAGTGGGTTTTCGCAAATATCTCTAAAATTATATCGAAAAACTAATAGCACCGCGTGAAAGAACGGACAATTTTATGAAAAAAAAATAGTATATAAATTTTTTTTTTTTTGAGTTTTACCATAATTTTAAAAAAAATATTTAAAATAAAATGGCTGGTTTAAGTGTAGTGGGAATCATGCTTCCAACCTCATTTATGATTAAATTAACGTTTCTGTATACCGTTAAATATTTTGAAAATGGCTATTAAGGGGTTTTTTGGGGTGCCGATTAAGAATCCTATGACAGATTTGAAAAATTCAAAATGGGAGATCCAATATGACGGCCAGACTGTACACAATTCATTTAATTTCTTCGAGTAATTTAGAATTTTTTTGTTTTCAATAACTGTTTTCTTTGTACCTGGATACTTAAATGAAATATAAATACTTTATACTTAAAGCTTTTATCTTTCATTTCCCATCTTTAAATATTTTTTTTATTTAAGTTTAAGTTAATAATAAGCAAAAAATTCGTTTATCATGAACACAAAATTACAAAAAAAAAGAGAAAGTTTTTTAAAGTTTTTAACTTAACTGTAACTAAAAAAAAATTGTTCGACTTTTTTGACCATTTTGTACTGTTTTGAACGTAAAATTACCGGCGGCGCACTACAGCAAGCAAATTTTCATATTTTAAAATTCAATTTTTAAATAACACCGACAATGTGGGTATTTTAATTTATTGTTACATTGAAACTTAAGGTTTAATAATAATATATGCACAAGATTTTTTTTCGATAATATATTTTATTAAATATTGGTAATTTACTGTATACCCGCTAAAATTATGCAAACAAAAATTTCGTTTTAAGTTTTATAACTTATAAAGCAACAAAAATCAAAACTATTAGTGTCATCGTAAAGCTGTAAGTAATATCGATTAATTTTCGAACGGTGCGCGTAGACTTTCAAATTAACCTGTTAGGCGCGCTACACTTTTTGAATCACCTATCTGAATTTTTAATAAATTCTCACGCTAATAAAAAAAATCTATGTACTTTTTTTGTAACGTTTCCCTCTCTTTTACGTGGTGCTATTCGTTTTTTTTTCGATATCTTTTTTATTTTTCGAGATATTAGCGAAAAACCGAATTTTTTATTTCATTTTGGATTTTGTGGGCTTAGCGTACATCAAACTTTTTTAACGTATTCTACGTCTAAAAAGCTACCTGTGTAGCAAAATTCAGCCTTCTAACATTTAATTAGAGCTCAAAATCCGTCCGACTGTGTTATTAAATTAAGAGAAAAAAGTAAGTCATTTCAGTTATAACTGTTCTATAAAGTAATTCTAATTAGCAATAAAAACCGGGCAAGTGCAAGTCGAACTTGCACAATTAGTGTTGAGTACCGTGATTGCTGAAGTATGTTATTCTATGAAATTCAGTCCCATATTCATCTTCAATATAGAATTTACCAAGAATATATAAAAAGCGAGACATCTTCGTAGTAAAAGTTTAAAACAAATATTTACTACCTAAGTATTTGTTTAATTATAAATAAATAAAATAGAAATATTTTATCTCGGACCTATCCGTTGGTTATCATGGAAATTTACTTTATCTGTGATCGGCCAAATGCTTGAAGCAGTGCTGTATAGAAAAGTATATGAGTATATTACTGATTGCACCGCATACGTATTGATATTTCGTACTCCCGTTTAAATTCACAACTTTCAACGAAAAAAACCTCCACCATATGGTCAAGTTAAACAGTTTTTTTTATATACCAGATAAATTATCAAACATAATGCACTCGTGATAAGTTTCGCATAATCTACACTTTGTGGAAAATATTCCAGAATTTTTTCAAAATTTTTTAGTCAGTACTTTTCGAGATAAGGGAGATCAGCAATTTTTGACCATTTTTTTTAAAGTCATATGAAGGAAAGGTTGCGCGAGTATTACATTATATCTATCTTAAGCTTTCATTTGACACCCCACTCGATGAACCTAGAAATTTTTTATTTCATTTTGGATTCTGTGGGCTTAGCGTACATCAAACTTTTTTAACGTATTCTACGTCTAAAAAGCTACCTGTGTGGCAAAATTCAGCCTTCTAACATTTAATTAGAGCTCAAAATCCGTCCGACTGTGTTATTAAATTAAGAGAAAAAAGTAAGTCATTTCAGTTACAACTGTTCTATAAAGTAATTCTAATTAGCAATAAAAACCGGGCAAGTGCAAGTCGAACTTGCACAATTAGTGTTGAGTACCGTGATTGCTGAAGTATTCTATGAAATTCAGTCACATATTCATCTTCAATATAGAATTTACCAAGAATATATAAAAAGCGCGACATCTTCGTAGTAAAAGTTTAAAACAAATATTTACTACCTAGGTATTTGTTTAATTATAAATAAATAAAATAAAAATATTTTATCTCGGACCTATCCGTTGGTTATCATGGAAATTTACTTTATCTGGGATTGGCCAAATGATTGAAGCAGTGCTGTACAGAAAAGTATATGAGTATATTACTGATTGCACCGCATACGTATTGATATTTCGTACTCCCGTTTAAATTCACAACTTTCAACGAAAAAAAACCTCCACCATATGATCAAGTTAAACAGTTTTTTTTTATATACCAGATAAATTATCAAACATAATGCACTCGTGATAAGTTTCGCATAATCTACACTTTGTGGAAAATATTCCAGAATTTTTTCAAAATTTTTTAGTCAGTACTTTTCGAGATAAGGGATATCAGCAATTTTTGACCATTACATTACATTATATCTATCTTAAGCTTTCATTTGACACCCCACTCGATGAACCTAGAAATCTTTTTTTTTTTTTTTTCACTTTCCCCCACAAGCTCTCATAAGTCAAAATTTTACTTTCAATACCACACAGCTCTCAATCCTATATATTTGCCAAATTTCAACTTCCTATGTCAGATAGTTTCTGAGAAAATCGGGTGTGACAAAGTGATCTCACAAGTGTTCCGTACGGAAAACTAAAAATGAGGATAAATCTTCAGTTCTTTGATCAATTCCATTCAGAAAAAAATCACCCCTTTAGCGACCTAATTTCAAGAACAACATTAAAACTGCTGAAACTTTCTCTTCAGTTATGATACTACGCGTAGATACAGTTTCAGGATTTAAAGATATATGAAACTTTTCAGCAAAAAAATTTCTATAATTATTGATTGACAATTTATTAAAACTTTGCCGTTCTAATATGTATTTTTAATTCTTAATTTTCTTCTGATAAGATTCTCCTTTAATCTGTTTTAACCGTAGAAAACCAACTCACCGATAGAAAGACGAGTGGAACCCTGCTGGATCCCATGCCCATGGTTTTGGTGCTAGTCCCTAAATCAGATAAAGCCATCTTCGCTTTAACTGAGGTCAGGCATAACATAGTCAGTGCTGAACCACAGCTTTCTAAATCAAAAAGCACTCAGGGCTTTAATTGCCAATAATTTGGCGACTCATCTCACCTATGTAGGGTCCCGCCTAACTGTGTCAAATGCGGGCAGGGTCATCTAACCTCAAACCCCGCGAATCTCCACCAAAATGTGCTAACTGTCAGGGTTAACACACTGCCTCTTACAGAGGCTGTCCAAAACACCCTGCCCAGAGAGCCCCAGCCAATTCCCAGTCCACCTCCTGGGCCAACCGTCACCAGACGGAGGCGCCTGTAGCGAACCAAAATTCAAATAACATGTCAGAAGCTCTGCCATGCAAACCTTCTTCAAAAATATACAGAACTTTTAAAAGCTTTCTGCCACTTTCATGCCAACTCTTACCGCTAACACCTAAATATGAATAAGCGACCCAATAAGATTTCCTCTAAAACGTTGAATATCCTCTCATGGAACGCAAATTGCATTCGCAACAAAAAACATGAGCTCCTTCACTTCCTACAAAGTCACAACATTGACATACCCCTAATTCAAGAAACCTTTTTAAAGCTCGGCATCCGAATCAGTTTTCCCAGTTACACTCTCTACCGAGATGACAGAATCAGGACCCGCTTAGGGAGGACAATGATTCTGGTCAAGCACTCCCTAAATCACTACCAACCCCCTCCCCTCCTTCTCACCCAAACTGAAACCACATCCATTACCATAACCATGGCAAACAAATCTACCATTCACTTCTTCTCGGTCTTTCAACAAGACGGTGACTCCACCTGCTGTTTGGCCCCAATAACCAAAAGTCTGTCAACTTTCGGCATGACATCTCTGTTATTCACAAACTTTCTTCTGACTACTTACCCATCATCTTTACTCAGGGCAATCAGGTGAACAGAATGAATGTCACAGTCACCTCCTCCAGCACAGACTGGAACCACTTCCAACGCCTCCTAGCGACAACAGGTCACACCCCTACAATTTTTTTAACCCAGGATCTGGACCGCTGTTATCCAGACAGTCCTTTCCTAGGCCACTACCTCAAGAACTCAACCAGTTTCTTCTCTAGGGAGATTAGCCCCAGCGATCAAAGAGCAGATTAGGGGTATAAATCGGCTGCTCAGAAAATCCCGCAGAATGGGAGACCCCTATCTCAAAAGGCTTGCAAATCAAGCAACCCAACTAGTTAAAGACTCACTTGCTCAATACCACGGCAGCAAATGAGATTCCAATATAGAATCCCTCTCCACCCAGGATTGCTCTCTTTGGAAAATGGCGAAAGCCCTTTCTAACAACCCTTCCCTTACCCATGCCGGCACTAGCACCTCCTCAACCCAGGAGAAGGCTAAACTTCTGGCAGACCTGCTAAAGGGTCAGTTTTCGCCCAATCCTCCTCTCCACCCCGATCCAGCCCGTGATCTTAGGGTCGTTACCACCATACGAACCTTCAATCTTACCTATCTTCCCCACAATACATACTTCACTACCCTTTCCGCTGTTAAAGAGATCATTCATAGTTCCTCCATCCGCAAAGCCCCAAGACATGATAAAAGTATAAACGAACCTCTCAAGAAACTTCCCAAAAAACAAATCTCAGAAACCACCATCATTAACAGTATACTGAGACTTAGCTACTTCCCACATTACTGGAAGAAAGCTGAGGTCATTATGATGAAAAAAACCAGGCTCTCCCTCCCATGGGGCAATCAGCTATCGTCCAATCAGCCTACTTCCCGGTCTAGGCAAGATAACTGAAAAAGTCATCCTCAAAATTATCAGAGCAAAGTCCACAGCCCTCCGTGTTGTCCCTGACGAACAGTTTAGCTTCCAACCGCTTCATGGCAGTCCTTCGTCTCTGACAGTCTGACTCAAGTCAGAGTCGAAACGGCTACCTCCGAGGTCAAGCCCATCAGAGCCGAAGTCCCTCAGGACTCCGTCCTCTCTTCCCACCTCTTCAATATTTTCACTGCCAACATTCTCAAGTCGGATCAGACTAATTTCCTCCTTTATGCTGATGACATCGCTATTATCTCACAATCTTGTAGAAGTAGCCGAATCATTACTATAACACTCCAAAGCCACCTGGACAAACTTGATTCCTAGTTTAACCACTGGAGGATCAAGCTGAACCCCAACAAGACCCAAACTATTGTTTTCGACAAGGGCAACGGAACTCCCCATGGCCACCTCCAACTACAGGGCTCCCGCATCCAATGGGCAAACACCATCAAATACGATACAGTACGATAACCAGTTGGTCTGAAAAGACCAGCTCTGCCCTGCCACCAAAAAAGCTAAGCAACTGCTGGGCAAATTATACTCAATTATAAATCGCTCCAGCAGGTTGCCCACCAAAACCAAGCTCATGGTTTACAACACAGTTGTGAAGGCAGGCCTCACTTACGTCTGTCCCATATGGTGCCAACTCTCAAAGACAAGGAGAGCACAAGTCCAAGCAATGCAGAAGAAGGCCCTGAGGATGATCAAAGGAGCCCCTTGGTTCATGCGAAATAACCAATTACGCAGAAACCTTGGTGTGCTACACATGCGGCAAACTCAAATGAAGTTCCTTGCCAAGGCGTCTCAGCATCACAACCCAATTATCAGGCATGCCTTCCTAACTCTCCCTCATGCCCGCAGCCAATTCCCGAGACCCTCAGACCCTCTCTCGGACGAAGACGATGGCCTTCCCAACCCACCATGATAGAGGAATGTAAAACTAGGTTAAGTTAGCATAGGCTCTAGATTAAGTTAAGTTAGGTAAAAATCATGTTAAAAAAGACATTTCCTAGGTTAAGATTAGTTTAGGAACACTATTGTAAATACTTAGGTTAAGTTAGAATAAGTATATACTTTCTCACCATGTTGGAACAACGGTCATTTAATAGAAGCAAGGAGATATGCCTTTCTTGTAACTCAATAAAGAAAATGAAAAAAAAAAGAGTGGAACCCTTCATAATATAGGAGTAGGCGACTGGAAAACCATAGTGGAATTATTTTGCTTCAGATTTATTTATAGATCTGACAACGTTAATTCCAGTTAAGAGAATAGCAAACAAATAATTCATTTTACCCATGTATAGATAAGGCATATTATACGATACAGATAATTTAGTAAAGTTGGAGTAATTTGGAAAATTTGTACATAATGTTGATCGATCACGAACGAAGAGACAATATGTACTGCCGGTATTAACACATGGCATTGAAACGTGGGCTTTAAATAAAAGTATAATATTTAAACTCCAGGTAACTTAAAGAGCAATGGAGAGGAGAATGCTAAATATTAGACTCCAAGATCGTATTCCTAACGTCGAGATACGAAGAAGATCAAAAGTGACAGATTTAATACAACTATATATATATATATATATATATATATATATATATATATATATATATATATATATATATATATATATATTAATTGTATTATATGAATAAGCTATTGATGATGATGATAACGTACATAATCAAAAATTTAAAATGCAAAAATGTGTCTAAATTTACTGTAAAAATTAAACAAGAGTATAATAACATCTAACAATATTTTTATATTTTGTGTCAAAAATCTATCTTGTAGGTCGATAAAAAAATATATATAATATAAATTCTTATAAACTCCATTAGTTTATATTATTTGTATAGGAAATTATTCGAGTTTTAATCTTTGTGTTGAAGTGTTATTTTTTGTACGGTAAATTTATGAAATCAACTGGAGGGTATCGTTTCTACAAAATTGTGATATTTTTTGATATGTAAAATTACGTAACATACTTAATTAATTCTATTAAGTTTTAAGTTACAAAACTGAATTTTTAACATTCAACTATTTTTACCATATTTAGGGTTACTGACTCTACTTTCCGTGTCCGGTCAAACACATTATTTTCAGTGATTTGCAGCTCTGTCATTCGCTCCGCTCCGTCCAGGTTGATCCAAATTTGAATAAGCCAAAAGTTGATGTGGGCTCTGAACAGCACCGCACCCGCACATGACTTCTGTTCCAGCTAGTAGCGGCCCCCATTCTTGCAAGTTGTGCTGCCCTGTGACACACTTACTCTTATTCTATGAAGTGTTCTCCACACTACATAGAGCCGTTCGCTCCCTATTGGTAGCTCTTCCCTGGCTTGGAAGCCCTGGTAATTTAGGTGATTTCTCCACTTCGTAATTCGGTTAACTTCCGGCGTTATTTAAATCTTATAAAAAAAAATATAAAATGAAGAACGATTCTACGGGGCTATTTGAGGTAAAAGTGAAAATTATTTTGCTGTAAGTACATTTTGAAATGAATTAAACAGGGAGTCTGAAAAACTCAAAACATCTAAGTCAAAATCACTAAGAAAGTTTTTAAGACTTATGCTGATCTAGTTGCCCAGTTGACTTTCTCCTATATCACAAAGTTTCTAATTAGATATTTCATTTTGTTATGTCGAAAATAATAATATAAATAAAACAAACTATCATTGGTATTATTCATATGGTAGGTTTTAACATAGAAACTTATTAAGAAGAAAATATAAAATAAAAATCGAGGCGGGAAAGTTAGTAATTCTTAATAGAATTATTCTAATAATTTTTTCCTGGCATGTTTTCTATAAAATTATAGATTTAAATTATTATTATTACATTTCTTTATAATAAATTAATTTAAATTATTAAATATATTAAATAAACTAAATAAACTAAAATAAACTAAATAAACTAAATAAAAATAAACTAAATAAACTAAATAAACTAATAAACTAAAATAAACTAAATTAACTAAATAAAACTAATATAAACTAATAAACTAAATAAACTAAATAAACTAAATAAACTAAATAAACTGAATATACTGAATAAACTGAATAAACTAAACTGAATAAACTAAATAAACTGGAATAAACTAAATAAAAATAAACTAAATAAACTAAATAAACTAAATAAAAAAAAAAACTTAAATAAACTAATAAACTAAATAAAACTAAATAAACTAAATAAACTAAATAAATAAACTAAATAAACTAAATAAACTAAAATAAAAAATAAACTAAATAAACTAAATAAACTAAATAAACTAAATAAACTAAATAAACTAAATAAACTAAATAAACTAAATAAACTAAATAAACTAAATAAAACTAATATAAACTAAATAAACTAAAATAAACTAAATAAACTAAATATACTAAACTAATAAACTAAATAAACTAAATAAACTAAATAAACTAAATAAAACTAAAAAACTAAATAAACTAAATAAACTAAATAAACTAAAAAAACTAAATAAACTAAAATAAACTAAATAAACTAAATAAACTAAATAAACTAAATAAACTAAATAAACTAAATAAACTAAATAAACTAAATAAACTAAATTAAACTAAAATAAACTAAATAAACTAAATAAACTAAATAAAACTAAATAAACTAAAATAAACTAAATAAACTAAATAAAAAAAATAAACTAAATAAACTAAATAAACTAAATAAACTAAAAACTAAATAAACTAAATAAACTAAATAAACTAAATAAACTAAATAAACTAAATAAACTAAATAAACTAAATAACCTAAATAAACTAAATAAACTAAATAAACTAAATATAACCTAAATAAACTAAATAAACTAAAACTAAAAATAAACTAAATAAACTAAATAAAAATAAATAAATAACTAAATAAACTAAATAAACTAAATAAACTAATAAAACTAAATAAACTAAAAAACTAAATAAACTAAATAAACTAAATAAACTAAATAAACTAAATAAACTAAATAAACTAAATAAACTAAATAAACTAAATAAACTAAATAAAACTAAATAAACTAAATAAACTAAATAAACTAAATAACTAAATAAACTAAATAAAACTAAATAAACTAAAAAAACTAAATAAACTAAATAAACTAAATAAACTAAATAAAACTAAATAAACTAAATAAACTAAAAAACTAAATAAACTAAATAAACTAAATAAACTAAATAAACTAAATAAACTAAATAAACTAAATAAACTAAATAAAACTAAATAATACTAAATAAACTAAATAAACTAAATAAACTAAATAAACTAAATAAACTAAATAAACTAAATAAACTAAATAAACTAAATAAACTAAATAAACTAAATATAAACTAATAAACTAAATAAACTAAAAACTAAACTAAATAAACTAAATAAACTAAATAAACTAAATAAACTAAATAAACTAAATAAACTAAATAAAACTAAATAAACTAAATAAACTAAATAAACTAAATAAACTAAAAAACTAAATAAACTAAATAAACTAAAATAACACTAAATAAAACTAAATAAACTAAATAAACTAAATAAACTAAATAAACTAAATAAACTAATAAAACTAAATAAACTAAATAAACTAAATAAACTAAATAAACTAAATAAACTAAATAAACTAAATAAACTAATTAAACTAAATAAACTAAAATAAACTAAATAAAACTAAATAAACTAAATAAACTAAATAAACTAAATAAACTAAATAAACTAATAAAATAAAATAACTAAATTAACTAATGAAAATTGAACGAATTGAACGAATTGAACGAATTGAACGATTGAACGAATTGAACGAATTGAACGAATTGAACGAATGAAATTGAACGAATTGAACGAATTGAACGAATTGAACGAATTGAACGAATTGAACGAATTGAACGAATTGAACGAATTGAACGAATTGAACGAATTGAACGAAATTGAACGAATTGAACGAATTGAACGAATTGAACGAATTGAACGAATTGAACGAATTGAACGAATTGAACGAATTGAACGAATTGAACGATTGAAATTGAACGATGAACGAATTGAACGAATTGAACGAATTGAACGAATTGAACGAATTGAACGAATTGAACGAATTGAACGAATTGAACGAATTGAACGAATTGAACGAATTGAAACGAATTGAACGAATTGAACGAATTGAACGAATTGAACGAATTGAACGAATTGAACGAATTGAACGAATTGAACGAATTGAACGAATTGAACGAATTGAACGAATTGAACGAATTGAACGAATTGAACGAATTGAACGAATTGAACGAATTGAACGAATTGACGAATTGAAGGAATTGAAGGAATTGAACGAATTCAAACGAATTCAACGAATTCAACGAATTGAACGAAATGAACGAAATGAACAAAATGAACGAATTAAACGAATTGAATTGAACGAATTGAAGGAATTGAACGAATTAAATGAAAACGAACGAATTAAACAATTTAAATGAAATGAACGAATCAAACGAATTAAACGAATCAAACGAATCAAACGAATTAAACGAATTAAACAAATTAAACGAATTAAGCGAATTAAACAAATTAAATGGATTAATCGGATTAAATATATTAAATGGAATAAACTTATTTAACGGATTAAATGAATTAAACGTATTAGACGGAATAAGAAAAACGTATTTAAACTGATTAAACGAATTAAACGAATTAAGCGAATTAAACGAATTAAACGAATTTTAAACGAATTAAACGAAATAAACGGAATAATCGCATATTAAACGGATGAAAGTGGTTTAATGGGATTAAGCAGGTTAAACGAGTTAAATGGATTAGACGGGATTGGGCGGATTAAACCAATTAAATGGATTAAACGGTTTACGCGGATTAAACAGATTAAGCGTGTTAGACGGGTTAAATGGATTAAACGAATTAAAGAATGAAACGAATTAAACGGATTAAACTAATTAATAAAACGAACTAAATAAATTAAATAACTTAAATAAATTAAATAACTGAAATAAATTAAATAACTGAAATAAATTAAATAACTGAAATAAATTAAATAACTTACATAAATTAAATATAATACAACAATAAATATTTTTTTTTTCTCCCTAAAAACTTTGCGATCTCATGCCAAGATATATTGTAGGGGTAGAACCCGGTAGGTAGTCGATTCCGAATTCGATGAAGATTGTTCATCAAATATTCAACTGGGGATTAATTTTTTTGCATTTTCTTACATTTATTATTATATTTCAGTATATTTTTCAGCCGGATCCTCAATATTGGAGAGAACTATTAATCAACAAAATTTTAGCATTTAAAAAAATTTTATCAGCTCTTCGACTATATGGAAAATAACTTAAGATCATTTTTTGCATTAATTGGGCGATAATAATTTGTATTCTTAAAACTTGACATTTAATCATGCATTGTTCAACACAGATTAAAAAGCTAGAAACCTGGCTTGTTAACAAACAATATCCCTTATTTGAGATTGTTATATTAAACTACATTTTTCTTTTTAGATCACACTTACTAGCAGTCTACAGCTGCGAGGCTAATAATAGCAAACGTCAACCTCCACTAGTCGTGAGAGTTGCAATAGATATGTACCTAAGGCCACTTGAAGTTATTTTATTGGGAAATAATTCTCAATTTAGTGCTAGAATAAAATATAATATTACATGTGAGACAAGAGGATCGAGACCTCCAGCTGCTATAACGTGGTGGAAGGTAAAGAGATTTTAAATACAGTTAAAACCTTTTACGTTTTTGTGTAAAGATAAAATATTTAAAAAAAAAACGTTTTACATATAGTTATTTTAATTTTATAGCGAATTTTTAGAATTATTTTAGAATTAAATCACTTTAGACATTTGAAAATTAGGAACTTTTTTTTGCCTACCTTCAGAACATAATTAAACTGTTTTATAATAGTAATACTACCCCAATGGGAGTAATAAAAATTATTTGATATGTTTCTTTTTAGGTAAAACCATAGTAAAGATCCAAAATGTTTTTTTTATTAATATTTACCTAACATTTTCGCAAAAAAGTATTCAACACAGCCAGTATATTTTCACTTTTCACATTCACATAACTGAAATTCCATTATACAAGATGTCAAATTTTATGAAATATTATAGACAATTAAATTAGGAAACCTTACTGTTAAGAACATATCAGAGATTTTATGGAAAAATAAAGCTCCGTAAAAAATAGGTATACTGTAAACCATCTCAATTTTTTGAATAACTCATTTTCGTTTTAATAATCTTTATCATATTATGATTTTAACTTAACTAATGCAAGTTTTAACTACACAAAATAAAATGTTTTCTGTTATTACGGAGTATTTCAGAAACATTCTACCAATAGACCTACCAAATCAATGATCCGTTAGAAATGTTAAGTGTGGTAAAGGCAAATAGAAAATACTGGACAGAATGTCTTATGCAAAAAAATTGCTTATTATGCTTTCGTCCAACACCGCTAAAAATCCGAATAATCGTACATGGTCTGCAGGATACATACCGGTGCGGTACTTATATTTGTTAGTTTTAATAACAGATTATATACGTTTTATATATACAAATTTAGAAAACATTATATATAAATATATATATATATATATATATATATATATATATATAATTATATATATATATATATATATATATATATATATATGTATATATATATAATATATATATATATATATATATATATATATATATATATGTATATATATATATATTATATATATATATATATATATATATATATATATATATATATATATATATATATATATATATATATATATATATATATATATGTATATATCGAGTATATCAAAAAATATTATTAGTTGTAAATGTTTTTATACATGTTAGCCTAAGTCTAACTTTTGTGCCAATCCTATTACACGAAATATGGTAAAACTGATAGTTTTCGCACAGGCGCGGACGTCCCTCCTGCGGCACTTAATTTTTTTTTTTCATCTTATTATATAATGGTATTTTTAGATATACTAGATAAAATACATCTTCTTCAGTTTTATAATATTTTGAAAAATTCATATCTAACTTTCGATTTTACTGTTAATCTGAAAATATATATGTAATATGTGTATATGTATTTATATATATATATATATATATATAATATATATATTATATATATATATGTATATATATATATATATATATATATATATATATTATATATATATATATATATATATATGTATATAATGAATTAAAATAATAGTAAATAATACGCATACCTAAAGTCTGTTTGTTTGGAGTTGATAGCACACAACATGGGTTATAAACATTAAAATGTCATAACCCATACGCGCACCAATTTGATTTTTTGCATTTTTTTTAGTTTTTAATCATCTTTATTTTCAATCTCTATACGACGTGCGACCTTTTTCTAAAAAATATTTTCTTACATGCCTTCTAATCTTTACAATAAGCTATATAAATCAACACATTTCAAAGTTTATTTTTAATGAGTAAATGATGAAACTACAAATCTTATTTGTTTGATAAAGGCCTAAACGAGTACAATTAACAATTCTTAAGAACTAGAAATTTACAATGTTACAAAGCTTAATGATAATAGGTACAATAAAATTATTTGGGATTTTAGCAGTTATTGAAATATAATTAACCAAGGTACTTATCGGCAGGTAGGTGCCTAAGTACCTAAGTATGCAATAAAAATATTCTGTGTAAGTATAAAAATCAAGCAAAAGCCTATAATATGCTTATTTCAAATCAGAACAACGATGGCTTCAACTTTCAGTTTTGCCCCAGTCAAACTTCACGGAGTCTGTAAATCTGCGAAAAAAAACAATGATACTTAACGTCTATAATGCCCTAGTGCGTCAGCGTTAACAACCAACAAGCCAAGTCCGTGAAATTGTGGAAACCTGTGCCAACATGACGGGGGTTGGATCAGCAACTATTCATAGATTTCTAAAAGAGAGAAAACGCGGTCGTTGCAACGAACCTCAGAATCACAAAGGAAACGAGCCCATAGAGATCGATGTAGACTTTAAAAACGCAATAAGAAGAAAAGTACACCATTTCTTTATTAAGAAAGAAATAACTACACTACATAAAGTTTTGTAAGAAATCAGAGAAGACAAGGACTTACCAGTTCTAAAAAAATGGAAATTATGGAAAATCCTTCACAACCTGAATTTTCGTTGGGACAAATACAATAGAAAATCTGTTCTTATCGATAAGACAGAAATAATTTGTTGGAAAAGAGAATATCTACGAGCAATCAGAAAATTTCGAACCGAAGAAAGAAATCTTTTTTTATTTAGATGAGACTTGGGTTAATGAGGGACGTACAGTAAAAAAATTCTGAACTGACAAGAACATTAAGAGTGCCAAACAAGCTTTTATGGAAGGTTGGTCAACTGGATTGCAACCCCCTTCAGGAAAAGATCGCAGGCTAATTATAGCACATATTGGTAGTGAAAACGGATTTCTCGACGGTGGCTTGTTGGAATTCGAATCAAAGTCAACTAAAGATTACCATAAGGAGATGACGGCCGATGTTTTTGAGGAGTACTTTCAACAAATGATGGAATGTATACCAACAGAATCAGTTATAGTATTAGACAATGCTCCATACCATTTTCGATTATTAGAACGACTACCGACAAATTCATGGAAGAAAGCGGATATGCTACAGTGGATAAGAGACAAAAATCTCAAACATAAAGATAATAGTTCAAGAAATACGCAGTCAATGAGATGGCAAAAGTACAGAATATCACAGTGCTTAGATTACCTGCATATCATTGCGAATTGAATTCCATAGAGCTAATTTGGGCACAAATGAAAGGTTTTGTTGCAGGAGAAAACACCACGTCCAAACCTCAAGAAGTAAGGCACTTATTAGCTGCCGGAATAGAGAGGATCAGAGAGGATATTTCGAAAAATGCCATTCGACATGTTATAGAAGAAGAAAATAAAATGTGGAAACTTGACGAATACATCGAAGAAATTTTTAATTATCAATTTAAGAGAAGTCGACTCTTCAGATTTTAAAGATGATGACTGTTTTTGGTTGTAATTAAAGTACTTATATATCGTGAATTGTGAATTTGTAGATATACGTACTACATATGCACCGACTATGAGTTTGGCCGACTAGTCGGCTGGGAGAAGGCCGACTAATCGGCCGACTAGTCGGCGATGCCGATCATCGCATTCGGCGATCTTCGGGCGAAATCGGTAATGTTTGTCGCGCCTCGCATCTCTCGCACGCGCCGCGCGTGTGGGCATGAATGAACAGGTTTTTGTTTACTTTACATTTTGCTATGGTATTGTTCACGTACGGCCCGGTATAACTGAATATTTTTTTAAAAAATCAAACAAAAGTCAGTGAATTGAGTAAGTAAGACAGTTTGTATTATAGTGGAAATACCTACTTAATTGAAATTAAGTCATGTCAAAGAAGAAATCGCATGTGTGGACTTTCTTTGATGTCGTGGAGTTTGATTCCCGTAAAGTGAAGTGTAATCAATGCCACAGTTATTTCGCGTGGTGGGCAAGGAAAAACAGCAAACACTACTAGTATGACTAACCATATTAAATACAAACATCCAGAGTTGATGCCTCAGTTACGTTCTTCGATTAAATGTAGTTCATCAAATGATCCAACCCCGAGTACGTCGCAGTCACACTTAGAAGAATTACCTCCGGTATTGCCTATTCCGTCCAGTCCAGTGTCGTCAGAAGTCAGTTTATTGCAAAAATACCAACGAAGTATTGAAGAAAGTTTTGTTTTACAATGGTCACTTGAAGATTCTAGATCAAGCAACCTTACTATTGCTATTGGTGAGATGATTGCTTTGGACAACCAGCCGTTGTCTATTGTTGAAAATACTGGCTTCAGAAACTTGATGAGAACAGTGAAAACGAAATATAACATACCAAGCAGAAAGTATTTTACAGACAACATCATGCCGCATCTCTACGAAGAAACTAAATCTCAAATTAGCAAAGGCCTGCTCAGTGCCGCCGCAATCTCAGTTACTACAGATCTGTGGACAAATATAAATAACATGGAAAGTTTTTTGAGTTTTACAGCACACTGGCTTAGTGGCGATTTCAAATTTCACCACGCAGTATTACAAATGAAACATTTCCCAGAATCACATACAGCCAATAATATAAAAGACTGTTTAGAAGAAATTTCAACGTTGTGGAATATAAACATGACCAAAATTTATGCCATCGTGCGAGACAATGGAAGAAATGTGGCGAAAGCTATTGATGACTCAGTTTTTTAATGGAGTTCCTTGTTTTATACACACGTTGCAACTGGCAATAAAAACTGCATTGAAACATGCTACTATGACACAAATACTTGTAAAATCTAGACGAGTAGTTACACATTTCCACCATTCTAGTCCAGCTTAGTCAAAACTTCGTGATTTACGGCAACAACTTCATTTACCAGACCACCAGCTTGTACAAGACGTACCTACTAGATGGAATTCGTCGTACTACATGATATCTGGTCTTTAAAACAAAAACGGGCTGTCTCTTTATATATGACTGAAACATCTGTAAATTTTGAAAATTTAATCACTGAAGAGTGGAAAATGCTTGGAAAAAGCCTTGAGCTGCTGGAGCCATTCAAAGAGATTACCAAGATAGTAAATTCAAATTGCTCATTGTTATCCGAAGTTATACCTCATGTAAAAACCTTGCAGAAATATTTAGAAAATTACTACGATAAAAACAATGAAATCATGGAAATTAAACGGTTGTTAGACAATGATTTAAAGAGCAGATTTAACTTGGAGCATAACAAACTCTTTACCCTGGCAACTTTGTTGGATCCACGATATAAGCAGCAGTTTTTCGATGCTAAGGAACTAATTCACAGGTCACAATTTTTATTAGAAACTCTGAAAAATAATCTGAGCGATGACGAGAGTGATGCTGAGAAACATGACGAAAGTGAAAAACCTCTTCGTATCAAAACTAATGAAGACAACACAGAAACCACAACACATCGTAATTTCTGGCAATGCTACCATGAAATAGCCTCAACAAAATTGTAACTGTTCAAGATGACAAGTCAACTGCAGCTCACGAACTGCACTCGTACTTTGCGTTACCGGTAATAAATCGCAACAATGATCCATTTGAGTGGTGGAATCGTAATAGTTCCAGATATCCCGAAATGTCACGCCTCGCCAAAGTGTACCTTTGTTGTCTAGCTAGTTCTGTTTACAGTGAACGACTCTTCTCCGAAGCTGGTAATGTATACGAAACAAAAAGAAATCGATTACTGCCAGAAAGGGCAGAGACTTTAGTCTTTTACACCACAATTTACCGCTAATTAAAAAATATTAATATACTAACTAGAGTGACATACTCTAAATATTTGTGTACTTATGTCAATTTTTTTTTATATGATACACATAGTGATTATGTAACGTATTTATTTATCTTAAGTTTGAAATGATCTTATTTAACACTGTTCAATTCAGAACTGTATCTGCGTTCTTTAGGTTTTATTTTTGTTAAAATTGTAGTCTTTTAGGTTTAAGGTTAAAGTTGTTTGCTAAATTCAGTCATATAAGTACTTAATACTAAGTCGTTTATTCCGTTATTTGTTCCTATTCTGTTACTAAATTAAATTGATTGATACTAAAATAAAAACAATTGATAATGAAGGAATTTTATTTCAATCACCCTATCTTAAAAATAGTAATATGAATAAATAAAGTAATGAGCCGACTAGTCGGTGCTTTTTGCCGACTAATTGCCTACTAGTCGCCGACTATAAATATAGCCGGATAGTCGGCTTTACCGACTAGTCAGCCACTAGTCGGTACATCTCTAATACGTACATAGATCTATAGATTAAAAAATTTTGGTAATAAATCTTATATTTCTATAACTTTATTTTTAAGATCATTTTATTTATTAAACACTAAAAGCAGATTACGCTCGGACGGCTGTGCTACCGATGAACCCCCATTAACATTTTATGCCACTATTGTATAGCAGAGGTTTTCTGCCTAAAATAGGGTGAACCCTTAAAAATAATTCAAAACAGGTAGCAAAATCCAGTAAAATGCATGAGAAATCTCTTGTACATGTATTTGTATCTACAATGAGAGAATTCTGCTGTCAACTCCAAACAAATGCACTTTACAAAAAGTAATATTTAATTATATTGTTATTTCAAAATACATCCTTTGATAAGGTGTGACAAGATGTGCGTTCTCATATCTTCTGGGTTATTGCCTCTTAACAGCTGACGTTCTTCTAATAATAATTACAAGAGTACAGCCGAAATGGTAAACAACATTCTTATGACACATCCAAAGTTTTTAACGAGAGAGAAAAATAACACAAAATCAATTAAAAACAAAGAAAACTAATCATTATTTGTTAGCATGGCGATACAATTGATTTTTTTTAAAATTTAATTAATTTTATAAACATTTTATTATTTTGTATACTGTCATTAAATGCAAATCGCAGTCTATCCAAACAAGTGGCCAACCATATACTTCAACGAGTTTTTAATTTACGAAAGCTACCTATAAGTACACTGATTGATACTTTATCCCTATTGATATTTGATCACTATTTGATTAAAATTTTATACACAGAAGGGTTCTGATTTGGAAAATTTAGTCAAGAATTCTAGTTGTCCCTTGATACGTGTAAAAAACTCATAAAGCTAAGTTTAAATATGAATTAAAAAATTAAATAATATATCCATACAATTTCTTCCACCTTGAGCTTGATACAGTATACATTTCTTGAGACACGTTAGCTACTAGTTATACGACTTAGCGTCTTTAACCTTTAATAAGAATGTCAACCACCCTTATTCTAAAATGATTAGAAAAATATACACAGACAATTCGTTCCATTTCCAGAAGGCTACAGCCCTCGAAACATTTTAACTGGTAGTTAGACAGCTTTGCGTTTTAAACCCTTTTTAGTGTAAACTACTCTTATTTAAAAAAATTTTAAATTATTAAGAAACATACTCGCACAGCCATCTCTCGATTTATCACATTTGTCAAACTCAAGCTAGAACAAATTGTCTGAGTATATTTGTAATTTTATTAATGATTTTCCAAAAGGGTACCTTCACCGACAATTCAAAATGCGAAACTGTATAAGCACTAGCTAAAAGGTCCCAAGGAATATAGCTTATTTTAAACTTAACGTGGAACTAATTCTTTGTGTATATTTTTTTAATTATTTGAGAATAAGGGTGGTTGGTACCTTTATAAAGAGTTCAAGACCCTAAGTTGTATAAATGCTAGTTAAAGTATGTCAGGGTGAGAGAAATGGTCTGTGTATATTTTTTACTTTTTTATTTCATATTCAAACCTAGCTTTCTGAGAATCCTACTTTCTTATCAAAGGTAAAAATTTTCAACTAAATTTCTCAAATGAAATTCCTGTAAAACATAAATCAAATAGTGATTACGCATCGACCTGTGAACTTATTAGATGTAGCTTCTCTAAAAAGGAAACTCGTTGACACATTCGAATGGATCACATTATACAAATCAATAGCTAATTTCAGTCAGCTGGTTACAGACTTAAAATATTTATAATGAAAAAGTGATGTATTAAATTGCCACTATTAAATTATTACGGGAGAAATACGATTCCAGACATATCTTATGTTTACAATAAACAAATAAAATCAACGGTTTACGTGTGGTAGCTGATACTTGCATAAATATTTTTACACTACTCGTTTAGGGAATGCATTTCTTTCTTGACTTATTCTCGACTATTTAGAGTGTCCTATACTTGTTTTTAAAATGTGAAATCTTAAGTTTACTGCCGGTAATTTTACTTTAATAGTTCATCTTCGAATAAAATTTTAGAGCTTTAAAACACAAAACTTTAAATCTAATAATTCCCGAAAATGCGGCAATTACTTTTTTTGTATTACTGTGGCATTTTCACTTTGCCGCACTTTGAGGCGCACTTTTTGCAGCCCCTTTTTAATTTCTGAGAATGGATTGAGTGAATAATGATTTTAAAAGAACTAAAGAAATTAAACAAACACTAGCTCAGTTTTTCTTGGTAGAGTAATATGGGTAAGAGATAATTTTTGTACGTCTTTTTGGAATTAGTTTCTATCATTGTTAAAAAATTTTTGGTTGTACTAATTTTTGGGCACCATTCATTTTAAAATAGAAAGGATCTACTTTCAGCTAAAAAAATGAAAAAATACTGAAGTGTTATGCAGTTGTTAAGAAAAAGAATTTGTCTGGTACAACCCTTTTATCCTGAAAAATAAGATAGGGGTGTACAGTGAGACACTAGCTTTAATCAACAAAAGGAAAATTTATTAATGACTTAAATTAAAAGTTCTAACTTTCGCAGTTCAAGAATTACAAAAACTTTAGCCTAAAAGGTAGTTATTACTAAATAGAGTTCTTAAATCAGACATTTTACTTTTAAAACTTTGCTACACCCGAAATCGAAGAGTCGTGAGATTCACTTCACGATTTATCAGTTCAAATCGATGTTAAATCACTTATCTGCGGGAAATAGATCTACTGATGTATATTCTGGTGACTTACGGTTTTCCTACGGGCTTCTAGGCCTTAAATTGAACACAAAACCACTTTCACACATTCCATCACTAATTTATCAGTATGGCTTCACGAAGAGAAGAGCCTACTTCGGCTACTCCATGTAAAAAAAACACACAAAGCCCACTACAGCTTCACGTTAAAAAACTCGTGGTCGACTTGGCTCTCGATAAAATTGTCAGAAGCCTCTACTGCGGTTGGATGGACAAAGCCTGGCTGCGGCTTGATCGGAGAAAAGCCACCTCTGCGGCTTGATGGGAAAAAAAAGCCACTCTGCGGCTTGAAAGGAAAAAGCCTCGATCTGCGTTCTGCAGTCCCTTAAATAATCCGTAGGAACTACGTCTCTAAGATGGCCTGCTTCCGGGAAACAAATATTTGACCAATCGCGACGTACCACGAATTGAATAAATTCGGTCGGAAACCCGCACTGCACACTGTACCATGAGCGGCTAGAAATTCCAGCGAAATACACGGCTCGATACAAAGATAAAAAAGAGTAAATTATAAGGCCAAAAACAGTAACATTACATGCTCTTAAAATCTAGGAAAAAATGAATGTTACATTTACCCCCTTCCAAAAAGAAATAGACTACACTAGTCTATTAAACTAAGCCTATTCATGAAAAAAAAGGTACAAAGTGGTACACTGTCACTTAATACTAAGGTCAAAACTTAAAACAAAATTACAATCCTCAGACCTTACTACTAGACCAAATTTAATTAAGCACTAATATTAAGTACAATGAAAAACAAATGAAGGTCTTTGCATGATCACAAGAATCTTATAACTAGACTTAACTTAATTAAGCACTAAGGTTAAGTACATCAAAAAGTAAATAAAAATCCTTGCATGAACATAAGAAATACCTTTCCAGAGTAACAATAGTGGTCTTCTTATATAAAAGAATCAGCTCTGTTATTGTTACCAAAACAAAAAAAAAATATAACTTTATCTAGACTCTTGTCTAAATCAAAAAAAATTAAACTGAAACAAAATATGAACACCCCCCTTAAAATAGTTTAAGGATTGTCAGAAAATTTCAGCAAAAGAAATTTAGAAAAATTCTTGAATAAAGAAAAATAAAAAAAATAAATGATTCTAGTGCAAACACTAACACTAAAAGGAAAAAGTCTTGTAAGACCATTGAGCACAAGGCTAAGAAAAACATCTGGATGAAACTCCAGACAAACGCTCGGGAAGAATCGCAATCAATGCTCTAGCTCACCGCTAAGAGAACATTCCAAATCTAGTATCATTACTAGTCGCACTCAGAAAATAATCGCACTCTACAGCGCAATGTCGACGTCCTAAGACATCCAGACATCCAAAAAAAAGTCGCCAGGGTAAGCACTCTGGTATATCACCAGAAAAAACATCGGCTCATCGCCAAGAAAACACTCTGTAGATAGTCCTCGACTACACAAAGTCCGCATTCTAAAAGAACAATCTCGCCATTAACATAGTGAGCAGCTATAAAAGCTAACAATATCACTATAAGCACAGTGAATAGCTGTAAAAGCTAAAATTCACCCTAAACACAGTGAATAGTTATAAAAGCTAAAATTCACTAAACTGAATGATCCTGCTTCAAAAAGCAATGTTCACTAAGAACAGAATGATTAGTCCGTACGCAACTAACATTCGAGGAAACATTCCCAAAATAACTATATGAGACAGCAAGTCTCGAAATAGGACCTCCCTAAAATCACAATTTTATATATAGGAGTCCATAAACAAAACGACTCAAAATCACACATTTTGAGCACATGCCCTCAGGCAGCCGATATATACTGAAATATATACGGAAATATATACAGGAGTTTAAATCCCAAACTCTTGGTTATGACAACTCCATATCGAGCTTGGCGAAAGCTCTTAGCAAAAGCTAAACAAATCTTCGGCACATCACACCAAAGTGGCAAATCTGCCTAGAAACATGAGCCGGAAAAAATGCTCTCCGTCATTCTTCAGGGTGTCTACATAAAGATATAAAACTTAACCAGCATTGCGCTTCTTCAAGTTGCATGAAGAACCCTCGTGTACTGGTCTCGCCCTAGAACAACAACGAAAAAACATTTAATCCATCCCACATAACAGGAGATAAATACCTCACCACGATATACTGAAAGGTGGAGAGAATAAAATACAGAAATGGTGACCCTGGTGTCCACCAACAAAAGGGAGTAGATTATAGCATCCACTAAACTAAAACGGTGTCTACCACACCACCATAAGTCAAAAAAATTAATTAATAGGGTGTTCCGAAACACACTACTGCCAACAGCCTGTCACCACTAATAGGCTAATTGGAGCTGAGGTCGACTACAGTAGCTAGGCTCTCCTTTGGCTCAAATAGAAATAACCATTGAGTCACAAAACCTTTAAAAGGTCCCAAAGGTCAAACGTTCGCCCCCCATAGACTACCTTTCAATCAGTCTGTTCCTCAGGAAGACTAACTCCCTGTCAAACGTCGTAACGGCATCTGTTAGCACCCGGTGCATCACAGCCTGTAAAAACAGATAACTCATGGGATACAACCTAAAAGGTTTACAAGGTTAACTTAACCAAGCTTCTAACGGAAATTTCCAAAAAACGAAAATGAGCTTAAAAAGCTACATGAAGCAAAAATTTCTCAATTTTTCGGTAGCAACGCAACAAAACTTTTGAAGACGACAAGAGCTTTTCCAGCTTAATCAGAAACAAGAAGAAAACATTGTTGACAGCTAAAATATTCAATCATGGTGTTAATCGTCTCCCTAGACAATAGCCTCTAGAAGAAACTGCTACAGCTATCAGGCATAACCGTTTTCTCAGTCTAGTCTATTGTCGGTTAAGAGTCTTCACTGCGCTTAGCCTCTCTTAACAAGGTTCTCATCTCGGTATCAGATTTCGATCATTTCTTTGTGAAACAACTGTCTTACTTTGCTCTCATCTCCTGTAAATGATCAGCCTTTAGTTCTCCTGCAGGACTTCAATTTCCTATCAATCTGATAGTAGACCAAAAAAACTCATCATACACCTATGAGTCTATGCAAAATAAAATTTTAAAAAAATTAGTGACTCAAAGGTAACGTTTAAACGGCCCTGAAAAGAATAGAAAATACCCTCAGTTTGTCAATTTAGAAGAAGATCTAAATAAAATTAATGCAAGTCTTAGACTTATTGGATAAATCAAAATCAATTTACTCTTAGTTGCACCCAAAATATACCATTGAGGTAATAAAATACACCCATTCGGGTAACAAACTTTGAAATTGCTCAAAAAAAAAATCTTTTGACTCAACATCATACCACACGAGCTACATCTTGCGCTTGTCCAAACTCAAGATCACTTTGAATTGCCTCTTAGCAAGACTTCGCTTCCAAGTGTCAAGAACTGGATATTATTTGGGGTCATAAGCAAATCAAATCTCGCGACCACCGACATACCAGTCATATGATATATCCTGAGTGTGACTCTTTCGCAAGCTCGCAAAAAAACTGAGTCGATGCTAAACATCAACCACAATCAATCTAAGTTTGGATGTGATCAGTACCCAAAACCTTAGCAAAAAAATAAAAGTAAGCTATACTCTGCTCGACTTTTATAACAGTCAAAAAACGAGGTCGTCACCTCTACAGAGCAACATCAAAAAAAATAAAATAGAAATCATATCGGGCAATTAAGATAATGTAAATATAAATTATTCTTCTTCTGACAAACTTTCATTAGGGTTAGGTCCATTGAATGGTTTTAAGTCTTTAATAGGCCATTGTCCTACTTTAGCCCCATCTAAATTGACCTAAAACCATAAACTAAATCTGAAATCTTTTCTCTTATCACGAAATGCACATACTTAGGTACCAACTTAGATGTGAATTTATCAACTGCACTGGAAAGGATTTTATTTTTTTTTTCGCCAAACGTGATCACCTATATTAAAGGAAAAATCCCTTTTTCTAAGGTTATAAGACTTACTGTTCCGTTCATAAGCCTTATGTATCCTACTACGCACGTCGGTGAAAATATCTTTTAAACCCTTTAAATTTTCGGCGTACGCACCCCTGTTACCCGGAATTATTTCGCTGTCAACATTGACATCCAAATCTAAATTTTTTATAATACGATCCAGATAGAGGTATATGTCTGCCGTAAACTAAGAAATACGGTGTGAACCCTATTACTTCGTGTCTTGCGGTGTTTATAGCTTGTTGAATTTTGGAAATGTCTCTATCCCAAGTGTCATGTGAATCAACGTAACTTCTTAAAGCGGTCCCGACTGTTCGGTTATTACGTTCAACAAAATTACATTGTGGAGAGTACACGGGATTGAAACGGATGTTAAAACCACACCAAATTTCACTTAAGCTCTTAAAACTCTTAGAGGTAAACTGAGTACCGTTATCGCATATCAAGAGCGATGGAACACCGTGGATTAGAAAAACATCATTTTCTAAAATTCTCTCGATATATTCAGCTTTAGAGCTTTTCAAAGGAAATAACATGGTATACTTTGTAAACCAGCAAGAAACCACGAGAAGCCATTTATTTCCCCTTTTTGAACGTGGAATGGGTCTACTAGATCAGCTGCTATGACTTGAAAAGGGTAATTAACGTTTTCTCTTTTCCCATCAGTCCATAGGTAGTGTATTTGGAGATTTCTGCGCTCCACATACTTCACAAGTCCTCACAAACTTTAAGATATCAAAACGCATTTTTGGCCAATAATACTGTTCCTGAACCCTGCGAAGAGTTTTATAAAAACCAAAATGACCAGAAGTAGGAGGAGTATGACACATGTCTATAATCTGTGGCTTAGGAACTAGTATTTTCCACTTGGGTACATTAACTTTTAAAGGCAACTGGTTTGGGATAAATTTGTACACGAAATCATTTTCCACCTTCAACTGCGGAAAATTTTCAGGAAATGCTTTGATTTGCTGCCGTAAATTATCGTACCATGGATCAATGCGATCTATATCAACTGTATCAATTCTTACGCCAATCTGTGCATTAAGACTGTTTTCGTCCACTCTATGATCTGGGATTCTTGACAAAGCGTCAGGAATAACATTGTGGATTCCTTTTCTATGAATTAAATTAAACGTATGTTGTCTCAGCCTAATCGCCCAACGCGCTAGTTTGCCACTAGGGTTTTTAATAGAATTAAGCCATAATAAACTATAATGATCTATTATGACCGTGAAAGGAACACCTTCTATGTAAGGTCTAAACTTTTCGATATTAAAGAGTACTGCTAAACATTCTTTTTCAACAACCGAATAGTTACGTTCAGCCTTTGATAAAGTTCTACTGGCATATGCTATCACTCCTCACCATTGATTTTCTGTGTTAGGACGCCCCCTAAACCGGTATTAGAAGCATCACTACAAATATGAAACTATTGGGAAAAATCTGGTTGGGATAAAATTGGAGCTGAAACCAATAGCTCTTTAATCTTCATAAAAGATTCTTCTGCTGCCTTTGTCCAATCTATCGACTGTCCTTTTTTTCGTCCTTTCAAAAAGATCATAATAGGCGACAACAGGGTAGAAAAGTTCTCAATAAAACGTCTATACCATGAACACATTCCTACGAAACCCTTAACTTCCGTAGTATTAGTAGGTCTCGCATAATTAACCATGCTTGCTACTTTATCCGGATCGGTACGCAAGGAATTTGAGCCTACAATATAACCCAAAAACTTTAGAGAAGTTTTGAAAAAAATCACATTTGCTCAAATTTATAATCAGTCCGGCCTCTTTCAATTTATCTTTTACTTCCTTAAGTAAGCGAATATGCGATTCGAAGTCTTCCGATGTTACTAAAATATCATCGAGATAGGTAAAGATATGTGGCTCATATTTCGGACCAAATATAGCGTCCACTAAACGTTGCTGAGTTTGAGCAGCGTTCTTTAGACCAAACGGCATAGGGACGAACTGAAATAGACCTCGGCATACTACTGCAAAAGCGGTCTTTTCCTTAGAGGAATTGTCTAAAGGAATTTGTCAGAAACCCTTTCTAAGGTCTATCGAGGATACATACTTAGCATTCCTGAAGAGTGATGTCAAAATTTCTGTCGATGTTCGGTAATGGATAGTTATCAAATTGCTCACCTCGTTGAGCTTTCTTCCGTCAAAGCATAGACGATACTGTCCATCGGCCTTTTTCACCAATAAGATTGGAGAACACCAAGGACTGTTTGATTCTTCAATCACTCCGAGTTTCAACATTTCGTCTAACTCTTTATTTAATATTTTTGACATGTATGGAGACATGGCGAAGGGCCTTGTGTTTACAGGACTGGCATCAGCCGTATCTATAGACATGGCGTTTTTATTCGTTCGGCCTAACCTATCTTTACTACTTATTTTCTTGAAAGGACTTATTACTTTTTCTGCTTTTACGCGTTCCGTCCGCGAGAGATCATCTAGGGTACATAGACGCGAGAAAAGGTTTTCTAAAGAACTTTCTAAATAAACAATCTTTAAAAATTTGTATGAGAATTGACTTCGAGGGACCGTGGATACCACGAATTATTTTTAAAATTTACTAAAATTTCCGAATTTTTGTGCAAAATCACATCCTAAAACCAAAGTATGTGATAGAGAAGGTACTACTAGAGCAGAGATTACTAAACAATGACCATTGCAGACTAGCAGCAACTCAACCGTACCTAAAACTTTTAGACGGCCTGCAGTGGTAACACTTCTATTTTGACATGGCATATTTTTATACTTAAACGACTTAAAATTTTAATACCATTCTGACCTACAACGGAGGTATTTGCACCAGAGTCAAATAATGCCGAGAAATTGACACCTAATAAATTTATCTTTATATGCGGCCTGTTATCTAAATATTTATGCACGAATAAAGGAGACATGTGACCATTTGGAGAAACAGGAGTTTTAACTTGAGAAGAGAGAACGTTTATTAGACTTAAAAAAATCTGAAACTTTTTGTAACCATTTAGTCCAATCTGATCTATTGGAATATTTTTGTTCGTCCGTGTTTCTAGAACGTTTTGGATTAGGGGCTTTACTGCGAACGTGAGCTTGTGACTTAGCCGAATGATTAGAGGCTTTTTTGTTGGACTTAGTATATCCGCCTCGGTAATATACCGTCCTTACTCGTTTTTTTGTACATTTGGGGCATGATGCTAGTCTCACACCAGTTGTTCCACATTTGAAACAAAATACCCTCTTAGGTGCTGTACAACTTTGATAAGTGTGATTCGGACCTTCACAATTCCAACACGTGATAATTGCCTTAGGTAAAACCGACTTGTCATTCACTTTAGCTGCAGTGTCGCTAATTTTAGTATCACTATCTTTTCTTTTACCCGTTTTCGGTTACTCCTAGAATTTCGATTTAAATTCCCATCTTTACCTGTCGAGACTCCACTTCGGCCATTTGGATTATACTTTACTTGATATATATTAGTTTCGCCCTTTGGTCTGCTCTTTTCCAACAAATAATCAGACTCTTCGAGTTTTCTACATAACCCGGCGAGTTCGGCTACCGAATTAATATCTAGTAGAGCTAACCGATTGACGAAGCTAGGTAGAATATTCCGACGTATAAATTTAACTTTGGTACTTTCCAAAGGCTTGGTGGATAACCTACCAAATAAAGATTCCATGTGGGCAATAAAAATCACAGTGGACTCATTCTTCTTTTGTCGCCTTCTCTTTATTTCCGACCACAATTCTTCATCTTCATCACAGTGCAAGAAGTCTTTCTTTAACCTTTCTACCAAGGAATGCCAGTCGTTGACACTTGATTTGATGCTTCTAAACCAAAGTGAAGGCATCTCCAGTGAAAAATTCAACAGCAGAGCTGAAAAGTTCATCTTCCGATACTTTCCTAGCTTGAGCTATTTCAGTCAGCCTTTCCAAAAAAGGATAGAGTCTCTTTGAGTCTCCATTAAATTTTAATTGCCATTCGCCGACAGGAATATTTCTGGCTGCGCAATTCACGATTGGAGCTGGTACATTTATGACGGGGGTTGCAATTGGCAACTGTGTTAACTCATGAGCAGGAGCTATCTTTTCTGCAAGATTTGCTTCCATGAGCACACACGTAGCTATTGTTTCCTGAACATATCTGGAAAACTTCGACGCTTCCTCTTCATTATCCGGCGTGGGAATTCTTTGTACGCGACCCACGACATGCGATATAAACATGACTTAACCCGGTGTACAAGTGAATCATTTGGATCGCCGTCATAACTATCGATTAAGTTTTGGATAGAATTTAAACTCTTTTCGATACCAGCCGTTTCCTCTTTAATAGACAGAGTGTCGTCCCCTATCTTATTGTTTTTCCGGGCTCATTAATTTCTTTACTTAAGATCCTCGTTAGAATCTTTCTTTATCCGCGACCGGACGTTCTGAGAAAATACGACGGATAATTTTCAGTTCATAGTCTAATTCGTATTCCAGTAGGTGATTGACTTTAAAATTGAAGGCTTCCATGATAAATGTAATTAGATTATAAAATTTAAAAGAACTGTTTGAAAAGTCGTGAAAATATTTTTCCTGTGCTCCCAATAGTTAAAATAAGAAATATGTAAAGACAACTAAAATATGTAAACTTCTTTACCAAACATTTAGAAAATCTTCAACAATTTTTGCCTTGTATTAAAATTCCTTTACTAAATATTTTAAGAATTTTCAACAAAAAATCTCTAAATACCGTTTCGTATAAGCAAAGTATTTTTAACATTCATGCAAAACATAGGTGAGAAAAAAAACGTACAGTTTTTTTTTCCAGTTATCCGCATTTTAAAGTAAATAAATTCAACAGTGCAAAATTAGAGTAGACCAGCACATCGGCCAATCTGAACTATAAAGGTAGCTTTTAAGAAAAAAAGTAGGAAGTACTTAAATTAGAGTCAATTAACAAAATTCAAATATCTATACCACCATCAGATAAATTGAAATAAATAATCCTTCAAATTTCCTGCTTTTGTCTTATTGCTATAGTGTAGTTTCGTTTAATAAACATTATGAAATAAAAAAATATCTGAAAAGTTAGAGTTTTTACTTTGTTCGAAAGCTAGTACACTGAACCTGTTAAAAAATAAAATTCCAAAAGCCCCGCGTTGACAGCGTCATTTTGTGGCATTTTCATTTTACCGCACTTTGAGGCGCACTTTTTGCAGCCCCTTTTTAATTTTCTGAGAATGGATTGAGTGAATAATGATTTTTAAAAGAACTAAAGAAATTAAACAAACACTAGCTCAGTTTTTCTTGGTAGAGAGTAATATGGGTAAGAGATAATTTTTGTACGTCTTTTTGGAATTAGTTTCTATCGTTGTTAAAAAAAAATTTTTGGTTGTACTAATTTTTGGGCACCTTTCATTTTAAAATAGAAAGGATCTACTTTCAGCTAAAAAAAAATGAAAAAATACTGAAGTGTTATGCAGTTGTTAAGAAAAAGAATTTGTCTGGTACAACCCTTTTATCCTGAAAAGTAAGATAGGTGTACAGTGAGACACTAGCTTTAATCAACAAAAGGAAAATTTATTAATGACTGAAATTAAAAGTTCTAACTTTTGCAGTTCAAGAATTATAAAAACTTTAGCCTAAAAGCATGTCAAAAAAAATCTATAATATATATAAAACTTAAAGTCTCTCTGTCTGTCTGTCTATCCAATACTGTGCTTAGCACTCAAGAACCACTTATTCGATTTACGTGTTTTTTTTATAAAATACAAAGGGAATAAACAGAGACAAAATGCTAATATGTAGGAAAAAAGATGGAAGTTTAGCAGTAAGCTTGGTAGAAAGACTGAATAGATGGGGGGAATACTTTAAAGAAACACTAAATGGAGATGAAAATGAGTTGAATGAGAAATAGGAAGCAAAATTAACTCAAGGGCAGGAGGGGACAAACAAACCCTGCAAAGAAGAAATAAGAAAAATACTCAGAACCCAAAAAAAAATAAGGCCCCGGGTGGAAATTGTATAACAGCAGAACTGATCAAAGCTGGAGGAGTAGATCTGGAAAATGAAATATGCCGGTTGGTGCAAGAAATATGGAAACAGAAAAGATGCCAGTGAGCTGGAGTGATTCGCTCATTTGTCCAATATACAAAAAAGGAGAAAAAAACTATATGTGCTAATTATAGACCAATAGCCTTATTGGATGTCGTGTACAAGATAGTAGTGTTGACTATCAAAAACAGACTAGC